>CM038141.1:56203580-56803580 GCA_021437245.1 Aegilops speltoides | reverse complement strand
TAATAAAATATTTAAACGCACTAAGTTAATTAAAACAGCGATAAGACACTTATCTAAAATGCTTTTAGAATAATAAGCAATTGCAAAATACCTAATTTAGAGTGCCAAAATATTTGGGGCCGTGACCTATTTAATAGCACTAAATTAGTTGTCGTTTCTAAATTTTATGAAACTAAATAAAAGAAAATAGAAAAGAAATAGAATGAAAATAAAACAACAAACAAACAAACAAACAAACAAAAAGAAACAACGGAGGCCAACCTCCGGCCACACTGGGCCTTGGCCCAGATGGCCGGCCCAGCCGCCTGAACAGGCCGGCCCACCCCCACCACCGCTTAACCCCCTCGGTCCACTGACCGAAACCCTAACCCCCACTTCTCTCCCCCGATTTCCCCACTCGCACCCACTCCCTCCCCCTCGTCCCACTCTTCCCTCGCGCCCCTCCACTCGGTCCCGATCTGGATCGGGGCAACCCCCCGATCCCATCGCCCCTGTCGCCGCCGCACGAAGGACCACCTCGTCGGAGCTTTCCCTCCCGCTGGCTCTGGATCGGCACCCGAGCCAATCCCCGGTGCCAGCGCTCGCCACCGCTCCGCCGTCGCTGGATCCGCCGCCTCGACCTCGTCTCGTCCCCGTCGGCCTGCCTCCCCATCGCCGCCGTCCCCATCCTCCTCCCCAAAGGCTCCACCGAGACTCGCCGACCCTCGTCTTTGCAACGCCGGTGAGGCCACGGCCTCCCTCTCCTCTTCTCCCCCTCTCTGTTGCCGTCGCTTGGCCCAGATCTGTCGTCCCAGCGCCCGGTGCCCGCGCCCTCCCCCTGCTTTGGACACCGAGGCCCCGCTCACCTTGGCCTCGCCCGGCACTGTCACCTCTCACTCCCTGCGCCCGGTTCGCGCACCGACCTCCCCCTGCACATCCCGGGCCATGCCCCGATGCCTCCCGGGCGCTCCTGCCATGGCCGTGCCTTGGCCGCCCCCTGCCGCCGCTCTCCTCATTGTGCAGCCACAGGTGCTGCTGCTCATTCTGCGCCGCCGCCATCGTCTCAGCACTGCTCGCCACCACATCATTGGCGGTCCGTACCGACCAGTCGCGCCACCCCTCCACCAAGGTCGGCTGCTCCGGTCCGTCACGTGTGGCGGCCCCCCTGGGTGGTCACAAAGACGCCTTGGGCGCCATTGCCCGTGGCCCCGCTAGCGCCCGATCCACTAGGCCCCCTGGGGTCAATCACAGGAGGGCCCCGCCTCTAGAACTTTTTTTTAAAAAAAAGAGATAAAAAGATAAAAAAAATACCTAATTAAAAATAATGATTAATTAATTAATTACTTAGTTAATTAATTTAAATTAAGCATAATTAGTTAACCTAATCACCTATTTAATTAACTAAACCAATTTAGTTAACCTAAGCCTATGACATATAGGACCCACGCATCAGTTGGACCAAGTCAACTGACTATTGACCGCTGACATCATGCTGATGTCATGATGACATTAGCATACACTATTCTGGATAATGTTAGAATTAAATAATTAAATTAATTCTAAAAATGATTAAATCTTTTAAAATTAATATAAAAAAACCGTAGCTCGAATGGAAAAACTTTATACATGAAAGTTGCTCAGAACGACGAGACGAATCCGGATACGCAGCCTGTTCATCCGCCACACATCCCTAACCTATCGAACTCGCAACTTTCCCCCTCCGGTTCCTTTGTCCGAAAATGCGAAACACCGGGAATACTTTCCCGGATGTTTTCCCCCTTCACCGGTATCACCTCCTACTGCATTAGGGCACACCTGGCATCGTTACTTGTTATGTCATGCATCATTATGCATCTGCTTGCATTGTATTCATTGTTTCTTCCGCCTCTTCTCTCCGGTAGACTACGAGACCGATGCTGCTGCTGCCAAGTTCGACTATTCTCCTTCTTGCCAGAGCAATCAGGCAAGCCCCCCCTTGATCACCAGATATCGCCTATTCTCCTCTATACTGCTTGCATTAGAGTAGTGTAGCATGTTACTGCTTTTCGTTGATCCTATTCTGATGCATAGCCTGACATTGTTGCTACATCTGTTGATACCTTACCTGCAATTCTAAATGCTTAGTATAGGATGCTAGTTTATCATCATTGGCCCTACATTCTTGTCGATGCGCCTTGCTATACTATTGGGCGTGATCACTCGGGAGGTGATCACGGTATATACTATATATACATACATATTATATAGATGGTGACTAAAGTCGGGTCAGCTCGTTGAGTACCATAAGTGATCCCGATGTGGGGCCGAAAGGACAGTGGCTCCATCCGGTAGAGGTGGGCCAGGTACCCGACGCCACCGACTGTTACTTTGTGGCGGAGCGACAGGGCAGGTTGAGACCACCTAGGAGACAGGTGGGCCTGGCCCTGGTCGGCGTCCGCGGTTGCTTCATAATAACACGCTTAACAATATCTTGGTATTTGATCCGAGTCTGGCCATTTGGTCTATACGCACTAACCATCTACGCGGGAGTAGTTATGGGTATCCCGACGTCATGGTATCAGCCGAAGCCTTCTTGACGTCAGCGACGGAGCGGCGCGCGCCGGGTTGGACTGCGTTAACGCAACTTCCTTTATAATGGAGGTTGCGAGGTCTGCTCACCGTCACGTGCATAGCGTGCGGTGTGCAATGGGCGATGGGCCCAGACCCCTGCGCGCATAGGATTTAGACCGACGTGTTGACCTCTCTGTTGTGCCTAGGTGGGGCTACGACGTGTTAATCTTCCGAGGCCGGGCATGACCCAGGAAAGTGTGTCCGGCCAAATGGGATCAAGCGTGTTGGGTTATGTGGTGCACCCCTGCAGGGAAGTTAATCTATTGAATAGCCGTGTCCCTCGGTAAAGGACGACCGGAGTTGTACCTTGACCTTATGACAACTAGAACCGGATACTTAATAAAACACACCCTTCCAAGTGCGATACAACCGGTGATCGCTCTCTAACAGGGCTACGAGGAGAGGATCGCCGGGTAGGATTATGCTATGCGATGCTACAGGAGATGCTCTTGGAGATGCTACTTGGAGATGCTACTTGGAGGACTTCAATCTACTCTCTTCTACATGTCTTTGCAAGGCGGTGGCTGCGAGCGTAGTCTTGACGGATTAGCTATCCCCTCTTATTCTCGGCATTCTGCAGCTTCACCCATCGATATGGCCTCCTTACACATATACCCATGCATATGTAGTCTAATTCCTTGCTTGTAGTACTTTGGATGAGTACTCACGGTTGCTTTCTCCCCTTTTTCCCCTTTCCTTTCTTTACGGTTGTCGCAACCAGATGTTTGGAGTCCAGAGCAGACGCCACCGTCGGCGGCGACCCCTACTACACTGGAGGTGCCTACTACTACGTGCAGCCACCGACGACTACCAGAGTAGTTTAGGAGGATCCTGGCGGAGGCCTGCGCCTCTTCGATCTGTATCCCGGTTTGTGCTAGCCTTCTTAAGGCAAACTTGTTTAACTTATGTCTGTACTCAGATATTGTTGCTTCCGCTGACTCATCTATGATCGAGCACTTGTATTCGAGCCCTCGAGGCCCCCTGGCTTGTATTATGATCCTTGTATGACTTATTTATGTTTTAGAGTTGTGTTGTGATATCTTCCCGTGAGTCCCTGATCTTGATCGTACACATTTGCGTGCATGATTAGTGTATGATTGAATCGGGGGTGTCACAAGTTGGTATCAGAGCCGACTGCCTGTAGGAATCCCCTTTCCAACTCCTTGGCCGAAGTTGAGTCTAGAAGCCGAAAACTGTTTTACTAACTTGGCTGTGTGGCTTACGGGCACACGTCGCCATTCGGTGGTATTAGGATCTTTTACTCCTCGACCTTTACTCTGGGACTCTGATCTCTCTTCTATTCAGGTTAAACGATTTTTTTCTAAAATCTAACATTAGGATCTCGTGAATACATTCACCCGGAGAGCCCCTCATTCCAGATGATCGCTTGCTGCACCAGAAGCTTCTGAAGATACTCTCTAAAGTTCTCTCGAGACTTTGTGCCCGCTGCTTTTGCAATTCCCTACCACTGAAAGATCCCTATGGATAAATACATGCACTTGCCGTTCTTACTTTTATTCCCAGTTGATCTTGTTATTACAAGATACCTTGAAATCCTTTCTATTGTTCCGAGAATATTTTGTGCCTACTGCCTTGCAGTTCCTTGTCACCTGAATACCCCTACGGATAATTTCTCGCCCTTATCGAGTATCCGTTCATCCCCAGTTGTTCATGTGTTTCCCGTTGGTCTTCGAAATACTATTGGATCCTCCAAAAATCCTTAATAGCTTATTGCTCTGCAATACTTGTCTGCTTGCATTATGGATGCTTTCCGTATGTCTGGCAATATTCGTTAGTATCCTTAGGCATCGTCATTTTGATCCTATTGATTCAACCTGAGTGCGAATGCACGCAATCATCAGTTGATCCTTTTAAATTATCTTTCCGGCTTAGACGTCATTTTAAACATGAGCTTGTTCTCGACCAATCTATTTGCCGTCAATTGTATCCTTAGGTCTACTGAACTTATCCACCCTTGATCAGAGCGTCCTCTTCTGATCCTTCGATTTGGAAATCATAATTCCTTTGATATCTAAGCATCGAATCATTCAGATGTTCTATAATATGATGTCGTTGCATTCTTTCTTCAACTGGTTATGTGCCGATGCTCACATCATCTCCGCTATGGACCGTCGAATCCTTTGTTGGATTATTATTCGGCAATGTCCTTCATATTTAATCGCCTTGTGAATTCTTCCCTGTTACATAATGCCATTAGTAAATCCTATTCTCTGGTTTGGCCAACCATGCTCTGCTTTTGAGATGGTGATATTTACTCTTGGAACTTGTGGTATATGTCTCTAAGATATCCCGATGGGTTGAACCTTATGCCTTCCTTGATCTGTGTGACCCGAAAACTTCTCACGGGTCATACTCCTCTAGTAATTCACCCGGTAGGTTTTCACATTGAAATCATTTTTATTAGAGCAGTAAATGAATGGTCTCGCATTGGAGAAGTGAGTCGACCTTGAACTTTGTGTTCATGCCCATGGAAACGATGTAGATCCTATCATGGAAGCTTCTTGTAATAATAACTATTTCCTTGATATAATATCATCTGGTATCTGTGAATTGATTCTTTGCAATCATGGTTCTGACCATATTTTCTCCTTGATTCCATTTTTTAGGCAAGTGAAAACACTTGTCTTCTCCAGATCAATACATCTCCGCAACCCCTATGCCGATCCTCCTTCGAGTATTACCCCCTGGTATCTCGAGGATATCAACCCATTACACTACATCTTATGAATCTATGATGAAGTACTAACTTTCCCCGTCATGGTTACTCCATGGGTTCTAGGTTGTCGTCAACCAAGGACACCGATTTGTGAATCAAATCAACACTGAGATTCAGTACCCCCAGTACTTTGTTGTTGAGGAGTTTAATAATCCTTTGAGTCATTCCTAGCCTAATCGGCTATATCATTATCTTACTAAATTTTAACTGTGCTATTTGGTCCTTAATCACGGAGCACAACTTTCGACGATGAGCTACCTTGCGCCGATCTTCCTCGTTGTATGATTTCACCTTGAATAGCAAGCTTGATTTTGAGTTTGTGTCGTACTCATGGTCCCAAGAACATTTCGCTTCATCATTCCTTTGACTCGATGTCATCGCCGACCGATTACATCTCCATGAAACCTCTCGACAAAATTTGTCATGATCATCATCAACATTCTGAGTTCCTCCCGGATATCAATTGTATTCATGATGAGAAATTCCATCCTTGCCCCTCGATGATTTGTGTTATCATCAGCAACATTCTTGCTTTCCCTTCAACACAAACTTGTTCATGTTTGTGTTGTACCTTGAGATCCTTGCTATCCAACTTATGTTATGTTCTACCTTGGAGTATTGCTAACTTTTATGTCAAGAATGTCATGGGAAATTCACCACCCTTAAGAATTCTTGATACAAGTGATACTTATTAACATCACCATTCTTTTCTTGGTCCCCGTGTTGTTTTTAACCAAAATACCGACAAATGGTCTATGATGTGTAAATTCTAAACTTCTAGCAACCCTATTGCTTTGAAGTTATTGGTCTCTAGTTTCATTCTACGTCTATGGCTTATTGAATCAACATTCAAACATTGATCGTGCTACCTAGCCCATATTTCGGGTGCACATTTCAACCAATGTTTATCTGTGTATGTTTTCCTCGAGCATACATCATTAAGTCATTTGATCTAGCTAATATTATCTTCTTGTTCACATAGTTGTGGAAATCCATCTTTTCTCAATAAATTGTCGCTGAGTTCATCAGCCACCTCCCCATTCTCTCCTTGGTTTAATGATGGACTCTTGTCTCGGAACTCACTTCCATAGTTCATTTCCCGAGAATCTCACATTGTCATCTCGTCAATTGGTGTCGCACCTTCTCTTCTCAGGAATCCTAAGTCTGAGCTATCCTGACACCAATCAGATCTGAATCTCGGTCGGATATGATAGTTGGAACATAATTCCAAGAGTCATAACTTGGGTCTTTATATGACCCAGTAAGGTGGTGTCATGCCTAGCCCACCTGGCCGGGGGCCCTATTGTTATAGTTTCCTTTTTAACAAGGTTAACCATTTTTCCATGAGGCAATTGAATGCCTTGTTTAATAAGTTTATCTTGATGGATCCTTCGTGTATCCGAAGTCCGACCTTTGCTTGAAAACCATGTCAATGCTATCTCGAAGCATGTATGTGGTACTCCTATCTTCAATAAGAACACATGAAGCGCAATGCTAAATTTCCTTAATCAAATTATCCAAACATCGTTGTATGGGTAATGCCATGAAAATTCTCTCCCCTTTCCTAAAGGGTTTTCTACAATTATATCCTGTCATGGGTATCATGCTCTGCTTGTCCTTGGGAAGGATATACCCCTGAAATATGTGTTTAAACACATTTTCCATTCCATTGTTCTATTTGATGTGATAATCATATTTCCCTTTCATTGTTTGGTTTAACCTTTCTTGTGATCTATATGATCTAAGCAACAATATTCCCCTGATTATGTAAACACCTCGGTCTACAAATCTGTCGGTAAGACCCTGTTACTTTTGTTGATGACATTCCAGTAACCACCGATGGACGAGAACTTTGCCTATTGGCCCGCCTCGTTCAACGAGCAGGAAAATGGTTCTCTTCGTCCCTTGCCCTTGGTACTGATATTGTTGCCGACATAACTGATAGGCTACCCTCTGACATTCCTTGCTTGCATGATCATGCAAGACGTCTCCACCCTTCCTACTTTTAACCCACATGGTGGGCCCATAACCCACAGTTCCACAGGATTGAAACCTGACTCAACTGTACAACCCTGTTTCTAATGGTTATTCCCCACGCTTGGCTTTGTATTTAATTCACGGGCCACCTTCCTAGTGCTCTATTCTGGTGTTAGACGCAATACTTACTCTCGCTGCTCTGAACCCCTTTGTCACTCTGGTTCAGACTTCGAGCAACTATCTATCCGCTTGGAACCTCTTATTGTACCTTCGTACCTTACTCTCGATGTATTTTATATGTTCAACTCGAGAGATAATCTTATGCTCATACATAGGTTAACCCCAGATTGTTTCCATCATAAGCATTCTGTCGTAGCCGAGCTGTCCCTTACCTATTCGTAAGTACGTTGGAGTTCCCGAAGAAAAGGACGACTTCACCATGATGACTTGAAGCAAAGAAATGAAGGCATCAACGTAATGGATTGACCTCTTCGAGAAGAGCAACCAACACCGAGAAGACCCGTTAGAATATCGTAACCAAATCCCTTCCCCATTACTCCCGCTCCTAAATCTCGGGACGAGATTCTTGTAGTGGAGGAGAATTGTGACGCCCGGATAATCAAGCTACACTAACCTTTGCTAATGATGCCACGTCACCTCGATTACTGTTGCTAATCTCGCGTTAGTTCAGAAACAATCCAAATTCAAATTTGAATTAAAGTCAAAACAATTAAAGTTTTCAAAAGTCAAAACTAAATTGTTCCTATTTTGTCAAATAATCCATAATAAATGTTGGTGAAGAAATCATCCTTAATAAAATATTTAAACGCACTAAGTTAATTAAAACAGCGATAAGACACTTATCTAAAATGCTTTTAGAATAATAAGCAATTGCAAAATACCTTATTTAGAGTGCCAAAATATTTGGGTCCGTGACCTATTTAATAGCACTAAATTAGTTGTCGTTTCTAAATTTTATGAAACTAAATAAAAGAAAATAGAAAAGAAATAGAATGAAAAAAAAACAACAACAAAGAAAAAAACAAACAAACAAAAAGAAACAACGGAGGCCAACCTCCGGCCACACTGGGCCTTGGCCCAGATGGCCGGCCCAGCCGCCCGAACAGGCCGGCCCACCCCCACCACCGCTTAACCCCCTCGGTCCACTGACCGAAACCCTAACCCCCACTTCTCTCCCCCGATTTCCCCACTCGCACCCACTCCCTCCCCCTCGTCCCACTCTTCCCTCGCGCCCCTCCACTCGGTCCCGATCCAGATCGGGGCAACCCCCCGATCCCATCGCCCCTGTCGCCGCCGCACGAAGGACCACCTTGTCGGAGCTTCCCCTCCCGCTGGCTCTGGATCGGCACCCGAGCCAATCCCCGGTGCCAGCGCTTGCCACCGCTCCTACGTCGCTGGATCCGCCGCCTCGACCTCGTCTCGTCCCCGCCGGCCTGCCTCCCCATCGCCGCCGTCCCCACCCTCCTCCCCAAAGGCTCCACCGAGCCTCGCCGACCCTCGTCTCTGCAACGCCGGTGAGGCCACGACCTCTCTCTCCTCTTCTCCCCCTCTCTGTTGCATGTCGCTAGCCGCACCGTCGTCCCCGCGCCCCGGTACACCGCGCGCCTCCCCCTGCTCTGGACACCAAGGCCCCGCTCACCGTGGCCTCGCCCTACACTGTCACCTCTCACTCCCTGCGCCCGGTTCGCGCACCGACCTCCCCCTGCACATCCCGGGCCACACCCCGATGCCCCAGGCGCTCTCGCCATGGCTGCGCCTTGGCGCCCCCCCGCCGCTCTCTCCCTCATTGCAGCCACAGTGCTGCTGCTCATTCTGGCGCCGCTTCGCCGTCGTGTCGCCGCTCCGCCACCACATCATTGTCGGTCCGTCCACGACCAGCCGCGCCACCCCCTCCACTGCGTCGGCTGCTCCGGTCCGTCATTGTGGCCGGCGCCCACTGGTGGTCACAGCGACGCCGGGCGCCACGCCTGTGGCCCCGCTAGCGCCCGATCCACTAGGCCCCCTGGGGTCAATGACAGGAGGGACCCGCCTCCAGAATGTTTTTTTAAAAAAAGAGATAAAAAGATAAAAAAATACCTAATTAAAAATAATAATTAATTAATTAATTAGTTAATTAATTAATTTAAATTAAGCATAATTAGTTAACCTAATCACCTATTTAATTAACTAAACCAATTTAGTTAACCTAAGCCTATGACATATAGGACCCACGCGTCAGTTGGACGAAGTCAACTGACTGCTGACAGCCCGACATCATCTTGATGTCATGATGACGTCAGCATACACTATTCTAGATAATGTTAGAATTAAATAATTAAATAAATTCTAAAAATGATTAAATCTTTTAAAAATTAATACAAAATAAACCGTAGCTCGGATGGAAAAACTTTATACATGAAAGGTGCTCAGAACGATGAGATGAATCCGGATACGCAGCCTGTTTGTCCGCCACACATCCCTAACCTATCGAACTCACAACTTTCCCCCTCTGGTTCCCTTGTCCGAAAATGCGAAACACCGGGAATACTTTCCCGGATGTTTTCCCCCTTCACCGGTATCACCTCCTACTGCGTTAGGGCACACCTGGCACCGTTACTTGTTATGTCATGCATCATTATGCATCTGCTTGCATTGTATTCATTGTTTCTTCCCCCTCTTCTCTCCGGTAGACTACGAGACCGACGCTGCTGCTGACCAGTTCGACTACGGAGTTGACGACCCCTCCTTCTTGCCAGAGCAATCAGGCAAACCCCCCTTGATCACCAGATATCGCCTATTCTCCTCTATACTGCTTGCATTAGAGTAGTGTAGCATGTTACTGCTTTCCGTTGATCCTATTCTGATGCATAGCCTGACATTGTTGCTACATCTGTTGATACCTTACCTGCAATCCTAAATGCTTAGTATAGGATGCTAGTTTATCATCATTGGCCCTACATTCTTGTCAGTCTGCCTTGCTATACTATTGGGCCGTGATCACTCGGGAGGTGATCACGGGTATATACTATATATACATACATATTATATAGATGGTGACTAAAGTCGGGTCAGCTCGTTGAGTACCCGCAAGTGATCCCGATGTGGGGGCTGAAAGGACAGGTGGCTCCATCCCGGTAGAGGTGGGCCTGGGTTCCCGACGGCCCCCGACTGTTACTTTGTGGCGGAGCGACAGGGCTGGTTGAGACCACCTAGGAGACAGGTGGGCCTGGCCCTGGTCGGTGTCCGCGGTTGCTTCATAATAACACGCTTAACGAGATCTTGGTATTTGATCTGAGTCTGGCCATTTGGTCTATACGCACTAACCATCTACGCGGGAGTAGTTATGGGTATCCAGACGTCGTGGTATCGGCCAAGCCTTCTTGGCGTCGGCGACGAGCGGCGTAGCGCGGGTTGGGCTGTGTTAACGCAACTTCCTTTGTAATGGAGGTTGCTAGGTCTGCTCACCGTCACGTCGCATAGCGTGCAGTGTGTGCAATGGGCGATGGGCCCAGACCCCTGCGGGCATAGGATTTAGACCGATGTGTTGACCTCTCTGTTGTGCCTAGGTGGGGCTGCGACGTGTTGATCTTCGAGGCTGGGCATGACCCAGAAAGTGTGTCCGCCAAATGGGATCAAGCGTGTTGGGTTATGTGGTGCACCCTGCGGTGAAGTTAATCTATTGAATAGCCGTGTCCCTCGGTAAAGGGCGACCGGAGTTGTACCTTGGCCTTATGACAACTAGAACCGGATACTTAATAAAACACACCCTTCCAAGTGCGGATACAACCCGTGATCACTCTCTAACAGGCGGCGAGGAGAGGATCGCGGGTAGGATTATGCTATGCGATGCTATTGGAGATGCTCTTGGAGATGCTACTTGGAGATGCTACTTGGAGGACTTCAATCTACTCTCTTCTACATGTCTGCAAGACGGTGGCTGCCGAGCGTAGTCTTGACGAGTGATTAGCTATCCCCTCTTATTACGGCATTACGTAGTTCGGTCCGCGATATGGCCTCCTTACACATATACCCATGCATATGTAGTGCGGTTCCTTGCTTGCAGTACTTTGGATGAGTACTCACGGTTGCTTTCTCCCCTTTTCCCCTTTCCTTTCTTTACGGTTGTCGCAACCAAATGTCGGAGTCGAGAGACAGACGCCACCGCCGGCGACCCCTACTACTACTGGAGGTGCCTACTACTACGTGCATCCCACGACGATGACCGGGAGTAGTTTAGGAGGATCCTGCGGAGGCCTGCGCCTCTTCGATCTGTCCCGGTTTGTGCTAGCCTTCTTAAGGCAAACTTGTTTAACTTATGTCTGTACTCAGATATTGTTGCTTCCGCTGACTCGTCTATGATCGAGCACTTGTATTCGAGCCCTCGAGGCCCCCTGATTGTATTATGATGCTTGTATGACTTGCTTATGTTTTAGAGTTGTGTTGTGATATCTTCCCATGAGTCCCTGATCTTGATTGTACACATTTGCGTGCATGATTAGTGTACGATTGAATCGGGGGCGTCACATGTATGATCCATGGTCCTTCTATGGGCTGTAGGATCCGCTGGTCTTCTACGGGTTGTAGGATCCATGGGCCTTCTACGGGGTGTATAATCATTTCACAAAACATGGGCCGTACTATTCGTGGACCATAACGGGCCGTTAATAGGCCGCATTTGATAACGCTATGAAAACAGCCCAACGGGTTAATAGGCCACAAACGGGCCGAATGTAACCATGGGCTGAATTTGGCCCACAAACAGAACAGGCCAGTAACGGAGTGTAACTAACCAAATTCTAGAAATGAGCCCAAGAATAAATGGGCCCTTAGAAGGCCAAAAGTTAACACGGGCTGGAAATGACCGACGGAATAATGGGCCGTTAATGTGTATAAAAGCGATACACTGTTCATTATGGGCCTGTTTCACCTCGGGCCTTTAATGGGCCGAGAGTTACAGAGGGCCTCATATGGGCCAAAAGACATCATGGGCCATACATGGACCAGAAGTTACAACGGGCTGGAATCATATTGGACGGCCTAGACGAAGGTACTGGGCTTAATTCCGATAGACCATAATGGGCCGGGAGTTAGCGGGCCGTAAATGGGCTATATACGAATAGGCTATTAACAGGCTTTCCATGGGCCGGCCCGTTACCTTTTGACCAAGACAAACGGGCTGGCCTTTTCATTGGAATGGGCCTCTGTTGGGCCGTGCCACGTGTCGATGTATCATAGGGCCTCCTGTCCAATGAGTGGATGACATATGTTTCCTCTGGCCAATGAGAATTTTACACGTGGAAAATCCCCATTGGTCCTGGCTGTTAACGGCTTATCGGATCCAAAACCGGACCTGGTAGCTTAATGGCGTCCCGTTACGGTGGATGCCATGTGTCGGTCACCCTTGACGAAAGCACTTCTGTGACGCGTGATTTATTGTCATGGAAGTGGACACTTTCGTGATGATAATTTTGGTAATGTCATGGAACACTTCTACGATAGCAGGTATGACTATCTTGATTCTGTCATAAAATGGTCATGGAAGTACATGCATGACAGAAAACATGACCTACTATGACAAACACATATCATCACGGAAGTGTTTTTTTGTAGTGGGATAACTTGTTTTAGCATTGATATTTTGAAAGACATGGTTGCTTGTTGATATGCTTGAGTATCTAAATTATTATGTGAAAACTAGACTATTGCTTTGAATCACATAAAAAACAAAATGTCCATGCTATGAAGAAAAGAATATGATATGACATGATAAACAACACTCCACATCAAAAAAATTGTTTTATCACTTACCTACTCGAGGACAAGCAGGAGTTAAGCTTGGGGATGCTGATACGTCTCCAACGTATCTACAATTTTTGACTATTCCGTGCTATTTTATTATCAATCTTGGATGTTTTATAATCATTATATAGTCATTTTATATCATTTTTTGGTATTAACTATTGACATAGTGCCAAGTGCCATTTGCTGTTTTCTACATGTTTTTTACATCGCAGGAAATCAATAGCATAAGGGGTCCAAATACCACGCCAATTTACGATGATTTTCTATGGTCCAGAAGGAACACAACGGGCCTGGTTCCACATGGTGGGAGTCCCGAGGAGGGGACAACCCACCTGGGCGCGCCTGGGAGTGCCCACCTCGGGTGCCCCCTGGACCGACTCTTTGCTCTATAAATACCCCAATATTCCAGAAACACTAGGTGAGTTGACGAAATTTTCATCCAGCCGTCGCAGAGTCCAGAACACCGAGATCCAATGTAGACACCATTACGGAGGGGTTCACCACTTCCATTGGTGCCTCTCCGATGATTCGTGAGTAGTTCTTTGTAGACCTTCGGGTCCGTAGTTAGTAGCTAGATGGCTTCCTCTCTCTCTCTCTTGATTATCAATACAATAATCTCTTGGAGATCCATATGATGTAATTCCTTTTTGCAGTGTCTTTGTTGGGATCTGATGAACTTCGAGTTTATGATCAATTATACGTTTTTATATCCATGAAAGTTATTTGAGTTCTTTGATCTCTTATATGCGTGATCTCTTATAGCCTCATATTTCTTCTCTGATATTTGGGTTTTGTTTGGCCAACTTGATCTTTTATCTTGCAATGGAAAGAGGTGCCCGGTAGTGGGTTCGATCTTACGGTGCTTGATCCCAGTGACAGAAAGGGAATCGACACATATGTATCGTTGCTACTAATGATAAAAAGACGGGATCCATATCTGTCGCAATAGATAAACAGATCTTGTCTACATCATGCCATTGTTCTTATTGAATTACTCCGTTTTCTCATCAACTTAATACACTAGATGCATGCTGGATAGCGGTTGATGTGTGCAGTAATAGTAGTAGATGCAAGCAGGAGTCGGTCTACTAATCTTGGATGTGATACCTATGTAATGATCATTGCCTGGTTATCGTCGTGATTATTTGAAGTTCTATCAATTGCCCAACAGTAATTCATTCACCCACCATTTGCTATTTTTCTCGAGAGAAGCCACTAGTGAAACCTACGGCCCTCGGGTCTTCTTTCTCATATATTTGCCTTGCGATCTACTTTTTCCTTGCGTTTATTTTCAGATCTATAAAACTAAAAATAAAAAAATACCTTGCTGTAATTTATTTCATCCGCGATCTATTTATCCCATCTACAAATTTTCCTCACGTCCTTTGCCTATCTTTAGGCGTCGTACCCCGAAAGGGATTGACAACCCCTTTAAGACGTCGGGTTCCGAGGTGTTGTTATTTGTGTGTAGGGGCTGTTTACGTTGTGTTGCTTGGTTCTCCTACTGGTTTGATAACCTTGGTTTCATATCTGAGGGAAATACCTACCACCGTTGTGCTGCATCATCCCTTCCTCTTTGGGGAAAAACCCGGCGTAGCTTCAAGCGACATCAGGGGGCGGAGCCCACCCTCTTTCCTTCTGCCTCTCCACCTCTTTCCCTCTCTCCCCCTCTTGGAAAAGGAAGGGGACTCCAACTAGGATTGGGAATCCTAGTTGGACTCCCCCTATAGGCGCGCCCCTCCTTGGTCGGCCTCCTCCTCCTCCTCCCTCCTTTATATACGGGGGCAGGGGCACCCCAAAGCACAACAGTTGTTCTCTTAGCCGTCTGTGGTGCCCCCCTCCACAGTCTAACACCTCGGTCATATCGTCGTAGATCTTAGGCGAAGCCCTACGCCCGTAACATCATCAAAACCGTCGCCATGCCATCGTGCTGACGGAACTCTCCCTCGTCCTCAACTAGATCAATAGCTTGAGGGACGTCATCGTGTTGAACGTGTGCTGAACACGGAGGTGCCGTACATTCGGTACGTGGATCGTTTGGATCGTGAAGATGTTCGACTACATCAACCGCATTACTAAACGCTTCCGCTTTCGGTCTACGAGGGTATGTGGACACACTCTCATGTCTCCTTGCAATGCATCTCCTAGATAGATCTTGCTTGATCGTAGATATACCAACTTAGGCCAAAAGCCTAAGCTTGGGGGAGTACGTATTTCTCACCGACATTACATTCATGTTCACACACTCATTCTAGTTGTCGGTGTTCATACATTTTCATTGTACTATCCATGCTACTTTATTTTCTTTTCTTGCTTTCTTCTTGTGTGTTTGAAAAACTTTGAGAGAAAAACCAAAAAAATTAGATGTAGCTTTTAGCTAGTTTACTTTCCATGCTTGTAGTAGTAATATTAAAAGAAAACCTAAAAATATTACTCGTTCTTCTTCTACGTTTGGGAGCTTTCCCGTGTAAATAGTTTTATTCTTCTTTGAATTTCTTTTCTTTTCTTTGGGGGTCGAGAGGAGAAGACCACAATGAAAATGATGAGTGGCTCTCATATGCATTATTGTTGATCTAACTAAGAGCCCATATTACCTTGTCGCTTCCCAATCTCTTTCTAGCCTTCACTTGTACTAAGCGGGAATACTGCTTGTGCATCCACATACATAAACCCCAAAGTTATTCCATATGAATCCACCACACCTTCCTATATTCGGTATTTACATGTCGTTCCAAGTAAAATTTGCATGTGCCAAACTCTAAACCTTCAAATGAAGTTTTGTTTTGTATGCTCGAATAGCTCATGTATCAACTCGGGCTGTCTATATCTTCCATGCAAGGTGGGTTATTCTCACGATAAGTGGATTCTGCTCATCATTCGCAAGAAAATGGTCGGTAACCGGGATGCCCAGTCCCATGCTCAAATCAAATCAAAATAATTGCGAACGAAACTCCTCCAGGATTGATGTTAGTTGGATGGTACCCGTTGTTTCGGACCAACCGTGGAATGTGCTCGTTGGTGGTGGGGGATCATAAACTTTACCATTATGTTTGGGAACCGCCTATAATGTATGTAGCATGGAAGATATCGAGATCTCTTGGTTGTTATGTTGACAATGAAAGTATGCCGCTCAGAATATTATTTATCTCTGTTTTAAAACTCAAGCTCTGGCACCTCTGCAAATCCCTGCTTCCCTCTACGAAGGGCCTATCTATTTACTTTTATGTTGAGCCATCATCGTCTATTAAAAAGCACCAGTTGAGAGCACCGCTGTCATTTGCATGCATTGTTATTAATTTACATTTAGTACGAATGTGACTGGATCTATTTTGCCATGAATTACAATGTCTAGTCAGTCCTTGATCCTCAGGCGTGCTCTGCATTTTTGTCTCAGAAAGGGCTAGCGATATACCACCTTGTTATATCATATTATCATTGTTTTGATAAATATTGACATCCAAGATTTATTATTATTTCTCGATAGTCGGTTATGCCATTGATATGAATAAACATGAGACCTAAATGTTATTGTGAATATATGGTTAGTTCATAATCTTTGCTGAAAACTTGAATGTTGACTTTACATATTTGCAACAACAAGATCAAACAGAGTTTCTAAAAGTTTTTCTTTATCACGTTCAGTTTGTCAACTGAATTGCTTGAGGACAAACAACGGTTTAAGCTTGGGGGAGTTGATACGTCTCCAATGTATCTACTTTTCCCAACACTTTTGCCCTTGTTTTGGACTCTAACTTGCATGATTTGAATGGAACTAACCCGGACTAGTGTTGTTTTCAGCAGATTTGCCATCATGTTATTTTTGTGCATAAATAAAAGTTCTTGAAATGACCTGAAACTCTACGAAGTCACATTTTGGAATTAATAAAAATATTGACGAAAGAATCAAGAGAAGGGGGCCCACACCCTGGCCACGAGGGTGCAGGGCACACCCCCCCAGGGTGTGCCCCCTGCCTCGTGGGTCCCTGGACCTCCACCGACTTCAACTCCAACTCTATGTATTCACGTTCAGGGAGAAAAAATAAGAGAGCGGGATTCATCACGTTTTATGTTACGGAGTCGCCGCCAAGCCCCGTTCTTCCTCGGGAGGGCTCATCTGGAGTTCATTCGGGGCTCTGGAGAGGGGAATCCGTCGCCTTCGTCATCATCAACCATCCTCCATCACCAATTTCATGATGCTCACCCCCGTGCTTGAGTAATCCCATCGTAGGCTTGCTGGACGGTGATGGGTTGGATGAGATTTACAATGTAATCGAGATAGTTTTGTTAGGGTTTGATCCCTAGTATCCATTATGTTCTAAGATTGATGTTGCTATGACTTTGCCATGCTTAATGCTTGTCACTAGGGCCCGAGTGCCATGATTTCAGATCTGAACCTATTATGTTTTCATGAATATATGTGAGTTGTTGATCCTATCTTGCAAGTTATAGCCACCTACTACGTGTTATGATCCGGCAAACCCTAGAGTGACAATACTCGGGCCACTTAACAGTGATGACGGTAGTTTGAGGAGTTCATGTATTCACTAAGTGCTAATGCTTTGGTCCGGTACTCTATTAAAAGGAGGCCTTAATATCCCTTAGTTTCCAATAGGACCCCGCTGCCACGGGAGGGTAGGACAAAAATTGTCTTGCAAGTTCTTTTCCATAAGCACGTATGGCTATATTCGGAATACATGCCTACATTACATTGATGAACTGGAGCTAGTTCCGTGTCACCCTATGTTATAACTATTGCATGATGAATTGCATCCGACATAATTATCCATCATTCATCCATTTCCTACGAGCTTTTCACATATTGAGCTTTGCTTAGTTACTTCTCCGTTGCCACTGTTACGATTGCTACAAAACTTCTACTGTTACTTTTGCCACCGTTACCATTACTTCCATACTACTTTGCTACTAAATACTTTGCTGCAGATATTAAGTCTTTCGAGTGTGGTTGAATTGACAACTCAGCTGCTAATACTTGAGAATATTGTTTGGCTCCCCTTGTGTCGAATCAATAAATTTGGGTTGAATACTCTACCCTCAAAAACTATTGCGATCCCCTATGATGTCAGGTGCTTCCTTCAAGCCGACCTTTACTCGGTCCTCCAGGTCTCTGCCACATGATGATCCGCTAGGTCAAAGTGACTCACGAGCTAGCACAATCTGGGTCGGGTCATTTCTTTTGCCAGGTCATAGTGCTGAGAAATATTCCCAACATTAGGCACCAATTTAGCTTGGATTTATCCATGCTAAATTACATTACCTTGGTCGGCTCAACATTTTAGCTCGCTTCTAAGGGCTTCCCACACTTAGCATCTTTCCACCACATAACTTACCATGACATCACCTGTCTATTTTCCTAAATTCAGCAGATGACGTCATAACGAATCTTTAAATGGATAAGTGTCATCTTGTCAGGTGTGAGAATCGAGGATCCCTTTTGCAAAAAAATTAATGCGCATCACAGGGCTTCGCATCTGCCGTTCCGGGTTCCAAATCCCTCTTATTTAAAAATTTTCAGATCTAAGTATTTTATTAAAACAACAAGCAAAACAAAACAAAATGAAATTCAAAGAATAGCACAACTCATGTAAAGAAGCAAAAACTTAGGCTCAATCGATACTAACCGATAATTGTTAAAGAAGAAAGGTGGGATGCTTACCGGGGCATCCCCAAGCTTAGCTGCTTGAGACTTCTTGAAATGTTAATTTGGGATGCCTTGGGCATCCCCAAGATTGAGCTTTTATGTCTCCTTAATTCCTCTCGTATCACGGTTTCCCTAAATCTCAAAAACTCCATCCACAGAAAACTCAACAAGAACTCGTAAGATAAGTTAGTATAAATCAATGCAAAACCTTATCATTCTCTACTGTAGCATATAACTAAAATTATTATTTGCAATTGCATACTAAATGCCTCTACATATTTAATACTCCTATCCTCAAATAGAATCATTAAACAAGCAAACATATGCAAACAATGCAACCTAACAACAATCTGTCTAAACAGAACAATCTATAAAGGGTGCAATATCCATCATACTTCCCTAACTCCGAAAATTCTGAAAAGTACCACAATGTAAAAATTTATTATATATCAGTATGCAAAAATAATTAACCTTTCATGACATTCCGACTTTTCTAGAGAATTTTTTCAACAGCGATATAGTTTCTGTTTTGAAACAGCAACATGTAAACTTGCAAAATAAACATGGCAAAGGCTATCATTGCCACTGAAATAAAATATGAAAAACATTATTATAAAAAACATAAAGCAAATCCTAACAAAATAAATTGACGCTCCAAGTAAAACACATATCATGTGATGATTGAAAAATATAGCCCAAACTAAGATTACCGATAATATTGGATACGAAAGAGGGGATGTCTTCTGGGACATCCCCAAGCTTAGTTGCTTGGATCTTCCTTGAATATTAACTTGGGGTTCCTTGGGCATTCCCAAGCTTAGGTTCTTGTCACTCCTTATTCTCCTCATATCGATATCTCAACCAAAACTTGAAAACTTCAATCACACAAAACTTAACGGAACTTCACGCGATAGGTTAGTGTGATAAAGCAAATCATTCACTTTGGTACTTTCAAAGAAAAGATTCATAATTGTTCTCACACAATTCCTACTTTACCTTATCATTTCCACAATTTATATTGAGAAATATAAGTCATAGAAACTAGGAAACAAGCAAACTATGCATTGAAAACAGAATCTGTCAAAAACAGAACAGTCTGTAATGATCTGGAAAACAACCATACTTATGCTACTCCAAAAGTTCTTAAAAATTAGGAAAACGTAGAGAATTTGTATATCTATCACCTATAAAAAATTCAGATCAAAGGCACGTTCCAATAAATTTTGAAAATTCCTGGACTGGGCGCAAAATTTTCTATTTTTGCACAGATTCAAGACAACTATCATCCACACTATCCCAAAGGCTTTACATGGCACTTTATTGAAACAAAAGCAATAAAACATGATTACTATAGTAGCATAATCATGTGAATACACAAAATAGTAGGTAAAAGTTTCGGGTTGTCTCCCAAGCGCTTTTCTTTAATGCCTTTTTAGCTAGGCATGATGATTTCAATGATGCTCACAGAAAAGATAAGGATTGAAACATAACAAGAGCATCATGAATCACATGGCAAGCACATTTAAGTCTAACCCACTTCCTATGCATAGGTATTTAGTGAGCAAACAACTTTTGGGATCAAGAATCAAATAGCATAGGAAGGCAAAACAAGTGCAACTTCAAGATTTTCAACACATAGGGAGGAAACTTGAGACTATTGCGATATGTAAAAACATATGTTCCTCTCTCATAGTAATTTCCAGTAGCATCATGAATGAATTCAACAATATAGTTATCACATAAAGCATTCTTTTCATGATACATAAGCATAGAAATTTTGTTACTCTCCATATAAGCAAATTTCTTCTCATCAATAGTAGTGGGGGACAAACTCAACAAAATAACTATCATGCGATTGAAAATTAAAATCATGATAACAAGTTTCATGGTTACGATTATTCAATATAGCATACATGTCATCACCATAATCATCATAAATAGGAGGCATGCTATCATCATAATAATTTTTCTCATCAAAACTTGGCGGACTAAAAATATCATAATCATCTAACATACATCCCCAAGCTTGTAGCTGTGCATATCATTACCATCATTAATATTCAAAGAATCCATACTAGCAACATTGCAATCATGCTCATCATTCATGGATTTGATGCAAAACATTTTATTGAATTCTTCTTCTATCAATTGAGCACAATTTTCTTTTCCATCATTTTCAAGAAAGACATTATAAAGAAGAATAACATGATGCAACCTCAATTCCATTTTTTCGTAGTTTTCTTTTATAAACCAACTAGTGATAAAACAAGAAACTTAAAGATTTTGTAGCAAGATCTAAAGATATACCTTGAAGCACTCACCTCCCTGGAAATGGAGCCAGAAAAGGGCTTGATGTCTACTATGCAACTTTATTCTTGTAGACTTGTGTTGGGCCTCCAAGCGCAGAGTTTTCTAGGACAGTAGCTATTTTCCCTCAAGTGGATGACCTATGGTTTATCAATCCGTGGGAGGCGTAGGATGAAGATGGTCTCTCTCAAACAACCATGCAACCAAATAGTAAAGAGTCTCTTGTGTCCCCAACACACCAAATACAATGGGAAATTGTATAGGTGCACTAGTTCAGCGAAGAGATGGTGATAAAAGTGTATTAATGATAGTAGAATTGATTTTTGTAATAGGAACAATCAAAAAAGCAAGGTAGCAAGTAACAGAAGTGAGCACAAATGGTATTGCAATGCTTGAAAACAAGGCCTAGGGTCCGTACTTTCGCTAGTGCAGTCTCTCAACAGTGCTAATATAATTGGATCATATAGCCATCCCTCAACGTGGGATGAAGAATCACTCCAAAGTTCCTATCTAGTGGAGAACATAAGAAGAAAATGTTTGTAGGGTACAAAACCACCTCAAAGCTATTCTTTCCGATCGATCAATCCAAGAGTTAGTACTAAAATAACATCAAAGCAAATTTAGATTCATAATACTCAATCCAACGCAAAGAACCTCAAGGAGTGCCCCAAGATTTCTACCGGAGAAACAATGTCAAGAACGTGCATCAACCCCTATGCATAGATTACCCCAATGTCACCTCAGGAATCTGCTAGTTGAGTGCCAAAATATATATCAAGTGAATCAATACGATACCCCATTGTCCCCACGGGTATTCATAGAAGACACACATCAAGTGTTCTCAAATCCAAAAAAGTATTCAATCCGATAAAGTGAAATCTCAAAGGGAAAACTCAATTCATCACAAGATAGAGAGGGGAAAACACCATATGATCTGACTATATTACAAAGCCGGTAATACATTAAGCTTGACATCTTAAGAACACAAGAGAGGAAAATTAAACACATAGCTACTGTTACAAACCCTCAACCCCGACGGTGAATTACTCCCTCCTCATCATGGTGGCCGCCAGGATGATGAAGATGGCCACCGGTGATGATTTCCCCCTCCTGCAGAGTGCTGGAGAAGGGCTCTAGATTGGATCTCGTGGTTCTGGAACTGGCGACGGCTGGAACAAAATTTCGTCGAATCCCCTAGGGTTTTTGAATTTTGGCATTTATAGAGCGAAGAGGCGGTGCAAGAGGTCACCGAGGTCGGCACAACCCACCTGGGCGCGCCTGGGCCCCCAGGCACGCCTTGGTGGGTTGTGCCTCGGGCACCCAGTGCTTCTCAGCCCACTGGTGTCTTCGCACCTGCACGCGCTGCTATATAAATGGGTTTTTAACCCCTTTCCGCGACGGCGTTCGGAACCGTCACCTAGTGAGTGTGGGCGATAGGGGGGTCCTTCCCACACGACCCAGAAACCATCAGGGATAGGGGCCTTGATGTATATAGTTGCCCTTATATGACCGTTTTCGATGTCTCACATATCCAAAACATTTCATCCTTGCTACTCTTTGTGCTCGCATTGCCATCACAGTCGGAGTTTTGTGGTTTTACCTAAACCCAGGCAGATTCCAGGCACGGGAGTTTTCTAGGCATGTACCAAACTGGCTCTACGTTTACGATGCCTGGCACATCACAAACAATTCATGATTATAAACCGTGTATGATAGGTAGACATTTACACACATTTAGTTTTCCCGCACCGTATGTGATAGTGTCTGACATCACACACGCTTTGCAAACAGCAACTGTGTGCATTGCTACACACGTTTCCACTCCCTGAACCATGTCGGATTATGATTTATATCGCACATGCTGTGCTTTATTAAACGTGTGCCCCGTAATGACCTACACACCGTAATTTCGCCCCAATTTAGTTGCTGCTATTTAAAATTGTACCTAATTTAAAGTTGAAAGTAGGGTATAGCTTTATTCATATCCAAACAACCAATGCATTATTCAATTCATAGGTACATATGTTTAAGAATTACATAAGCACCAAATAAATAATGAAGAACTAGGGTTCTATACTTGTACTATTACAAATGGTAAAGAAAGAGGCGACAGACATTCTGGTTGCTGAACAAGGTGAAGCGGAATGGCCCTATTGTGCTCTCCTGGATGCAGAAGGCACACACACTCTAGTCCATCCCCTTGTGATGGCCGGCCGCCAATCATGTAGTTTGAGAGGTAATCTTGAGTAAACTGCTTGAGGATCTACTGCAAAGGAAAAAAGATTCAGACATTGTCATCTAACACAACTCATTACGGGCAGTAAAAAGAAGGCTATAGGGTTCTTACTTACCATCCTGCAGTTCACTGTTATCTTGCATAAAGTGTAAACATATAGTTCGATTGACATCTTTTGACCCATTTTAATAACAATCTTTATCAGTTTCCTCACTTGATGCTGGTTCATGAATATCTCATTGCCCCATATGAAGAAAGGGTCAAAGAGTGGATCTTTGGCAATGACATGTGTACCTAAAAGCACCAAGTTAATATTAGAAGCTAAACAACAATTGCAAAATGATGTAGTACGACACTCCCTCCATGCCATTATATAAGATTTTATATACGTATATCTAGACATCATCAGAACATTAAGGTAACACGAACATTAAGGTAACACTCTTCCTTGTTGCTATGTAGTCTGGGATTGCATATTTAGTCATTCAGTACAATGCATGTTTCTATGTAGCCTCAGATATATTAAATGTGGCCCTAGTTAACCTACTGATAAATGGGTTACGGATATATTCAGTGAAATGTCTGATTCAATGATTAATCCCTTATCAGCCCCCAGGCTATATGGTACTAGCTACCAAGATCCTGAACAGTGAGTACAAATAAGCAATGCGATGAAACTAACCTCGATGGAAAAAACAGCATTGTTCTCAATATTGTCTTGTATGAGTACATATAAAGGCATGTTAAGCACAACAGGCAAAACATCAACCAAATATATCCATGGTAGACAACGTAATCTACAAATGATAGCTTCAGTGTGCAGGCTTAAGCATGCTAGTTAAGCAAAACAAGAAGTGGAAATGTGTGTTAACTGCATCAGGCATAACACTTATAAACAAGCAAATTGTCATTCAAACTCGTATTGTGCAGGTCTAAAGTACACTAGTTATTGTTAAAAAACAAAAAGGCATGTTAACTACAATGTCCTTAACAGCAACCAAATATCATAATTCATAGTGGTATTGTTGAAACTGTTATTGATGAAATTGAATTGCACGGCAAATAGTTGAACATATAGAGCATCACATTGTCAAGAACTAAAATAAACAAGGCATAAGGCCATCCAATTTTAAAGAAGTAAAATAAATAAGGAGTAAGGCCATCTCTAGCCGATCCTTTAAAAGTTAAAGGACTAAAACAATTAGTGGATATATATGTATATACTCCAGCAATTTTTGACCATTTCTAGTCGATCACCTAAACTTAATGTTGTAAACTTCAATTTGATCAAGTTCAAAGCAGGTTCAACCGAAAGTAGCATGCATTCAAACATAAACATAGATAGTTTTGCATAACCGAACATAAAACATAAATTTAAACTAAGATAAACTACTTTCAATCGAAGTAGAGGTCGAGCCAGTCCTTCCTCGTCAGGTACGGTGTGTCACAAGCCGGGTCCGGGCCGGTGCCGTCATCGGGGTCGTTGGGGAAGGCACTCCTCCACTTGTCGACGTCGATCTCCTCGTCCTCGCCAACCACCTGGATGCCCTTCGTGCCGTCGTCCTCGCCGCCTTCGACCTCGTGATCAGAGGAGAGCGCAATAACCTCACCGCCCTTGGCACTGGCAAAGATCGCCTGCTCCGCCTCCACAAGCTCCGGGTGCTGTCGGCAGAGCTCTTGCATGTAGGCCTCGTCGGAGGCCTTGGCCTCGAGGCGCTCCCACGCCTTGTGGTCCTCCCGCGCCATAGCCGAGATCACCACCCCTGGCTCCGGCGGAACAAGGTGGACCGGACATGTGCTGAAGGGGAAATTGAGCCTAGCCGCCACGCCGTGGTAGAGGACCTATCAGCAGTCGTACTTCATGGTCGTGAGCTCGGCCCTGTAGAAGCTACCGAGCTACCGGCTGCGGGTCTCTCGATCTGTAATCTTGGTGACCCACATCCCCACCGCCGCTGCCAGACCCCAAGGTAGGACCTCGTCGGCTGCCGGGTCCGAGGGAGGACGGGGAAGTCCTCCAACCGGCGTAGGGGCGCAGCGGCTGGCGGATCAGGGGACCGGCGACGGCAGATCGATAAAGAGCCCGCGGAGGACAACGGGGACACCTCGGCGGCCACCTTGCCGGCATCAGGCGAAGAGGTCATGATAAACCTCTCTTGGGCCATTGGCTCCTTGAGCTCCCCAGCACACATGCAGAGGTTGAGGATGGAGGCGACGGTGATGGCGGCGAGCTACCAATGGTAATGGGGGTGGTGTGTGTCGGTGACTGCAGGTTTTGTGGAGTGTGTGGTGTGGGGGGGTTAAGGTGGTGTTTGAGGAAATACTGCGGCAACTGAAAATTTTACTAGGCGGGAGTAACAAGGCGGGGTTACTGAAAATTTGGATCAAGGGCGAGCAGATATTTTTGAGATTGCGAGGGATGCAGAGTCGGGAGTATTTGGGGAGCGAGCTAGTGTGCTTGACACGCTGGCTGTGGATTGTAGTCGATGCACCTTCTCGCGTAAGCCACATGCATACTATACACCGACGGTGCTCCAGGATATTTTATAATGCATCTCACATGGTTGGTGATAATAAACTGTGTGGGATCTACTTCATTTTTCATTTTAATTTGAATTACATAATGGGGTCACAGCGGCAACAGACAGTGTTCGAATTGCTAGACCTTTTATCTGCAGTGAACATGCAACTATATGTGTGTCGTAAAAAATTGGAATTATCCAGGGTTTGTTTGGAAATTTTATACATTTAATTGGTTTTCTAGCAATTTCAGTCGCACAATTCAAAATCAAAGCACATGCTCCAGTCCCTAAAAACGGGTTGCAAAATCAAATGTTTCTCCTTGGTTGCAAGCTTAGGTCACATGCAAGAAATGAGAATGACTGTCAAACACCTTGACATTGTCGCTCAGCCGCTAACATTGAGATACATGGTTTAAAAATTCTAGTAATTCGAAAACTCGGCTGAAATTCATGAAACTTGACACGATATCATGCAACGACATCGACATGCTATGGTAAAAATATTTTCCCATTTGGGGAAGGTTTCGGTATAAGCTTCTCGCAAACCAAAGCTTCTCTCACAACAAGCCAGATGGTTTCGGTACACCTTGGGGGACAAATATATGTTGCATCTTCTTACTTTATAAATTTTTCTCGTGTCAACATAGAACAACACGAATGTTGTGTCATTTTTTGGGTGTTTTCGAGGTTCACTTGGACATTTTTATACATTAACTGAGTTTTCAATGCATTCATGTGCATAATTCAAATTTGAACTACATGCACATGCTCAAGTGCATATAAAGTGGTTCAAAATTGGAATGTGTGTCCTTGGTTACATGCTTAAGTCCCCTGCAAGAAATGAGAATGAATGTCAAACACCTTGCCACCGTCGCTCGGCCGCTATCATTGAGATACTTGGTTCTTATATTCTAGTAAATCGAAAACGCGTCTGAAATTTATGAACCTTGATATGCTAGCATGGAACGGCATCAACATGAAGTGGTAAAAATATTGTCCCATTTGGGGCAGGTTGGGGTATATAAGCTTCTCACAAACCAGAGCTTCTCACAACAAGCCTCATGGTTACGGTAGGGAACATTTCACCTTTCTGGACGAAACGATATGCGTTGCCTCTTCTTGATTTCAATTCTTTTTCTAGTGACAACATAGAACAACATGAGTGTTGTGTTAAATTTTGGAGTTTATCGGGGTTCATTTGGACATTTTTATGCATTAATTGACCTTTCAATGCATTTATGTGCATAATTCAAATTTAAACTAGATGCACATGCTCTAATGCATATAAAATGGGTGAAAATTCAAATCTGTTTCCTTGGTTGCATTCTTACGTCCCATGCAAGAAATAGGAATGAATGTCAAACACCCTGCCATCGTCACTCGGCCACAAACATTAAAATACCTAGTTTTTAAATTCTAGTAAATCCAAAACTCGTCTGAAATTCATGAAACCTGGCGTGCTATCATGGAACGGCACCCGACATGCCATGGTAATTTTTTTGTCCCATTTGGGGCAGGTTTGGGTATAAGCTTCTCACAAACCAGAGCTACTCGCAACTAGCCTGATGGTTTCGGTAGGAAATGTTTCACCTTTCTGGAGGAAACGATAGCCGTTGGCACTTCTTGATTTCAATTTTTTCTCTAGTGTCAACATAGAACAACATGACTGTTATGTTAAATTTTGGAATTTTTCGGGGTTCGTTAGCACATTTCTTATGCATTAATTGAGTTTTCAATGCATTAATCTGCATAATTCAAATTTGAACTACATGCACATGCTCTAATTAATGCATATAAATTGGTTGAAAATTTAATATGGGAATGAATGTCAAACACCCTGCCCCCATCACTCGGCCGCAAACATTGAGATACCTAGTTTTTAAATTCTAGTAAATCCAAAACACGTCTGAAATTCATGAAACCTGGCATGCTATCATGAAATGGAACCCGACATGTCGTGGTAAATTTTTTGTCCCATTTGGGGCAGGTTTGGGTATAAGCTTCTCACAAACCAGAGCTTCTCACGACAAGCTGGATGGTTTCGGTAGGGAACGTGCCACCTCTGGGGACGAAACGATACCCGTTGCCTGTTATGGCTTTCAAAAAATTCTAGTGTCCACATAGAACAACATGAGTGTTGTGTTAAATATTGGGATTTTTCAGGGTTCGTTTGTACATTTTATATATTACCTGGGTTTTCTAGGCATTTTATGTGCATAATTCAAATTTGAACTACATGCACATGCTCTAGTGCATATAAATTGGTTGAAAAATCAAATTTCTGTCCTTGGGTGCATGCTTAGGTGCCATGCAAGAAATGGGAACGAATTTCAAACACCAGGGCACTATTGACTGCTTGCAAAACATTGAGATACTTTGTTTTTTAAATTCTAGTAAATCCAAAACTTGTCTGAAATTCATGAAACTTGGCATGCTATCACGGAATGGCACCCGACATGTTGTGGTAATTTTCGTGTCCATTTTTAGAGAAGGTGCACTAGAATAACAGTCAACAAAGGCATTTTGAAACAACTAGCTGCCACTCTAACATCGCAAACATTTTAGATAGAACACCCGTATGTACAGAACACCCATATGTACACTATCAGCTTCCCAAGTAAGCTAAGGGAAAATGTGTCGAGCAGGATTTGTGCAGCTCTTCATCGCAAACATTTTAGATAGAACACATGTATGCAAAGTGAGAGCTATGGTGCAATCTTAATCAATAATGCATTATCCATCTGTTTTTGTCATTTTTCTTTACCGGCCCGTAACAATACCCCATTTCACACATGACATGGATAAATGAACGATCACTTGCCCATTTCTTTGTACGAATTAAATCTATATGCAAGCCCTGTTGAAATAGAATACATATGGAATCTGGAAGTGCGCTTTTGTTGGCTAAGACCATCTTTGTTTGGGCCGTAGCTACAAACTCATATTATAGACCATTTTTTTGTAAATTAAGAGCATGTGGTATTTTTTTCTCCCATTGCAACGCACGGGCCTTTTTGCTAGTCTTTATCTAATTACAAACAGGAGATTATTACTTATTCGAACCATGAGCATTAGACCAACAAGGGATACGTGCCATGCTTCGGTTAAGCAATAAAGCGGTGGCATTAATCATCCAAATAGAAAAACAATATACTTTGGATTATATACAACAAGTCATTAACACTCAACGACAACGAGGATACATGTTGGATTATAGATTATTTCCAACAAAACATTCTAGTAAATACTAAATTTCTTCTCACACAACAAATAACAAAGCGATGAAATGAATTTCATCTCAACCAATCCTCGGCGTTGGAAACGCTTGCTTTGAACCATAACTGATTCTCTGTGAAGGTCCAGCTATTGTCAATCTCGAGACCAACGCAAGACTGATCATCCAGGCTGAAGCGGCCTATATCAGGACACATATTGTGATAGCCACGATAGGGAACCATAGCAATGTCCGAGGTATAGATATAGTTGCTTCTCATAAACGGTAGTAACATTGTGTCAACAGCGGCTGGATCGCCTTTCACCATCATTGGATAGTTTTGTCTAAGGAAGAGCAAGTTCTCTCCAAGACTATCAATACTGAATCAGGGAGAAGGTGTTGGCGCTAGCACACAAGTATCCATCCTGAATACCCTGCAACTGGTGTTGGAATAGGTTCGGAGAGTGCGACCATGGCAGACAACACCTTCTTCGTTAGTAATATCAGCAGTACCATGTATACATACAAGAAGAGGTGATCCATCGGAATAAGTTGCCAGGCACCACTTGGTATATAGGTCATGCTCGTCATCATCAGCATCTTCATCTCCTCCTTGGTTATAATTTTTTCAAGTATAGGTGGTGGAATGTTCACAGGACCCTGGAAACACAAGAAGGTTAATTAGTAAAGGGAAAGTAGCTAATCCGCATGCATGTGGATGAAACAATTATAATTAAAGTGGAAGGCAAATGTACCGAAATCATAAGGATTCCATGCAAAAATAGTGCCACGAGTGGTGGCAGCAAGCACAAGACCCTCATAAATTGCATCATAGTACTCATCCTTGTACAGAAATTGATTTTTGAGCAATATCCATCGAGGCCTGGAAGTAAGGACGACAACAATCTTATCAAAGATAGCAACAACTTCATAGTTGTGGTAATCCCAAGAGCGGTTGGGAACTCGACAAATTGCTATCTTCCGTAGATGACAGTCAGCATGATCGTATCTGAACGTATGTAGATCATCTATGTGCTCAACCTCAGGGCAGTCTGTGATTTCTGAAAGTGGAACCCGGTGACGAGTGTCTTTGGGAAACGACACCTATGGGATCACAAGAATCCCTACTGTGGTTGCAGGGCGCTGGGTTGTGAGGAGAGAAGGATCAGCAATCAGTACGAGCACGTGGGTCGTTTACCCAGGTTCGGTCTGCAGGGATGCGTAATACCCTAGTCCTGCTTGGATGTGTGTATTTGTGTTCTTGAGGTTCTTGAGCTAGCTACAATGAGCGTAACTTGTCCAAAAGTCTGAATCCTTCTCCTGGATGCCTTGGGCCTCCTTTTATAGGCAAGGGGATCGCCACAGCGGCACACAGGAGGTGGCATCGGGGTACTGTGATTAAGCCTATCCCTTGCCATTACGGGACAATGTGAATTTAATGCGCCCCTGACGTGTCCCCTTCACTTTACTCGCTTCGTCCTGCCTGGACACGCGCCAGGGCCAGCGAGGCGGTCAGCTCCATGTAGGCTGGCAGGCTGCTGAGGTGGCGCGGTGGTAGGGCCTTCATGAAGATTTGCATGCCACCACGTAGGCATGCACTAAGTTGGCCGAGAAGCCTTGTGCCGACACACAGGTGCCTGCCCAGCTGGTGGGCTGGCAGCTGCACAAGGGCGGTGGCTGTAGCTTGGCGGGTGCGGGCCTGGCCGCGGCCACACAGACGTCCTCGGCAAGGGCCTCGTCGGGGCCTCGGCAAGGGTCTTGCCGCGGCATTGCGGTCGTCCCCGGCAAGGGTCTTGTCGGGGGTCATGTGGGTTTCCTTGGCGAGGATCTCACCGAGGTTCGTCATCTTTCACTCTTCTGATTCGAAGTGTCCCTTGTCTTCACAGAGATTTGCATGCCACCATGGAGGCGCCTCCCGATCCTATGTTCCAACGTGGTTGGCGATGCCGGGGAAACTGGGTTCCAAAGGAGGCGCGCCCTGCTGGCGTCAGCTAGGCTGCCCCAGCAAGGTCCTTGCTGGGGCCATGGAGGCCGCCCCGGCAAGGGTCTTGCCGGGGGAAACCACCTCGCCTTGTTGCTCTTCATGCCTCGGTCTTGGAGTTGCTTTGGCATCTTGCGGCATTGATTTCTTGTCTCTGTCCTGCTTAAGTGTGGTCGGGCATGGCTCTGACTGCCCGTGCACAAATAAGGGGTACAAAAGAGCGCCCCTATTTTAGTACACTGACAGGAGCCCTCGGGCCTGGGCCACACATAAGCGCGACGCGTTGTTGGGCCAGGCCCAGAATGGTGCGCGGGCAGGCGGGGCGGTTTTTACCGCGGTAACTTTTCATTCGCTGCACTTCCCCACGATGACCGTTGAACGCGTGACGTGGGGGTCATGCGTGACGTGGGGGGCATGCATGGGGCGGTCGCAGCAGGCATGCGTCACATCACAATAAATGGGAAAAGAGGTGGCCCGCGTCTTCCCCATAAAAAGGAATAACCGCGGGCGCGCGGCTCATTTACCCCCTATGCTTTCCCCAATCTCGCCATCGCCGTCCCCATCTGCTTCTTCCTCAAGCTCTTGCTCGCTGCTGCTGTGCTTCCTACTACCTGCAACCCCTCGCTCCTTTCACAGCCACTATGGAGCCTAAAACCGGCAAGGGCAAGGGCGTGGCCAAGGACACGAGGGAGAAGGAGACACCGGAGAGCGAGGCGGCGGCGCGGCAGGCGCAGGCTGCCTATTTCGTCGCGTCGACTGTCAACGCCCTCGAGCTCAGGGACTTCTTCAAGCCTTTGTGGGGGGCAGTGACACCGGCGTATCCCGCCACACACGCCCTCCCCGTGGATTGCAAAAGGGGCGGCCAGAAACAGTACCCATTTTTCGTTGATTTCTTCTACTGCGGGCTCTGCCCCCTTTTTCCAACTTCTTCAACGACATCATGCGTACCTTTGGCTTCCACCTGCTGGATCTTACGCCGAATGCCGTGGCATACCTGGCATATTTCGGCCATCTTTGTGAGGGTTTTGCCAGAGTGGTGACCAGCACGGCGCTCTTCCGCCATTACTTTTATCCCCGCGTCCAGCCCGGGGGCGCCCTTTCTGGAACAGTCGCCTAGATCCCGAGGAGCCAAGAGAAACGCATGTATCCGGAAGGCGCCATAAGGGAGAGATGGGAGGAATGGCGGGCCCGGTGGTGATGGGTCGTGGAGGAGGACCCACCGGAGTTCTGCCGGGGCATTCGTCAGGAGCCACTGCCCCGTGGTGCAGACTGGGGCGACCTCGACCCCGACGACAAGAAGTTCTCGAGTGCTACCACTAGGATCCGCTGCCTCACCGAGGCCGGGATCCGCCGCCGAATCGCCCCGTTGCACAAGAAGGGGAGGCCGGCCTGGGATTTCAGGAATGCGGCCGACATCATGAGGCTCCGCACCAGCCTGCAGAACAACTTCATAGTGCTGGGGCACTCCTGGTATTGCCGGAGGCTCTTCTAGCTCGAAGTGTATGCCGATGGCAAGGTGGAGAGGACTGGCAAGGCTGTGAAGTCTGGCAAGGTCATCAAGGGGCCTTTGTTTGGGCTGCCACCGGGAGTGGCCCCGTTGAGCAACAACTCCCGGCAGGCCAAAATCTTTGCCATGATGCCGCCCTTCAACATGCACGGTCTCGACCCGGCCTGGGTCGAGCCTCCGGCACGCGAGGTGGAGGAGTTCTTCACCAATTTGGTCAAAGAACTCGACCACAACGAACCGCGGCTCATCCAGGACACCACCCAGGAGGAGCTGAACTACATTTCCACTAGGGCGATGGATGCGGAGCTCGCCAGGCTTGCCGGCGAGGCCGGCGGCATGGAGAACGAGGCTGCCGTAGCCGCAGAAGAGGAGGAGCTCACCGTGTAGGTGATGTCCGTCAAGGAGGCGGGCGGTGCAAGCACCGAGGACCCCCTGCCGAAGGCATGGGTGAAGGGTCATCCGAGGAGGAGGCCGAGGCTGGCGAGCCCCCGGCTACGCAGAAGAGGCGCGTCCTGCGTTGGGCCAGCTCCGGCGAGCCAGTCCAGCCTAGCAGGGCTGAGGCGCGTCAAGGGGCTCCGGGGGAGACCGCGCGCGTGATGAGGGACGCGGCGCCGAATAAAGAGGCCGCGGTGGCGAAGAAGAAGATCACGGTGGCGAAGAAGAAGACGACCGCCTCTTCTTCATCCAAATGCTTCTGGACTCCTTCGCCTCCCCCTTGCCCCGCAGGCGCCGGCATGGACATCGGCTTCTACTTCTCGTCCCTCAGCCCGAGGGAGAAGTGGAAGGCAGCAGAGGAGGAGGACGACGACGAGTAAGTGCTCTGCCCCTCACTGTTTCCACCCTTATGAATCATGCCGCCCTCCTTGATTTGACTTGTTCTTGCAGGGAGACGGAGACGCTAGCCCAGCAGGCAGCAAAGAGGGACAAAGCCTCGATGGGCAGCCCGCCCCCGATCGATACTTCAAAGGCGCCACTGGTGGTGGAGAACAGCCCGGATAACTGCCCACGGCGCAGCCCCCGGCTCAGCCCCAGCGTGCGTTCACCACCCACCTCCTATCAACATGCGCCAGGGCGTGATTTCTACGTACTGACCTTGCCGTAGGGGTAGGAGGAGGACAGCAGCAGCAGGAGGAGCCACCAAGGGCCACTCCCACCATGTCGCCCCCATCAACCACGCCGCCCCGAGGGGCGTCCCTGGCAAGGGTGCCCGACACCGAGCCCATGCGCACAAAGGAGGAGGAGGTGAACTTGGGCGTTGGCGACCCCGTCCCAGCAATTGATGTCGGCAGGGAGGGGGCCACCGCTTCTCAGCACGACGCGAGTGAGTCATTTGTTCTCCCTTGCATTTATCTTGAGTTTTGGTTTTGGCCCTGCCTCATTTTCTCCTTCGGCATCCAGGTTCCCCTCTAGCAGACCAGGAGGACACCGACACCATCATCAAGGAGGCCGCAGCGGATGCCGCAGCTGAGGCTGACAAGGTCGTCGCCAATGAGGCGCCGAGACCGCGGCCGAGGATGCCGCCAAAGGGCTTGCCGGAGAAACCGGCGAGGGTGTTGCCGAGGAGGCCAGCAGAGGCGCTGCCGAGGAGGAGGCCGGCAAGGCCTCCGCCGAAGACGAGGTGGTTGACAATCAACCCTCCTCGTCTGCTGCCTCCGGCTCAGGCAAGTATCTAAAGGTGAGTGACAATGTGTTCGTTCACCTCCCAGGGACGGCAAGCACCAGGGAGCCGACCGAAGGGGAGGTGTTTGACAACGAAGTGCTCGCTGCCGCCGGGCTTGAGGTCGTCGACGAGCCGAGCGCTGTGGCGACTGAAGGAAATATGCCCTAGAGGCAATAATAAAGTTATTATTTATTTCCTTATTTCATGATAAATGTTTATTATTCATGCTATAATTGTATTAACCAAAAACATAATACACGTGTGAATACATAGACAACCATAGCGTCACTAGTATGCCTCTACTTGACTAGCTCGTTGATCAAAGATGGTTGCGTTTCCTAGCCATAGACATGAGTTTTCATTTGATTAACGGGATCACATCATTAGGAAAATGATGTGATTGACTTGACCCATTCCGTTAGCTTAGCAGTTGATCGTTTAGTATGTTGCTATTGCTTTCTTCATGACTTATACATGTTCCTATGACTATGAGATTATGCAACTCGCGTTTACCGAAGGAACACTTTGTGTGCTACCAAACGTCACAATGTAACTGGGTGATTATAAAGGAGCTCTACAGGTGTCTCTGAAGGTACATGTTGAGTTGGCGTATTTCGGGATTAGGATTTGTCACTCCGATTGTCGAAGAGGTATCTCTGGGCCCTCATGCACATCATTATAAGCCTTGCAAGCAATGTGACTAATGAGTTAGTTGCGGGATGATGCATTATATAACGAGAAAAGAGACTTGCCGGTAACGAGATTGCACTAGGTATTGAGATACCGATGATCGAATCTCGGGCAAGTAACATACCGATGACAAAGGGAACAATGTATGTTGTTATGCGGTTTGACCGATAAAGATCTTCATAGAATATGTAGGAGCCAATATGAGCATCTAGGTTCCACTATTGGTTATTGACCGGAGACGTGTCTCGGTAATGTCTACATAGTTCTCGAACCCGTAGGGTCCGCACGCTTAAAGTTCGATGACGATTTATATTATGAGTTTTGATGTACCGAAGGTAGTTCGGAGTCCCGGATGAGATCGGGGATATGACGAGGAGTCTCGAAATGGTCGAGATGTCAAGATCGATATATTGGACGACTATATTCGGACATCGGAAAGGTTCCGAGTAGTTCGGGTATTTTTTGGAGTACCGGAGAGTTACAGGAATTTGCCGGGGAGTATATGGGCCTTATTGGGCCATACGAGAATAGAGGAGAGAGGCCAAAAGGAAGGAGGTGTGCGCCCCCCCTCTAATCCTAATTGGACAAGGCTTGCAACCTCGTTTTCCTTCTCCCTCTCCCCCTCTTTCCTTCTCTCCTACTCCGGAAAGGAAAGGGGATCCTACTAGGACTTGGGAGTCCTATTAGGACTTCCCACCCTAGGCGCGCCCTCCTCCTAGGTCGGTCGCCTCCCCCCTTGCTCCTTTATATACAGGGGCAGGGGGAACCTCTAGACACAACAATTGTTCTCTTGATCTCTTAGCCGTGTGCAGTGCCCCCTCCACCATATTCCACCTCGGTAATATCGTAGCGGTGCTTAGGCGAAGCCCTGCGTCAGTAGCATCATCAACACCATCATCACGCTGTCGTGCTGACGGAACTCTCCCACAAAGCTCTGCTGGATCGGAGTTCGTGGGCATCATCGAGCTAAACGTGTGCTGAAGTCGGAGGTGTCGTACGTTTGCTACTTGATCGGTCGGATCGTGAAGACATATGACTACATCAACCGCGTTGTGCTAATGCTTTCGCTTTCGGTCTATGAGGGTACATGGACAACACTCTCCCCTCTCATTGCTATGCATCAACATGATCTTGCATGTGCGTAGGAAATTTTTGAAATTACTACGTTACCCAACAGTGGTATTAGAGCCAGGTTTTATGCGTAGATGTTATATGCACGAGTAGAACACAAGTGAGTTGTAGGCGATACAAGTCATACTGCTTACCAGCATGTCATACTTTAGTTCAGCGGTATTGTTGGATGAAGCGGCCCGGACCGACATTACGCGTACGCTTATGCGAGAATGGTTCTACCGACGTGCTTCACACACAGGTGGCTGGCGGGTGTCAGTTTCTCCAACTTTAGTTGAACCGAGTGTGGCTACGCTCGATCCTTGAGAAGGTTAAAACGGCACTAACTTGACAACTATCGTTGTGGTTTTGATACGTAGGTAAGAACGGTTCTTCCGGAGCCCGTAGCAGCCGCGTAAAACTTGCAACAACAAAGTAGAGGACGTCTAACTTGTTTTTGCAGGGCATGTTGTGATGTGATATGGTCAAGATGTGATGCTATATTTTATTGTATGAGATGATCATGTTTTGCAACCAAGTTATCGGCAACTGGTAGGAGCCATATGGTTGTTGCTCTATTGTATGCAATGCAATCACCCTGTAATTGCTTTACTTTATCACTAAGCGGTAGCGATAGTCGTAGAAGCAATAGGTGGCGAAACGACAACGATGCTACGATGGAGATCAAGGTGTCGCGCTGGTGACAATGGTGATCATGATGGTGCTTCGGAGATGGAGATCACAAGCACAAGATGATGATGGCCATATCATATCACTCATATTGATTGCATGTGATGTTTATCCTTTATGCATCTTATTTTGCTTTGATTGACGGTAGCATTATAAGATGATCTCTCACTAAATTTCAAGGTATAAGTGATCTCCCTGAGTATGCACAATTGCGAAAGTTCTTCGTGTTGAGACACCACTTGATGATCGGGTGTGATAGGCTCTACGTTCAAATACCATGGGTAAAAAACAGTTGCACACGCGGAATACTCAGGTTAAACTTGACGAGCCTAGCATATACAGATATGGCCTCGGAACACTGAGACCGAAAGTTTGAGCGTGAATCATATAGTAGATATGATCAACATAGTGATGTTCACCATTGAAAACTACTCCATCTCACATGAAGATCAGACATGGTTTAGTTGATTTGGATCACGTGATCACTTAGATGATTAGAGGGATTTCTATCTAAGTGGGTGTTCTTAAGTAATATGATTAATTGAACTTTAATTTATCATGAACTTAGTCCTGATAGTAGTTTGCAAATTATGTTGTAGATCAATAGCTCGCGTTGTTGCTTCCCTATGTTTATTTTTGATATGTTCCTAGAGAAAAACTATGATGAAAGATATTAGTAGCAATGATGCTGATTAGATCTGTGATCTGAGGTTTATCCTCATTGCTGCACAGAAGAATTATGTCCTTGATGCACCGCTAGGTGACAGACCTGTTGCAGGAGCATATGCAGACCTTATGAACGTTTGGCTAGCTCAATATGATGACTACTTGATAGTTTAGTGCACCATGCTTAACGGCTTAGAATCAGGACAGCAAAGACGTTTCGAATATCATGGACCATATGAGATGTTCCAGGAGTTGAAGTTAATATTACAAGCAAATACCCGAGTTGAGAGATATGAAGTCACCAACAAGTTCTATAGCTAAAATATGGAGGATAATTGCTCAACTAGTGAGCATGTGCTTTGATTGTCTGGGTACTACAATCGCTTGAATCAAGTGGGAGTTAATCTTCTAGGTAAGATAGTGATTGATAGAGTTCTCTAGTCACCATCACCAAGTTACTAGAACTTTGTGATGAACTATAGTATGCAAGGGATGACGAAAACGATTCCCGAGCTCTTCGTGTTGTTGAAATCGACGAAGTTAGAAATCAATAAAAGAGCATCAAGTGTTGATGATTGACAAGACCACTAGTTTCAAGAAAAGGGCAAAGAGAAAGAAAGGGAACTTCAAGTAGAATGACAAGCAACTTGTCACTCCTGCGAAGAAGCCCAAAGCTGGACCAAAGCCTAAAACTGAGTGCTTACACTGCAAAGAGAATGGTCACTGGAAGCGGAAATGCCTTGAATATTTGGTGGATAAGAAGGATGGCAAAGTGAACAAGGGTATATTTGATACACAGGTTATTGATATGTGCCTTACTAATGTATATAGTAGCCCCTGAGTATTTGATACTTGTTCGGTTGCTAAGATTAGTAACTCGAAATAGGAGTTACAGAATAAATAGAGACTAGTTGAAGGGGAAGTGACGATGAGTGTTGGAAGTAGTTCCAAGATTGATATGATCATCATCACACACTCCCTATACTTTCGGGATTAGTGTTAAACCTAAATAAATGTTATTTGGCGCTTATGCTGAGCATGAATATGATTTGATCATGTTTATTGCAATACGGTTATTCATTTAAAGTCAGAGAATAATTGTTGTTCTGTTTACATGAATAAAACCTTCAATGGTCATACACCCAATGAAAATAGTTTGTTGGATCTCGATCATAGTGATACACATATTCATAATATTGATGCCAAAAGATGCAAAGTTAATAACGATAGTGCAACTTATTTGTGGCACTGCCGTTTGGGTCATATTGGTGTAAAGCGCATGAAGAAACTCCATAAAGATGGATTTTCGAAATAACTTGGTTATGAATCATTTGATGCTTGCGAGCCGTGCCTTTTGGGCAAGATGACTAAAACTCCGTTCTCCGGAACAATTGAACGAGCTACTGACTTGCTGGAAATAATACATACTGATGTATGCAGACCAATGAGTATTAAGGCTCGTGTTGGGTATCTTTATTTTCTGACCTTCACATATCATTTGAGAAGATATGGGTATATCCACTTGATGAAACATAAGTCTGAAACAGTTGAAAGGTTCAAAGAATTTCAAAGTGAAGTGGAAAATCATCGTAACAAGAAAATAAAGTTTCTATGATCTGATCATGGAGATGAGTATTTGAGTTACGAGTTTGGCTTTCAGTTAAAATAATGTGGAATAGTTTCACAAACTCATGCCACCTGGAACACCACAGCATAATTGTCGAAGTAATGGGCCACGGGTAGGCTAACCCGGGTCCCAGGATCTTTCAAGACATCGGGGCAGGCCGCGCTCCTCAAGCCGAGTCCCAGACGGCGACTCCAAGACAAGCCGAGTCCCAGACGGCGACTCCAAGACAAGCCGAGTCCCAGACGGCGACTCCAAGACAAGCCGACTCCAAGCAAGCGACCTCCAGAGAGGCCGACTATGGGAGTCGGCCCACGACGCTTCCCGAAGCCCGATGCGGGGTACGGTCACGACGTGGCCGTTCCTCCCCGCCTACGAGGGACCGGCATGGCTACAGTGAGCCGTATCGCCGGAAGATCTCCGGCGAGGCGCGACACTGTTGCTATGCCTGCCTTGACCTCAGCCACAGTCGCGCGATGCAATCGTACCCACGATCCGGGCCTGTACGGCCGGAGACCAGGGGCTGTCGATTGGGTGGACCGGCGGCTGAGCACCTCGAAGACGGCCTGTGGGAGTCGGCCTCCCGGTCGGCCGTCTCCCTCTAGGGCCCCCGAGCCATTAACCGAGATAGGATGGGGAATGGCGGCGGTGATCGCCGATAGACGGCGGCACTGTTGCCACGACAATGACCAAGCTCGTCATCGAGCGCCGCAAGATGTCGTCGTTCGTCTGCGGGACCCACCAGTCGGCGGGGCCCAGAAGCCGGCGGGAAGGACGGCGGCATGAGAAACAGACGGCTGGGACCCGCGCCCAGCCGGTTTACCATTGTACCCCCGCGGGGTAGGCCTATATAAACCCCCCGGGGCACCCATGCAAAGGATTCGGACCTGGATAGAGATAGACCAGATAGAAAAGGGAGGAGAGAACTAGCCTTGCTCTCTCCTGCCTCCCGATACAGCTCGAGGAGCACCATTGTAGTCTCTTAGCTTTAGTGATCATGCGGAGACCCCGCAGAGCAGCAGTAGGGGTGTTATCTCCCCGGAGAGCCCCGAAGGTGGGTAAGATTCGCCAGCGTGCATGCCTACGCCTCATCCCCTTTCCAGGCACAGGCGACGTTCTACTCGTCCCCACCATGATAAGCCATCCTTTGGCATATGTCGCATCCAACCCCAGACATTTGGCGCCCACCGGGGGGCGAGGTGCACCGTCGTCCAGAGATCTATTCTGGACGGGAACCCTCTTCCTCCCTGGCGAGCGCAGCCAGCCAGGCTCGCCAGATGGAGTCTGCATCGACGCGCTGTGCGGCGCTGAGGCCGCCTGCGCTGCGAGCAGCCTCTCCGAACTTGTCGGCGAGGTGCGCCTCTCCGACGAGCCTGCATCCGTTGCAGGCACGGGTGTCCCCGAGAGCCTTCTCACGGGCCTCCTTGACCAACTCCACGTCGCCGGCGAGCTTGCCGTGGACTTGGAGTCCGTAGGCTCCACCGACCCGATGCTGCTCGTCTCCGACGCCGTGTCGCTTGACATTTTCCCCACCAACGTGGTGGTCTATGACGAGCCACTTCCGTACGAGGAGAGCGGCGGAAGCGTAGTCCCAGAGGTGCTCGTCATCAGTCACAGCGAGCGCTCCGGCGAAGTAGCCCAGGACCCGTTTGCTGCGGCCCTGCAAGACCTTACCGCGCCCATTCCAGAGGACGCAGACGCCGAGACGCTGGAGACATGCTGCCTTCAGATCATCGAAGGCGCCTAGAAGCTGGCAAGCATGAGGCGCTTGTCAGAGGCATACCAGCGCGAGATGGATCGCGCCGTAGGCGGCTCGCCGGCTCCGACTGGGCCGAGTCGTCTAGGCGCGGTCCAGCAGCACGGCGCGGCCATCGCCGACTTGTTCGGGGCAAAACACCCCGTATACGCCACCCCAGCGAAGAACATCCGCGCCGCCCAGGCGGCGACTGACGAGCTGAAGAACTTCGAGGGCGAAGAGTGCCGTTTGATGACGGAGCGAGTCCAACAACTCCTCGACGCGGTTGCTGCGCACAACGCGGCCGGCGGCCGCACAGATGCGCTGCGGCTGCCGAACGACGACTTGCCTCCCCGCCAAGATCAAGGTGCGACCTCTCGGACGCCGACAGCGGGGTCCGCGGAAGAAAAGAAAAGGAGCCGGCTGTCAGTCACAATTGGACTCACATCACCATCGAGCGCGACCAAGACGGTCGCCCAAGAGCAGTAGAGCGACGGGACGACTACATGCCTCCCCCGCCCAGAAGAGAGCGGCGACTTCCCCGCCGCCAGTTGAGCATCCGACTGTCAGAGGTCGCCTTGGCTGTCGAGAGGGAGTCGGAGAGAATGACGCCCGCCATCGGATCGACCGACTCCACCGATCCCTGGCACTGGAAGAAGAAGACGAGCTGGGTCCGCCTTGCTTTGGGCCCCGCATCCGAGACAAGCCCTTCCCCAAAGGGTTCACGCTCCCCCGAGACACACCCAAGTATACCGGCTTCGTGAAGCCGGAGGACTGGCTGATAGACTACTTCACAGCCGTCAGCATAGCGAACGGCAACAAGCGAGTTGCCGTGAAGTACGTTCCCCTCATGCTCCAGGGCACGGCCCGGACATGGTTGAATAGCCTAAAGCCCCGCAGCATCAACAGCTGGGTCGACTTCACCGAAGCCTTCATCCGCAACTTCACAAGCACGTACAAGCGACCTCCCAAGCCGCGTCAGCTTTCCTTGTGCGTGCAAGGCCCTGATGAGTCAACACGCGACTACCTCACGCGCTGGGGCAAACTTCGGAACTCCTGCGAGGGCGTGCACGAGGTCCAGGATATCGAGTACTTCACCGCCGGGTGCCGAGAGGGCACTCTCCTCAAGCACAGGCTCCTCTGCGACGAACCAGAAACCCTCGACGAACTGCTAGTCATAGCACACAAGTACGCCACGGCCGACTCTTCCATGAAGACAGAGATCCAAGTCAGCGCTGCTGGCAAGGCGACCCCTCAGGCTCCCAAAAACCCGGCTGGAGACACCAGTCGGCGCCAACAACAGAACGATAACAAGCGCAAGGCCCGACAGCCGACTTCCAATAGTCGGCAAGTGGCGGCAGTTGAAGATCAATAGCCGGAGGGGCAGCCTCCGGCCAAGTGGCAGAAAGGCGGCAAGTCCAATTGGTTGCCAGCCTTCTCCTATGAGCAGACTTTGGACGGTCCCTACAAGTTTCACAGCGGCGCGAAGCCGTCAAATCATACCACCCGAAAGTGCCACAGGCTCACGAGAATCGCCAAGGGAGACGGCCTCACTCCGCCGCCGCCTGCTGGACCGCCGCCTCCACCGCCGCCCCAGCTGCCGGCGGCTCGGCCAGTCGGCGCAGTGCAAGACGAGTTCCCAGATGAGCATGGAGCCTACGTGGTGTTCACCAGCGTGGCGGATGACCAGCGCAGTAGGCGCCAACAACAGCAAGAAGTAAATGCAGTAGCAACAGACGCCCGAGAGTTCATGCATTGGTCCGAGAGGCCTATCAGTTGGAGTAGAGCAGATCACCCAGAGGTGATGCCGAGTCCGGGCTCTTACGCCCTGGTCCTAAGTGCCACCTTGCCACTGATAGGCGGGCCGCCCGCTTTTCAAGAGTACTGATAGATGGAGGCAGCAGCATCAACATCCTGTACAAAGACACCATGGAGAAGCTAGGAATCAAGCGAAGATAGCTGCAGAGCAGCCGTACTGTGTTCCATGGAATCGTACCCGGCCTTCCCTGTTCGCCAATCGGCAAGATCCTGATAGACATCCTCTTCGGAGACAAAGATCATTTCCGCCGAGAGCCGGTCTGGTTTGAAGTAGTGTACCTGGAAAGCCCGTACCACGCATTGCTTGCCCGACCTGCCTTGGCGAAGTTCATGGCGGTCCCTCACTACGCCTACCTGAAGATGAAGATGCCGAGTTCCAAGGGGATTCTAATCGTGGCCGGTGACTACCGGAAGTCGTCCGCCTGTGCAGCCAAGAGCAGTCGGCTGGCCGAGTCCCTGGTGATCGCGGAAGAGAAGAGGCTTCTTGACCGAGTCGTGGCGATGGCCGGAAAGCAGCCAGAGATGTCGCCCGACCCCAAGTAGTCGGAAGCAGAAGGATCATTCAAGCCGGCCAAAGAGACCAAGAAGATACCCTTGGACCCGAAGCACCCAGAGAGATACGCTGTCATAGGCACGGGCCTTGACAGCAAATAGGAAGGCGAGCTCGTCGATTTCCTCCGTGAGAATCGAGTCATCTTCGCATGGTCCCCCAAAGACATGCCATGTGTACCGACGGAATTCGCCGAGCACAAGCTGCATGTCAGGCCAGACGTGAAACCCGTCAGGCAGCCCTTGCGCCGCCTATCAGAAGAGAAGAGAAGAGTTGTTGGAGAGGAGATAGCCCGGCTTCTTGCAGCCGGATTCATCATGGAAGTATTTTTTCCAGAGTGGCTGGCAAACCCGGTTTTGGTGCTGAAGAAGAACAAGCAATGGCAGATGTGTATCGACTACACAAGCCTCAACAAAGCCTGCCCAAAGGACCCGTTTGCCCTGCCAAGAATCGATCAGGTGATAGACTCCACAGCCGGATGCGAGCTGCTGAGTTTCCTAGACGCATATTCAGGATATCACCAGATCAAGGTGAACCCGGCGGACAGACTGAAAACTGCCTTCATCACACCATTCGGAGCCTTCTGCTACCTGACGATGATGTTCGGCTTGAGGAACGCCGGCGCCACCTTTCAGCGTTGCATGCAGAAGTGCCTCCTCAAGAAACTCGGCAGGAATGCCCATGTCTATGTGGATGACGTGGTGGTGAAGACGGAGAAGTGTGGGACGCTGCTGGAAGACCTCAAGGAGACCTTTGAGAATCTGCGCCGATTCCAGATCAAGCTCAACCCTGAGAAGTGCATTTTCGGAGTACCAGCCGGCCAGCTCCTTGGCTTCCTGGTCTCCGAACGCGGAAAGATTGCAACCCCGTGAAGATCAAGGCCATCGAGAGGATGGAGGTACCCGGCTGACTGTTAGATGTGCAAAAGTTCACCGGCTGTTTGGCATCCATCAGCCGATTCATCAGTCGGCTGGGCGAGAAAGCTCTGCCCTTGTATCAATTGATGAAGAAGACCACCTTTTTTGAGTGGAACCACAAGGCGTATGAGGCATTTCTCCAACTGAAGAAGATGTTGACTACTCCCCCCGTGTTGGCGGCTCTGACTCCCAAAGATCCCATGCTCTTGTACATCGTCGCCACCAGCCGAGTAGTCAGCACGGTCATTGTAGTCGAGCGCAAGGAGGAAGGCAAGGCGCTCCCAGTCCAGTGGCCGGTATATTACCTGAGCGAGGTACTGTCGACCTCTAAGCAGAACTACCTTCACTACCAGAAGATGTGCTACGGTGTGCATTTTGCCGCCAAGAAGCTGAAGCCTTATTTTCAAGAACATCCATTCACCGCGGTTTGCACGGCTCCGCTGGCCGAGATCATTGGAAGTCGAGACGCCTATGGCCGAGTAGCCAAATGGGCTATAGATCTGGCCCCTTACACCATCTACTACCAGCCCCGCACTGCCATAAAATCGCAGGAGCTGGCCGACTTCCTCGTCGACTGGGCCGAGACCCAGTACCTGCCGCCAGCGCCTGACTCCACCCATTGGCGGATGCATTTCGACGGCTCCAAGATGTGCACCGGCCTGGGAGCCGGCGTCGTCCTCACCTCCCCTAAAGGCGACAAGCTCAAGTATGTGCTGCAGATCCACTTCGCCACCTCAAACAACGTCGCCAAATACGAGGCGCTCATTCATGGGCTCCGGCTTGCCAAAGAACTCGGCATTCGCTGGATCCTGTGCTATGGCGACTCCGACTTGGTGGTTCAGCAATCATCCGGCGACTGGGACGCCAAAGACGCAAACATGGCGAGCTACCGCTTCCTGGTGCAGCAACTCAGCGGATACTTCGAGGGGTGCGAGTTCCTTGACGTGCCAAGAAATGACAATGATCAAGCAGACGCCTTGGCACGAGTCGGCTCCACTCGCCAAGCAATACCTTCCGGCGTCGCTCTTCAGCGCCTCCTGAAGCCGTCTATCAAGCCTTCACCAGAGTCGGACTCCATCTTCGTGCCGGCCCCTCCAGAGGTAGTCGGATCCGACTCCAAAGCCCAAGCGGACGGCCCCAAGAAAACCACAGTCGAAGCCAGCCCGAGGACTTTAGAGCCCGGCCCGGGGACTGCGCCAGTTGGCTCAGGGACTCCGTCGATCCAGCAAGCGGCCGCAGACTCCAGCCCGCCGCCTCCCAGCCCGGACACCCTTGTCCAAGTCGTTGTGGCAGTAGTTGAAGAAATAGCAGCACCTTCATGGGCACAGCACATCCTCAAGTTTCTAGTGAACAGAGAGCTGCCGACTGATGAGATCTTGGCTCGGCAAGTGCAACGCCGAGCGGCAGCATACACCATAGTCAACAGAGAGCTAGTCAGGCGCAGTGTCACTGGTGTCTACCAGCGCTGCGTAGAGCCAGAACAAGGCCAAGCAATCCTTAGAGACATTCATCAGGGCGAGTGCGGCCACCATGCGGCGTCAAGGGCACTCGTCGCCAAAGCCTTTCGGCATGGTTTCTTTTGGCCGACTGCCCTGGAAGAGGCTAAAGAGCTAGTCCAAAAATGCAAGGGGTGCCAGAAGTTCCACTCCAAGCCACTTCAGCCGGCTTCCGCGTTGAAGACAATCCCCATCGCCTAGCCCTTCGCAGTTTGGGGCCTGGACATGGTGGGACCATTCAAGACAGCCCGAGGCGGCCTAACTCATCTGCTTGTCGCAGTGGACAAGTTCACCAAGTGGATAGAAGCGAAGCCCATCACGAAGTTGAACGGGCCGACTGCAGTGACTTTCATCGACGACATCACGGTGCGGTATGGCATACCGCACAACATCATCACCGACAATGGCACAAACTTTGCCAACGGCGCCTTGGCCCGTTTCTGCGCGATGTAGGGCATCCGACTGGACTTGGCGTCCGTTGCCCATCCGCAGTCAAACGGCCAGGTGGAACGAGCAAACGGCCTCATCCTGTCCAGCATCAAGCCTCGACTGGTCGAACCACTCGAGCGTTCGGCCGGCTGCTGGGTTGAGGAGCGACCAGCCGTCCTCTTGAGTCTGCGCATGACTCCAAACAAGTCAACTGGCTTCACGCCTTTCTTCCTCGTCTACGGTGTCGAAGCCGTCATCCCAACGGATATAGAGTTCGACTCTCCACGAGTCACCATGTACACCGAAGAGGAAGCTGAAGAAGCACACCAAGACGGCGTTGACCTACTGGAAGAGGGCCGGCTGTTGGCACTCAGTCGATCCAGCATCTACCAGCAGAGTCTGCACCAATACTACAACCGAAAGCTCAAGCCGAGATCGTTTCAAGAGGGCGACCTTGTGCTCCGGCTGATTTAGAGACCAGCCGGCCAGCACAAGTTGTCGGCACCTTGGGAAGGCCCCTTCATCATCAGCAAGGTGTTGGGCAACGACTCCTAATACCTAATCGACGCTCAGAAGCCTCGAGCGCGCAAGAGGGACGACTCAGGCAGGGAAACAGAGCGCCCGTGGAACGCAAATATTCTTCGAAGATTTTACAGTTGATGCAGTATGTATCGCACTACCCCCTTTTTGTATTAAAGTACTAAGACCTCGGGCCCCCTGAGACGAGCTCGGGGACTGACTTTTATGTTACCTGTATGATAAGGATCACGCTTCCGAATATGCTACTCTTTTTATCATACCGTCTGGCACCGGGTCCGACTAGTTGGCCCGGGGACTTGCCGTCTTGCGCTATGAAATGCTTCCTGCAGTCGGACAAGTAATGTGTTGTGCTCAAGCCGTCTCCTTTCGAAAGCCGCAGCTCGCAGAGCGACTGTTGGTAGATGGAGAACAAGCAAGAATGGGCGCACACACGAAAAATGGCCAAGGACCTAAAGCATATACATAGCTCAAGCCGGCTCCCAGCCTCTCTCTGCAGAGCCGACTCATAAGTAGTCGGCTCGCCGACTTAGCTTCTATCAAAGACGGTCGACTCTCGGATAGTCGGCCTGTCGCTTTCTAGCCGACTTGCTAAAGAAACTCTAAACGGCCAAGTAGCCTTCCCAAAGTAGCCAAGCACTTGACCCGGCGACAGTCCGCAGAGCGGCTGCCCAGCTGGCAAGGCAGCAACTAAAGGAAGGCCGCAAAGGAAAAAGCCTAAGGAGCAATAAGCAAGGAAAGGCGGAAATCTGATAAATATTTACATAGGCCCTTAGGCCGAATCTTCGAATAGAAATCCAGGATACACCCCGCGGGTGGAATTGTTCGAACCTAACAAATTTTTCAAAACATTACTAAAGACAGATAAACAGAGGCGGAAAAATCAGCCTAGGAGGCGGTCTCCGGGGCCGGAGGATCGGAGGTGACGGTGGTGTCGGGTGCCGGGGCAGTCGGCTGGCCGGTCTCGGCTTGGTCGCCTCCGGCGGCAGTCGCCTTGTCTCCACGCGGCTCGTTGCTGGAGGCGCGATCGAGCTGAGGCTGGCCGCCTGCTCCGTCTTCTGCACCTCCGCCGCCTCCGTCCTCCGCCTCGTCCTCCTCCTCGGCGCTGGAGTCAATCACCTCCGCCGAGTCTTCGGCATACTCCGGGTTCATCCCAAACCAGTCTGGCGGCACTTCCTCGCCGCCTTCAGCCCCCTCGGGCATGAAGACATTGGTGTCTGTGTACTCGGCAATGGCCACCGTGCGCTCGACAACGGCGCCCTCCATGGCCTCCAGCTCGGCATGGGCTTCGACCGAACGCGGCGGACGTTCGAGTCCAGCCTCGATACCACGCTTGATTTAACCCAAGGCCCGCATGCTCGCCCGCCGAGGAGCCCATCCAAGCCTTAAGACGGCCGGCGGCGACTTCCAGCTAGTCAGCGGTCCGACTGGCGGTGCGCAGAGCTGGCATGTCCGGCCACAGGGCGGCAACCGCCTGGGCGCCGGCACGCTGAAGCCGGCGCAGCAGCCGGTGAGCCGGACGAAGACGGGGTTCAATGCTCAGGAGCTGCTCGTCGATGGTTCGGGGGGCATTGGCAGCGATCTCCTCACATTCGCCCTTCGCACCTCCCGAGCAGCCTCGATGGCCAGAGGGACTGCCTGTGAATGACCAGGAAAGAAGTCTACCAAGACAAAAAAAGAAGAAAAATGGAAAATCAGAAGTCGGCCTGACACATAGTCGGAAGCCCGAAGAAACGAAAGAAACTTACCGTCAACGATGTCCTCGATCTCGTGGTAGCCAGAGGCTAGCATCGCCTCCCTATCGGTCCAGGCAGAGCGCTCGATCTCGAACTCGGCCATGAGAGCGGCCTCCCGCATCTTGGCCTCGTCCTGCGCCTTCTGGTGCAGCTCCTTCTGCTCGGCCAGCTGCGCCGCCAGCAGGTCATGCTCCTTGGCGAGCTTGCCGCACTCCTCCTCCTTGGCACGCCGAGCAGCATTGGCCTCTCCCAGCTGCTCTTGAAGAGCGGTGTTAGCACCTAAAGAGCAAAAGAAGAGACAAGTAAGTCGTCAGAAAAGTAGATCACTGGGGAGATCCGGCCCGACTGCTCAGCAGTCGGCCCGAATCTCGGGGACTACAGCCCGCGGGTGCGCCAGCGCGCCCCCGCGAAGAAGGAAGAAAAGAGCTTACCCCGGCTTTCCACCAAGTCGGCGGTCCACTTGTTCAACTCCTCAACATTACGGTTGAAGGCAGCGGCGCAGAGGTTATGATACTCCTACAAAAAGCCGACGAAGACAAAGTCAGTATTCGGAACTCGCCAGAGGGAGTTCCGACCCGCCGCTTCGGCAGCCGCCCGAACTCGGCACTACACCCCAGCAGGGGTGCTTGCATGCGCGCCACAAAGAAAAACAAGAATCAGAAAGAAAAAAGAAAACGTACTTGGACAGATGTCCGCGCGGCCAGATGCGCCCTGGTGCAGACTTGAAGGGCGTCGCTTTCTGCACGCAGCTTCGCTTGGACGTCCAGAAGCGCTTCATTCAGCGGTCCGGTGCCGCCTCCGTGCAACCACCCGGTGGGCGCGGCACTGGAGGCCTCGACGTCTACGGTCGTCGAGCTAGCAGTGCCGATCTCCCAAGGTCGCGGCGCCGAGGTCGCCCTCTCAAGACGGCGGCGCACCGGCGCGGCAACTTGAAGAAGCAGCCGCGGCTCGGCCTCGTCCGCAGTCGGCGGATCCGACTGGCCCACTGGCTGTTTGCCGTGTGGCCTCCCAGACGGTGGCGGAGGCGGCGGAGGCGGTGCGAGGGTGTCCGTGCTAGAAGTCTCGCCGCCCTCCTCCACGAGGGGGTTCTCGGTGCCGACCTCTCCGGCCTCCTCAGCACGCCGTTTCGCCGCAAGGGCGGCTTCGGCGTCCTCCAGCCTCTTCTGGGCGTTGGCGGACGCCTTCTCGGCCTGCGCCTTCTCCAGGCGGTTCGCCTCCTCCTCGTCTCGCTTCTCCTGCGCATTCCGCTCCGTCGTCTCCCGGAGGTCGGCGGCGGGGTCAACCCGCAGAGTGTTGGCGGATGTATCTACCGACCCCATGACGGAGGGGACGGCGACTCTCTCTAGGGAAAGGGGAGCCCTGAAAAAGAACGGAGGGAGAATAAAGGAAAATTCGGGCGAGATTCAATGAAAGAAAATAAAGAGCATGAAGACTTACGCTGAGACTAGCGGCGGCCTTCTCACTTCCCTTCGGAAGCGGTTGGCCTTCGCGGCCGCCTCCTCCCGTTTCGTCGCGGCGGCTGCCCCCTTGAGCTTCTTCAATTTACCGCCGGGCGCACTCGGCCCGTCGTGACGCCTCTTCAAGCCGCCTTGGCTGGCCAGGCCGGCTCTTGGCTGGTGGCGCGGGGCGCGTTCCCCGTCAGCATCATCATCAGGCTAGTCGGCGAAGGTGGCCGAGGGCCTGAAGCCGCCGTCTACCCCTTCTCCGCCGCCTTCGGCGTCGGCCTCCAATGCCGCCGCCCCCAAGTCGGGGTCGTCGACGTCACTGTCCGCGCGGTCGGGGACGTACTCGCAGGGCTGTCTTGTGGCGCCGGCGGCAGGCTCCATGAGGGGGTTCTGGACAGAAGAAACCAACAAGAGTTACAGGCCGGAGTCGGCCGCAAAGAAGACAAAACTACAGGGAAATGCGACTTACCACTGGTGGGGGGTTGTCGCGCGAATACGGCTCCTTGCCAAACCGTCAGTCCTCTGTGAACTCGCAGTGCGCAATATGGTTCACCAAGTTCACCACCTCCTTGCGGGGCATCTCCTTGGTGCTCATCCGACTCGGGTCTCAGAGGCCGCTCATCTGACAGATCAGGTGAGGCCGGCCTTGGAGCGGGAGGACTCGGCGCGCCACGAAGGCGGCCAGAAGGTCGGATCCGACGAGTCCCTCCGATTGCAGCAAGACTCGGAGTCGCGCTACGGCGGCGGCCCCGGAGGGAGTCAGCGACCTGGTTCGGTGAGACCAGCTGGGGAGCCTCCCAGACAGGGGAGCAGCGCTGAAGGGCGGCAGGTTGACCCACTCGCCGTCGGTGGAGAGGTTCTTCACATAGAAGTATGAGCGCTGCCACATCTTCACCGATTTATCAGCGAGATGGGAGGAAAGGGGTTGTCGGCCATCGAGCGCCGCACCGCGACGTAGGTGTCGCACTGAGCCGGAATGCCGATGGCTTGTGTGCCGAGCTACGAAGAGAAGAATTCTCCTCACAGCTCGAGGGTGGGGAGAACGCCGAGGAAACCTTCGCACAGAGTGGCGAAGGCGGAGAGCAACACCACCATGTTGGGAGTAAGGTGGTGTGGTTGAAGGTTGTGAAACTCCAGGAACGAGCGGAAGAAACCGCTCGCCGGCAACCCCAGGCCGCGCATGAGGTGCTAGTGGAAGATGACCCGCTCGCCCTCCTCCGGCGCCGGCCGGGCCTCCCCCGCCGGCGCAGGGTGGGTGTGCACGAGGTCCGCGCTGGGGAGACGACGGGTTTGGCGGAGGAACTTGATGTGTTCCTCCTCCACCTCCGAGCCGTCCCATACGCCGGAGCGCATGGTGGGGGCTGCGGCGGAAGAAGAGCTCATCGCCGCGGTGAGGAGAGTTCTCGCTCGACGGCGGGGGCAGGAGGAAGACGAGGCAAGACGAGGCGGGAGAGTGGGGGAGAGGGGTGCGCGTGCGGTGCCGCCCCGCTCCCCCCCGCCTATTTATAGCCCTGTGGGCTGAGGAGCCGAGGGGGCGGGCATGGGATTAACTGCGCACGATCCCCCGCGCAGCCCCACGATTTACCCCACGAAGTTACTGCGCGCAGTAACAACATGGGGGAAACTAACCGTCCTCGGCCGCAACGGATCCGTTCGCATGCCGAGGCACTGTGGTGGAGGGGCCCGCCTGACGGCCCGTCCCGTCGCGCGCGTGGGTGGGCAGACTGTCCTCTCCACGTGGCGCCGCGCGATAGGACCGCCTTGATGGCAGCAGGGAAGCGTACCGGATACGCCGCCTGATTACCCGCCGCGACTTTCAAGCAGCGGCCCCTCGCTGGAAAGGATCCGACTTTAGACAAGTCGGCCGAGGAGAAGACGGCAGCCGAGTTCCAGAGTCTGTGCGGGGAAGGATGAAACTTTTGAAGCCCCACAAAGCGGTGTCCGCGAGGCTTCACCAGCTTCGAGGACTACTGTCGGAGTAATGGGCCACGGGTAGGCTAACCCGGGTCCCAGGATCTTTCAAGACATCGGGGCAGGCCGCGCCCCTCAAGCCGAGTCCCAGACGGTGACTCCAAGACAAGCCGAGTCCCAGACGGCGACTCCAAGACAAGCCCAGTCCCAGACGGCGACTCCAAGACAAGCCGACTCCAAGCAAGCGACCTCCAGAGAGGCCGACTATGGGAGTCGGCCCACGACGCTTCCCGAAGCCTGATGCAGGGTACGGTCACAAGGTGGTCGTTCCTCCCCGCCTACGAGGGACCGGCATGGCTACAGTGAGCCGTATCGCCGGAAGTTCTCTGGCGAGCCGCGGCACTGTTGCCATGCCTGCCGTGATTTCGGCCACGGCGCGACGACTGTACCACGACACCGCCCTGCGGCCCGGAGACCATGCGGGCCGCTGTCGCTGGGTGGACCGAAGGCGGCCCGAGCACCCCGAAGACGGCCCTGTGGGAGTTGGCCTCCCCGGAGTCGGCCGTCTCCCCTCCAGGGCCCCCCGAGCCATTAACCAGATAGGATGGGGATTGGCGACAGTGATCGCCCGATAGACGGCGGCGGCTTGTTGCCCGACTCCAATGACCAAGCTCGCATCATCGGGGCGCCAAGATGATGTCGAGCCTGTCCGCAGGACCCACCAGTCGGCGGGGCCCAGAAGCTGGCGGGAACGACGGCGGCGTGAGAGACAGATGGCTGGGACCCGTGCACAGCCGGTTTACCATTGTACCCCCGGGGGGTAGGCCTATATAAACCCCCCGGGGCACCCATGCAAAGGGTTCGGACCTGGATAGAGATAGACCAGATAGAAAAGGGAGGAGAGAACTAGCCTTGCTCTCTCCTGCCTCCCGATACAGCTCGAGGAGCACCATTGTAGTCTCTTAGCTTTAGTGATCATGCGGAGACCCATGAGCAGCAATGAGGGCTGTTATCTCCCCGGAGAGCCCCGAAGCTGGGTAAGATTCGCCGGCGTGCATGCCTACGCCTCATCCCGTTTCCAGGCACCGGCGACGTTCTACTCGCCCCCACCATGATAAGCCACCCTTTGGCATATGTCGCACCCAACCCCCGACAATAACAGTGTGTCCGAACGTCATAACCGCACTTTATTTGATATGGTGCGATCAATGATGTCTCTTACCGATTTATCAATATCGTTTTGGAATTATGCATTAGAGATAGCTGCATTCACGTTAAAATAGGGCACCATCTAAATCCGTTGAGACGACACCGTATGAACTATGGTTTAGCAATAAACCTAGGCTGTCGTTTCTTAAAGTTTGGAGTTGCGATGCTTATGTGAAAAAGTTTCAACCTGATAAGCTCGAACCTAAATCGGAGAAATGCGTCTTCATAGGATACCCAAAGGAGACTGTTGGGTACACCTTCTAATCACAGATCTGACGGGAAAATATTCATTGCTAAGAATGGATCCTTTCTAGAGAAGGAGTTTCTCTCAAAAGAAGTGAGTGGGAGGAAAGTAGAACTTGATGAGGTAACTGTACCTGCTCCCTTATTGGAAAGAAGTTCATCACAGAAATCGGTTCCTGTGACGCCTACACCAATTAGTGAGGAAGCTAATGATATTGATCATGAAACTTCAGATCAAGTTACTACCAAACCTCGTAGGTCAACCAGAGTAAGATCCGCACCAGAATGGTATGGTAATCCTATTCTGGAGGTCATGTTACTTGACCATGGCAAACCTACGAACTAGGAGGAAGCGATGATGAGCCCAGACTCCGCAAAATGGCTTGAGGCCATGAAATCTGAGATGGGATCCATGTATGAGAACAAAGTGTGGACTTTGGTGGACTTGCCCGATGATCGGCAAGCCATAGAGAATAAATTGATCTTCAAGAGGAAGACGGACACTGGTAGTAGTGTTACTATATACAAAGCTCGACTTGTTGCAAAAAGTTTTCGACAAGTTCAAGGGGTTGACTACGATGAGACCTTCTCACCCGTAGCGATGCTTAAGTCTGTCTGAATCATGTTAGCAATTGCCGCATTTTATGATTATGAAATTTGGCAAATGGATGTCAAAGCTACATTCCTGAATGGATTTCTGGAAGAAGAGTTGTATATGATTCAACAAGAAGGTTTTGTCAATCCTAAAGGTGCTAACAAAATGTGCAAGCTCCATCGATCCATCTATGGACTGGTGCAAGCATCTCAAAGTTGGAATATAAGCTTTGATGAGTTGATCAAAGCATTTGGTTTTATACAGACTTTTGGAGAAGCCTGAATTTACAAGAAAGTGAGTGGGAGCACTACAGCATTTCTGATAAGTATATGTGAATAAGATATTGTTGATCGAAAATAATTTAGAATTTTTCTGGAAAGCATAAAAGGATACTTAAATAAGAGTTTTTCAAAGAAAGACCTTGGTGAAGCTGCTTACACATTGAGCATCAAAGATCTATAGAGATATATCAAAACGCTTGATAAGATTTTTCAATGAGTACATAGGTTGATAAGATTTTGAAGTAGTTCAAAATGGAACAGTCAAAGAAGGAGTTCTTGCATGTGTTCCAAGGTGTGAAGTTGAGTAAGACTCAAAACCCGACCATGGCAGAAAATAGAAAGAGAATGAAAAGTCATTCCCTATGCCTCAGTCATAGAATCTACAAAGTATGCTATGCTATGTACTAGACCTATTGTATACCTTGCTCCAAGTTTGTTAAGGGAGTACAGTTTTGATCTAAGAGTAGATCACTGGACATCGGTCAAGAATATCCTTAGTGAGGACTATGAAATATTTCTTGATAATGGAAGTAATAAAAGAGCTCGTCGTAAAAAGTTACAACGACGCAAGCTTTTACACCAATCCAGATGACTCTAAGTCTCAATCTGGATACATATTGAAAGTGGGAGCAATTAGCAAGAGTAGCTCCGTGCGGAGCATTGTAGACATAGAATATTTGCAAAATACATACGGCTCTGAATGTGATAGACCCGTTGACTAAACTTCTCTCACGAGCAAAACATGATCATACCTTAGTACTCTTTGGTTGTTAATCACATAACAATGTGAACTAGATTATTGACTCTAGTAAACCCTTTGGGTGTTGATCACATGACGATGTGAACTATGGGTATTAATCACATACAGATGTGAATATTGGTGTTAAATCACATGGCGATGTGAACTAGATTATTGACTCTAGTGCAAATGGGAGCCTGAAGTAAATATGCCCTAGAGGCAATAATAAAGTTATTAAATGTTTATTATTCATGCTAGAATTGTATTAACCGGAAACATAATACATGTGTGAATACATAGACAAACATAGTGTCACTAGGATATATGCCTCTACTTGACTAGCTCGTTGATCAAAGATGGTTGTGTTTCCTAGCTATAGACATGGGTTGTCATTTGATTAACGGGATCACATCATTAGGAGAATGATCTGATTGACTTGACCCATTCTGTTTGATTAGCAGTTTATCGTTTAGTATGTTGCTATTGCTCTCTTCATGACTTATACATGTTCCTATGACTATCAGATTATGCAACTCCCGCTTATCGGAGGAACACTTTGTGTGCTACCAAATGTCACAACGTAACTGGGTGATTATAAAGGAGCTCTACAGGTGTCTCCGAAGGTACATGTTGAGTTGGCATATTTCGAGATTAGGATTTGCACTCCGATTGTTGGAGAGGTATCTCTGGGCCCTCTCGGTAATGCACATCGCTATAAGTCTTGCAAGCAATGTGACTAATGAGTTAGTTGCAGGATGATGCATTACATAATGAGTAAAGAGACTTGCCGGTAATGAGATTGAACTAGGTATTGATATACCGACGATCGAATCTCGGGCAAGTAACATACTGATGACAAAGGGAACAACGTATGTTGTTATGCGGTTTGACCGATAAAGATCTTCGTAGAATATGTAGGAGCCAATATGAGCATCCAGGTTCCGCTATTGGTTATTGATCGGAGACGTGTCTCGGTCATGTCTACATAGTTCTCGAACACATAGGGTCCGCACGCTTAAAGTTCGGTGACGATTTATATTATGAGTTTTGATGTACCGAAGGTAGTTCGGAGTCCCGGATGCGATCGAGGACATGACGAGGAGTCTCGAAATGGTCGAGACGTAAAGATCGATATATTGGATGACTATATTCAGACATCGAAAAGGTTCTGAATGATTCGTGTATTTTTCGGAGTACCGGAGAGTTACGAGAATTCTCCGGGGAGTATATGGGCCTTATTGGGCCATACGGGAATAGAGGAGAGAGGCCAAAAGGAAGGAGGCATGCGCCCCCCTCTGGTCCGAATTGGACAAGGGGTGTCGCCCCCTTTTCCTTGTCCCTCTCCCCTCTTTCCTTCTCTCCTACTCCGGAAAGGAAAGGGGAATCCTACTAGGACTTGGGAGTCCTAGTAGGACTCCCCACCCTTGGCGCGCCCTCCTCCTAGGCCGGTCGCCTCCCCCCTTGCTCCTTTATTGTAACATCCCAAAATTTTCAATTTGAAATGTCATACATAGATCATCACGGCATATCATATTTTATTGCATTTTGGCTTGAACCTAGAAATTCTACGCAACTCAAGAACCCACGGAGAGAGTTGGGGATTTCGTTATTTTCATATTTGAGTTTTCTCAAATTTTGAAAATAGGATCATTTGATTTTTATTATTTTATCTTCAATTATTTCTATTATAAAAATATGAGTGGGGGAATAAAATGAATTTCCCAAAATAAAGAAATATTGAGGATTTAATAATAAAATCAACTAAGATTTTTATTTTGGAGTTTATCGCTATTTTATTTGAATTTAGGAAAAATGTGTATTTTTCAAAATTGCATTTAGGCCCGAAATAAATGTTCATCTTGTCCGGCTTGATTTTAGAAGTCGGGAAAAATTTATTTCGGGATTTTTGGAGTCCATTTAGTATTTCTTTTAATTGTATTTCTGTGTGAAACTATTTTTTTTAAAAAAAACTAACCGACTTAACGGGCCATGGGCGACCAGGACTCCCCGCCGCCCCAGACTATAAATGCCACCACCACGACCCCGCTGTCACATCCCTAGCTTCTGGCTTTGCACTAGGCTAGCTTCATGTGTGCATCATGTTTAAATTTTATTTAACTTGAAATGGGGATTGATCCAAGCCCTAGCAGTTAATGAATTCAACTAGGGTCAAAATAAAATCTTTTTCAATGATCCCAAAATGCCCTCTGAAAAGGTTCATGATTTTTGATAAAGGTGAAAACCTCTGCCAAAAATGATGAGCATATTTATTGGCCATCTATGGATTTTTGAAGTAACTCATATTGTATTTGAATTGGGGCATTTAAATTCTATAAATATTTTAAATGCTCTAATAAATTCTGAAAATAGTTGAGGGCTGTTGGGATTAATCCAGTATGTGCCCACAATTTATTTCAGGATTTTATAAAGTGATTTAGTATTTTACTAAATCCAAAAAAACCAAAGACAGAAAATAGAAAACATTAATAAAAGGAGAGAGAGAGAAAGGTTTACCTGGACTTACCTGGTGCCACCAACCGGCCCAGCTTCTGTGCAGCCCATCTGGCCTGGCGCTGTGCCGGCCCAGCCCACCTAGCCCTCTCCCCTGTCGTCTTCCTCCCCGAGCCAGTAGGCAGAGCGTGTGCTCGCCGCACGCAGGCGTGCCCCCGCCACCTCCTGCTTCGTCGTGTCGACGCCTCCTTCTCCCCAACCCCGCGCCAGGAGACGTGGACGAGGCCGTGCCGACCTCCCCTTCTTCCCTGGCTATTTTCCCCTCTCCCTCTTCGTTCTTCGCCCGAACAGAGAGCCGTCGCCGTCGTTCGCTGCCACCACGCCCACCATGCTCCTCTCGCCTCCCCGTGTAGTCTGCAAGCTCCGCCACCGCCTTTTACGCCGCCTCGAGCAAGCCCCGAGCGCTCGGACGCCCCGCATCACCGGCTACCTCATCTTCTGCATCCTCTGCCGCCGGAGATTGCTCTCGTCGCCCCGCTCGCTCCGACGCCTCCCCCGAGCTGTTGACCCGCTCCTCGACCCCGCTGTGAGATTCTGCTCCGGACCCCTCTTCTCCCTCTCTCGTTTGCGCTCGCTAGCCTCATCCCCAACCATGGCCGAAGCTCGCCTCCGCCCGAGCTCGTCGCCGGCGCTATTCCGGCGACCTTTTGGTCACACCATCGAGTCCAACGGATTCGTGAGCACGCGTACGTCATGCGTATGCCGTTAGCTAGTCGATCTGCACGCTGTAGCAACGAAACCGCCGCCAACCGAACCACGGCAGCCGCAAACCTCGTCGCCGGCGTCGATTCCGGCGACCCCCGCGTCCAACTCCACTGCCTTGAAGCGGCGGAGCAAGGGCTATGCCCTCGTGGCCTCAAGGCCAAAACCCTGCGGGCGCTTGAAACCCGCAGCTCCCGCCACGTCGACCTCGCCCGGGCCGAGTCGCCGGCAGGTTTTGACCCAGTTGACCCGGGTTTGACCCCTGTTTGACCTCCCGTAGGTCAATGACAGGTGGGGCCCCACCGCTAATTAACATAGGTTAAGACTAACTAAATTTAGTTAGTTTAGTTAACCATCGACACGTGGGGCCCAGTGGTCAGTTTGACCTGGGCCACCCGTTGACCTGCTGACCTCAGCCTTACGTCATGCCGTGCGATGAAATGATTTTCTCAGATTTATTTTTATACAGGAAATTTCAGAAAATATCCTAAACTTCTAAAAATCATAGAAATTCAACCGTAACTCCAAATGAAATAAATTATATATGAAAAATGATCAGAAAAATCCAATCTATCCATCTGTACCATTTTCATGCATGTTAGAACAACTTATAGCTGCTGTTTAGCACAAATCATATAAATGGCATTTAAATAATCACATGTGGAGTTTGAATTTGAACCTAGGGTTCAAACCAACTCCATTTAACTTGCTGCTAGTTGCATTAGTTCAAATCACATCATATTGCCATGTCACATTCATGCATCATATTGTCGCACTGCATTGATTGTGTTCTTCCTTGTTTGCCAGTAATTGTCCCTCTCGATAGGCGTGTCTGCGCGATGTGATCGATGACACCGATGAAGAACTATACTATCTTCGAAGTGCCGTGCAAGCAAAACCCCTTGTTCATTCCGATACAATCCCACTCTCTCGCTCCTGCTCTCTTTTCTTGCATTAGGACAACAACGATGCAATCATTTACTTGCTGCGGTAGTTGAACCCTTTATCCTCTGCATGACCTGTCATTCCACAAGAATAGATGAAACCCACTAGCATGAGTAGGAGTTGTTTGAGCCTGATGTGCCTACTCATTCATGCTTGTCCGTCATGCCTGCTATTGCTTAGAGTTGTGTCAGTCGATTCATCGGAAATGAATCGGAGGTGTGTGAACATGTCCTACTGTTGAGAGCTAAATGTGTGAACACGATTTGGTAAAGGTAGCGGTGAGAGGCCATGTAGGAGTACATCGTGGGTTGTCTCATTGCAGCCGTCCTCAGGAACTGAGTTCTGTGTTTGTGATCCATGAACAGCTACTACCACTCATTGGGATCCTTAATTGACCCTCTCGGCTTCTTATTCACGCTTGTTCTCTGTCCAAGAGTTGCAACTAGTTTCTGGTGTTTGTAGGTAGTGTTAGTAGTCTACCAAGTGGCACCCGGTACAGGTGGGCTTGGGACAGACTAGGCACAGTGGCACGGTGTACCAAGTGGCACCCGGATGGTGGGCTTGGGAACCCTGCTCACATCGTTTGGGGCCGTGAGCGACACCCCGCCGGATCTCCTTGCGGATGGAACCGAATAGGCGATAAACCCGACGAGAGACTTGAGTGTTTAGGTAGGCCGTGGCCGACTCCTCGCCCGGCTTCGCTTGAAGGTTGCCACGGTACATGACGTGTACAGGGCGATAAGTCGCGAGAGCGTGTGTGAAGAAGTACACCCCTGCAGGGTTATCATTATCTATTCAATAGCCGGATTCCTCGGATATGGAAGCTTGGACCCCTTGCATAGTTCATAGACAAGTGAAAGTGGATACTCTAAAATACGCAAGATAAGCGTGAGTGCTATGGATGGCGTTCTCGTGGGAGACGGAGCGGATCCATAGTGGTGTATTGGTATGGTGAATATGTGGACTCGTGTGCGCCACCTCAAAAGAATTACTTGCAGTCGTAGTTTAGGATAGCCACCGAGTCAAAGCTGGCTTGCTGCGGTTAAACTCCACCATCCCCTTTGTTGATAATGATGCATATGTAGATAGTTCTGATGTAAGTCTTGCTGGGTACATTTGTACTCACGTTTGCCTATTTTATGTTTTTGCAGAGAGACTTCAGTCTCGCTAGTAGTTCCGCTTGGACTTCGACGTTTAGCTTGTTACCTCAGCTACGATCTTGTGCCCTCGGCAGGATCTAGTAGATAGTCAGGCTTTTCAGCCTTTTTCATTTATAGTTGTCTGTACTCAGACATGTTAAGCTTCCGCTTGTGCTTTGACTTGTATGCTGAGTGTTGGGTCATGAGACCCATGTTTGTAATATCTCGCTCCTCGGAGCCTATTGAATAAATACTTGAGTTGTAGAGTCATGTTGTGATGCCATGTTGTATTTGCACATATCGAGCCTATTGTGTGTATGTTATTGAAATGCTTGGTATGTGTGGGATCTGACTATCTAGTTGTTTATCTTTAGTAGCCTCTCTTACCGGGAAATGTCTCCTAGTGTTTCCATTGAGCCATGGTAGCTTGCTACCGCTCCGAACACTTAGGCTGGCCGGCATGTGTCCTTCTTCGTTCTGTATACATCCCTTCGGGAAATGTCACGATGAATACCGAGTCTGTTAGCCCGCTACAGCCCGGTCCACCGAGTCTGCTAGCCCAGTGCTACAGCTGGATTCACTCGTGATGACCGACACGTTCGATCTTTGGGTCATGGATGCTGTCCTGTAAGTTTGTGCCACTTTGGGTTTACGACTAGCCATGTCAGCCGGGCTCCTTATCATATGGATGCTAGCGACACTATCATATACGTGTGCCAAAAGGCTAAACGGTCCCGGCAAAGGTAAGGCGACACCGTGGGGATACCGTGCGTGAGGCCGCAAAGTGATATGAGGTGCTACATGCTAGATCGATGTGGCATTGAGTCGGGGTCCTGACAGCTTTGGTATCAGAGCTTGACTGCCTGTAGGATTACCAAGCCAAACTGGTCGAAGTTGAGTCTAGAAATGCTTTAGTTATATAAGGGAATTGATTGTGGGATGGAACGTAAGGCTCTTTTTACTCCTTATACCTTATGCCCTTCTGATCTGAGTCATCTTATCTTTCCTACGGGGTTTAGGAACTAGGCTTCTCATCTATCTACTAGGATGACGAGTTACTATATTAGAGACTTATAGGATTGATAGTTTCAAGCCTCAGCTCAGCTTTTACTACTTCTGTATGTTCATAGCTGGTCTCAGAACCTTGCTTTTGTGATGTTGAGTGGTTATGCCACCGTTTCTGCAGGATATCTCAAATCATTTTGAGCATTTACAGCCGTTATGCTGTCCGAGTCATCCCAGGTTTCTAAACAATCTGATGCACTTGCAAATCCCTTCTTACTGTTCCGGTGTTCCTTAGGCCAGGTTAATCACACTAATTGTTGAGTTGAGGTATTCTATTGCCTCGACATTTATGTTGGAGCTATTATTATGACCTTAGGTGTCTAGAGTATCGCCTAGTAATCCAGCCATGCTTGTGTTCCCGTGTAATGATTCTGGCCATCATTCTTGAAAGCATCCCGTGATGCCACTTAGTAGCAGGTATTCTACTCCCTGGGTTTTGAACCCGAGATTCACCCTACTTACCTCGTGTTGATAGTGTTTGCTAGTTCCTTTAGGATATTAGTAACCTTTGTGATAGTCCTCGAGGTTCGCGGTATATCGTTCTTCCAAATACCATGAACTACTTATGGCAGCAGTTCCTCGCTGATCAAAAGATCACAATCAGAATGCTTTTGATGAGTTCTCGATTCTATATTGTGACTCTGCCAGTTCTACCTTTCTGCATGGGTTATCCGGAAGAAATATGTTGAACTCGTTCGACATGCTAGTCTATGCATCCACAACTCAGAAAATCATATGTTCTCTTGGGTTGTCACTCTTTAATTGTATTCCGACCCTCGTCTATCAATTGATAGCCAAGTATATGGCGTGCATTCGTGTTATCGATGCCTATTATTCTTGTGATCCATCGAGCCATTCTATTCCGGAATGACTAGGAGAAACAAACTCCAGTACCTTGTCCATTTCCAGGATTGGGTCAAAGCAGTTGTAATCCGCAGATCGAAATGCAATCAAGCTTTTAGTCTATTCTACCCTGAAGTATTACCCACTTTAAGTCAGGAATGTCATGAGAATTGCACCTTCTCTTATGAATTCTTGACGCAGTAATACTTCTTGCCATCATTGTTCATTCCTTGGTACCCGTGTTATTGTAACCGGAATGCCGACAAGTGAATCGTGGTGTGTGAAATCAATACTGCTAGCAACTCCGTTGCTTGGTAGTTAAATGGACGATAACCTCATTCCTAGCGTGTTGATTATTGAATCGTCACCCTATGGTTGATTGTGCTACCTAGTCCTTATTCTGGTGCACTCCTCGATCAATGAGTTAGGATTATTCAATCCCTTGCTTATTTGATCATGTCGTCTTGCCTTGAAAAGCAAGATTGCTCTCGAGCTTAGTAACAATCCAGTGGTTCGTGATTTTCCGTATATCTTCTCGGAAGTATTACCAGGTTGTCACCTGACCGCTATGTTGAGTTCGTGATCAAGATGGTTTCTTGTAAACCACCCCTTCTCCAAGAATCTGTGTGGGATACCCCTGAGTTGGTTGGTCAAGCTAAACAACAACTTGGAGAGTTGGAAGATGGAAGCTTGTCTGACTTAGTTCATGTTAAGGGATATCTCTTTCTGTGTGTGTGTGTGTTGAAGAAAGATGATATCTTCATCAATTGGTCCTTGTGATTAGTTGTTGGACCTATTGTCTTACCCCATCTTTGATTTGAGTATGGGCTATCGTCAAATCAAACCAGAACCAATGATGTTCGTAGTGTTGTCTTACTCGTGGTTATTCCTCGAGCATACACCATTACATCTTTTGGGTCTGACCAATGCTATCACCGTGTTCACATGATGGGGGGAAGTCCAGTGATATGGAAATTGCGATGAGTTGTTGCTGAACCCATCAGCAGCATTTTGTCTCCCCCATGATTCATGTGGAACGTCGACCTAGTGTTGAAAACTTTGTAAGCAATGCCTTCGTGTTCCGTTCATGAAGCTTATGCTTGGATGGAAGAAGTGACTTCCTCGAATTCATGTGCATTTGGAGCAAGTTGCCGCCGTGAGTTCGAGAAAGATTGTTTTGTTTCCTTTGGAATCATCCCAAGTCAGTTATGCATGTGCGAATGTATTCTATGGTTTGTAGATTAATTACCTCCACTCCATATGGATTCCTTAGCACACCAAGCCACTAACTGATTTGTTCAAGGAGAAGAAGTTCCTTCATAATAGCTAATCCGGATTTATGTAAGAACTTCGGTATCCTCGTTGATGGTTCCCAATCTGAACTCGGTAGTGTTTTATTATAAGACTACTATGTGGTCATACTTGTCTCGGACAACGTGATCACATGTGTATAGCAGAACCAGCTTGTGTTTTGGAGCTTACTATCGTAGTTCATTTCCCGAGAATCTCGCAACGTCATCTCGTCGATTTGTGTTGCAAACTTTCATTTTCTTTCTAGACTTGACAAGTCTGGATTATCCTGACACCAACAAGATCCGAATCTCAGGCAGATATGATGGTTGGAATGTTTCCCAAGAACTATAGTAGTGGTCTCTCAGAACCCGGTAAATGTATGTCGTGGCCAACACACCCAGCGGAAGACCTATTATTGTAGTATTGTGCTTGAGGAAGTTGGCCACCTCCCATAAGGATTTCCTAGGATTTACCCAAGTAGTTGTTCCTTATGGATTTTGTGTTCCCAAGTCCGACCTTTTACTTGATGTTCTAGATACTAAACCATTTCAATGAATGGGTTATGCTAGCACATCAAGGAGAACATTAGAAGTGGAGTGCTAAATGTTTCTCGACGATCATCCAGATTTTGTCCCTTGGCCTCACTAAGGTGAAATCTGAGGAAGTGTTATCATCCTTTGCATCTGCATCCCCCACCAATATCCATCATGGTAGTATGTTGTGTTGCCAGGATCCTTGTCACGGATGTTGGTAAAACCTTGATGAATATGGAAATGCTCAAGTTCTTGAGAGCATGCACAAGCGCTAGGTGTTATCATTGGCACTAACCGGGATTGCTCACAGTTTCCTCGGTCATGCTATAACTTTTTCAACACTGGACTCACCCTCTACTATTGAGCTTCTCCCCAGTTACTAAGATCATCCCTTGTGTTGTTTTCAACAAGGTAATCCACATCATGCATCCTAGTCCGAGTATGCCATTCTTTCGTACTCGCCAAATGATCGTTTGGATTTGCCTTAAGCTGGTATAAAGAGTTTCAATGATCTTTGAATCAAATGTAATTCTTTTGCCACTTAAGGGATATTTCTACGAGTCACCTTCCCTAGGGTGCATCGTTATGGTATCATGGCAACTCAACTCCTCGCTACATTGACAACCGTTCACCACCTTTTTAAGCGTGGAATTATTGTCTACCTAGTGAATCCTCATCATTTGTTCCACTCCATCCCTCTAGATGTGTGTTTCATGTCTCAGCTCGAGAGATGCTTCAATGCCTCACCCCATGAGCTGATCCTGAGTTGTTCGGTCTTCGAGAAGATCGATTCTTCTAGAGTTTTCCTTTCCTCTTCTTGTCATGTTAGTTCGAGTTCTTAGAGGAAGACATCAAGTCAAAGATGGTGATCGATTCAACATCTTCAAGAAGTGCAAGTTGGATCATGAGGATCGTGTTAGCTTTGTGTCCCCTCTGTCTTCTTACCCCACGTCTTGAATCTCGGGTCGAGATTCATGTTTAGTGGGGGTGAGTTGTCACATCCCTAGCTTCTGGCTTTGCACTAGGCTAGCTTCATGTGTGCATCATGTTTAAATTTTATTTAACTTGAAATGGGGATTGATCCAAGCCCTAGCAGTTAATGAATTCAACTAGGGTCAAAATAAAATATTTTTCAATGATCCCAAAATGCCCTCTGAAAATGTTCATGATTTTTGATAAAGGTGAAAACCTCTGCCAAAAATGATGAGCATATTTATTGGCCATCTATGGATTTTTGAAGTAACTCATATTGTATTTGAATTGGGGCATTTAAATTCTATAAATATTTTAAATGCTCTAATAAATTCTGAAAATAGTTGAGGGCTGTTGGGATTAATCCAGTATGTGCCCACAATTTATTTCAGGATTTTATAAAGTGATTTAGTATTTTACTAAATCCAAAAAACCAAAGACGTAAAATAGAAAACATTAATAAAAGGAGAGAGAGAAAAGGTTTACTCGACTTACAGGTGCCACCAACCGTCCCTGTGTTCTATGCAGCCCATCCGCTTTGCGCTGTGCCGCCCAGCCCACCTAGCCCTCTCCCCCGCTGTCTTCCTCCCGAGCCAAGAGGGCGTAGCGTGTGCTCGCCGCCGCAGCGTGCCCGCCACCTCCTGCCCGTCGTGTCGACGCCTCCTTCTCTCAACCCCGCGCCAGAGACGTGGGCGAGGCCGTGCCGACCTCCCTTCTTCCTGGCTATTTTCCCTCTCCCTCTTCGTTCTTCGCCCGAGCAGAGCTGTCGCCGTCGTTCGCTGCCACCACGCCCACCATGCTCCTCTCGCCTCCCCGTGTAGTCTGCAAGCTCCGCCACCGCCTTTTACGCCGCCTCGAGCAAGCCCCGAGCGCTCGGACGCCCCGCATCACCGGCTACCTCATCTTCTGCATCCTCTGCCGCGAGAGATTGCTCTCGCCGCCCTTCGCTCAGCGCCTCCCCGAGCTGTTGACCCGCCCTCGACCCCACCGTGTGAGATTCTCTCCGGACCCCTCTTCTCCCTCTCTCGTTTGCGCTCGCTAGCCTCATCCCCAACCATGGCCGAAGCTCGCCTCCGCCCGAGCTCGTCGCCGGCGCTATTCCGGCGACCTTTTGGTCACACCATCGAGTCCAACGGATTCGTGAGCACGCGTACGTCATGCGTATGCCGTTAGCTAGTCGATCTGCACGCTGTAGCAACGAAACCGCCGCCAACCGAACCACGGCAGCCGCAAACCTCGTCGCCGGCGTCGATTCCGGCGACCCCCGCGTCCAACTCCACTACTCCTTGAAGCGGCGGAGCAAGGGCTATGCCCTGGTGGCCTCAGCGCGCCAAACCCCTGCCGGAGCGCGAAACCCGCAGCTCCCCGCCGCGTCTAACCTCGCCGGCGTCGACTCGCCGGCAGGTTTTGACCTAGTTGACCCGGGTTTGACCCCTGTTTGACCTCCCGTAGGTCAATGACAGGTGGGGCCCCACCCTGCTAATTAACATAGGTTAAGACTAACTAAATTTAGTTAGTTTAGTTAACCACTGACACGTGGGGCCCAGTGGTCAGTTTGACCTGGGCCACCCGTTGACCTGCTGACCTCAGCCTTACGTCATGCTGACGCAGTAAATGATTTTCTGTATTTATTTTTATACAGGAAATTTCAGAAAATATCCTAAACTTCTAAAAATCATAGAAATTCAACCGTAACTCCAAATGAAATAAATTATATATGAAAATGATCAGAAAAATCCAATCTATCCATCTGTACCATTTTCATGCATGTTAGAACAACTTATAGCTGCTGTTTAGCACAAATCATATAAATGGCATTTAAATAATCACATGTGGAGTTTGAATTTGAACCTAGGGTTCAAACCAACTCCATTTAACTTGCTGCTAGTTGCATTAGTTCAAATCACATCATATTGCCATGTCACATTCATGCATCATATTGTCGCACTGCATTGATTGTGTTCTTCCTTGTTTGCGGTAATTGTCCCTCTCGATAGACGTGTCGCGATGTGATCGATGACACCGATGAAGAACTATACTATCTTCGAAGTGCCGAACAAGCAAAACCCCTTGTTCATTCCGATACAATCCCACTCTCTCGCTCCTGCTCTCTTTTCTCGCATTAGGACAACAACGATGCAAGCTGTTACTTGCTGCGTAGTTGAACCCCTTTATCCTCTGCATGACCTGTCATTCCACAAAGAATAGATGAAACCCACTAGCATGAGTAGGAGTTGTTTGAGCCCTGATGTGCCTACTCATTCATGCTTGTCTGTCATGCCTGCTATTGCTTAGAGTTGTGTCAGGTCTGATTCATCGGAAATGAATCGGAGGTGTGTGAACATGTCCTACTGTTGAGAGCTAAATGTGTGAACACGATTTGGTAAAGGTAGCGGTGAGAGGCCATGTAGGAGTACATCGTGGGTTGTCTCATTGCAGCCGTCCTCAGGAACTGAGTTCTGTGTTTGTGATCCATGAACAGCTACTACCACTCATTGGGATCCTTAATTGACCCTCTCGGCTTCTTATTCACGCTTGTTCTCTGTCCAGGAGTTGCAACTAGTTTCTGGTGTTTGTAGGTAGTGTTAGTAGTCTACCAAGTGGCACCCGGTACAGGTGGGCTTGGGACAGACTAGGCACAGTGGCACGGTGTACCAAGTGGCACCCGGATGGTGGGCTTGGGAACCCTGCTCACATCGTTTGGGGCCGTGAGCGACACCCCGGCCGGATCTCCTTGCGGATGGAACCCGAATAGGCGATAAACCTGGACGAGAGACTTGAGTGTTTAGGTAGGCCGTGGCCGACTCCCTCGCCCGGCTTCCGCTTGAAGGTTGCCGCGGTACATGACGTGTACAGGGCGATAAGTGGCGAGAGCGTGTGTGAAGAAGTACACCCCTGCAGGGTTATCATTATCTATTCGAATAGCCGGATTCCTCGGATATGGAAGCTTGGACCCCTTGCATAGTTCATAGACAAGTGAAAGTGGATACTCTAAAATACGCAAGATAAGCGTGAGTGCTATGGATGGCGTTCTCGTAGGGAGACGGGAGCGGATCCATAGTGGTGTATTGGTATGGTGAATATGTGGACTCGTGTGCGCCACCTCAAAAGAGTTACTTGCAGTCGTAGTTTAGGATAGCCACCGAATCAAAGCTGGCTTGCTGCGGTTAAACTCCACCATCCCCTTTGTTGATAATCATGCATATGTAGATAGTTCTGATGTAAGTCTTGCTGGGTACATTTGTACTCACGCTTGCCTATTTTATGTTTTTGCGAGAGACTTGATCTCGCTAGTAGTTCCGCTTGGACTTCGACGCTTAGCTTGTTACCTCAGCTACGATCTTGTGCCCTCGGCAGATCTAGTAGATAGTCGCTTTTCAGCCTTTTTCATTTATAGTTATGCGTACTCGGACATGTTAAGCTTCCGCTTGTGCTTTGACTTGTATGTTGAGTGTTGGGTCATGAGACCCATGTTTGTAATATCTCGCTCCTCGGAGCCTATTGAATAAATACTTGAGTTGTAGAGTCATGTTGTGATGCCATGTTGTATTTGCACATATCGAGCCTATTGTGTGTATGTTATTGAAATGCTTGGTATGTGTGGGATCTGACTATCTAGTTGTTTATCTTTAGTAGCCTCTCTTACCGGGAAATGTCTCCTAGTGTTTCCACCGAGCCATGGTAGCTTGCTACTGCTCCGGAACACTTAGGCTGGCCGGCATGTGTCCTTCTTCGTTCCTGTGTCTGTCCCTTCGGGGAAATGTCACGCGATGAATACCGGAGTCCTGTTAGCCCGCTACAGCCCGGTCCACCGGAGTCCTGCTAGCCCAGTGCTACAGCCTGGATTCACTCACTAATGACCGACACGTTCGAGGCTGGGTCATGGATGCCTGTCCCTGTAAGTTTGTGCCACTTTGGGTTTACGACGAGCCATGTCAGCCCGGGCTCCTTATCATATGGATGCTAGCGACACTATCATATACGTGCCAAAAGGCTAAACGGTCCCGCAAAGGTAAGGCGACACCGTGGGGATACCGTGCGTGAGGCCGCAAAGTGATATGAGGTGTTACATGCTAGATCGATGTGGCATTGAGTCGGGTCCCGACACCCGCAGCCTAGCCCACCCGAGCCGCCAAAACCCTAACCCTAACTCCTGCCGCCATGACCTCACCAAGAACCGCCAAGCAACCCAGCGCCCCTCGCCGCGGACCCGCCCGATCGCCGCCGCCCATGGGACCTCGCCGCCGGAGTTGCCCACGGTTTATTTTTTTCGAAACCCTAGATCCGTTTTTTTATTAGATCCGGTTCGGTTTATTTTTTTTACGGTTTAGTCTATTTAGCGGATGTTCGTCCGTACGTTCGTTTTAACGAATGGTTTTCGTCATTTAGCCGCAAACAGCAAATGTTCGTTCGTTAGCCTGTTCATCCGTTTTTTTCTTTTTCTCGGATTTCCCGGGATTATTCTTGATCGCGATTTTTTATCCGATTTTCGTTTTAGTATAACTTTTCGCTCGTTTACCGGAATCAGGCGATTCAAGCGCCTAGAGTTTCATCTCAAAATCCTCCTTCCGTTTAACCAACTCAAACAAGTTTTTGCTACTGTAAAATTTGACTTAGGTCCAGATTAGTAAAATGAAGCTTGTTTCTTTCATCGTTTGAGTTTCGTTGCTTCGTTTGATTTGATTATTTTTGCAAACTGGAGTTCTTAAGTTGAACTTTATGGTTAGATCTCTTATTTGAGTTTTACTTGTGCAGTAGATGAGTGCTTATTGTATGCTTGTTTGTTTGCGATAGAGTACCCGGAGTGCGATGCTTGCTACGGATCATCAGCAAGGTAAGTAACACTTTGATCATACCTCTTTACTACCCAGTTTTATTGCATTAGATCAATCCTCAACCAATTGCATGATTAGTATCTGATTAACATGTGGTTTTGGGCAGTAGTTGAGGTAGTACCTATTTCCTGTTTACTTTCAAACCTTTCGGAGTTACTTCTACGTTTGCTTATATTGCTATGCTATGCTGGTAGGCGTGGATTGGGTGAGTGTATCCATGATAGATGTGAGATTGTTAATTAATGGTTTACTTAAGGTGGCAACTTTAATACACATCTGGGTGGATTGAGGCACCTGGGATTCCAGTGATTGCCTGTTGTTTTTCTTTATGGACCGCCACCCAGGCTCAAAGGGATCATGAGATTATTCATGCTAGAAACTTCCGTGTGCAGCCGCAAGCTACTATGGGCTCTAGTATAGTTGATTAAGTCGTGTGAACTACTAGCAGATGTAGGGGAAAGTAGGTGTAACTGTCTACCCATCGTAAGGTGCAAACGCTTCTGATAGACTATGTCTCGGTCATCCGTTTCTCAAACACCATGTAGTGCGAGAATCCCAACGGAGGAGATCAAGTCTTGCGGGGAAAAGTTTGCAAACCTCTGCAGAGTGTATAAACTAATCATGGTTAGCCATGTCCCCGGTTATGGACGTTTTGAGTATCTAGTTCTTGGATTATCATGTGAACCTCATCAGGTTACTTTAATTAATTTTGTTGGGTTTAATGATGATGCTTAATTGGGATTGAGTTGGGTGAACCTTCTCAATGTTTAACAACCACCATGATAGTTAAATAAAATTTATTCCTTTGAAGTAGGAAAAATTTTGCTTTATGCAAAACTATAACCATTGAGCTTTCCAACAGCCATATATGCATGCAGTATAGCATTATTCTGTTCACTACTCTCTATGTGTTACATGCCAGCATATTCCATGTGCTGACCCGTTTCGGGCTGCAACGTTCATGTTGCTGACTTTTCAGACAACGAGTAAGGTGCCTTAGGTCATGGTCCTATACTCAGTGATGACGTTGGAGTTGATGGACTCGCTTATCTTCCAAGCCTTCCGTTGTTATCATTATTAGATGGCCTTAAGCCATATTTATTGTAATAAGTTCTCTTTTTAGACATTCAGTGTAATAGGTGTGTGATTGCCACTCTGTTATAAATCCTTCAAGTACTGTGCGTGTTAGCATTACTGATCCAGGGATCACACTAAAGCACAGAGGTCAGACTATTGTAATAAGTCTAGGAAAGAGCATGGCAGCTCACATCACGATGGGACGCATTGGAGAAGTTTACCACAAGGAACTCAAGGATACTATATACCATATTTGTGGGTGCCGAGATGAGCAACGGGAGATGATCAGCACCAGGAAGGATAGATCAATTGCAGCTTTCATCCAGGAGTTAAACCAGCACATTCGTCGCCAGGAGACCCAGATGTGCGCAGGCATGATAGACCTGAAGAAGGCTATGACCAAGATCACGGAGCTGGAAGAAGAACTTAAGTCTACACGTGATGGTTATGAGGAGGAAATAGCAACGCTTGTGGAGAAGAATGATGATCTGAACAAGAAGCTAAAAGTATTCATGGGATTTCCCGCGACTGGAGGAGAAGACTATGATTGCACTTGCCCGGAGAACTACATCATCATCGACGACAACGACTCGGACCCAGACGATAGCGATGATGAATTTTTTATGAAGCTGGAGCAGATATCATGGAGTCTTCGACCGAGCAGTTTTTCTAGTCGACCACCATAATAGTAGTAGCATTCCCCCATGTATATTGTATAGTCCGAGCATTTTTTTAACGATAGTTAGACCGTTGTATGCCCTTGTTTGAATTGATCGAAGTGATATTGATTGTGTTTGTCTCATGTGCATATGGGTAGTGTTTTATCTCTAGACCTCATTCTATTATATTTTCTCATCTTTTCTAAACCCTCAGATGCCTACGAGACGTGACAGTGGATTTGCTTTCCCGCCGGATCTCACTCAGTTGATCCAGCAGCAGAATGCATTGATGCAGATGTTAGTCCAGAATCAGAATCAGGGGAACAACAACAACAACAACCCACCACCACCCCCACCTGTTGATCACTTAGCACGTTTCTTGAGGCTGAATCCGCCGGTGTTCTCCAGTAGCACCGAGTCAATAGTTGCAGATGATTGGCTCCGTAAGATGGGAAGGGAGTTGACCACTACAGGATGCACAGATGTGGAGAAGGTGCGTCTTGATGGACCGGCAGCATCATGGTGGGAGAATTTCACAACCACGTATCCTATCGACACTGTCACATGGGATTAGTTTCAGCAGGCTTTCCGTACTGCTCATGTTTCAGCAGGAGCTATGGCCATGAAGAAGCGTGAGTTTCGCAACTTGCGCCAAGGAGGATGTACAATTGGCCAGTATGTGGATGACTTTAGTAAGCTAGCACGTTATGCCCCAGATGACGTTGCTACGGATACAGCTAAGCAGGAGAAGTTTCTGGAAGGACTGAATGATGAGCTGAGCATGCAGTTGATGGTAGCAACTTTCAACAACTACCAAGAGTTGGTAGATAGAGCTCTTATGATTGAAGGGAAACAATAGCAGATTGACAACCGCAAGCGGAAGTATGGACAAGGGAAGTACAATTCGGGAGCTCAGTAGAAGCCCCGTTTTACACTGAATTCGGGAGGACCTTTTCAACATACCCATGGAGGAGGGAGCTCGCACAACCATAGTGGCCCCAAGAATGGTAATGGGAATGGAGGAAGCAATGTCCAGAACTGTACCAACCCATCAACCCCAGCCAAGAGGGACCTGAGCCAAGTCACTTGCTACAAGTGTCAGAAGACTGGACATTGTGCCAATGAATGCCCTGAAACTAAGAATGGAAATGGCAATGGGAGCTCTGGAAAGAAGTCGAACCCTTTCAACAAGGGACAGGTGAACCACGTTAACATGGAGGAGGTAGAAGCCCAGCCAGATGCAGTAATAGGTATGTTTTTGGTTAAGTCATTTACTGCAATCGTTCTTTTTGATTCTAGTGCATCGCATGCATACATATCAAGGGGATTTGTGGATAAGTATAAACTGCCCACCAAGGTTCTTAGAACACCTATGTTAGTAAGCTCACCAGGAGCGGAGTATATGGCCAGTCAAGGATGTTTTCAAGTCCCATTGAGTATAGGTAGGCATGTTTTCCCCTTGGTTTTAATCATTTTGGAATCGCAAGGTTTTGATTTGAAGGACCAGTGGTGAAGGATTTCCCTGACGTATTTCCAGAGGAGTTGCCAGGCATGCCACTGGATAGAGACATAGAGTTTTTGATTGAGCTTTTGCCAGGCACAGGGCCGATATCTGAGAGACCGTATAGGATGCCTGCAAAAGATTTGGAGGAAATTAAGAAGCAGATTAAGTAGCTATTGGATAAAGGCTATATTGTCCCAAGTTCTTCACCTTGGGGATCGCCAGTGCTTCTAGTGGAGAAGAAGGATGGATTGTTAAGGATGGTTGTTGATTATCGAGGATTGAATGAAGTGAAAATCAAGAACAAGTACCCACTGCCGATGATCAATGACTTGTTTGACAGATTGCAAGGAGCTAAAGTATTGTCCAAGATCGATTTGCGATCAGGATACCATCAGCTGAAGATTCGAGAGCAGGATATACCTAAGACGGCTTTTGCCACCAGGTACGGGCTGTATGAGTATATAGTTATGTCATTTGGTCTGACTAACGCACCTGCCTATTTTCATGAACATGATGAACAAGGTGTTTATGGAGTTTCTGGATAAGTTCGTCGTGGTGTTCATTGATGACATCTTGGTCTACTCGAAGAATGAAGAGGAGCATAAGGTGCATTTGCATTTGGTATTGGAGAAGCTCAGAGAACATCAGCTATATGCCAAGTTCAGCAAATGTGAGTTTTGGTTAACAGAAGTTGGATTCGTCGGACATGTTATATCCGGAGAAGGAATAGCAGTAGACCCCACCAAAGTTGTCACTGTGACAAACTGGGAAGCCCCAACAATAGTTGGAGAGATCCGGAGTTTTCTTGGACTCGCAGGATACTACCGGAGGTTCATTAAGAATTTCTAGAAGATTGCAAAGCCCAAGACAGAGTTTTTGAAGAAGGACACCAAGTTCAAATGGACTAAGCAATGTGAGGCCAGTTTCCAGGAGTTGAAGAAATGTTTGGTTACCTCACCAGTGTTGATTCTGCCCGATCAGCGCAAGGATTATGAAGTATATTGCAACGCTTCTCATCGAGGACTTGGGGCAGTGCTTATGCAGGAGGGAAGAGTTGTTTCGTATGCCTCACAACAGCTTAAACCCCATGAGTTGAATTATGCTACTCATGATTTGGAGTTAGCAGCCGTAGTTCATGCATTGAAGACATGGAGACATTTTCCCATCGGAAACCATTGTGAGGTGTACACGGATCACAAGAGTTTGAAGTACATCTTCACGCAAAAGGAGTTGAATCTCAGGCAAAGGAGATGGTTGGAGCTCATCAAGGATTATGACATGAGATTGCATTATCACCCCGGAAAGGCTAACATAGTAGCCGATGCGTTGAGCCGCAAGAGCCATGTCAACGCACTCATGACCGGAGAGTTACCAAGGGAGTTAGCCGAGGATCTTCGCAAGCTATGTTTGGAGATAGTTTCGAGAGGCTATGTAGCAGCATTGGAGATTTAGTCTACTCTAATGGATAAGATCAGAGAAGCTCAGAAGACTGACAAGGAGATTGTCGGGATAAAGGAGAAGATGAGCAAAGGAAAAACTAAAGGTTTTCGTGAGGATGAGCACGATACCTTATGGTTTGAGGACCGCGTTTATGTGCCCAATGACCCTGAGATCAGGAAGTTGATTCTGCAAGAGGCCCATGATTCGCCATATTCGATTCACCCAGGAAATACCAAGATGTATTTGGATTTGAAGGACACTTTTCTGGTGGACCGGAATGAAGAAGGATATTGCAGAGTATGTAGCAGTATGTGATGTATGTCAGAGAGTGAAGGCAGAGCATCAGAAGCCAACAGGATTACTACAACCATTGCTGATACCGGAATGGAAGTGGGATAATCTAGGCATGGATTTAATCACGGGATTGCCCAGGACGTGTTCAGGCTATGACTCAATATGGGTTGTAGTCGATCGTTTGATGAAGGTAGCTCATTTCATTCCAGTGAAGACCACTTACACCAGTGCTAAGTTGGCAAAGATATACATGACCAGGATCGTATGTCTGCATGGAGTTCCTAGGAGCATCGTATCAAATAGAGGAACCCAGTTTACCTCAATGTTCTGGAACCAGTTATAAGAAACTTTGGGTACCAGGCTAGAGTTCAGTACAACTTTTCATCCGCAGATAGATGGACAGACCGAGAGAGTCAATCAGATTCTGGAAGACATGCTGAGAGCTTGTGCGCTAGATTATGGATCTAGTTGGGACGACAATTTGCCATATGCGGAGTTCTCTTACAACAACAGTTATCAATCCAGTTTGAAGATGGCCCCTTTCGAAGCTCTATACGGAAGGAGGTGCAGGACCCCATTGTTGTGGGATGAAGTTGGAGTCCGTCAGTTGTTTGGACCAGATCTGATTAAGGAGTCTGAACAGAAGGTGAAGCTGATTCACGATAGGCTCAAGGTAGAACAGTCCAAGCAGAAGAGCTATGCTGATTCTAAACGCAACGAGACAGTTTACGAAGTCAGAGATAGAGTTTATCTTCGTGTATCTCCACTTCGAGGAGTTAAGCGGTTTGGAGTTAAGGGAAAGTTAGCGCCACGTTTTGTAGGACCATACAAAGTTTTGGAGCGTATGGGAGAAGTTTCTTACAAGTTGGAATTGCCCGAAGGATTGTCAGGAGTTCACGATGTGTTTCACATTTCCCAGTTGAAGAAGTGCCACACAGAGATGGCTGATATACCGCTGAGAGATACAGTGCCGCTGGAGGCGATTCAGTTGGATAGTGATTTTGACCTATGAGGAGAAGCCAGTCAAGATTCTCGAATATGCCAGCCGAGTCACCCGTAGCAAGGTTATCAAGTTTTGCAAAGTTCAGTGGAGCCACCACACCGAGGATGAAGCCACCTGGGAGCGAGACGAAAATCTACAGAAGGTCCACCCTCACCTATTTTCTAGCCAACCCGAATCTCGAGGGCGAGATTCATCTTAAGGGGGGATAGGTTTGTAACATCCCAAGATTTTCAATTTGGAATGTTATACATAGATCATCATTGCATATCATATTTTATTGCATTTTGGATTGATCCTAGAAATTCTACGCAACTCAAGGACCCACGGAGAGAGTTGGGATTTTGTTATTTTCATATTTGAGTTTTCTCAAATTTTGAAAATAGGATCATTTGATTTTTATTCTGTATCTTCAGTTATCTCTATCATAGAAATATGAGAGAGGGAATAAAATGACATTCCCAATATAAAGAAATATTGAGAATTTAATAATAAAATCAACTAAAATCAACTAAGATTTTTATTTTGGAGTTTATCGCTATTTTATTTGAATTTAGGAAAAATGCGTATTTTTCAAAATTGCATTTAGGCCCCCAAATAAATGTTCTTCTTGTCCGTCTTGATTTTAGAAGTCGGGGAAATTTTATTTCAGGATTTTTATAGTCCGTTTAGTATTTCTTTAATTTGTTTTTATGCGCGAAACTATTTTTTAACTAACCGACTTAACGGGCCGTGGGCGAGCCTGACTCACCGTCGCCCCAGGCTTTATAAACTGTCGCCGCGACCCCGCAGCCCAGCCCACCTGAGCCGTCGAAACCCTAACCCTAACCCGCGGACGCCGCCGCCGCCGAACGCCGCCATTGAACCCGCCGCCCTCATTGCGGGCGCCGCCGCCGACCCGCCACCGCCGCCGCCCGCCGGACCCGCTGCTGGAGTTGCCCACCACCTCGCCGGAGTAGCCCGCCGCTGCCGCCGCTGTCACGCATCCCGAGGTAGCTGCCTGTTTTTCTTGTAAAACCGTTCGGTTTTTTCGAAACCCTAGATCCGTTTTTTTATTATATCCGGTTCGGTTTATTTTTTTACGGTTTAGTCTATCTAGCGGGTGTTTGCCGTACGTTGGTTTTAACGAATGGTTTTCGTTGTTTAGCCCCAGACTGCGAACGTTCGTTCGTTAGCCTGTTCATCCATTTTTTCTTTTTCTCGGATTTCCCGCGATTATTCTTGATCGCGATTTTACATCTGATTTTCGTTTTAGTATAACTTTTCGCTCGTTTATCGGAATCAGGCGATTCAAGCGCCTAGAGTTTCGTCTCGAAACCCTCTTTCCGTTTAACCAACTCAAACAAGTTTTTGCTACTGTAAAAATTTGACTTAGGTCTAGATTAGTAAAATGAAGCTTGTTCCTTTCCCCTTTTGAGTTTCGTTGCTTCGTTTGATTTGATTCTTTTTGCAAACCGGAGTTCTTAAGTTGAACTTGCTGGTTAGATCTCTTATTTGAGTTTTACCTGTGCAGTAGATTTGTGCTTTGGTATGCTTGTTTGTTTGCGATAGAGTACCCGGAGTGCGCCGCTTGCTACTTCGAATCTCTAGGTTTCATGGATCATCAGCAAGGCAAGTAACGCTTTGATCATACCTCTTTACTACCCAGTTTTATTGCATTAGATCAATTCTCAAACAATTGCATGATTAGGATCTGATTAACATGTGGGTTCTAGGCAGTAGTTGCGGTAGTACCTATTTCCTGTTTACTTTAAAACCTTTGGGAGTTACTTCTACGTTTTCTTATATTGCTATGCTATGCTAGTAGACGTGGATTGGGTGAGTGTATCCGTGACAGATGTGAGATTGTTAATTAATGGTTTACTTAAGGTGGCAACTTTAATACATATCTGGGTGGACTAAGGCACCTGGGATTCCAGTGATTGCATGTTGTTTTTCTTTATTGACCGCCACCCATGCTCAAAGGGATCATGAGATTATTCATGCTAGAAACTTCCGTGTGTAGCTGCAAGCTACTATATATGGGCTCTAGTATAGTTGATTAAGTCGTGTGAACTCTTAAAGTGGTAGACTAGCATATGTAGGGGAAAGTAGGTGTAACTGTCTACCCATCGTAAGGTGCAAACGCTTCTGAAAGACTATGTCTCGGTCATCCGTTTCTCAAACACCATGTAGTCTGACAATCCCAACGGAGGAGATCGAGTCTGGCAGGGAAAAGTGCGCAAACCTCTGCAGAGTGTATAAACTAATCTAGTACTTGGATTATCATGTGAATCTCATCAGGTTACTTTAATTAATTTTGTTGGGTTTAATGATGATGCTTAATTGGGATTGAGTTGGGTGAACCTTCTCAATGTTTAACAACCTCCATGATAGTTAAATAAAGTTATTCCTTTGTAGTAGGGAAAAATTGGCTTGATGCAAAACTATAACTATAGAGCTTTCCACCAGCCATATATGCATGTAGTATAGCATTATTCTGTTCATTACTCTCTATGTGTTACATGCCAGCATATTCCATGTGCTGACCCGTTCTGGGCTGCAACGTTCATGCTGCACACTTTTCAGACGACGAGTGAGGTGCCTTAGGTCATCGTCCTATACTCAGTGATGCCGTTGGAGTTGATGGACTCGCTTATCTTCCAAGCCTTCCGCTGTTATCGTTATTAGATGGCTTAAGCCATATTTATTGTAATAAGTTCTCTTTTGAGACATTCGATGTAATAGGTGTGTGATTCCCACTCTGTTATAAATCCTTCAAGTACTTAGCGTGTCAGCATTACTTATCCAGGGATGACACTAAAGCACAGAGGTCAGACTGTTTGAGGTCTGGTCGCTACATTTATATATGGGGGCAGGTGGCACCTCTAGACACAACAATTGATCTCTTGATCTCTTAGCCGTGTGCGGTGCCCCCCTCCACCATATTCCACCTTGGTAATATCGTAGCAGTGCTTAGGCGAAGCCCTGCGTCGGGAGCATCATCAACACCGTCATCACACCGTCGTGCTGACGGAACTCTCCCACAAAGCTCTACTGGATTGGAGTTCGTGGGACGTCATTGAGCTGAACGTGTGCTGAACTCGGAGGTGTCGCACATTCGTTACTTGATCAGTCGGATCGTGAAGACGTACGACTACATCAACCGCGTTGTGCTAACGCTTCCTCTTTCGGTCTATGAGGGTACGTGGACAACACTCTCCCCTCTCGTTGTTATGCATCACTATGATCTTGCGTGTGCATAGGAAAATTATGAAATTACTACGTTACCCAACAGCGGCACCCAAGAGGAGCGGCTCCTCCAGGTCATGAGTGCCAGCTTCAACAAGCTTCAGGCGCTCCACCGCGCCCGTCTGGACAAGGCAAAGTCCAAGGAGGCGGTGGTGCACAAGGTGGAAGCAGACCTTGCGGAGCGCGTCGCCGAGGCGCAGGCTTGGTTCCGCCAGGCCCACGAGGAGCTGAAGGCCGCCCAAGACCGGCTGGTGCAGCATGATCTGGAGCTCCTCCTGAAGGAGGCCGACATTGAGAAGGCCCGGGAGGAGGCAAGGGAGGAGGCCTCCAAGGCCAAGGCCATCCGGTCTCAGCACGAGGCCGAGATGAACTCCCAGGAGGAGGATCTTGCCGCCCGTGAGATGATGCTTGCCGCTACGCTCCGCGGCAAGGACAAGGAGGTCGAGAAGCTTCCTGCAGCATGGACCCAAGAGCTGGAGCATAAGCACAAGGAAGCGCTCAATGCCCAGGCCCTGGCCCATGGCAACAAAGTGAAGGAGCTGGAGGCGAAGCGGGATGGCCTGGCGAAGCAAATCCTGGAGCTGTCCACTGAGAAGAACACGCTCAACGAGGCTCTGGTTGAAGCGCATTCCATAGTCCTCAGCAAGGCTGGGCAGCTCTCCACAGCCGACGACACCATCAAGGACGTGAAGCTCAAGCTGGCGGGCCTTGAGGGGGCCCTTTTGGAGGCCCAGACCTAGGAAGGAGCCCTGACCAAGAGCCTGGCGGAGGAGAAGCAGTTGTGGAAGAACGATGCCACCAACCACGTAGATTCCGTGAAGGGCGACAAAATCTGGACTGATCGCCTCGTCGACGTCGCCAATAGGATCACCAAGCAACTGGCCAACATGAAGATGTTGGAAGTGAGGTATGCCCCGAAACTGGGCACGAGCCCCCACGCCAAGCTGACCTTGTTCTTCGAGGGCGTCCTTGGTGCCCTGGAACGACCCGACTCCAACCGGGCGAGCTCCTTGGCCAACGAGTCTCGGATAATTTGCCATGGCGCCATGACCAAGGTTCTCACCAAGTGCCACGCCTAAGATGCGACCCTATCCTAAAGGAACTCGAAGGTCCCACCAAGGATAGAAGCGCATCTTGAAGATGCTTTTGCAAGGTGGATATCATTACATCAACATTACATAATAGTGGGGATACATCTGATACATACAATGTCACACAAATACAACAACATATTACATCAGAGCACCATCCGACTACGGATGAAACACAAACAGAAACTCAAACAATATCCACCCTGCTGGCCCAGGCTGCCGACCTGGAACCTATCCCCTGATCGAAGAAGAAGCAGAAGAAGAACTCCAAACAAGAAAACATCGCTCTCGCGTCATGATCATCGCATAACCTGTACCTGCAACTGTTATTGTAGTAATCTGTGAGCCACGAGGACTGAGCAATCCCATTACCATGGGTATCAAGACTAGCAAAGCTCAATGGGACAGGAAGGGGTAAAGTGGTGAGGTTGCAGCAGCGACTAAGCAAGTATGGTGGCTAACATACGCAAATGAGAGAGAGAAGAGAAACAAAGGAACGGGCGTGAACTAGTAATGATCAAGAAGTGATCCTGAACTCCTACTTACGTCAAACATAACCCAAAGACCATGTTCACTTCCTGGACTCCGCCGAGAAGAGACCATCACGGCTACACACGCGGTTGATGCGTTTTAATTCGGATCTGGTGTCAAGTTATCTACAACCGGACATTAACAAATTCCCATCTGCCACATAACCGCGGGCACGGCTCTCGAAAGTTTATACCCTGCAGGGTGTCCCAACTTAGCCCATGACAAGCTCTCGCGATCAACGAAGGAATAGACCTTCTCCCAGGAAGACCCGATCAGTCTCGGAATCCCGGTTTACAAGACATTTCGACAATGGTAAAACAAGACCAGCAAAGCCTCCCGCTGTGCCGACAAATCCCGATAGGAGCTGCACATATCTCGTTCTCAGGGCACACCGGATGAGCCATACGTCGGGTTGGCATAGACCCTGGTTGCCCAGGGGGCGCCGGACATCGCTCGGTTTGGACCAACACTTAGACAAGCATTGGCCCGGGGGGGCTAAAATAAAGATGACCCTCGAGAGAGCGACTCCCAAGGGAAAAGTAGGTGGTGGTGAGGCAAATGGTAAAACCAAGGTTGGGCCTTGCTGGACAAGTTTTATTCAAAGCGAACTGTCAGGGGGGTCCCATAAATCACCCGACCGCGTTAGGAATGCAAAATCCGGGAACATAACACCGGTATGACGGAAACTAGGGCGGCAAGAGTGGAACAAAACACCAGGCATAAGGCCGAGCCTTCCACCCTTTACCAAATATATAGATGCATTAATAATATAAGAGATATTGTGATATCCCAACATAAACCCTGTCCACCATGGAGTAATCTTCAACTTCACCTGCAGCTAGCAACGCTATAAGAGGGGCTGAGCAAAAGCGGTAACATAGCCAAACAGTGGTTTGCCTAGGAAAGGTGTCAAAGTTTAGAGGTTCATGGCAATATGGGATGGCTTGATAAACAGGTAATAGGTAGCGCGGAATAGCGATAGAACGAAGCAACTAGCATAGCAATGATAGTAGTGAGATCCAGGGTAGCGGTCATCTTGCCTGAAATCCCGCAAGGAAGAAGAACGAGTCCATGAAGAAGATGAAGCCACGAAGACGAACCAAGCGTAGACGAACGCATCCTCACGATCGCAACGAAACAGGAACTACCGAGAAGAAGCACACAACATAGTAAACACACCACACATAGACAAGACATGATGCACAACAAGCATGATGCATGAGAAAGCTAGATGAAGCTACTCATGGCAAGAGACGATGCAAACAAGAGCAACACGTCAAGACAAGTTTAAATGAGGCCGGAAACAACATATAAAAATTCCGGTAAGTCCTCATATGCATATTTCGAAATTGGTCCAGAACTGAATAAACATTATGTTCAAGTTGTTAAACAGCAGGTTAAGATGCACCAAGACGATCTACACGAGATTCTAGTCAAGTTACATAAAGTTCATTAGATTCGGAGCTACGGCCTAGAAGATATGAGCAAAACAAGTCAAACATGGCATTGATGCAAAATGCACACAAACATCAAGCAAACACCTCAAAACAAGGATGCAACATGATAATATGAAACTTCATGCAAAATCAAGCAAGTTTCATATAGAACACAGTCAAAACGGAGCAACGGTGCAACACACACACACACTATACAAGTCATAACAACAATCTGTCCATAACAGCAACTAGGCATCTTGCAAGCATCAAAACAATAAGCTACAGCACCCCAACATAATAATGAAAGGCATGGGCACGAAGTACAGGTAAAGCATAACAAAACATGAACACTGAGCTATGCTCAAAAGGACATGGGAAGATTGCAAATAATAACAGTTTCAGACTTTGCAGAAATAACATCAGGTTGCAATGTTTAGAGCATGCAAACAACATGTTACAAGAACTTATAATGGCAAACAAAGGCATGTCATGAATCTACTAATTGCATAGATCAAAAGTCCCTTATTGACCATGAGCCAAAAGGGCACAGAAAATATGATGGCACCCATGTAAACATGGCAAGTTATATTACAGATTCATACATGGCAGAAACAACAATAAGTAGGCATGTTGGTGAGCTTGAACCACTCACCACAGGTCAATACATGGCATGGCAAGGCAACCAACAGTAAGAAGGCATGTTTGTGAAGCTATACATGGCAAGAGCAAGGTCATAGGGTGCATGGATCACTAGAGAACAATCAAGGAAACATTGAACTTAATGTTAACAGGCTGACAACAACATTATCAAGCAACTTTGGAGCAAGATATGAACAATCTACAGCAAGCTATAAATGCAACCAGGGGCATGGATGGATAGGGCATAACATGTAGATCAAAACATGTTTATAGGACATCTCGAGATTATGCATAGAATGATTAGTAGAAGCATGTTAACATAGCAACAAACTATAACAGAATCTGTCTAACAAAACAGCAACATCATGTACACTACTTAACAAGCTCGATTCACTCACCACAAGTCATTGCATGACAATATAAGCATAGCATCATCAAGAATGCATGTTTGTGAAACAAACCAAGGCAAGAACAAGTCCATAGCATGCAAGGATCAACTATAGCAACCTTGGCTAAATTGAATAACAAGTAAACAATCTGCCAGGAAACATTTTGAAGCAAAGGTAGGGCACTCAAATGACATGCTAGACTACTCCATAATTGCAAACAAGGTCTTGAATGGATAGACAATAACCACATGTTCAAAACACCCTTACTGAAGTATCTCAAAATATGCATGGATCTCTCTGTAGCATCAAGTTTACATGGCATCAAAATAACAAAGAGAATGGGACTAAAATCAGCAATATCACGAAGCCTAGTTTGCATGCTTGTGCTAGTCACCACATTGATCACAAAAATACATGGCATACACCCCTGGAAAGATGGCATGGCATAGATCAAAACACATGAAGACATCAACCTCATAGGATGCACACATCAATCATGGCAAAAATGACAAATGAGCAAGTTATAATAGTTTCAGCAGATTAACATCAACATGCACTCTTCCAACAGCATTTCGGGCATCAAGATGATCTCAAATGAACATGATGCAATGGAACGAAATGAAGTACTCGTCGAGTCGAACAATTTGACATATTACACGCACGAAACGGAGCTACGAATGCAGAGATACAATGCGATGAATATGGCATGATTATGCAAGAAATCTGGGACAGAGAAATATTCAACCTCGCGGGAAAAGTCAACCGCGGCGGATCTCGCCGGAGTTCTTGCCGGAGATGGCGAGGGAGGGCCCGGGGCGGCCGGATCGGAGGAGGGGCGACGGATCCGGGGCGCTCTCGGCCGGATCTCGCCAGATCCGGGCCGGAGAGGCATGGGGGCGGCGAGGAGGCGGAGGCCACGCGGCGGAGGACGGGTGGCCAGCCCAGCGGCGGACGGGCGAGGCCGCAGCCCAGCGGCGGGATGCGGGCTGAGGCGGAGGCGGCGCGCTCCGGCCGCCGAGCGCTGGGACTCATGGGCGGCGCAAGGCACGGCGGCCGAGGACGCCGGCGGCGGCGCTATCGGAGCGGGCGGCGGAGGCCGCTGGCGGAGGCCGCGCCGGCGCTTAACGGGCGGCGGCGGCGCGAGCGGCCTGCGGGGCCCGGATGGCTCCGCAGGCCTCGGCGGCGGGAGCGGCGCGGGACACGCGGCGGCGTGCCACTGGCTGGGGCGGCGGCGGAGATGCGTCCGGCCGGGTGCGGACATGTCCGGCGGCGCGGAGGGGTAGTTTGCTAGGGTTAGGGGGGAAAAGATTCGGGATTTTCGGGGAGAGGGGCATATTTATAGGTAGAGGGAGCTAGGAGAGTCCAAACGAGGAGCGGTTTTCGGCCACGCGATCATGATCGAATGACCGAGAGCATGGAGGGGAGTTATATGGGTTTTGGGCCACTTTGGAAGGGGTGTTGGGCTGCACACAAAAGAGGCCTTTATGGTTACCCGGTTAACCGTTGGAGTATCAAATGACCACCAAATGGCACGAAACTTGACAGGCGGTCTACCGGTGGTATACCAAGGCCGCTTGGCAAACCTCGGGCCATTCCGAGAAAGTTTAATACCCACTCACAATAGGAGACAAAAGGGGGACGCCGGGGTACATAGGAGCGCAGGATTGCAAAACGGACAACGGGGAAAATGCTCGGATGCATGAGACGAACACGTATGCAAAATGAAATGCACATGATGACATGGCAAAATGCAACACGCAAGGAAATGACATGGCAACGACGGCGAGTAAATGGCAGACACCTGGCGCAACGAATCCGGGGCGTTACACCAAGCTGGCATACTAGAACCCCGACATGGACTTTGACGCCGCGCTGGACAGTTTGTCGGGCGATGCGGACCTCTCGGGGATCAAGGAACGCATCGATCCCATCATCAGTCGCGTCGGCGGAATCCAGAGGTTGGAGGGCCAGCGCCGGGACTAGGCGCCCCGTTTCTTGTTGCTACTGCAGGTTCATGACCAAGACAATTCACATCTTTAGTTAGAACCGCAACAACAATTGGTGTAATATAACTCTGCAGTACTTTTAATTTGATGCATGTTATTACCCTGTTTAACCTTTCTCTATACGTCCACCCTACGCTTACTGGGTAGGCTTGCCGGCGCATAAACCCAAACCGCTGCGCTTTGAAGGACGGATCCTTTAGCGGCCATCAGGGTGTGCTTTCCGCCGTGCGAACCACCTTGCCATTCTCGGCGCGGCCGCTTGAACTGCCGAGCAAACTCGAGGCAGAGCGAGATCGTTGCTGATAGCGGAAGCCCACCCTACCGCTCTCGACGCAACCGCTCGATCTATTGACCAAGCTCGAAATAGACCAAGAGCATTGCCGATAAGATCTCCGAGGAAGATAACCTTATATAAGAAGGAATTATCTGAAGTTTTGCATGACTTAGCTTTTTTTGTCGTCGCGCGAACGCTTGCCGCATCCGCTGACGGGGGTGCTCGCTTGGTCGCCTCTTCCTCGGAAGCCATGGCGATGAGGAACTGCTCGACCAGCTGCCGAGCCAGATGCTCACTACTGCGCCCCCTACCTGGCGCGCCAAAGATGTCGGTGGGAAATGAAACCTATGGTATCACAAGAATCCCTTTTATGGTTGCGGGGCTCTGGGTTGTGAGGAGAGCAGGATCAGCAGTCAGCACGAGCACGCGGGTCGTTTACCCAGGTTCGGGCCGCAGGGATGCGTAATACCCTAGACCTACTTGGATGTGTGTATTTGTGTTATTGAGGTTCTTGAAGTAGCTACAATGAGCGTAACTTGTCCAAAAGTCCGAATCCTTCTCCTGGATGCCTTGGGCCTCCTTTTATAGGCAAGGGGATCACCACAGTGGCACAAAGGAAGTGGCATCGGGGTACTGTGATTAAGCCTATCCCTTGCCATTACGGGACAAAGTGCATTTAATGCGCCCCTGACATGTCCCCTTCACTTTACCACCGCTTCGTCCTGCCTCGACACACGCCTGGGCTAGCGAGGTGGTCAGCGCCATGTAGGCTGGCAGGCTGCTGAGGTGGCGCAGTGGTAGGGCCTTCATGAAGATTTGCATGCCACCACATAGGCATGCGCTGAGTTGGCCAAGAAGCCTTGTGCCGACACGCAGGTGCCTGCCCAGCTGGTGGGCGGGCAGCTGCACGGGGGCGGTTGCTGAAGCTTGGCGAGTGCGGCCTGGCCGTGGCCTTGTGGACGTCCTCGGCAAGGGCCTTGTCATGGCCTCATCAAGGGTCTTGCCGCGATGTTGCGGTCGTCCCCGGCAAGGGTCTTGCCGGGGGTCCTGTGGGTTTCCTCGGTGAGGATCTCACGAAGGTTCGTCGTCTTTCACTCTTCTGATTCGAAGTGTTCCTTGTCTTCACAAAGATCTGCATGCCACCATGGAGGCGCCTCCCGAGCCTATGTTCCAATGTGGTTGGTGATGCTGGGGAAACTAGGTCCCAAAGGCAGCGCGCCCTGCTGGCGTCAGGTAGGCTGCCATGGAGGCTGCCCCGGCAAGGGTCTTGCCGGGGGAAACCACCTCGCCTTGTTGCTCTTCATGCCTCGGTCTTGGTGTTGCTTTGGCCATCCCGCGGCTTTGAAATCCTGTCTCTGCCCTGCTTAAGTGTGGTCGTGGGCGCGGCTCTGACTGCCCGTGCACAAATAAGGGGTACAGAAGAGCGCCCCTATTTTAGTACACCAACACAAGTGTACACATTCACAAGTTCCCACTCACAGTTATATCCAATATAAACAACCCAATCTCCATTTGCGCCTGCCCAAGCCTTACCCTCAAGCGATGGCATCTTAACATCACATGTATCATTATCAAGTGCATCAACTTGCAGAAGGCGAAGATTCCGTCGTCCCCATGCCAGCGACCAGCGTCATGGCGAAGAAGATAGGGAGACCAAACCGCTCCAGAACCCTATTTGTGTAGTTGAGAATGGACTTGAACGAACCTGCCATGCTAGCCGAGGTGATGATGTTGCACCGTTCAATGAGTTCCTCCACCACGTCATCTTTCAGATTGGGGCAAGAATAACGGGGTCATTTCTGGCCTGTTCCCTCCATGGAGAAGACGATCAAACAATGGCAGAAGGAAGGGTGAAGGCAAATGGAGGGAGGAAGAGCGTGCGACCGCAGTTTCAAATCGAGAGGGAAAGGCGAAGAGGCGGTGGACGGTTGCCACGGTACACAAAGAGGCTAGTGGGGAGCGAACAGTTGCCACAGAGAGGTCAAACACTAACGACAAGTCCGTCCTCTCAGACCTAGCGCCCGCGCGGGATGGCCTCCATCACACACACGAGCGAAGCCCCTTCGCACCCCACACAGTTGGTCCGCCACACCGCTAAGAGCAAGTACTACAATAGTTGGCTTATAGCCTGCTTACATGGCAATTTTGCCGATGTGGAGGAGAGAGACATGAAGGATTCCTGCAACAAGGACAAGAGTGCCTGGCACTCGGCCTGGTTGGAGAAACTCGACAAATCTCACGTCGTGTACACGGTCAAGGAGGCGTACACGTGCTACGACATGTACGGGCGTATCGTTGACATGAGGAAGCGCCTCCTTCCCCAAAACAGCCAGGGATCCAGCCGGAAGTAGAGCAATGGCAAGCGTCATCGCAACAAGAAGTAGATGATTAGGTCCTCGTTTCTCCTAGTCTAGTATGCATGTAAGAGCTTACTTTGGTGTGTGAAAATGTTATCTATGTAGTCACTTGTGTAATTGTATGCTTAATTTGGTTATGCAATGTTGTCTTTTTAAGTATATATGTTGATGCTCTATAGACAAAGCAAATCACATCGCACACGGGCTAAACAAGGGAACCCGTCGGTGATGATTTCATCAATCACTGACAATTGTATACCAGCAATCAGTTGCTCACAACACACATGGCTTGTTAATAGGAATCGTCTGTGTTGTTATCGGTCTTCACACACATTTCTGATTACAGACCTGTTTGCCACATATCACGCACATCTTGTTATAATGAACCGTTTATGTTCTCTTGTCTCAACACAAACAGTTCATCAGAGTTAAACGCATGTTGTATATCGCACACACCTTGATCTGGCTGACCATTTCTTTTGTGTTGCCTAATCACAAACAGTTCATCCGAGTGAACCATATGATGTGTATCGCACACGCCTTCATCTGGCTGCCCGTTTCTTTTGTTCCTCCTCATCGCAAATAGTTAAATGAACTGAACCGTATGCCCTACATCGCACATGCAACTAAAATCTGAACCGTGTTTTATGCATCCGTCATCACAAACATTTTGCACATTTTATACCATTCTCATACACCACTGTTTGCGATTATTGCATCGCACACAGTTTCTCGAAGGGTCTCTAATCGTAGTGTCGCGTTAGCAGCATCCTGTAGTAGTGTGGTCCAGAAAAAATCCACAAAAAGTTTTGTTGCATTTGGACTCCGTTTGGTATTGATTTCCTGCATGTAAAAAACAAGCAGAAAATAGCAGCAGGCACTGGGCACTATGTCAATAGGTTATTACCAAAAAATGATTATAAAATGATTGTAAAACATCCAAGAATGATAATATAACAGCATGGAACAATTAAAAATTATAGATACGTTGGAGACGTATCAGCTGCGGTAGCGGCGATTGGAGATGGAGAGGCACGTTGGAGACGACAAGCCAAGGGGTCCGTCCTTGGCCCTTATATAACATTGGGAGAGTCGTTCCATGCCCCTTCACCTTCAAGCAGCGATGACCACGCGTAGAAGCCACCATGCTTTATGTCATCTTGGGCAGTTGCCGAGGCGTTGTGGGGAAGTGGGGGCATCCCCCGCCCCGCTGTGCACACTCGTCATGCGAGGCCCACAGGCGGTTGGGGCCCACATCATTTCGCCCTCTCTCCTCTTTTCCTCTGCCTCCTAGCAAGGTCGCACGTGTCGTGTGTTGGGGAATGTAGTAACTTTAAAAAAATTCCTACGGACACGCAAGGTCATGGTGATGCATAGCAACGAGAGGGGAGAGTGTTGTCCCTGTACCCTCGTAGACCGTAAGTGGAAGCGTTATGACAACGCGGTTGATGTAGTCGTACGTTTTCACAATTGACCGATCCAAGTACCAAACGTATGGCACCTCCGCGATCTGCACACATTCAGCTGGGTGACGACCCACGAACTCACGATCCAGCTTCAAGGGAGAGTTTCGTCAGCACAACAGCGTGATGACGGCGTTGATGAAGCTACCGATGTAGGGCTTGGCCTAAGCACCGCTATGATATGACCGAGGTGGATTATGGTGGAGGGGGGCACCGCACACAGCTAAACATCAATGATCAACTTGTGTGTCTTGGGGTGCCCCCCCCCCCGCCCCCGTATATAAAGGAGCTAGGGGGAGGCGGCCGTCCAAGGAGGAGGGCGCGCCAAGGGGGGAGTCCTACTCCCACCGGGAGTAGGACTCCACCTTTCCTGGTAGGAGTAGGAGAAGGGGGAAGGAGGAGAGAGGGGGAAGGAAAGGGGGGCGCCGCCCCCCTCCTTTTCCAATTCAGACTAGAGGGGGAGGGGGCGCGCGGCCCAGCCTTGACCGCCCCTCCTCTTCTCCACTAAGGCCCAGATGGCCCATTATACTCCCCGGGAGGTTCCGGGAACCCCCCGGTACTCCGGTATATGCCTAAACTTGCCCGGAACACTTCCAAAGTCCAAACATAGTCATCCAATATATCGATCTTTATGTCTCCACCATTTCGAGACTCCTCGTCATGTCCGTGATCATATCCGGGACTCCGAACTACCTTTGATACATTAAAACACATAAACTCACAATACTGATCGTCACCGAACGTTAAGCGTGCGGACCCTACGGGTTCGAGAACTATGTAGACATGATCGAGACACGTCTCCGATTAATAACCAATAGCGGAACCTGGATGCTCATATTAGCTCCTACATATTTTACGAAGATTTTTATCGGTCAAACCGCATAACAACATACGTTGTTCCCTTTGTCATAGGTATGTTACTTGCCCGAGATTCGATCGTCGGTATCTCAATACCTAGCTCATTCTCGTTACCGGCAAGTATCTTTACTCGTTCTGTAATACATCATCTCGTAACTAACTCATTAGTCACATTGCTTGCAAGGCTTATAGTGATGTGCATTACCGAGAGGGCCCAGAGATTCCTCTCTGACAATCGGAGTGACAAATCCTAGTCTCGATCTATGCCAACTCAATAAGTACCATCAGAAACACCTGTAGAGCACCTTTATAATCACCCAGTTATGTTGTGATGTTTGGTAGCACACAAAGTGTTCCCCTGGTAATCGGGAGTTGCATAATCTCATAGTCATAGGAACATGTATAAGTCATCAAGAAAGCAATAGCGGTAAACAAAAATGATCAAGTGCTAAGCTAACAGAATGGATCACGTCAATCACATCATTCTCCTAACGATGTGATCCCGTTTATCCAATGACAACTCATGTCTATGGTTAGGAAACCTTAACCATCTTTGATCACCGAGCTAGTCAAGTAGAGGCATACTAGTGACACTTTATTGTCTATGTATTCACACATGTATTATGTTTCCGGTTAATATAATTCTAGCATTAATAATAAACATTTATCACGAAATAAGAAAATAAATAATAACTTTATTATTGCCTCTGGGGCATATTTCCTTCAGTCTCCCACTTGCACTAGACTCAGTAATATAGATTACATAGTAATGATTCTAACACCCATGGAGTCTTGGTGTTGATCATGTTTTGCTCGTGAGAGAGGCTTAGTCAACGGGTCTGCAACATTCAGATCAGTATGTATCTTGCTAATCTCTATGTGTCCCACCTGGACTTGGTCACGGATGGAATTGAACCCAATGCACTAGGTATCACACCTAGATTGGATATGAACTCCTTCATCCACACTCCTTCATTTGCTGCTTCGAAGCAGCTATGTACGCTGCTTCACACGTAGATCCGGCCACGACGCTTTGTTTAGAACTGCACCAACTGACAGCTCCATCATTCAATATAAACACGTATCTGGTTTGCAATTTAGAATCGTCTGGATCAGTGTCAAAGCTTGCATCGATGTAACCATTTACAACGAGCCCTTTGTCACCTCCATAAACGAGAAACATATCCTTAGTCCTTTTCGGGTATTTGAAGATGTTCTTGACCGCTGTCCAGTGATGCACTCCTGGTTTACTTTGGTACCTCCCTGCTAAACTAATAGCAAGGCACACATCAGGTCTGGTACACAGCATTGCATACATGATAGAGCCTATGGCTGAAGCATAGGGAACATTTTTCATTTTCTCTCTATCTTTAACAACACTGGTAGGAATGTGGTGAGCTTTAAAATCCCGACAGAAATCAGTCCAAGTAATCACTCGACCTCCTCTGGAATCCTTGTATTGCTGGAACCAATCAGCTGCTTGGTCCTTGAGCTGAAAAGAAGCGAACTTGACATAGTCCTCAGGCCTGACATTACTGCATTCGAAATGCGTGTTGATATCCACGAGCCAATCGTCGGCGTTTGTGGCCTCGGCACAGTAGCTGAAAGACTTCGGCTGATTTGCAAGGAACTGGTTGAGGGTAGGAAACTGAGGCTGATGGTTGAACTGCCCTTGACCTTGATTCCCTTGGTTGCCTTGGCCTTGGTTGCGCTCTTGGATCAGCTGAATCAACAACTGAGCGTTGGCGTTTGTGGTTGGCATCAAAGCCTGCCATGCCTCCGGAGGCGGAGGTGGAGGGTTCGCCTGACACCCATCATTGCGTTCCGGATTCTGACGCGTTGGCAGAGCCATCCTAAATAGGGTGACATCCGTTAGCATCTTGATAGACAGATAGACAAGTTGAATCAACGGATAGAAATTGCAACATATAGTCTTCACAATAACCATTCGAACAAGGATGGACGAATGAATTCCCAAAGCTAACATCACACATCCATTAAGGTGAGAAGCCACTTGATAAGAGATTGATGAATGAAATAAACAAGGTACAACTGGAACAAATAAGTGGTAAGGATTACCCAATCACAAACCAAATATCTGCGGGAAGAAGTGCTAGAGCTACTTGAATCCCACCTATAAACTCCCGAAACTTTCTGGTTATGCAATCAGGTGTTGGGGATACAGGGGAAGCAATATATCTCACCCAAACTAACAATCCCTACATCCAGCCGTATCCATCCGTCAACACATAACCAAGAAACCTTCGGAAATCGTGTACCTCAACCTTCGAAAAGCATCCGTTATACGAGTTATGGCAATACTCCCGAACTCCCCAGTACTGGGTGACGTCAAGGTTATCTCACCAACAACTGCATAAAAGAGATTTTCAATGTCGGCAAAACTTAGGTATTCCAGAACTGCAACGATAAAATTGTGACGACAACACCTCGGAGCTCAACTCCCCGTGACACTGCCACAACCCCTAAATGTCAGGAGGCACCAAGAACAATGTTCTCGTCACAAAACCATCGGAACGATTCCAAGATACCCGCGTGATCCTAAAAATTTTTTTAGTGAAATCTGAGGAGAGGAGAGTCAAAACTTCTATGTGAGGAGACCTCACCAGAGCAACGAAGGGACTGAGGAGTAAAAAGAATCCTACTCTCCGATATATATAATCCTAAGACTCAAAACCTTTTTATTTCTAGACTCAACAACGCCAGCAATCAATCAAGCAGGGGGCTCCTAAGTCGGGGATGGCTCTGATTACCAACTTGTAACACCCACGATGCGGCTATATCTCCCACGTGTCGAAGCACGACTTAGAGGCATAACCGCATGGTGGTTTTGTCGCAAGAAGGTTCATCTTCACACAATCCCATGTAATGAATAAGAATGGGATAAAGAGAGTTGGCTTACAATCGCCACTTCACACAATACATGAATAAGTTCATACATCATCCAAAATACACTCATAGACCGACTATAGTCAAATCCAAATGAAAAGAAGACAACCCCAAATGCTAGATCCCCGATCGTCCCGACTGGACTCCACTACTAATCATCTCGAAACGAAACATAGTAACGACCAAGGTCCTCATCAAACTCCCACTTGAGCTCGGTTGCGCCGCTTACGCTGGTATCCTCGGCACCTACATCTGTTTTGGTAGAATCTGTGAGCCACGGGGACTCAGCAATCTCACACCCGCGAGATCAAGACTATTTAAGCTTGTAAGTAGGAAAGGGGTAATATGGTGGAGCTGCAGCAAGCACTAAGCATATATGGTGGCTAACATACGCAAGTGAGAGCGAGAAGAGAAGCAACACATCGGTCGAGAATCTAGAAGCGATCAAGAAGTGATCCTGAAACTACTTACATTCATACATAACCCAAACCGTGTTCACTTCCCGGACTCCACCGAGAAGAGACCACCACGGCTACACACACAGTTGATGCATTTTAATGAAGTCAAGTGTCTAGTTATCTACAACCGGACATTAACAAATTCCAATCTGCCTCGTAACCGCGGGCATGGCTTTCGAAAGATAATATACCCTGCAGGGGTGTCCCAACTTAGCCCATCATAAGCTCTCACGGTTAACAAAGGATATACCATCTCCCGGGAAGACCCGATCAGTCTTGGAATCCCAGTTCGCAAGACATTTCGACAATGGTAAAACAAAACCAGCAAAGCCGCCCAATGTGTCGACAAATCCCGATATGAGCTACACATATCTCGTTCTCAGGGCAACATCGGATGAGACTAGCTACGAGTAAAACCAGACTTCGAGTTTCCCCGAGGTGGCCCCGCAGTCAGCTCAGTTCGGACCAACACTCGAAGGAGCACTGGCCTTGGGGGGCTAAAATAAAGATGACCCTCGGGCTCGCGAAAACCCAAGGGAAAAGGTGTAGGTGGCGAATGGTAAAACCAAGGTTGGGCCTTGCTGGAAGAGTTTTATTCAAAGCGAACTGTCAAGGGGGTCCCATAAATCTCCCAACCACGTAAGGAACGCAAAATCAAGGAACATAACACCGGTATGACGGAAACTTGGGCGGCAAGAGTGGAACAAGACACCAGGCATAAGGCCGAGCCATCCACCCTTTACCAAGTACATAAGGTGCATTAATTAAACAGGAAATATTGTGATATCACAAAATATTCATGTTCCAACAAGGAACAAACTTCGTCTTCACCTGCAACTAGCAATGCTATAAGAGGGGCTAAGCAAAAGCTGTGACATAGCCAAACAACGGTTTGCTAGGAAAGGATGGTTAGAGGCTTGACCTGGCAATATGGGAGGCATGATAAACAATGGCAGGTAGAGCTAACATAACGATAGAGCGAGCAACTAGCAAAGCAAAGATAGAAGTGATATCGAAGGTATGGTCATCTTGCGTGCAAGGTTCTCAGAGTTGTCGAAAGCTTGATCCTCGTTAGCGTACTCAACAGGTTCCTCATGCACATACTTGTCTCCCGGCTCTACCCAAAGCAAGAACACAAGCAAAGGAACCACAATCAAACATGGAGCAATGCACAAGCAACATGATGCAATACATGGCATGATATGCGAGATGTGATATGCAATGCTTATGCGTGCTCCGGAAGGAAAATGATGAACAAGGCATAAACTTGGCAAACCAAGTATGCCACTGGAAAGATGAGATGATTTCGGTTGAAATCGATATAAAGATCACCGGAATCGGATGCACGGTTTGCAAATGGAAAGCAAAACAAGAATGACACAAATCTGCAGTTAACAGCATGATAGCACTTAGAATACATCAAGAAACTATACTACAGCACCCCAACATAACAACAAAACATATGACAGTGATCTACAGGAGATGCTTGACAAAAGAGGAACACTGAGCTACGGCTAAATCACACCATAGCAAGTTCAAACAAGCATGGGAAGAGTGCAAAGGATATCAGCTTGGACATGGCATAAACAGCATCAGGTAGCAATGTTCAGAGCAAGCAATCAACCTGCTACAGGAACTTATAATATAAAAACAAGGCATGACATGATTCTACTCAAATCATAGAACAAAAGTCCCTTACTGACCAGGAGCCAAAAAGGACCAGAAGAAATGATGACACCCATGTAAACATAGCAAGTTTCGTTAACAGATTCAGCAAACTGGGCATGGCTTTGACAGAATTATGAAGGCATCTTTGCGAGCTCGATTCACTCACCACAAGTCATTGCGTGGCAAGATAAGCATAGCACCAGCAAGAATACATGTTTATGAAACTAAACATGGCAAGAACAAGATCATAGCATGCAAGGATCATCTACAACAGGGGCAAAATTGAATATCATGTAAACAATCTGCCAGGAAACATTTTATAGCAAAAGTAGAGCAAAAAAAAATGACATGCTAGACTACTCCATAATTGCAAACAGGGGCATGAATGGATAGAGCATAACCATATGTTCAAAACATCCTTAGTGATGTATCTCAAAATATGCATGGATCTCTCTGTAGCATCAAGTTTACATGGCATAAAAATAACAGCAGAACAGGGACTGAAGCCTAGGTTGCATGCTTGTGCTAGTCACCACAGAGATCACAAAAATACATGGCATACACACCTGTAAAGATGGCATGGCATATTTCAAAACACATGTAAGGCTCAAGTTCGTAAGATGCACACATCAATCATGGCAAAAATGACAAAAGTGCATGTTCTGATAAGAATCTGAAACTAACATCACATAGCCCTCTTCCAACAGCATTTCGGGCATCAAGATGAGCTCAAATGAAAATGATGCAATGATATAAAATGATGAACTCATCGAGGCGAACAATTCGATATATCATGCGCATGAAACGGAGCTACGATGACGGAGTTATGATGCGATGAATATGGCAAAATAATGTGACAGAAAATGACTTGGGAGGATTTCGGGGGAGAAAGAAGTCAACCCTAGTTCTTCTCAGATCCGATCTGGATCTGGGGTCACCGGAGCTCGCGAACCGAGGCGGCGGAGCGGCACGGGAGAGGACGGAGGGCGCCGGAGAGGACGGAGGGCGACCGGGGCGGCGGATCCGGCACCGGTCGGCGGCGGTGGACGCGAGGAGGGGCCGGAGGCGTCGGATGGCGGTGGCTGGCGCTGGCGGCGCGCGACCGGGCGGTGTGGCGGCCAAGCGGCGGCCGGCCGGACGGAGAGGCGGAGGACGGCGGCGGCTGGCGGCGGTCGGGCGGGCGGCGCGAGGACGGCGGCGGGCGCGTGTGGGCCTTGATGCGGGCAGGTCGTGCCTCGGGCCCGCGGGCCAGCGGTGGGAGGCGGTGGCGCGCCACATGGCAGGCTGCGAGAGGCTGGGGCGCAGCGGCGGACGCGTCCGGCTCCGTCCGGACGTGTCCGGCGGCGGAGAGGGAACGGGCTAGGGTTTTGGGGATCCGGAATTTTCGGAGGGGTGCACATATTTATAGGTAGAGGGAGCTAGGAGACTCCAAATGGGGTGTAGTTTTCGCCCACACGATCGTGATCCGACGACGGAGAGCATGGATGTGACTTATATGGGTTATTGGGCTGTTTTGGAGGGGTGTTGGGCTGCAACACAAAAGAGGCCTTTGCGGTTATGCGGTTAACCGTTGGAGTATCAAACGACCTCCAGATGGCACGAAACTTGACAGGTGGTCTACCGGTGGTATACCAAGGCCACTTGGAAAGGCTCGGTCCATTCCGAGAAGTTTTAACACCCGCACACGAAAAGAGACAAGAGGGGTGCACCGGTGCATGTGGGAGTGTCGGATTGCAAAACGGACAACGGTGAAAATGCTCGGATGCATGATACGAACACGTATGCAAATGAGATGCACATGATGACATGATATGAGATGCATGACATGAACAAAAGCAAAACAAAAGACAAAACGAAACCACAGAGGGAATACCATAGCACATAGCCGAAAATGGCAAGAGTTGGAGTTACAAAGATGGAAAGTTACATCCGCGGTGTTACAAAAACCTTCTGGTTGCATCATATACAACTCTTCTTCCAGAAATCCATTCAGGAATGCAGTTTTAATGTCCATTTGCCAAAATTCATAATCATAAAATGCGGCAATTGCTAACATGATTCGGACAGACTTAAGCATCGCTACGGGTGAGAAAGTCTCATCATAGTCAACCCCTTGAACTTGTCGAAAACCTTTCGCAACAAATCGAGCTTTGTAGATAGTAACATTACTGTCAGCGTCAGTCTTCTTCTTGAAGATCCATTTATTCTCGATGGCTTCCTGATCATCGGGCAAGTCAACCAAAGTCCACACTTTGTTCTCATACATGGATCCCGTCTCAGATTTCATGGCCTCAAGCCATTTTGCGGAATCTGGGCTCATCATCGCTTCCTCATAGTTCGTAGGTTCGCCATGGTCAAGTAACATGACCTCCAGAATAGGATTACCGTACCACTCTGGTGCGGATCTTACTTTGGTTGACCTATGAGGTTCAGTAGTAACTTGATCTGAAGTTTCGTGATCAATATCATTAGCTTCCTCACTAATTGGTGCAGCTGTCACAGGAACCGGTTTCTGTGATGAACTACTTTCCAATAAGGGAGCAGGTACAGTTACCTCATTAAGTTCTACTTTCCTCCCACTCACTTCTTTCGAGAGAAACTCCTTCTCTAGAAAGGATCCATTCTTAGCAACAAATGTTTTGCGTTCGGATCTGTGATAGAAGGTGTACCCAACAGTCTCCTTTGGGTATCCTATGAAGACGCATTTCTCCGATTTGGGTTCGAGCTTATCAGGTTGAAGTTTTTTCACATAAGCATCGCAGCCCCAAACTTTAAGAAACGACAACTTTGGTTTCTTGCCAAACCATAGTTCATAAGGCGTCGTCTCAATGGATTTTGATGGTGCCCTATTTAATGTCAGCCGTCTCTAAAGAAAAACCCCAAAATGATAGCGGTAAATCAGTAAGAGACATCATAGATCGCACCATATCTAATAAAGTACGATTACAACGTTCAGACACACCATTTCATTGTGTTGTTTCGGGTGGCGTGAGTTGCGAAACTATTCCGCATTGTTTCAAATGTAGACCAAACTCATAACTCAAATATTCTCCTCCTACACTACAAAAAAAGACACATCCGTGACATTTTTGGCGAAACGAATTTTTTTCCTGTCATACTTATGACACTTTTATGATGATAATTGTGACAAAACCCGGTATCATCATAGATGTGGTGGGCTCCTACTTCTATGACAAAAAATCATGACAGAAAAAGGGCTTTTCGTCCTGGGCGGGCCGGAGACGAAGCTGCATGACATTCTTTGGGTCATCCATGACGGAAAAAACCGTGGTAGAAGCGAGGGCGAGGAAAATTTCGGGGAGTTCCCGGTTACGGTGGGTGGTCGAGGGTGAAGCGATCGTGTTTCTCTCACACGTCTGTGCGTTTGTCGGCGTTAGCTCTAACGAACTCGGCGGCGTTGGGCTCTAACGAACCCGGCGATTACCTGCGAGCTCTGAGTTCTTGAACCCGGCGATCGATCGATGGCTGTTAATTGAACCCGATCAAGCGATTCGCCGCTACTACTGCTAGCGAAGCTGATCGATCTGCCTCTGGATGAGCGATGGCGTTGCGGGGTGGATGAACAACGGCGGTGGGGGTGGATGACGGGACCCGTGGCGTTGCCTCTGGATGAACAGGGCGACCCGTGGAGGCTGGATGAGCGATGAGCGGTGAAGAGGTGCCCGTGGAGGGTGGTTGAATAGTAGCCGATGGAGTAGCGGGTCGAGGCTGGATGAGCGAGGAGCCCGTGGAGGTGGAGGAGGTCGACACTAGCCCGTGGAGGCTGGAGGAGGTCGGCGGTGGAGATGAACAGTATCCTGTGGAGTCCCGTTTTGCGATACGCCACACCCCTCCTGATGAACAGGACCAACGTTTCGAACGTAGCACTCCAACACAAGTCAGTTTCGTCCGTTTTGCGGTACGCCACACCCCTCCCGATCAACAGGACCCCCGTTTCGACCGTAGGAGGTCTGTTTCCTCCGTTTTGCGGTACGCCAAACCCCTCCCCATGAACAAGATCCCATTTCTAACATGGCCGGTCGAACACAAGGCCGTTTCCTACGTTCTGTGGTACGCCGGGCCTCATTTCCATCGCATGTTCCGTCTAAGCCCTCCTGATGAACACGACGATGCATTCCGTTCTGACCCAGCCGGTTGGCTCCCCATGAACACGACGACGATGTTGTTTATCCGTTCGGACCCAGCCATGTACACGAGCCCTAGCCGTACGTATGCGCGAGTAGGCGTTCGAGACCCCGCCCGTACGTACTCATACGTGGCCGTATTTTCTTTCTTGCACACTGGCCGCTGTACGTACGTGTACATGCTACATGCGCGCCTCTGCTATGACACGTGCGCGCCTCTACTACGACACGTGCACGCCTCTACATCCACCAGTATGTACGCACACATTCGCGACCAGAATGACAATGCTACGTACGCTTCGACGGGGTGGGTCCCGACTGTCAGGCAAGTCCTTGCGTGCAAAGATGTAGCTGGTGGGTCCTAGCAGTCAGGGGGCGAATCGTTCTTTTTTTCCCGGACGCACTTCCTTGCGTGCGAAGATGTAGCTGGTGGGTCCCAGCAGTCCGGGGGAAACATTTTTTTCACGAAATACGGTGGCTCGTCCGGTGGGTCCCCGCTGTCAGGTGGAGGAATAATTATTTTGCGCGTAATAAGGAGGCACTTTCTTGCTGCGGTCGTGGACGCAGCTGTCAGCCTCTCCACGTACAGTCCACGTCCGATGAAGCCGTTCATTGACCACGTTGACCACACCGTGCCGAGAGCACCAGGGCGGTGGACGATGGCGAGGCCTAGGAAGGGGACGACGCGGAGCCGGGGAAGACGCGGCAGTGCATGCCCATGCATAGAGAGTATGGAGGTTCACTGGTTCGCTGCGGTGTGAGGCTGCCGTCGCCGCAGAATAATAGGGGGTGTGGGTCAGTAGAGGGATTGCCTGGCCAGCGGTGGGAGTAGTACAGGCGGTGAGGCCTCCGCCGCATCGCAGTCGGCCACGGGAGGCAGGAGCACGAGGCACGACCGGCGCTGGTTTTGTCGGCTGGAGCAAGAAGACTAGAGGTTGAAGAAGCACTACGCCCGTTGGATGGACATCGTACAGTCACTGGAGCTAGAATCGTGCATATTGACTAAGTTGACAAATCCCTCCGTCCCCATCAACTTAGTAGGCCCACAAGTCAACCTGCCGCTATACTGGGTCCCAGCTAACAGGGGGAGTATTCATTTTTTGTGCGTAATAAGGAGGCACTTCCTTGTGTGCGAAGATATAGCTAGTGGGTCCGAGCTGTCAGCGGCGGTAACATGTTTTTCGCGAAATACAGAGTCCCTTCGATGGGTCCCGATGTTAGGTGGAGGAATCATTATTTTGCGCCGTAATAAGGAGGCATTTCCTTGCGTGCGGCCGTGGACCCAGTGTCGGCCTCTCCACGTCTGATCCGCTTCAGATGCATGTCGATCGTTGACCATGTTGACCAGGCAGCGCCGAAAGCACGGTGTAGTGGGCGACCGCGAGGCCTCGAAGGAGCGACATGGAGGCGAGGAAGACTTGGCGATTGTTTCCCGCGAAGAATCTGTTGTCTGAGGTTTGCTGGTTCATCTGCCGTCGCGGAGAATAACAGCAAGTGTGGGTGAGTAGAGGATGGCTAGGCCAGCGATGGGAATCTGGTGGGGCGGTGAGGCTGCTGGCGGCAACCTGACCCGGCATGAGGGAGGAGGAGCGAGTAGTCCCTTGGCGCTTGTTTGATGGTGGAGCAGCAAGAGTAAAGATTGAAGAAGCACGACGGCCGTTGGATGGACATCCAACAGTCACTGCTCGTGCGTCAACCTTTTTTTTAGGAAAGCCTCAAATCTGTGGAAAATAGCATACATCCCATCTGCCATTATTTCTAATAATTTACATCCCATTTGCTAATTCTTAAGGTTTTTTTGGAGCCCATATTCTTTTTGTTAGCATTACAGCCCATGTTGTGGCCACGGTTAAAAAATTATACGAAATTTTGCATATTTGGTCGGTCGAACTGTTTTTAATCCCAAATTTCGACTCACATTCAACTGAATTTAAAATAAATGTATATCAATATAAAATCCAACAAATTCTCCACGCATAAAAATTAATGTAATTTAAAATCTCAAAATGAAAAAAAGATATTTCAAACTAATTGCCGGTTTGATGTGTTCTAAAAATGTACATCGCATTTCTCATTACTAATTGGCCATTTTCTCGGCCAGCCGAATGAAAGCTCTCCTCGTCTTGAAATATTTGCAGCCGAACAGGCCTGACAAAGCGACTTACTTGGCAAATGACAAAAAAACTGGGCTGTGGCCGTGGACCTAGCTGTCAGCCTCTCCACGTACAGTACTCTGCCGATGGAATGTCGTTGACCACATTGACCACGCTGCGCCGAGAGCACCAAGGCGGTGGACGATGGCGGGGCCTAGGAAGGGGCGGCGAAGCCGGGGAAGGCAGCGGCGGATGCCCAGCGGAGAGAATATGAGGTTCACTGGTTCGGCTGCGTTATGAGGTTGTCGTCGCCGCAGGGCCCGGCTAGCAGTGTAGTAGGGGGCGATGAGGCAGGAGCAGGCGGTCTCGCCGGCATTGGTTTGGGCGGCTGGTGCAAGAAGAGCAGCGATTGAAGAAGCATCAGGACCGTTCAATTCAAATCCAACTGTTACTGCTGCTGGAATCGTTTGTTGACTAAGTTGACAAGCCCTGCATACGCGTCAACTTAGTAGGCCCACAGGTCCGCCTCCCAACCGGTGTGCCCCAGATGTCAATGTGAGGAGTCATTTTTTGCGTAATAAGGAGGTAGTTGATTGCGTGCGGCCAGGCCAGCGGAGGGAGTAGGGTGGGCCGGGGAAGCCTGCGCGGCATCACAGCGGGCCACAAGAGGAGGGAGTAGGCAGTCCCGCTGATGCTAGTTTAGGCGGCTGGAGCAGGAAGATCAGAGATTGAAGAAGCGCGTTGGCCGTTGGATGGACATCCAACAGTCACTGCTGCTAGAATCGTGTGTTCACTGACAAAGCCTTGCGTAAACAAGTAAGCCTCGAAATCTGTGGCGTGTACAACCCATTTGCTATTGTTTTTATAATTTTTACTTATTTTCTAATTCATATGGAATTTATTGCAGCCAGTTTTCCATTTTTAGAATTGCTGGCCATTTTCTTGTCATTACCAGTGTCAAAAAATTAACTAAATATATGGGAAATTTTGAAATTCGCAAATTTTTGCTAGGGAACGAAATATTCTTAATCCGGAAATTAATAGCCATACTAAAACAAATTTAAAAATAAATTAGTACTATGTCATGCTAAATCCAATGAAATACGTATAAGATATCAGTGAAGAACAAAAACAAAAAAAGAAACTAATATCCCATTTGCTATAAAATTTTTCGAATTTTCAACCCCTTTTGATATTACTTTTAACAGACACTGACCATACTTTTTGGCCAGGCTGGAATGCATCCCTCCTAGTCTTGAAAGATCTGCAGCCCAGTAATTCGGAGAAAACAAATAGGCCTAGCTTGGGTATTCTTCAAAAATAAATATTCGGCTACCTATTTTCCCAAAGAACTAGTGCATGAGCATTTAGCTTTATTTATTTATTTACTTATTTATGTTTAGGGGACCATGAGCATGTACCTGGTCGGATTCATGTGAGAGCCTCCCTTCGAGTTCATTATGGGCTTCTCTATTGGGCCTTCATCAACAATTGGAAAATGTGTTCCATACGAAAAAATAGTATGCGCTACGTACGGTACGGGGCACTAAAGGATCGAACCGTGCAACAACATCCAAAACATTGTGTTTGTCTTTCCAACAACACATTTATTCAACCAACAGACGAAATATACTACTGATTGTACATTGAAAACAGCAGCAGCAGCAACCAGGGCTAGGGGTGCAGCGAAGCGATAAGCAGGCGGAAAGAGTGAAGGCGCAACTCTCTCTTCAAACCAAACATCAGCCATCATTGCAAAGGGCTGCCAAAAAGAACAAGTGCATGCATCAAACTAAATAAAGATCCTACTACACCAAGTATGCGCATCTAACTAAGCGGCTCGGTTAGGCGTTACTATTTATTAAGTTGTGGAGATTAGGCGGCGGCTTGAACGGATGGGTGCACGATGGAAACTCCAGCCAGTCGATGTCTAATACTTGCGACCCTCTCTCCTACTTTGGGCTGTAGAGTGTGGCGGCACATATCGGGGTATGGTGCATGCGAGAGCGCGTAATGCAGCTGTGTACACACAGTTTTGCACGATGAAGCGGAACCACGTTGCCATCATGATCCTTGCCGTCGGTTATCTCTGGTTAATCGGATAATTCAGTCCGACAAGCGAGGCGTGTACCAAGGCTACTTACAGCCTCCAGTTAAAAATTCCTGAAGGCCCAGAGAAGCTAGGATCCTGCTCAAAGACCTTGCAGTGACTGTGATTGTATTCCACGAAACAACATGTCTGCTATGTGCAAACGATCGTCAATCGTTTGGCGTCGTCTGATCGAGCCAGGAACCACCTGCAACTGCCATGCCACTTTTCTTTGAAAGGTTCTTGGATTAGGAAGGGTAGGGACACCAGGCAGCCTAAAACATCATGTCAAGTTGGAGTCAAAGAACCCTCAAAAAAAAGTTGGAGTCAAATAAAAAAGGGCTCTTGATATTGTCAATCTTAAAAACAACATGTTATGAGCATGAATATTTTTTTCAGTAAATGTTGACAGTAATATAAGCAAGCCATCATGATATCATAGGAAAGTAACATACTGCTGTAACAGCCATTTGTAGCGATGACTGGAGTAGGCTAGCAATACGTCCAGCCATAGAAGGAGTCGACAGCGTAAATGAAGCCCTTGTGTTCAATGGCATCAGAGAACCATGCAGGATGTATGATCCTGCGATGGACGTGCAAATTTATCCATTTAACACAATAACCTGTCAGATAGGCGAGACCACGGTTGAAGAATGCAATTAGCCTAAGGTCTTTATAATTCGAAGATCTTGTGGGCACTTGGCAGATTACAACCTTGAGCTAATCAAACTTGGTATCATGTTGGCTACTGTAAGATTCCGAGTATTCTGGGCCGCGGTGCCAAAGCAGTGCAATGTTAATCGAAGGAAGGGGGATCAGTCACCGGGTGTAGACCTCCATGAGCATCCAGCTGCCGCTACCGTGCACGAGCACCATCCAAGACGTGTTCATGCCGACCGATTACATACTGTTAATATAGTTGAGGTTGACGGGGATCGGATCATAGTCAAGGGGGTTGATGCTCGCCACCCTACGATCGTTATGCTGCGTTACACGCCGTTTCTGAAGAACAAGCGGCATCAGGAAGAAAGGAGCTGGCTTAAGAAGCTCCGGCTTGAGGGCTTTGAGTAAATGGTACAGCCCGGCGAGCCTGTGGCGGCGGCATGGTCTTGAGATTGTCCACAGCGAAACAATCAGCTTGATTACCTCTCGGGGGAGCAAATTTGACCACTCATTGGCGGGCGCTGCTCGGTTCTGCCATTGTTAGTGCTTGGGTTTGGATGAGGAGGGCGCCTTAGCGGGGATGGAAGAGCGGACAAAGATGGAGAAGCGAATATGTGCTGCGGGAAGTGGACATGTGATGATGACTACAGCACGCTGCTTGACTTACGAGACACATACCAGCAGCGTAGGGTCATATCAAAGTCAGACAACTTGCTTGAGTGATCACAGTACTGGTACTCCCTATAGTACCTGCTACTATGCCCTAACTTGCTTGAGTAGAGTAGTATAGTGGAGTAGGACTCTGCTCTACTACTAGCAACGGAGGAGTAGTACTATGTTCTAATCTAAAATAGTTACAAACTTCAATGCCTGAGTGTGGAACGACTACAAACCGCCATCGGTGCTAACTCCAATCACTGCAAGTCATGGATTTGTTTCTTTTAAACTTTACATGCGAATCTGTAGCCAGCACGCAAGTCATGTACCTTTGTCTTGTTATTGAACCCACAGTACTTAGAATACAAGATTAAGGATGCAATTAACTTTTTATAGAGGAGAATCACACATGCAATTAAACCAAATGGATTGGGCGTGACTCTATTATTCTCCAACGACAACAAACAAATTTCCCCAGCGGGCGGAGTAGGTTTCTCGGTTTGCAAGTGGGTTTAACGGAGGGTTTGATGGAAGTGAGGCGTGTTCAGCTGGGCGAGTAGTGTGCAGGGGCAGTACTATTCGATTTGATAACTACAACTAGTATATTATAAAAACAAATAAGAGTAGTAGAGATAGAGATAAGAATAGAGTCTAGGGAGGAGCACCATCTCTTGCCGTGGGCTACTCCTGCGCTCCATTCGGCGACATAGCGTCCCCTACAATCACTCCTCCTCGCTCCATTCGTGAGGCGTTGTTGACATTTGGGAAGCGCACTCTTGCGACTGCAAGCTGCGACGACTTCACCGACGACGACTTCTTCCCCGACCTCAGCGACCTCTTCCTCAACGACATGGGCGACAACCTCAACGCAATGGTGCTGCTTCCATTGCACCGTATGTGTTTCTGTCCTTCCTGTTCAAAATCATGGTAGAATTCATGTTTCTAGTCCGTGTCCTAGACTCGATCTGTTCATCTACTATGCTAGTCCGCATGATTAGTTTAATCTCTGTTATAGCCGTCATGATTTATTTTCTAGTAAATCTCGTACTAACTTGCTCATATATTCAATTGGTGGAACGTCCCCTACAACCACTACTATTTCATGGACGGCTTGGTCGATGCCTCCAAGGAGCCCTTCGTCTATTGCTTTGAGTGCCCGGTGCCGTTTTGGGGCTCGCCGGCGGACATCGTGCATCACCTGACGCAAGCGTGCGGCGATCACTACTGACCCTTGGTGAAGAACATCAAGTACGAGACGTGCTACCCGTTCACCGTGCCGGAGTCGCTGGAGGACCAGCGCCGCTTGCTAGTCTCAGAGGAGGACGGCAACGTCTTCCTCTTGATCGTGGCCACCGGTGAGGCCCGCGCAGGCTGCCGCCACATCTCTGTAGTGTTTGTCGAGGCGGCGCTTGTGTGGCAACTTGACACGAGGCCAATGTACGGGTGCGTGCTCACTATTACTACCCCTCGGAGGTACATGGGCGGCGACACTGGCTACGTCAAGCTGACTTGGACTATGCCGAGCTGGGACCTTCCCACCGATGTGGACATGGAAGACGCATGGTATTATTTGACCCCCAACAAAGTGCATGGGGACTCCAAGGAGGTTCACCTGGATATCTCCATTACTAAGTTAAATGTTGATCATTAGTCTTCGCTCAATGTAATCCGTTGTCTAAGCATGTGGAGACTTCCATGCATGATCTTGCTCTATTGGAGTATCGCGCATGAATAAAAGTTTATCCATTTATGGTTTAGTCTAGAATCTTCCATGTATGAATTTTTACTACAGTACTGGTGAAAGACTTATGATGAACCATTTCCTGCAAAGCACAATAAGAGTTATATCTTCACAAGTTTTGGATGCAGGTTGAACAGTTGAATGCTTTTGTTTGCAAAAGATACTTTTTTTATCTATTTCACCCGGATGTTTGTGAGCTCTAGAGATGTAATAATATCCGAACAAACCTATCGATACCCGTTACACATGAGATGACCACCACATCCTTTCTCAAAATAAACAACTCCCCGATCAATGCATTTCACTCTTCCATGCAACAGACAGGCACCTTACTATAGATTAGTATGACCAAAAATTGAACTAACATTATATATAGTACGATAAACGATGATGCATGTCACCTAAAATTATATCATTGAAAACTATGTTCGAATCGATATTGTTTTTGTTGACATGCACTAACATTTTGTCAGTTAAATCTTCAGTCAAATTCAATGGGGGATAAACCACGACCGATGTAGTAGTACTAGTGTAGAGGGCGGCGGTGCACGGGAGTCTCACCTCTCACCCCGCTCGTGGCGCGGCAGTAAAGCTGTCATATCACAAAACCCAACCACTCCCAGTAATAAGTGGCCTGGTAAAATAAACGGATAAGCAACCATCACATCCCTCCGTCTTTTTTGCATTTCATCTCTCTGCATTTACTTTCTCCGGTACATCTCGTACACTCGATCCCTAGATACTACTCCTAGGGCCAGTTCTTCTGGCGGCTTCCCCAGCTTTTCCCATAAGACTAGTCACAGTGGAGAGTAACAATAAGGAGCCTCACTCATTTATTTGGGCTTCTAAACTACTATTAGTAGTACAGTACCTCCGTCCTGGTTTATTCCTCACCATTGTAATTGGTGCTAAATTTTGACCAAATATTTAACTGATAAAATGTTAGTGCATGTGACATGCACTAACATTTCATTAGTTAAATTTATGATCAAAATTTGACACAGATTACAATGGGGACCAATAAACCAGGACGGATGTAGTAGTTATGGGATTACTAATCTAGAAGCCTAACAGATCTGCCCCTGGTACTCCTTCTAGTGGTAGTACTCAAGTTGGAATTCCAATTGCACGGCACAACTTGTTAGGCAAAAAATTCGACACAGGGTGTAGGAAGCGGTTTGGGAATTTGCATGCCTTTCAAACCAGTGAGATACTCCGTACAAAGTACGACAGAGAAATAACCACGAGAGAGGAAGCTAAAGTAAACAATCAAGCGAGCATTTTTGCATTTGTTTTGCATTGAATCGTTTCACAATCTTGACTAGTGATGTTTTTCTACTTTTACAAAAACCGCAACGTAATGTTAAAACGTGCATTTGCACGTACATAAGTAATAGTAGTACTCCCTCTGTCTGGGTGTATAAGTCTTCCCTCCTTGTTGGTCACGGTGCACAATCAAAGATGACTTATTGACCTGGACGGAGTTTGTGCTATATGCACGTACTTGAAAAATGCGTACGAACACACAAGGTTTCCAAACTTTCCCTTTTACATACTTAATTAAGGATGCTAAAAATTCCAGAACATTCGGGATTTATCATTTGCGTCCCGAAACTAATTAGATCGCCTTACAAAACAAAAATTATACTCCACCTAAAAGCCACGACACTCACAGGAGCGCTTTCGCCGTGCCACGAGTGCCCTGGTGCGTGACCGTTTCCCAGCGCGCCGACACAACGCCTCTTCCTCAGCCTCGCAACTCGCGAGGTGCTGATTGGCGGCTTGCCGGTGGGCTAGCGCGATTTCACCGGTGTGGTGATCCAGCGCCAATAGGTACTCCTCCTCACTGGAAGCGTGCACCCGATCCATGTACCGCCAAGCGTAGATGGGGCGCTTGGGCCTGACTGCACTCAGGGCTTTGGCACGGGCGTCCTACGCCACCCTCACGGCCCTTGCACGAGCCTTCTGCCAAAGAGCCAATTGCCTGACTCTCTCGGACGAGACATAGACCTTCTAGGCAGCTTGCCCCCGGCCTTCTATCTTCCTGACCTTCTTCTCCGCCTCTATTTTGGCGTGCTGTACCGGCGCAAAGCCTCCCACATGGCGACATCCATTTCTTTCCAAAACTCCTCAAGGCTGGGGGCCTCGGCGGGCGGCGCGGTGTTCTCCTCGTAGCGGGGAGCGGATGCGTCCTCCGACGCGCGTTCTGGCGAGATTGGGAACACCGACGCGTCCATCTCGGCGCTGTCGCGGCGAAGTGGAAACGCCGATCCGTCCTCCTCGACTAGTGGCGGCGAGGAATGGAATGGCGACGCATGAACATCCGGGCGGTGCAGCGAGGCGCTTAGGGCTTGGGAGGCGATGCCATGGTGGTCATCGTGAGAGGAGGAAGTAGATAGCGATGAAAGTGGCGTTCTTCCGAATGCCATGGGGCGCGAGTATTTATAGCGAGCAATGGCACACCTATGTATGATCAGCCCGTTTTAACTTCCGGCGCATGTGTGGCCCATGACTTCTTTCGGCCCATATGAGGACCTTTGTAACTCTTGCCCATTAACGGCCCGTGGTGAAACTGGCCCGTAATGAATAGTGTATTACTTTATACCCATTAACAACCCGTTATTCCATTGGGCCATTTCCAGCCAAAGTTATCTTTCGGCCTTCTCAGGGCCCATTGATTCTTGGGCTCATTTGCAGCATTCCGTTACATACAGCCCATTACTGTCATTTTCTACTTGTGGGCCGAATTCAGCCCGTCGTTACAGTCGGCCTGTTTGCGGACCGTTAAAACGTTGGGCCGTTTTCATGTCAAAAAAAACCGTTGGGCTATTTTCATAGAGTTATCAAATACGGCCTATTAACGGCCCATTATGGTCCATGAATAGTATGGCCCATGATTGGCGAAATGATGATACGCCCCATAGAAGGCCCATGGATCCTATGGCCCATATGAGGCCCATGGATAGTATGGCCCGTAGAAGGCCCATGGACCCTATGGCCCGTAGAAGGCCCAATGATCCCTAAGGCCCGTATAGAAGGCCGATGGATCCTAATGCCCGTATAGAAGGCCAATGGTCCTACGGCCGAACGAAGGCCCATGGATCATACGGCCTGCAGGAGGCCCATGGTTACAACAGTCCGTGTGTTGCCATGATTATTTTGGCCTAGTTACCAAAAATAGGCTATTGTGGCCACTAGAAAAACACAGAAAAAGAACAGCAGTGACTACAAGCAAACAACTAAACAAGACAATAAGGAAATAAATAAGCAAGCAATTAAGGCTAGCCTATTACCGCTATTACACATATTACATCCACTGGGCATCGAAGTTCGCCACCAGTACAAATATAGGGAACAAAGCAGCATATTACATACACTTGGCCGTCTAAATTGGCCACTAGTGCAAATAAACGTGGCAGCAAAACAGGAGCATAACTGAAACAACTTCAGAAGAGCTCAAGAAACGTTATCCTAGGTATTCACCATGCTGGCAATAAGCTTAGCAAGCTGATTAGCTTTTTCCTATTTGGCGCTAAAATCCTCAACGCTTGTTGTTGCACGGAAAGTATGCATCTGAATGCTCCGAGGACTTCGCAATCCTTCCGCTTCTTGTCGCAAAGACAGTGATCGATGTCTTTCAGCTTGTAGTTGAGACTCAAGAAACCGAACTGATTCAGACAGTGAGTTTGAATAGCTTGTGCATGCGGTAGTGGCCAGTAACTCAAACAATAAACCAAGACAGGACTTTGGGGTTGTCTTGCTGTCTTCAAGATAGTCTTCCTTAGTTGTTTTATCAGCTTTGTTGGAGACCAACAAGGATGTGTCACTATCCTGAACCTTATCTACATTACTTCCTTTACCATTGCTTAATAAGGCACTCTTCCCCAAAATTCTGTCAGCATTCTAAAAGAAGAAACAAGCAGACACATAACAAGTTTAGCATGTACTAGTATATGAAACTCATTTCGGTGAACAGTTCATTAGAAAGGTGGACAAGATTAAACTACCATGTCTTCTATTGCCAAGTACTAGTACATAATAAAAGCATCAAACAAACATATATCTATGTCCTATGGTCACTGCATTGTCTTGCCAAATCAAAATAGAGACACGGTTCAAATCATATCAGTTCAAGACAAAGCAGTAGTGAAAGAATACAAAGCATGGGAAACTACACGGCACAACAAGATGTCAGATGGGTACCACGGGTCTACATGTACAATAACACTGTTGGCTCTGTTGTGATGCTAGTAATGTGCATGATATGAAAGTCAACTGTATACACAATTGAAATTGAAATCAACAGAGCTATTGATAAGAGCAAACCTGTTAAAGAAACATGCGTGAACATACCTGCTGTGCCATTGGAGTTTCGATTGGATCCTTCAATTTAAAAATAAGTTCAGATCAAGAAATACAATGATACAAGAGCAAAGGAATCATAGTTAAAAAAGCGCGCGCCTAGGCTCTAGGCGTTGGCAAAACGCATTAGCATAACTACGCATAATCATGCATAATCTGCGCAAAAGCATGCGCTTTGGTCGATGAAGCGCAAGGCGGTGGCAAAACGCACAATTGACGCCTAGCGCTTTTTCGAACTATGATAGCAATGGAATCTTAAATTAGAATAGTTGTTCTTCAGGTTAGGCACTTATTCTACATGAGCAGTCTGATAAGAAGACGTAAGAATAAAATACTTAAAAATAAAAATGAGCTCATAGACCTTACCACATTCTTGGTTGGGACGATCTGAACAAAGGCGTTCCCGATCATCGTCCAGTATGTGTCTCAGGAGAACGTAATGGAATTTGGTGAGTTTCTTTGCCGGTGAAGTACGTTTTCTTCAGGTAATTCCGATACTACCACCAAGCATTCTTGAAGATAGCAGAGGTATTAGCACAGGTTACCTCATCCTGAGTTTCCAAATTGGTCCTTCTCTATAGAGAAAAATGGGAAAATTTGTTGTATTATAACCATCATGGAGGTAGGATGTATGGGACGAAGCAAAGTAATTGCCATGAATAACATTACTTACACATAACTCCTGGACAAACACCTACAACTGGCATTTTCCTTCATCTTCAGTATAATATTTCCATGATGGGAAGATACGCACATACGATTTAACAACATCAAATGCGATAGATGCTAAACTATGACTGGCTGGTTGTGCTTCCTCCACAGGAATAGGCGTACTAACTAGTGGAGTTGGGGTTCGCCGTGATAGTACTGGCCCTTTGGGCACTGGAGCTGCCTTACTAACTGCTGTTGTTTGGAGCTCTGTGGTGGAGATGGTGCTGTGTCAACAGGAACTAGGTTACTATCGGCTGGGTTTGGTGTTAGATTGGGTGAAGCTGGTTCTCTATCCATCGCAGTAGGGGTACAATCTGCGAGAGTTTGGGTTATGTGTTGTAGGGCTGGTTCTTGTGCATGTACAACCGGGGTGCTATCTCCACCAAGAGGTAGCACTGTTTTATTTGAAGACCGTGTTTTATTCCGCTAGATACTAGCATCACCGCTCCAATTCAAATGGCTGATAAACAGGAAACATAGTTGAACGTCTGAGACATTGTATGAGAGATGATGCAATAGATAGTGTGGAAAAAGAGGGCATGAAATAGTTGACGTGTATATTGTTTAACTAAAACGGATAGCATGACATAATTTCACATATATGATGTCTATCTAAACTGGATAGCATAGCATAACATAATTCAAAGATATGATGAATAACTAAACAGGATCGCATGACATAATTCACCTACATGTTATCTAAGTAATCAGGATCGCATCATTTAATTCACATATGTGATTTATATGCTAAACAGAGGGCATTCGATATGATGTCTGAACTAAGAACATGGTGTTGAATATTGTGTATACGATGCCTAAACTATGCAATGCAGGACACCGTATGCATGATATGAGCAGCATAACCATGCCAAGTTAGAGCATACACCTCAGTGGGGGAATAGGACTGGTCATCTGTCTCTGAATCCATCTCTGAGGAGCTATCGGGACCCAACAAGAGATCTGCTTCGACAGGTAGCACTATCTGCTCTGAAGGCCTGGTTTTCACTCCAAATTTTTCCATCTCCCACCCAAATGGCTGATTGACAGGAAGAGTAGTTTAATGTACAAACATTGTCGACAAATGGAAATGTAATGAAGAAAAGGATGGGCAAGATATCATTCAAATATATGATGCCTGGTTAAACAGGATGGCATTACACATTTCACATATATTATGGCTGGCTAAAAGACATGAGACTGCATAATTCCCATATCTGATATAGAAACTAAACGATTCTGAAACATGTCTAAACTAAGCAGATGACATATATGATGTCAAAAGTAGGCACTGCAAGGCAACATATGCATGATATGACTAACATCATCATGCCAAGGTAGAGCAAACACCTTGGGGGTAAATAGGAGTGGTCGTTCTGAATACGCCTCAGAACAGATATCTTCCTCTGGATTACAATCTGGAGAGGGGTGGGGAGGGTTTGCCATTGAACCCACCATGGAGTGATGTCTGCATGACATTGTATTGCCGCGCAAAACTCTTCTCTTTTTTCTCTACATGTTCAGCATGACTGTGTACAATATCTGACATGCATACAAAAAAAATATGGTGAGATTATGTAAGGAGAGCATGCAGAAATTTAGAGTGATGGTAACAACCGGTGGATCGACGTTTTCCCGTTGAACCAAAATAGCCCTAATGGATCGACGTGAATGTATAGTAATAAGTGACGCAACAAGTGTACAACCTCTTTGCCGTAGCCGTGTCGACCTCAGCATCATTGGTTGGTCGCTGAAGCAGTTGAGGCAGAGGTGGCTGTCGGAGGTGTGGAGGAAGATCTAAGGAATCTGTAGACGGCGTCCAGGGCACTGCTCTGTTGTGATGGATCATTCTGTCGTTGGAGCAGCTCCGGTGAGCCGTAAGACGTCAAGGCTGAAGCAGCACAAGACAGACATCATCAATCTCAAGTGGGATTCTAATAGCATCTCCAATAGATGATGAAAAATGGATGTAAAATTAACATCACCAAAAACCACCTGACTACAACAGATGAGGTAAAAACTGTTGACTCTGAACTTAACTGTCGAAACTGAAATTAACTATGGAATCTGAATGCTACTGTCGAAACTGAACGCAATGGTAGCAGAGAGGCACTTGACATGTAGTTTAGGGAGGGCCTGCAGTTCATCTTCAACCTGCACACCCCTGAGCCGCCTACCAACACCGGCCGAACCGCCGGCCCCAGCGCCGCCTCGCCGCCCCGAAACAACTCGCCACCGCCGCCCCGGCCAGCCCTCTACGCCCCCTACACCCTGAACCCTAAGATAGATAGTGGGGTACCTCTCTGGCGAGCCCCCGTCCCCGCTGCAGGTGGTTCTTCCTTAAGTCCGGCTAGCCCCCCCTCCCCCCAACCCCTGAAAACCGACTGACCCAAAAGTCAATTCAGTCGACTAAAGTGTGGCTTAATCGGAGCAGAGCAGCAGCACGAGCGAGGGGGAGAGCAGTAGCAGCAGCTGGGAGAGCAAGCGATCGAGTGAGAGACGGAGCAGCAGCAGCAGCAGTGCGAGCGAGCGAGCGAGAGCCGGAGTAGCAGCAGCAGATCCGGCTGGTATGGACGCCGCCGCCGAAGGGGCCTCGCACTGGGGAGAGCCGCCGTGGAGATGTCGCCCGCGGCACCGGCTTCAAGGTAGCCGCTCCATGGGGGTGCGGGGTGGAGCACCGTCGGTGCCGGGAGGTCGAGTTAAGGAGAAGGTGCGATGCGATGAGTGTACAACCTCTTTGGTGGCGCCGAGTAGGCCTCGGCTTCATCCGAGGAGTCGGTGAGGATGTTGCGGTTCCGGTGGAGCAGGTTAAAGCGGCGCTGTGGGGATGGAGCGGCCGCGATAGATGAGGCGATCGTCGGAGCAGCTCCTTGGAGGTGGAGGATGGGGCGGCTGAACTGGCGGGACGGCGAGATGGACGACGGATCCTCATCCGGGGAGGTGGACGAGGGACGTCGAGCTGTTGCGGTGGACGACGTTGTCGCGGAAGAGGCTCGGGCTGGGCAGCGGTGACATGGCGGACGGAGGAGGGTGGGGTTTCGCGGCTGGAGCGGAGAGGTTATGGCGGCCTGGATTTCGAATGGCGAAAAGGGGGCGAAGCATGACTTAGGGACGCGCTTGTCCAAAATGTAGGGTGTGTTACAAAAGTACCCCCCACTGATTTGAACTAGCGGACCTTTCGGCTCAGGGTTAGAAGGGGGATTTCACGGGTCGGGATTTGGAAGCTGGATGGAGTTTTCGCGCGCGTTGTAATTTCGGGATAGCAAGGCGCGGGTTGTGAAGGCGCCAGTTTTGGGAGCACGATATCTGAATTTTCGGGATATAACAAGACGCGGGTTGAATTTTAGGGACAAGCCTAACGTGTAGTAATATTGTACTTGTACGTACCAAATCAATTCGCACTTCCCTCAACCAAAAATAAAACGAAAAAATAAAACTATTCACACCACACAAAGAGAGAGTCTTGCCCCATTTTACTATACAAATGCTATTCAAAGCTACTCCCTCCTTCCAACTATATAGGGCCTAATGCGTTTTTCGATGCTAACTTTGACCAAATATTAGAGCAATGATATATGACATGCATCTTACACAAAGCACACCGTTAACTTCGTCTGTGAAATGTTCTTTCAATGATATAATTTTCACATTGTGCATGTCATTTACTATTTACTCTTGTCAATAGTCAAAGGCGGTCTTAAAAATCTCATTACGCCCTATATAGATGGAAGGAGGGAGTATGAATCCATGTTATGTCTGATTAAATTTTTTCGCTTTGCTGAATAATGCATGTAACCTACTCATACCAACATGTTAGTGCATTCCAAATGTCTATAATACCGCTGCAATTCGACCTAAATTTGAATTCGTTTCTCTATTTCATTAAGAATCTACAATCATGATTGTTGCCAACTTCAACCATCATAGTTTCCTTGCTATCCGCCAGATATAAATCGGACGGCCTATAATGCAGGATGGCAGGCACACCATCATCAACAACTCCGTCTTTTTATAAGAGTAGAGATAAAATATACTAAATGTAGTATAACATGTTCATAAACACACCATGTGTGTCTCCGTTATATATATTCACACATACGTCGGTTTAAAACACTATGATAAATTCTTCAAATATCTGAATTCGCTTTTTATAATGAAGTATATATGATCTCTATCCGTCTTTTACACCCACACAACCCTCTTATCTTCGTAGCTAGCGCTAACTTTCTCTTGTGCATGCACACGCCCGCATCCCTCTCACCCTCCATCAGCATTCTCTAGCTCCATCACGCAAATTCGTCTTTTCACTTTAGGTCATTCACCCACGGTGTGTGTAGGCCCCCCAGCTCCTTCTTTACGGCACACATCGATCGATATGCCTCCCTAGCCAGGTGTGCCTAGCACAAACACAAGCTTCCCCTCTTCTCTTGTCACCGTCCATGCCTCACTCCCACCACTCTCTTCATCATTCTCGTACTCGCAAACACCTCCCCGCTCGATATAGTATGCCTCTCTTACCACCTCCTACATGCGTCCCTCTATCTCTATCCTTCTCCTCATGCCTCGTTTGCTTCTAACACACACATGCATGTATACCGATCAATCTCCCAACATATACCTGAATCGACTTTAACTACCCCCCCATCGATCGACGTACCTCACAAGTTATGTCTCTCCTTTCTCTAACAAAGTGCTATTGATCTTCCTATGTAGTTATGTCTGCTTACCACAGCCACATCGTCCCCCCTCATCATTCGTGCATGCCTCCTGACCCGTCTCTCACACGCACGTGCACAGACAACAAGAAGCCATCTCCTCTCTTATTAAATTGCGGGCGTGCCCTTCGTTTGTCTAGCAAGCCTATCCCACCATTTGTTAGAAGCAACTCCACTACCACCCCCTCCAACACTCTAGCTCTGTCTCTCTCCCAACCTTATTCCTCTCATGCACATATGCATGGATGCCGATCGATCTCCCTTAATACATGAGGCAGATCGATCTCCTTAATACATGAGGTAGGCCTCTCTCCTCCACACATATACCAGCCATTGTACCTATATAGTTAATTGGGCCTCCCTCTTCCCCCACCACACATCGATAGTCGAGCGCTGCAGGTAGGTATCCATGCCACAGAGACAAACTGCACATGTCCCCTCTCACGTTCCAGTAGGCCAGCCACTCTATATCTTTGACGTGGGCACACACAAATTCGATGGCACTCTTTACCGATCGCGCGCACGCACACACACACATCATCCCTCTTTTCGATTCTATTGACACCTCAAGCCGGTTATACCTCCACTCTCTTCTCGTGGATTGCCCCCTCTATATATATGTTATATCCAGGACTCTATTTCACACACATTGCATATGTTACATTTTTTGATTGAACCCCCCCCAAAAAAACTCTCAAGAACCCACACCCTATATATCTCTAGGTTTGTATCTCTCTCACACAACCCCACGTAGGTGGTGTACATATACAAGAAGAGAATAGGTGCACCGTGCACGTACTCACGCTTCGTGCCCAGCCACACCCGCGCGGGTACACGGTGGAGCTCATTTCTTTACGAAATGGCAGCCCACGTGCTAATTTGAACGCCTGTAGCGGTTGTTTACCTAGGGAGGTCGTGTACCACGCCTGCACGAAACAAAGTTCGACTTGACGCGTTGCCGCGTTGTTTTTAAATAAAGTTATAGCGCTCAATGGCACGTACACAGAATATAAAGAGATTTTTATGGAGAAAAAGGTAGTCCACTCACTATATACAATGGAGCCTTGCGTGCCTGGTTTGTCGCTCTTTAGAGTATCTCACACAAGGCTGCGGTGGCCTCTCTCTCTCTCACCATTGGTCACTAATCCGGCCGCATCCCGTCTGCCGGGGGAAAGGGAGTGCGGTGGCCTCTCTCTCTCTCACCGTTGGTCACTGATCCGGCCGCATCCCGTTCGCCGGGGGAAAGAGAGGAAGTGCATCATTTCTCCGTTCGACGGCGCCGAGGCAGCACGTCTCGATCTATGGTACACGTCGTTCTCTCTGACCAAGCTCCGGTGCGGCAGGGCCTACGCCACCTGCTCGCAGATTCCGCCCGCCGCCGCTCACCTAGTTACATCCCGACGAGCTCCAGGTATCCCCTCCGGCCTTGCTCCATTGCCCGTCTTCCCACGTCGCTGCATGTGGATCTTCCATAGTTCTTTGCCAAAAATGTAGCTCGTCCAGCGTACTTTCCATATTGCATTATCGTCCTCACACCATTTTAGACAAAACATTGTGTTGTTATCTTCCCTTAGGGCAAGGAATATGCTTCTTTTTTGTCATTGCATGTGTCATCAACTGTTATTGGCCAGTAATTGTTTCCTTTCTACTTCTTTTTTGCAAACAGGGCTATCCGTTTCACGTCGTTGCTATTGCGACCTTTTGGTGAACTGCACAAATCACTTTTTTCTTAAGAGTGTTTTGTGCAGTTGTACTAAAATGTCACATGGGCAACATCTCTATATTTCAGTGCGACTGCACAAAGGGAGATTGGTTTTGCTCTATCCTCCTCATCCAACTCCGAGCATAATCTTCTTCAACTAGTTAGTCTTAAAAGAGACTGCAAAGGTGACTGGCTTCTATTTATGTGTTTATTGTTTCATCAGCAGTCCTCTATTATCGTAATCACACTTAATATCTTTGGAACAGGGACGCTCAGCTCTATTTTAGTGGAACTACACAAAATGATCGGAATGTTGCATGCTCCAGACAGCTACTTTTTCCGAACATGCCTTGTTGATTTAGACAGAGCTAGGGGGACATTGCTGCCAATGAAAGCATGGATCAATTTTAATTTAACACCTTCTCACAACTCTGTCTTCAGTTGTGCTGTAATTATTAGCTCTGGTCTGCTAATAATTGACATGCATTAGCAAGGAAGTCAGTTTTTTATTGTTTCCAAAAGAGCATCGATGGCAAGACACGCGAAACAGAAGCTGAAAGCTCACACCATTGTACAATTTCATGTCTTGCTGGAAATTTATTTGTATAGTATGTCAATTATGTAAACAAATGATGGAAGCTTGATAGCATTGCCAAAAGCCTCTTCATCATCCGGGTCCATGTGCCATGCACAAAATTATACTCCTTCGTTCCTAAATATTTGTCTTTTTACAAATTTCAAACGGGCATATTTAAGAGTGTAGATTCACTCATTTTGCTTCGTATGTGTACTCCCTCCGTTCCTAAATATTCTATTCGTCTTTCTACATATTTCAACAAGTGACTACATACGGAGAAAAATGAGAGAATCTACACTCTAAAATATGTATATACATCCGTATGTGCTAGTCCATTTGAAATCTCTAAAAAGACAAATATTTGAGTAGTCACTCGTTGAAATCTCTAGAAAGACAAATATACTCCGGGGTATATTTAAGAACCGAGGGGGTAGTGCACAACCGCATGGGAGACTCAGCCCGGTCTTTGCGCCGCATTAATAGTGAGTAATGAGCAGTCAAATCGTAAGCCCCACCTTTCCCACTGTAAGTTGCTCTGAAGAAGCAATCATCAATACGCTCTTCTTTGAATCTGCTCATACTACTCCATCCGTCACTGTTTATACAGTGCGCTTCAGAAAAAAGAAAAAAGATCTGTGGGACCAAGGTGACTAGCGATCGGCCTGAAAAATAGCATTGGTAGTTATAGCACGGCGTCTATTACTAGTAGAGGGAATAATGCGTACACACATGCATGTAGTGCTTCCACCCCGGGTATACACATGCATGTACTTACTCCACTCTGTAGTTACATTGAGAGAAAATTGTGGACTTGATTGCGGTTACCACGCCCTAATTAGTTGAGCATTCAACCAAATGCGTCTAAAGTCTCTCTGGTGGTGAAAATGCATTGAGAGAAATGCATCATAATGAAGCACTCCCTGTAAACTATGACGGAGGGAGGAGGAGTATGAAGGTTCAAAACCAAGTACGCGTATGGCCAGTCGGTCAACGCACCTCCTCTTGGCATATCACCGACATGTGGGACAGGAGTGTGAGCAAACTGATCTCAATTGACGGCAAAGAGCCAACCCGCCGTTCCTTGAGAGAGACGAGGAGCGAGAACACACAGACGGGTTCGCATGGAGGCTAAGATATATTCAAGCATGGTTGGTTGATCGATATCATTCATTACATGTTGGGCTGCCGTTTTCCGCCCTTCTCCGGAATAAACATGTACTTTATCAGAGATAAAAAGAAATAAGAGTACAAACGCTCCACCATGCGGTTCTAGTAGTAGTACTACTCGTACTACTGCACTTGGCTCTTCGCCTCTTCGTGAAGTCGAACAATGATGGTACTCCGCATGTTGGGTATTACGGTGTATGCCTCGACAATCGACACGAATGGATGATGCATGTCCACCGAGGGTAGGTTGCATTAGTCAAAAGGCGTAAGCGAGCTTCACCTCGTCCTGCAAGCTTCTCCTCGTTTTGCGAGTTGACGGGACACACCAAAAAGTAGTGCTAGTCCATACTCCCTCCTTTCCGGTTAATATGGCTCAATCCTCTTTGCGGGTAAATGAGAGAGCTTTATTCATATATAAGCATTCTTAGGACGATCAGCCAAGACACTGGTCACTAGGAAGCGAGGTACCCCGCAAGAAAAGAAGTAGGAAGCGAGGTGTTTCATCAAGCCAGCTCTCGGCCACATTCAAAGTGCAGCAAGCATGGTTCGCACGAAGATGCGGTGCAAGGTTTGCTGACCTGTTTACATGTTGAATAACAAAAAAAGAGGAAATATTACCGAGTGCTACTATTTCTAACAGGATATGAGCCAGAATTAAGCGAGAATTGTGGCGAGTGTTCCATGCAATCAACTTCCATTATCACATGCGAGAACCCTCGAAGATAACCAAATGTGTTGAAGACTGCTTTATCACATTTTAAAATTATAATAAGAGTGCAGACGCTCCTCCATCTGGTTCCTAGTACTAGTATAGTATGTACCTTTATAGACTATATTAGTAAACTTTGCGCTTGGTTGTTCGCCTATTCGGGAAGTCGAACAATAGTAGCACTAGTAGTATAGTGTATGCTTCGCAATCGACACGAATTAAGCATTGCCGTCCACCGCCTTGGCGAGGAGAGCTTGCATTAGTCAAAAGTTTCTCCTTGTCCTGCGAGCCACCGCAGCAAAGTAATGCTAGTCCATACTGCCTCCTCTCCGGTCAATATGGATTAATTTCAAACGAGATAAAACACTGTCTGTCACTGTATATTCATAAAAATATGGTTAGTGGACTTCATAATACGCTCATTGCACTCAATATATATATATATATATATGTATATATTCCGGTGTTTATACGGTCACTAGCTCACCCTGCATGCACGTGTAGGTTGAGCACTTAGCATGACCGTGTGTGTTCCGTCGTGTGCTCGGACATGCATGCATTAGGGCGTCGCGCGCATTTTTGCGTCCATGTGTACGTGTGACTGTTGCATACACATAGGGGGAGTATGTGTAGGGGCCACTAAGGAGCAGTCAAATCACACAGTAAGTTAGTCGGAAGAAGCAACCATCGTTTCACTCTTGAATGACACATATGCAATAGAAAATGGTTGATATGGAGAGAAAAACAAAACCACTATATATACACTAGCACGAGCCTAAGCTACAAGCCTGCTTGCTAAGGTTGCTCTCTTCACAAGCATAGAACGATGGGCCTGATCCCGCAGCAGGGGGAAGGGAACAATGTTCTGCATAGACGCGGTCGACATCAGCGAGGGAGAAAACCCACAGTCGGTGCGTCCCAATCGGGGGTCACCGCGGTTTCGGCCGATGCCACGTCCCAACCGCCCTTCTAGCTATAGCCCGACGTCCCAGGTAGTCCATCTTCCTTTTGGAGCCGGCTTGCTCCACTGCCGTAGCTCCATCTCCATGTCGATCTTGCTCTACTTCTACCGGCTTCTACTTGTGATGAGTTTATGTCTCATGAACTAGTGCCAGTACTATTATTCTAATCACACTTCTTCAATATCTTTGCCATCAGGGATGCTCAGGTCGATTTTAGTGGAACTGCACAAAAGCATCGTATGATCCGAGGGTGCCAGTCGTCTTTCCTTCGACAGGTTCTACCTAGCCAGGGAATTAAATCATGTTTAGGGTTTAGGGTTTAAGTCATAGTGACCCCATCAGCAGTTTTTCTTTCGTACACGCTCTCACAACTTTTTTCTTTAATTGTGAAGTAAATATTGGCTATGATCTGTGAATCATTGAGATGTATCAGCATGCGTGTTAGTTTTCTTTTGTATTTGATGGAATGTTGTAACGGGGCAACCTTGGAATAGGAAAGAAAATGGAGTGGAAAGTTTCAGTTTTTCCGGAGAAAAAATGTTAACGGAGAGAAACCAACGTTTCGTTTCGTTGGATCGCGCCATCGAGCAAAACCAACATTTAAATCACGTCTGTTGTGTTCGTGTCTCACCCTCCTCCACGGCTCGACCCCACATGGTTGCTTGGCATGCCACTCATCGCAAACCTAGTATACGATAACTTTCCTGCCTGCTTCTCGATGGATCGCGCCATGGAGTACTACTAGCACTACTGGAAGAGACTTACGAGTTGGGGGAGGACAACTAGCTGTAGCACGGACTCCCAAAAACTTTTTACATGCATGTTGTAGCCGGCTATTGCGACCTTTGAATGCGGAGCAGCCGCGTGCACCCGGAAGCGGCGCGGGTGACGCTCTCTCGGCCGGCGCGCCTCTTCAATGCCGGCGCCAGTGAGAGGTCGCGTCCGCTCTGGCCGGGCATGAATGCGGTACTGACCGTTTGAGCGGGGAAGCACGCTGGTGATGAAGAGGGTTCGGGTTGGTCGGGACCGCCGTGGCAGCGATCCGGGCGTCGCGAACAAGAGATGATGTACGTTAATATTGCTGCGTATATAATTAACAACGTAAATAATGTGCCAGTTGGACAAATATGATTGGAGATGGAGATGGTAATGGAATTTTACGTAAACACGGATATGCACGTCTATGTCTATGTGTGTGCGCGACGACTCTCACGACACAAGCGGGGCGTGTTTTTGATCGAGTTTTCTTTCTTGGTACGTTAGAAAATCAGTTTGTCCAATTCACATCTAGATGTTATTTAAGGATATCACATCTAAGCTCCCAGAAGTATATAATGTAGCAACAAGAAACAAAAAAACTAGGACAAAAAAAATAGACCACAAACAGAGTGGACATCAACTTAGATGTGACCTAACTATGTCACATCTAGATGTGTTCTAGACAGACCCTTAAAAATTGTCCGCCAGTTTTCGTTTCTTTTTTCCGGGAACGCGCGTATTCTATTTAAAACCACTACTATGGAGAGATTTTTTTTTACTCCATTATAGCCTCTTGTTCGATAGAATTTCTCGCGTCTCGCTCTATCACCCTCTCCATATCAAAAGAAGATGACAGTGTCCAGTCTATCTCTGTCCTCACCGGTGGTCACAAATCCGGCCGAATCCCGTCCACTGCGGGAGGTGAGGAGGTACAACGTTGACGTTGTCGTCGTTAGCGATGGGGGGAGCCGATGCGCACCGTCCTCTCGGAGCCGGCGCTGGCGCGGACGAAGATCCTTTGCGCCCTTGTTCACTGCCGTCGTGGGGGTAGATCCCGCCTGCCCGCCTAAACGACATCTCGCCCACCTGAGGTATAACTTCTTGTACTGGTCCAGCTCCCCAGGTCGCTGTGTGCGGGTTTTCTTCTATGTGACTACTCCCCAGCTCCCCATGCATAGTAGCTAGGGTTCGTCGGCTGGTCCAACATCACCTACTAGTACTAGAGAAAATGCCACTCGAAAAGTTGTCCTGATTTATGCCTCGGTGGAGGTATACATGTTGTTTCGACAAAAAGTACATGGTGGTTGTGCGGTCATTGTCCATATGGTGGTAGTACTATCACTGGTTAAATGAAGAAATGCTTTTTTCTGGTATCCTGGTTTAGTTCCCATCAAGATATAATTATGATGCTTCTGTTTGTTGGTGTACTTTTCATTAACCCTTTTTTATATTTTTGGAAACAGCGATGCGTGTCTCCGTACCCGGGCATGTCTTCCTCAATTTTAGTGGAACTGCACAAAATTGGATGGCCATTGTTGTTCCGCCTCACTGTCCTCTGCCACGTGGTTCCTCCTTCCTCGAGCTTGATTACTGAGAAGAAACAGACCACAGTGAGGATTTGTCGAACTTCATAGGTGCCTCACCCAAACTTGATGCCAAATGGATGATGCATCACCATGATGACCTATCGATGCTCATGGTCGCGCCTCATGGTTGCGTCGGCTGGTGAAGCTGATCGATTTTCAATGAAAAACAAGCTGTTTTCCATTAGTGCTCTTTGCTTCTTATGCACAAAGATGATATCCTTCGTCAGTTCACCTTGGTTGCGTTGGAGACGCAGTCGTCTTTCATGTTGGTGCAATTTTATCACACAATTGGCTATGAACCAAATGTTTCCTCGAAGAAGGATCAACGTTGGTACTAAGAGCATAAGTTTTGTATTGATTTCTAAGCCTTCTGACAACTTTGTCTCCACCTCCCCTGTAATTTTATTTGTCCAGCTATTAACTTTGATTTAAAAAATGATGTGGACTAAAAACCCGGATGGACGTAGTAGCCCTTCATTTTTATTTACTCTGCATATTAGATTTGACTGAAGTCAAATTTTGTAATACTCTCAAACATTTCTGATAATTGAAATTAAAATTCTTTATTTGTACACACTCAACATGTTTCCGATAATTTGGCGCATGTGTGGTTGTTCACTTAAGGGAGGGTAGTGTACCACACGTGAAGGACAGGAAGTGAGACCAGGACGCGTGGGCGTGGATCATTAGTTCATCGGAAGTAGTCCTCCCTCTGTACATTAAATAAAGAGTTTCGTTTCGTACTTACACAATTTAAAACGATTGTTATGGAGAGAATAAGAAAACCACTCCACTATATATTAGTCGTATACACACAAGAGTACTATATGGACGCAGCTTCATTGACTTAGTGCACCTTCCTTTGGGTTTATAACAGGTGGGCCCAAAATGTGGCTGGCTCACCTGTCATACAGCCAAAAGCTGATGGAGTGAAGGCACCGAAGCTCAGTCTGTACTACATTAGTAGAGTATATTTATAAGCGGGAGCCTCAGCGCTTGTTCGCTAGGGTTTGCACTCTCCACACGCTCGCCGCAATACATATATGTTACATGCTGGAGGCTCAGCGTTCATTTGCTAGGGTTTGCTATATTCACAGTCTCTCACCCTCTCTTCACCAGATCTAAACAAGACTATGTTGGCCTCTTGTCTCACTCCCCCCTCACAGCTGGTGAAGGAGGCGTCCGTATCCCGTCGCACCGGGAAGGGGAGGAGGTGCAGTGTTAACTCTATCGACTTTGGCGAGGGAGGCAATCCACTGCCGGGTGCGCTGTTCTCTTTCACCCAGCGCCTGTGCGGGAGGGCCACCGACCCCTTCTTCCTTGCTGTCACACATAGTGTGGACAGATCCGGCCTCCCGCCGCACGCCTTGCCACATCCCGACGACCCTAAGGTATAATTTTCTTTGATACCGTCATTGCTCTAGTTGCATGTGGATCTTTTTCAATCTGTAGTCGAATCTAGCTCTTGGTTCAAAGAGGAAAGAAATGTGCGGTGGGGTGGAGCATGAATCTAGGACGTGGTTCAATGAGGAAAGGAGGGAGGAAAAGTAGTATAGACTGGCTATCCAGCCGCTTTGTTGGTCGAAAAGGGAAAAGGGGGGTAACCCAGTACACACATCTGTAAGGAACCGATCTCTTTGTTGAAAAGGGAAAAAACTTGGGGGGTCGGGTAGTTTGTGCAGGACTAGATTTGCTGCCCTCACATAGGAAAAAAGTTCAAAGAGAACAAATATGGGACCAACACAGATATGCTGCTTGGCTACATACTCTGCATCACTCATTTATACGTGTGGACGCACATGGTGCTAGCATGTCCCATACAGCTATTTTGCTGTTGTTAATCTAAGAATGTCGCCGGAAAATTGAAGCAATGCCACTGTTAAAAGTAAATTACATTTTTAACGAATGTTGTTTCAAGAGAGTGTCTCTGTTAATATGAATCAATGCTACCGTTTTAGAAATGCTACTATCCTACTTTGTTTTCCATCCAAGATAAGTTAGATGCTTCTTTCTGTCACCGTTTGTTTCATCCTCCTTTATCGGCAAGTAATTGTTTCCTTTTTTGCCTTTGTTAAAACAGGGGTATCGATTCAGCTTGTGTAACACCACAAAAATTTAACCAGGTTTTAGTTATTAAAATTTTGCCAAGAGTTTAAAATTTTTGCCTGCAAGTATATCCCTGTTGATTTCAAAACTTTTCCTTTAATATTAAGGAATTTTTCCCAAGTGGATCATTCCAAAACATATTGGACTTATATGCCCTCCCATTAAAAACATCTCTCAATCAGTAGATTTATTTATTAAATTATTTCACCCTGAGCTTTATTCATTAAAATGACTTGTTTTGAGTTTTGGAGCTCTTTTTGTACTACAACCAGTTGATAGATTTAACTAATAATCGAACCAAAATTTGGAGATGTCATGTGATGTCTCAAATCACTTTTGTGCAATAATATATTTCATTCATTGCATATTTTGAGTGCTACACATGTTTTTCTCCTCTGGTCCAGTGAGCAATTTTGCACTACAACCCTTTTAAATATTTGTTTCTAGCTTCCACCAAAATTATGGGATGTCAGTAGCAGCATATGATTCCATTATATTCAAAAATGCAAGGATGTTCTTTGAAATTTTGAGTGAAACAACCTCATCTTCATTCTGGTCCAACACGATGGTTTGTACAGCAACCATATTCTTGCTTACTCTTTGGCCCTAGATTCTTTTCCCTACTTGTAGTCCTCCATGCTAAATCTCTAAGTCCAGGAGCATGCACTCATTGGATCATTTCTGCTTCATGAAATAATGCCATTCACCTCCAGTCCAGATTTGAAGTTCTGCAAAACTTGCACTAGCAAGTTTATGCTTTTCACCAACTAACCTCACCACCCTCTTGTGCATCCAAAGAGACACTGATCTGGAAGGATTGGTCACTCCAAGAAAAGCCTAGGTGCCTGTGGCATTTTGTCAAACACCTTGAGTGCATAGCCAGATTTGGCATGATTTCAAGTCTACATTGTGAACTTGGTCTCCTGACCAAACCACCATGTGCCTTGTTACCCTTACTAAACCTAGACTAGCCCTAGTTCTTGCCAGCCTCAACCGCGACCTCTAGGCCACCCTGGCATTTCATCGAACACGTCCGGGCATTCTATGGACGCGCCCAGAGCGTGCGTATTGCACGAGCCGTGCGCCTGAGCCGCTGCGTCACGCCCCGCACTCACTCCAGCCCGTGACCGACCGCAGCCAGCACGCCATGTCCCCTTGCGCGCCACATGCTCCCCCCTCACCGCAACGCGCCAAGCAGACCCTCGCCGCGTCCCCGGCAAACCAAGGACAAGCCGCCACGGCCGCCCGACAGCCCTGCTTAGTTCGGCGCCGCCAAAGCCACCCCGGCTCGACACCTGCCCCGGGAAACAGCGCAAGCTTATCCCCTCGCTCGTCGGCTAGCTCCCGTCGTCGCCACGACACCCTGACGCTACAGGGAGGCGGTTCGCCGTCGTCCTTATCGCCGGCCACCTCGGAACCGACCTCCAACGCCAATATAAGGACCCCGAAGCTCAATCAAGTCCTCGAGCAACCTCAGGTAATACTCCTAGTGCTACCTTGGCCAGCAGTCGAATAAGGGAAGGCCATCTTCCCCGAGTCCGGCTGGTTCGGTCGCCGCCAATTCCCGGCCGATTCTGTCGCCACCAGTGCCTCCCCCTCTCCACTCTCTCCACCAAGAGCTCTCCCTCCCTCTCGTGAGTACCACCCCACGCTCAATTTTTGCCGGAGACCACCGCAGCCCCAAACTCACTTTGTCCCCGGAGCCTCCTCCACCACGGAACTCGTCGCCGACGGCTCCCTTTGTCCTAATCACTCCCTCGACCACCGGGAGGACCGCCTAGGAGTGGCGGATCAATCCCTGCACTCAGATGCCCGCGAAGAACCGCCTTTCGCCGGCGGCGATCGCCGGACGCCCCGCCTCGGCTCAGGCAGAGAAGAGGAGGGAGTAGGGACTGGTCAAACCTGACCAGTGGGCTCCTGGACCCACTGTCAGAGACCCAGCCCCGCCTCCACATGTTTAAGTGGAAGCGCAAAACCCCGAGTACGTCTCCCCTGTCCGAAGGCGTATTCTGCTCGAAAAGTTTTCTTTTCTGTTTTGTTTTAAATAACAGATTTTGACCAGGACTTTGACTGCTTATAACTTTTTAATTAAAACTCCAAATGAATTGATTCTTTTTCCTACCTCTCTCAAATTTGACCTAGTTTATGTTAAGATTTATTTTAAAAATATTTCAAACAACTTTTGTGCTATTTTTGAATTTGTGTGTTAATTCAAAAATATTTTTAAATAGGATTTTGGAGAGAGGAGAAAGACTTCCAAAAGTTTTGGAGTGCACCCTGCCTTTCCGCACATTGAAGGCAAGCATTCTGAATCCCGGCATAATATTTTTGGTGTGTTCGTTGACACGTTTATAACACCACCTCATTTCGAAGGACTTGTTATTTCATGTGATATGATCATATGCATGAGTGCATATTAGTGATTTCCATGCTGTTGGAAATGAACACACTTGTGATGATAATCACCCTCATGTGCCTTGCATGCATGCCGGAAGGAATCCGGGAAAACCTCTGCCTTGGGTAGGCATGAGTTTGTCGCCGGTATCCATTGGGACGGTTATGTCCGGTATGGCATAGTGAGGTATAATGAGCGGTGATTCTGTTGGTTGAAATATTTTTGTTATGCATGTCATGCAGGGAAATTATAAACCTCCTGAGTCGATCGTAGATCGAGTCTTGTGCCAGTAACCCCCATACTTGCTTCGTACTACCACTCGTCTCGACAACAAGTAGAGTACGGTTCAGTAATTTGTCAACCCCTTTCTAGCACACACCGTACAGAGGGGCCGGGATGAGGGTACCATGGCCATGGATTAAAGCCAGTCATCTGGTCAGGGGGCATGGGTGTTTCGGTTGCAGCCGAGGGGGTAGCTTCCCCAGTTTTGCACGCGGTATAAATTTTGTGATCCCATGCTAATCGAGGTTGTAGCCTCCCCACTTATAGTTTTGCTTAACGGGTGTCGTGGGTGATTCCAGACACCGGTAAGTTAAGCTGGTGTGTGCAAGTCGGGTGCGTTTTCATTTAAAAGACCGTAGACGGAATTAGTCCCGATGGACTAAAGGAATATGTTACTCGTGGGTAAAGAGTACACCCTCTGCAGAGATTAAACCTATTCGAATAGCCGTGTCCATGGTTAAGGACTACAGTCTGGGATGGGTCAAGTGTCGGTCTTAGTGTCGGTCTTCGGAGGTGAAACTATTATCCAGAACTGGAATTACTACTTGTAACTTGTGGTAATTATGTTTATTATTATCGTTAACTAACCCGTGATATTATTGTTATTATCGAGTATCCCTGGGATGGTTCTACCTCCGGGATATTCACTATGATTGATTTCTTTTAAAGCCCTTTATGTGGTGTCGCCGACGCCTTAGACCGTGGCATTTCTTTTAAAGCCCTTTATGTGGTGTCGCCGACGCCTCGATTGTGGCATTTCTTTTAAAGCCCTGTATGTGGTGTCGCTCAGACGCCCGACTGTGGCATTTCTTTTAAAGCCCTTTATGTGGTGTTGTTAAGACGCCCGACTGTGGCATTGCTTGTTATTTATTTCATAAATTTTTATACTACTATGTTATTGCATATTCATAAATAATATGCCTGCACGCATCGGAGTTTTATTTATCTTTTGTGACTGACGTCATGAGCATAAAATATTTTCAGCACATCATTGTTATATTATACCTGTGTTCATAATGTTTGCGAGTACATTCAAAGTACTCACTGGCTTGTCCCTGGCTATTGTCTTGGCCACATTTCCTGCGCGGAGAGGAGCGTTGCGACGATAGGCCCAGTACCTAAGCAACGGTGATAGCAGCCTCATGAAGATAGGAGTTAAACTGGTCAGCTATTCCTGTTGGGAAATGTAGTCCCACAGACCCTGATGATCCTCAAACCGCTTCCGCCCTCAACCACTAGAAACCATTTGTTGTACTCACAGACCAGAATGGTCTTGTACCACATATGTTGTATTATGCTTGGAATTTTTGTATCAAGTTGGTGCCTCATCAGCTAACAGTTATCCTGGGGCTGGTGAGCACAACGACCATTTTCTGGAATTTAATACCCGGAAAAACCGGTCGTGAGAAACTTGGTATTAGAGCCAGGCTGACCATTGGCTAACCCTATCTTAGCCAGGTCGAAAAACTTAGGCAAACCAGCCTACCAGACCCAAACCAAAACCCCAGCCAAGATTCCCGTGCAAGATAGCCACACAGTGATCCCGACACTTTTGGCAGTCAGTGCCCAACCTATCAGCCTAACCTGTCGATCGCACACCAGTGACCGATGGCAAAAATGTCTCATTCGCAAGCGTGCGAAGGAAGACTTCGTCATCTTTTCTATAAAAAGGGCACGCTAGCACCAAACCAGCACAGCATAGCCTCTACCCCAAACCGAGCCATAATGCCAGGCCCCGTCATGCACAATGAGACCACAGCAACTAATCTTGGAGATTTTGTGACCATACTCGCAAACCTCACCCGTCGTGCCTATGGGTTAGAAGAGCCCCCAAAATATGTTGAGTACCAAGGGTCCATGAGCTGTGAGAGCCATCAATTCTGGGCCACCGTGCACATCTACGGTAGGGGTCTATCTCCAGAACGCCCCTACAGGTTCACCGGAAGGACAACTTCCTTTGAGCCACAAGCCATCCAGCTAGCTGCTCGAGAGGCCATTGTCCAACTCCGGCAGTTGTCGCCCAGAGTTAACTGTCGCTCGTTCTACTACTACCCCAGACGCGAAGGGTATGGTAGACCACCCCAAGTTGCCAACAGAGATCACGAGATGGATCCTACATTATTGCACCTAGTGCGCTATGTAAGTGCACTAGAGGCACTATTCGACCAGATCACCATTGATCTAATCGCAGCTCGAGGAGAGCTGGTTCGCCGACCCCGGCAAGTAGGGAAGCCGAGTCCGACGCCGGCAACCCAGTCGTGCTGTTTGGACACCCAATCGAGACCCTGAGGTCTGCTCCAAACAGAGGCCAAGGTGTCTTGATGACCCCAGAAGTGCTTCGTCACCTTTTGGGAGCACACTCCAACGGGATTGTGGCCAACAATCCCCGCGATGGTCATCATCGCTACCCTGACCCTGCAGTTCCTCCACCATCTCCGACTAATCCCATCAGTGAGACATGTGGAGAAGCCTCGACATCCACCAGACATGCCCGTTTAGACATAAACGAGGTAGACTAAGCCGTACGAGTAGTACCGAGTCTCAGTGTATTCCTGTTTGTAATCATGTAATCTTGTGTATTATCGCAGCCTGTCGTTGAGTCTCTGTTTTAATAGTAGCCTTGCGTATTTTGTCAGCGCATAATTGCACATTTTTTCGGGCACAACCACCAAAAACCAACCCCGACGACACCTACAGTAACACGTCTCTTCATGAGATATGTGTATCCCTGACACTAACCCCGACCTTTGGAGCTAATCTGGCAGATTTATTACTTTTCACCACGGTAAATAAACCAGCCCAAATGCTATATAAGAAGGCTACCTTGTGACCTTACCCAGCAACCTTCACCTCGTGCACCACTCTCACAACCATTTCTAGCCATGCCGAGCCCTAGTATTTATCGGAGAACCCAAGATGCAACCCCAGGTAGCTTTGTCAAAATATTGTGGGACTTTACCTGCAGTACCATGGGTTCTACCCAGCCACCCCAGTACGAGCTGTTCAAATCTAGAATCACCCCTTCCACCTCGGAATATTGGGCAGCAGTACACATTCCTCCCGTAGACCCCAACCAAGATCAAACAGAGGTTTCCTTCGTAGGGAAATCTATGCCGACCCCACGCTTGGCCATAGAAGCTGCTGCGAACGAAGCAATTGCTCGTCTTCGATCCGTAGTACCTTATGCCCGCGAATGAGGATATTATTATTTTCCGAGCCGTGCAACACTCGGAGGAGTGACATCTTTTCCCGGTGGATGGATTGAGAGAGACCCAGTGCTAGCGAACCTTATCCAGTACATCATCGCTCAAGAGCATTTGAACCAGCGAGTAATGGATTATCTCCAGAGTCTCGCTGATTTGAATCCTCAGATTGCCATCGGCAGACCACTGAGGCCCGACCCGGAGAGACTCATACATCGACTGGTCAATCCACTTCCTCCGATAGAAGAGGAGTGTATTCCATGGCCAGAGACTTTTTCTCAAGACCCTGTCCAGTTACCTTTCTCATTTTAGATGTCACTGATGTGTTTGTCATTTCAGCATTTATTATTACGTTGTATCTTATGCATGGTACCTCAAATTTGTGCGACGAGACAAGTATTTAGATTCTACTTATGTGAGTGGTTGTCTTCATGAATAATCTGTGTAATCGCGAAAAATCCTAGAATGAGATTTCTTTTTCCTGAGTTGCTGCATCGTTTATCCCCTCACTACATGGATTATTTTTATTCACGCAGCACCACGGCAGCAGACTCACAACCGCTCGAACACATATGGAGTGTTTGTTTTTCACAACGGCTCTTAGCAAATCTCGAGGCCGAGATTTTTATTAAGGGGGGTAGTAATTGTAACACCCCAAAAATTTAACCAGGTTTTAGTTATTAAAATTTTGCCAAGAGTTTAAATTTTTGGCCTGCAAGTATATCCCTGTTGATTTCAAAACTTTTCCTTTAATATTAAGGAATTTTTCCCAAGTGGATCATTCCAAAACATATTGGACTTATATGCCCTCCCATTAAAAACATCTCTCAATCAATAGATTTATTTATTAAATTATTTCACCCTGAGCTTTATTCATTAAAATGACTTGTTTTGAGTTTTAGAGCTCTTTTTGTACTACAACCAGTTGATAGATTTAACTAATAATCCAACCAAAATTTGGAGATGTCATGTGATGTCTCTAGATCACTTTTGTGCAATAATATATTTCATTCATTGCATATTTTGAGTGCTACACATGTTTTTCTCCTCTCGTCCAGTGAGCAATTTTGCACTACAACCCTTTTAAATATTTGTTTCTAGCTTCCACCAAAATTATGGGATGTCAGTAGCAGCATGTGATTCCATTATATGCAAAAATCCAAGGATGTTCTTTGAAATTTTGAGTGAAACAACCTCATCTTCATTCTGGTCCAACACGATGGTTTGTACAGCAACCATATTCTTGCTTACTCTTTGGACCTAGATTCTTTTCCCTACTTGTAGTCCTCCATGCAAAATCCCTAAGTCCAGGAGCATGCACTCATTGGATCATTTCTGCTTCATGAAATAATGCCATTCACCTCCTGTCCAGATTTGAAGTTCTGCAAAACTTGCACTAGCAAGTTTATGCTTTTCACCAACTAACCTCACCACCCTCTTGTGCATCCAAAGAGACACTGATCTGGAAGGATTGGTCACTCCAAGAAAATCCTAGGTGCCTGTGGCATTTTGTCAACCACCTTGAGTGCATAGCCAGATTTGGCATGATTTCAAGTCTACATTGTGAACTTGGTCTCCTGACCAAACCACCATGTCCCTTGTTACCCTTACTAAACCTAGACTAGCCCTAGTTCTTGCCAGCCTCAACCGCAACCTCTAGGCCACCCTGGCATTTCATCGAACACGTCCGGGCGTTCTTTGGACGTGCCCAGAGCGTGCGTATTGCACGAGCCGTGCGCCCGAGCCGCCGCTTCACGCCCCGCACTCACTCCAGCCCGTGACCGACCGCAGCCAGCACGCCGTGTCCCCTTGCGCGCCACATGCTCCCCCCTCACCGCAATGCGCCAAGCAGACCCTCGCCGCGTCCCCGGCAAGCCTAGGACTAGCCGCCACGGCCGCCCGACAGCCCTGCTCAGGTCGGCGCCGCCAAAGCCACCCCGGCTCTACACCTGCCCCTGGAAACAGCGCAAGCTTATCCCCTCGCTCGTCGGCTAGCTACCTTCGTCGCCACGACGCCCTGACGCTACAGGGAGGCGGTTCGCCGTCGTCCTTATCGCCGGCCGCCTCGGAACCGACCTCCAACGCCTATATAAGGACCCCAGAGCTCAATCCCCAGAGCTCAATCGAGTCCTCGAGCAACCTCAGGTGATACTCTTAGTGCTACCTTGGCCAGCAGTCGAATAAGGGAAGGCCATCTTCCCCGAGTCCGCCCGGTTCGGTCGCCGCCAATTCCCGGCCGATTTCTTCGCCACCAGTGCCTCCCCCTCTCCACTCTCTCCACCAAGAGCTCTCCCTCCCTCTCGCTAGTACCACCCCACGCTCAATTTTGGCCGGAGACCACCACAGCCCCAAACTCACTTTGTCCCCGGAGCCTCCTCTGCCGCGGAACTCGTCGCCGACGGCTCCCTCCGTCCCCATCACTCCCTCGACCACCGAGAGGACCGCCTAGGAGTGGCGGATCCATCCCTGCACTCGGATGCCCGCGAAGAACCGCCGTTCGCCGGCAGCGATCGCCGGACGCCCCGCCTCCGCTCAGGCAGAGAAGAGGAGGGAGTAGGGGCTGGTCAAACCTGACCAGTGGGCCCCTGGACCCACTGTCAAAGACCCAACCCCGCCTCCACGTGTTTAAGTGGAAGCGCAAAACCCTGAGTATGTCTCCCCTGTCCGAAGGTGTATTCTGCCCGAAACGTTTTTTTTCTGTTTTGTTTTAAATAACAGATTTTGACCAGGACTTTGACTGCTTATAACTTTTTAATTAAAACTCCAAATGAATTGATTCTTTTTCCTACCTCTATAAAATTTGACCTAGTTTATTTTAAGATTTATTTTAAAAATATTTCAAACAACTTTTGTGTTGTTTTTGAACTTGTGTGTTAATTCAAAAATATTTTTAAATAGGATTTTGGAGAGAGGAGAAAGACTTCCAAAAGTTTTGGAGTGCACCCTGCCTTTCCGCACATTGAAGGCAAGCATTCTGAATCCCGGCATAATATTTTTGGTGTGTTCGTTGATATGTTTATAACACCACCTCATTTCGAAGGACTTGTTATTTCATGTGATATGATCATATGCATGAGTGCATATTAGTGATTTCCATGCCGTTGGAAATGAACACACTTGTGATTATAATCACCCTCATGTGCCTTGCATGCATGCTGGAAGGAATCCGGGAAAACCTCTGCCTTGGGTAGGCATGATTTTGTCGTCGGTATCCGTCGGGACGGTTATGTCCGGTATGGCATAGTGAGGTATAATGAGCGGTGATTCTGTTGGTTGAAATATTTTTGTTATGCATGTCATGCAGGGAAATTATAAACCTCCTGAGTCGACCGTAGATCGAGTCTTGTGCCAGTAACCCCCATACTTGCTTCGTACTACCACTCGTCTCTACAACAAGTAGAGTACGGTTCAGTAATTTGTCAACCCCTTTCTAGCACACACCGTACAGAGGGGCCGGTATGAGGGTACCATGGCCATGGATTAAAGCCAGTCATCCGGTCAGGGGGCATGGGTGTTTTGGTTATAGCCGAGGGGGTAGCTTCCCCAGTTTTGCGCGCGGTATAAACTTTGTGATCCCATGTTAATCGAGGTTGTAGCCTCCCCACTTAGAGTTTTGCTTAACGGGTGTCTTGGGTGATTCCAAACACCGGTAAGTTAAGCTGGTGTGTGCAAGTCAGGTGCGTTTTCATTTAAAAGACTGTAGACGGAATTAGTCCCGATGGACTAAAGGAATCCGTTACTCGTGGGTAAAGAGTACACCCTCTGCAGAGATTAAACCTACTCGAATAGCCGTGTCCATGGTTAAGGACTACAGTCTGGGATGGGTCAAGTGTCGGTCTTAGTGTCGGTCTTCGGAGGTGAAACTGTTATCTAGAACTGGAATTACTACTTGTGACTTGTGGTAATTATGTTTATTATTATTGTTAACTAACCCGTGATATTATTGTTATTATCGAGTATCCCTGGGATGGTTCTACCTCCGGGATATTCACTATGATTGATTTCTTTTAAAGCCCTTTATGTGGTGTCGCTCAGACGCCCGACTGTGGCATTTCTTTTAAAGCCCTTTATGTGGTGTCGCTCGACGCCTTGATCGTGGCATTTCTTTTAAAGCCCTTTATGTGTTGTTGCTCGACGCCTTGATTGTGGCATTTCTTTTAAAGCCCTTTATGTGGTGTCGCCGAGGCCTGATCGTGGAATTTCTTTTAGAGCCCTTTATGTGGTGTCGCTCGGACGCCTTGGATCGTGGCATTTCTTTTAAAGCCCTTTATGGGGTGTCGCTCGACGCCTTGACCGTGGCATTTCTTTTAATGCCCTTTTGTGGTGTCGCCAGACGCCTGCTGTGGCATTTCTTTTAAAGCCCTTTATGTGGTGTCGCCGACGCCTTGACCGTGGCATTTCTTTTAAAGCCCTTTACGTGGTGTCGCTCGACGCCTCGATCGTGGCATTTCTTTTAAAGCCCTATATGTGGTGTCGCCAGACGCCTCGACCGTGGCATTTCTTTTAAATCCCTTTATGTGGTGTCGCTTAGACGCCTCGATTATGGCATTTCTTTTAAAGCCCTTTATGTGGTGTCGCTCGGAGGCGGACTATGGCATTTCTTTTAAAGCCATTTATGTGGTGTCGCCGACGCCTTGATTATGGCATTTCTTTTAAAGCCCTTTATGTGGTGTCGCTCGGACGCCTTCGATCGTGGCATTTCTTTTAAAGCCCTCAGTATGTGGTGTCGCCAGACGCCTTGACCGTGGCATTTCTTTTAAAGCCCTTTATGTGGTGTTGTTAAGACGCCCGACTGTGGCATTGCTTGTTATTTATTTCATAAATTTTTATACTACTATGTTATTGCATATTCAGAAATAATATGCTTGCACGCATCAGAGTTTTATTTATCTTTTGTGACTGACGTCATGAGCATAAAATATTTTTAGCACATCATTGTTATATTATACCTATGTTCATAATGTTTGCGAGTACATTCCAAGTACTCACTGGCTTGTCCCTGGCTATTGTCTTGGCCAGATTTCCTGCGCGGAGAGGAGCGTTGCAACGATAGGCCCAGAACCTAAGCAACGGTGATAGCAGCCTCGTGAAGATAGGAGTTAACCTGGTCAGCTGTTCTTGTTGGGAAATGGAGTCCCATAGACCCTGATGATCCTCAAACCGCTTCCGCCCTCAACCACTAGAAACCATTTGTTGTACTCACAGGCCAGAATGGTCTTGTACCACATATGTTGTATTATGCTTGGAATTTCTATATCAAGTTGGTGCCTCATCAGCTAACAGTTATCCTGGGGCTGGTGAGCACAACGGCCATTTTCTAGAATTTCATACCCGGAAAAACCGGTCGTGACAACTTGTTGCTATTGCGACATTTTGCTTCGCTACTCGAAACACTTATGTTTTAAGAGTGTTTTGTGCAGTTCAACTTGAATGTCACACCGGTGACTTTGCTTAATTTTAGTGGAACTGCACAAAAGGAGATTGAGATTTGTTTCCAGTGTTCCTGTCGAGTTGTTTCAAATCTTGGTCTCTACCACATGATATCTATTCAACTTGTTGCTATTGCGACATTTTGCTTTGCTACGCGAAACATGTTGCTTGATTTCATTGCAACTGCACAAAATGAGATTGGATTTCCTATTCGTGTTAGCGGATTCGTATTTTATCCTGGTGTTCTCATGAAAGGTTAGTACAGGCCTTCATCCACATGATTTTGCAGTGTGCTTTCAGATGTTGTGCTACTTGTATTGGTACTGTTTTAAATAAATGTTGAATTGAAGCTATTGTATTGCTGTCTTTTCCCATTAAGTAGTGAACAAAAATGGTACCAACCAAGACATGATGCTTGTTGCTTTGTTACAACAAACTCTGCAACACCCCCTTTATAAGTAGATGGAGCACATATTGTTGTTGCGCCCACTCTCCCCTGGAACTGTTTATGCTTTTCGTTAATCTAATGCCGATGGTAAAATTAAGCAATGCCATTCTTAGAATTAATTAACTACTGAATCTTAGTTCAGAACTGCAACACTTGTTAGGAATGGTACTATCCTGCTTTGTAGTTCTTTCTACATGTTTAACCAAGGTATTGTTAAGATAATGTCTCTTTAGAAATGAATCAGTTGCATTGTTTTAGGAATGGTACTTTTCTGCTTTGTCGTTCTTTATACATGTTGAACCAAGGCATTATTAAGATAATGTCTCGGTCAATATGAATGAATCACACTGAGGAGAATTTCTCCTCTCTTGCTTTGATTCCCATTAAGACAAGTCATCAACCGTTATTTCTCAGTAATTGTTTCCCTTATACCTATTTTTGCTTATAGGGATATCAAAATTAAAGCTCGGTTTTGTTCCGACTTCGATTTTAGTTGAAGTGCACAAAAGGAGCCAATGTGTCCAAGGCAAACTGTTGTGTTACTGGATCTAGTTGGTCGTTCCACTTTGCAGAAAGAAGCAGTCACTTGATGCGGTACATTACAGAAGGAATGACCGAGGAGCTTTACAGAGTATTATTAGACACCGGTGACATGACTAGTCTGCAGAGACCATTAGCAATTTAACAAAACGTGGAGTGCCCTGGGCAAAAAGTGCCCAAACAAGTACAAGAAGCTAAGACAGGACACGATCATTGGCATTACATATTTTGAATGGGAAAAGCTTGTCAAAGTTTAATCATTGATGTTAGCAAGAAGACGTTAGTTTAATATATTGGAATTGGAAAACCTTGTCAAAATTTGCTCATTTATGTTAGCAAGAAGACGTTAGTTTAATATATTGGAATTGGAAAACCTTGTCAAAATTTGCTCATTGATGTTAGCCAGAAGACATGCATTTGATATTTTTTAGTGGGACGCCCTTGCTGTGAGCAGCGTCGAGTGTTTTTTCGTATTCCTGTGTTCAGTTTAGAAGTAAATAGTTACTCTACTAAGATATTCCTGTGTTAAGAGTTTGTTCTGAATATTGTCTATGTAATGACAGGCCTTGTGTTTGATTGCCAAGTTGAGCTTGGAATGTTGTGGCATGCGGCATCACGAGCTGTTCACCGTTCCTCTTGAGAATAATGCTTCGTATTGTTTTGCATGTCGATCTAATGCCAGTGATTTGCTTGTTAAGAAGATCATCCTCTTCTGTTGTTTCCGTGCGTAAGAAGTTCATCGTCTGATGTTTCATTCATAGCCTATACGACATGTCGGGTAGGTTAGACGTGAAACCATATGATCTTCCGACCAACTCATGATATTAGGCCGTGATTGGATCGTTGTTTTCCAACCAAAACCGCTTGTAAAACTGACGCTTGTAAATTAAAGCAGATGGTCTTGGGCGAAGGCGCTTGGTTGGTCGATTTCGACTAGTAAAATATCGGAAGTACTTCACACACGATAAAAACACTGAACAACACTCGGACGATTGCTAATCCAGCCGTTAGCTGTTGTGTCAGCCTTGCCCATGGATGGCATGATACGCACGTCGTGCATGTATCGTCTGGTAATGTCGTCCATATAGCAATGCTCGTAAAATATACACTAGTCTCTCAAATTACACGCGTAACCCACCGGTTTTACTTTTACACCTCGGGCCTTCCGATGACGAGTAAATTACACTTGTATGTTAATACAGGTTTGAAATAAACCAGAGTTCCCAAGCGCGGCCTTACCGTTTCATGCTGTCTCAGTTTCCCGAAGGTGCTCATAGGTGTCCGATGATCTTGGCTTCCTGAATGAGCGTCGGGCACTGTATCAGACCTCCGTAGGGCCCGCGAGGCCCTCTCCGTTGTCCTTCTAGTTGTTGCGCTCGCCGTGGCACTGAGCATTGTTAACAAGGTCAATGAACATGAGGATTCAGGAGATGACTTTATTTTGACTGGATGACACTAGGGACCCACTATGGCCATAGTCGTACGTACGCAAGTGCCTCCTTATTATGTACAACTATATATTTTTTGCTTTCTCCTGGTTTCCTGACATCACGGTCCCACACCATTGTCAACCTATGTAGTCAATATAAATGAGAGAATTGCACAAGGTGCGGCCGACAGCTGGGACCAAGCAGCTTGAGCAGTATTTGTGTTTTTGAGGCGTGAGCACTGCAGAGTTTTTCTTAGCGATGATTTCGTTGTTGTTCAGAGGAGAGCAGGGTATTAACTGGGCGGACTGTGGCCCGTCTAGCCCAGGCCAGATATCCAGCTCAGATACTACTTTTTTCAAGATGAAATTTGGAAGGAGCGCAACGCAAGAATTTTTCAGAATGTCTCCGCTCCGACCTCTATTGTTATCGCAAAAATCAAGGAGGAGGCTCATCTTTGGACTTTGGCAGGAGCGAAGCAGCTTAGTATTGTTACGTCGCGAGAGTAGACCTTTTCGTTTTTGCCGCCCTGCGGCTTATGTCTAAACCTTCTTCTTAATCAATGAAAATGGCAAGTCTTTTTCCTTGTTTCAAAAAAATGGCTAGCCCAGCTATACGTCTTTTTGAGGAATACCCAGGCAAGGTCAACTTGTTATTCTCCGCCCCGCTGTGCTGCAAATCTTTCCTAGGAGGGATGCATTAGGCTTAACAGGAAAATGGGCTTTAAAAATAATAAATGGGATGTAATTATAAAAACTGGGCAATAACTATAAAAAAATGCACCAAACACGAAATTAGTTTATAAAATATTATTTATGGATTTTGAAAATCTTAAATTTTCATTGTTGCGCATGCAATGTTTCGTTGGATTTTTACGTAATACAAATTTATATTTAATCTGAATAGAAATTTCAGGATAAAAATATTTCGGATCCCATCAAAATGTGGGAAATTTTATTGCATTCTGTCTTCAACGGTTGGTTGAAATTATTAATCTTGTCCTAGCTAGAAAATGGGTTGTACTTTTAAACAACTGTAAATTTGCTGTTGTAAATTCCATTAGAATTCAAAAATGGGCTGTACATTCTTACAAAACGCAAATAAGCTATAAGTTCTCTGCCACACACTTGTGGGCCTACTAAGTGACGCGTCCCATAAAAAAATAAGTTAACGCATATGCAAGGCTTTGTCAACTTATTATAGTCAACACACGGTTCTAGCAGCAGTGGTCGTTGGATGTCTATCCAACGGATGTCGTGCTTCTTCTTCAATCTCGGATATTCTTAGCTTCGCCGCCCAAAAATGATTCCTTCCTCGACATCCGGGCGCACTGCTTCGAGGTCGACCAGGCCTACTAAGTTGGAGCGTACCAAGGGCTTTGTCAACTTAGTCAATATAAATGATTCTAGCTTCAGTGACCGTACGATGTCCATCCAACGGTCATAGTGCTTCTTCAACCTCTGGTCTTCTTGGTCCAGCCTCCCAAAGAAGCACCGGTCGTGCCGCCTGCTCCTGCCTCCCGTGGCCGGTTGTGCTGCCGCGGAGGCCTCACCGCCCCCATACTACTCCCACCGCTGGCCAGGCCATCCCTCCACTCACCCACACCCCCTGTTATTCTGCGGTGACGACAGCCTTACACCGCAGCCGAACCAGTGAACCCTCGTACTCCTCTCCACGTGCTTCCACTTCTGCGTCTTCCTCGGCTCCGCGTCATCCCCTTCCTATGTGTCGCCGTCGACCACCGCCCTGGTGCTCTCGGCGCGGCGTGGTCAACATGGTCAATGACCAACTTCCATCGGAAGAGTACTGTACGTGGAGAGGTTGACAACTGGGTTCACGGCGGCCGCAAGGAAGTGCCTCCTTATTACACGCAAAATAATTATTCCTCCACCTGAAAGCAGGGACCCGCCGGACGGGCCACCTTATTTCGCGAAAAAAACATTTCACCCTGACTGCTGGTAACCACCGAACGGGCCATCGTATTTCGTGAAAAAAACGTTCCCCCCGCTGTCAGCTCGGACACACCGGAAATGCCTCTTTATTACGCACAAAAAAATGAATACTCCCCATGCTAGCTAGGACTCACCTTGGTGGGAAGCTGACTTGTGGGCCTACTAAGTTGACGGGGACGGAGGGCTTTGTCAACTTAGTCAATATGAACGATTCTAGCTCTAGTGACCGTACGATATCCATCCAACGGCTGTAGTGCTTCTTCAACGTTTGGTCTTCTTGCTCCAGCCGCCCAAAGCAGCGCCGGTTGTGCCGCCTGCTCCTGCCTCTCGTGGCCGGCTGTGCTGCCGCGGAGGCCTCACCGCCTCCATACTACTCCTACCGTTGGCCAGGCCATCCCTCCACTCCACTCACCCACACCCCCTATTATTCTCAAGGGCGACGGCAACAAGCCGAACCATGAACGCCAGACTCTCTCCGCGTGGGCATCCATTGCCGCGTCTTCCCCGGCTCCGCGTCATCCCCTTCCTAGGCCTCGCCGTCGTCCACCGTCATGGTGCTCTCGGCGCGGCGTGGTCAATGTGGTCAATGACTGAATTCCATCGGAAGAATACTGTACATGAAGAGGCTGACAACTGGGTCCACGGCAGCCGCAAGGAAGTGCCTCGTTATTATGCAAAAAATAATTATTCCTCCACCTGACAGCAGGGACCCACAGGACGGGCCACCAGTATTTCGCGAAAAAAACGTTTGACCCTGACTGCTGGGACCCACCCGAAGGGCCACCGTATTTCACGAAAAAAATGTTCCCCCTGCTATCAGCTCGGACCCACCGGAAGTGCCTCCTAATTACGCACAAAAAAATGAATACCCCCCTACTAGCTGGTACCCACCTTGGTGGGAGGCTGACTTGTGGGCCTACTAAGCTGACGGGGATGAAGGGCTTTGTCAACTTTGTCAATATAAACGATTCTAGCTCAAGTGACCGTACGATGTCCATCCAACGGCCGTAGTGCTTCTTCAACCTTTGGTCTTCTTGCTCCAAATACCAAAGCAGCGCCGGTCGTGCCGCATGCTCCTGCTTCCCGTGGCCGGATGTGCTGCCGTGGAGGCCTCACCGCCCCCTACTATTCCCACCGCTGGCTAGGCCCTGCGGCGACGGCAACCTCACACCGCAGCCGAACCAGTGAACCCTCGTACTCCTCTTCGCGCAGGCTTCCACTACCGCGTCTTCCCCGGCTCCCTGTCGTCCCCTTGCTAGGCCTCGCTGTCGTCCACCGCCCTGGTGCTCTCGGCGCGGCATGGTCAATGTGGTCAAGGAACGACTTCCATTGGACGTGGACTGTATGTGGAGAGGCTGACAGCTGGGTCCACGGCCGCAGCAAGGAAGTTATTCCTCCACCTAACAGCGGGGACCCACCGGACGGGCCATAGTATTTCGCGAAAAAAAGTTTCCCCCCTGACTGCTGCGACCCACCAGCTGCACCTTCGCATGCAAGGAAGTGCGTCCGGGCAAAAAAAAACAATTCGCCCCGCTGACTGCTGGGACCCACCAGCTACATCTTCGCACGCAAGGAAGTGCGTCCGGGCAAAAAAAAATGATTCGCCCCCCTGACTGCTGGGACCCACCAGCTACATCTTCGCACGCAAGGAAATGCTTCCGGGCAAAAAAACGATTCGCCCCCCTGACTGCTGAGACCCACCAGCTACATCTTTGCAAGCAAAGAAGTGCCTGACAGTCGGGACCCACCTGGTCGAAGCGTGCGTACCATTGTCATTCTGGTCGCGAACGTGTATGTACATACTGGTCAATGTAGAGGCGCGCACGTGTCGTAGTAGAGGCGCGCACGTAGCATGTACACGTAGATACAGCTGCGAGGGTGCAAGAAAGAAAATACGGCCACGTACGTACATACGGGCAGGGTCTCGAATGCCTACTCGCGCATACGTACATGGCTGGGTCTGAACGGAGAAATAGCATCGTCGTCGTGTTCATCGGGAGCCAACCGGCTAGGTCGAAATGGAATGTGTGGTCGTGATCATCGGGAGGGCTTGGACGGAACAGGCAATGGAAACGAGGTCTGGCGTACCGCACAACGGAGGAAACGGCCTTGTGTTCGACCGGCCATGTTCGAAACGGGATCTTGTTCATCGGGAGGGGTCTGGCGTACCGCAAAACGGAGGAAACGGACCTCCTACGGTCGGGGCCTGGTGCACCGCAAAACGGAGGAAACGGACCTCCTACGGTCGAAACGGGGGTCATGTTGATCGGGAGGGGTGTGGCGTACCGCAAAACGGACAAAACGAACCTTCTGCGGTCGAAACGGGGGTCCTGTTCATCGGGAGGGGTGTCGCGTCGCCAAAGCGGGATTTAAACGGACCTCCTACGGTCGAAATGGGGTCCTGTTGATCGGGAGGTGTGGCGTCCGCAAAACGGATTTAAACGGACTTGTGTTGGAGCGCCACGGTCGAACGGGGGCAGGGGTGTGGCGTCAAAAAAGGGACTCCACGTGATACTTGTTCATCTCCACCGCCGACCTCCTCCGGCCTCCACCGCGTACTCCACCAGCTCTTCGCTCAACCACCCTCCACGGGCACCCTCCACCGCCTACAGCTAATCCAGCCCTCCACACCACGGGTCCTATTCAACCACCCCTCCACGGGCACCCCTCCACCGTGTACTGTTCATCCAGCCCTCCACACCACGGGTTCCTGTTCATCCAGAGGCAACGCCACCGCTCACCGTTCATCCAAACCCCCCCGCAACACTAACTGTTCATCCAATCGATCGGCTTCAGTTAGCAGCAGTAGTGAAGGAATCGCTCCATTGGGTTCAGTTAACAGCCACCGATCGATCCCTTGGGTTCAGTAACGCATAGCCTGCAGTGCAATCGCTCGGATTCAGTTAGAACCCAACGCCTCGCTCGGGTTCAGTTAGAGCCAACGCCTCGCACACACGCACGTACGTACGAGAGAAACGCGCATCACTCCGCCCCCGACCTCCCACCGTAACCGGCAACTCCCTGAAATTTTCCTCCCCCTCGCTTCTACCACGGTTTTTTCCGCCATTGACGGCCCAAAGAATGTCTTGCAGCTGCGTCTCCGGCCCGCCCAGGATGAAAAGCCCATTTTCTGTCATTATTTTTTGTCATAGAAGTAGGAGCCCACCACATCTATGATGATACCGGGTTTTGTCACAATTATCGCTATAGAAGTGTCATATGTATGACGAAAAAAATTTCGCTCGCCCAAAATGTCACGGATGTGTCTTTTTTTGTAGTGATCGATTTAATCGCAGGTCGGTTGCATCACCGACATGTGGGCTGACCCTTGTTGGGCCCATATGTCGCTGACCCAATGCACTGCAGCTAAATTCTCAAGCGGCGTCCGGAAAGTATGTTACATGATTAACGTAATAGCTACATGGGCATATTTGTTGGAGTAAATTACGGGGGAGGGAAGGGGTGGAAATATTGCTGGTCACAACGGATTGGACGAGCGTGGGGGGAGGAGAGTCATGCATGTAGATTTTTTCACACGGGGTGGAGTGGTGGGACCGCCGGACGGAGAAGGAGAGTCTGGCAGGCATATTGTTTCCACACATGGAGAGGAAAAGATTTGGAGATGAACGTGCTTCCTGTAGGTATGGGGAATGGTGCATAATAAGTCATCTTGCATGTCGGGCTAGGTATAGTCTCAAGTCATTAAAAACATACACGCCCCACACATGTTCATATTTCAAGGTGCACTAAATTATTGCATGCGATGATTAACGCTGGCCATAATGGTGGTATCTTAGCCGGTATCATGCACACGGGAATAGCAAACATGCTAATGTGGCAAAGAACTAATGAAGAGAGGGGGGTTATAGTAACTAGTGTTCAGGCATGCATTGGTAAACACATTTTTTGTGAAGAATGACACCATTAGTTGAGTACTTTTGAAGACTTCAAAAACTATGCCACCGCCTCTACTATCTTGCTAAGAGTAGGTGAAATTTTTGAATCGAGCCCTTTAAACTAGAAGGGAGGTAGTAGTACTCTAATAGCTAACCTTGTTGTGATGACAAGATAGGACATGGCACGCACCTGGACGGAGGAACTAGTCTGCATTGTGCATTTAAGTTTTGTCTGAAGTCAATGTACCTCTACTTTGACCAAACTTATAGAAAATGTATCAACATTCATAATGTCAAATCAATATTTTTACATTCATTATAAAACGTAGTTCTTATACTCATTATAATCAGTATTGTAGATATTGATATTTTTAGTATAAATTTGGTCAAACACTTTGCAAATGGTTGATGGGAGTAACAAGGACCAGAGGGAGTAGTATCATGCATGAGGAGTAGGCAAAAAAATTTGCTCATTTATAGCCGATCGAAGTCTCAAAGGGCGCGACCGCGCGAGGGAGGTGAAGGTCGTGGGAGGCGCGACGGTTGATGGAATTAAGTGAAATTACATCCACGCGCCGGCATGGCGTGCGAACAGACAGAAGCTATACCGTCAGGCCTACGATATGGGTCTAGTAGACATGACATCTAGTGGGTCCCACATAGTTCTCGAGAACTCTTTGGGGGCTTGCAGCGGTTTATCCACCGGGCAAGCCAGCAACCCCACGTCGTTCGCATGCCCTACTCGTCCCCGTCTTCTACCTTACAATAGTTCGCTCCCAGTCGTCCCGTCCTTTCACATTAGTTCGCTCCCAGTTTTTTTGCGGGGTACAATAGTTCAAGTTCTCCTAACCCTCCTCCAAAATCCATGGCCTCCCAAATCTCCATGGTCGCTGCTGAGTACCAGGTTAGGGCCATCACCGGAGATGAGTTCATCGTCATATACACACGTGAATCCGCAACGGTGAAAGCATGGCTTGCTCGCTTCGTACGCATGTTCAACAGTTCAATAGATGAGTGGGTCGCTGGGCTAAATGGTGAGTACACCATAGTCCTGGAAAGAGAGAAGATTCTAAAGGAGGCAGAGAGGAAGAAGCCCGCCGTGATCCGGGTTTCGTACATAAAGTTTGCTTTGTCTACCACATATGCCATGCCGATGTTGAGTGCCATGATTTTAAGAACTTACTCAAGGACAAAAGAGTGAAATTTGTTACTGTATACTTTAAGAACGACAGGCATATCCTGCGTCAGATAGGTCTCATTGTAGTCCAGCCCTTCGATCTCCAGAAGGCAAGCCTGGTGTCTGATACGTCTCCAACGTATCTATAATTTTTTATTGTTCCATGCTATTATATTACCCCTTTGGGATGTTTATGGGCTTTATTTTACACATTTCTATCATTTTTGGGACTAACCTACTAACCGGAGACCCAGCCCATATTGATGTTTTTTGCCTATTTCAGTATTTCGAAGAAAAGGAATATCAAATGGAGTCCAAACGGAATGAAACCTTCGGGAGCGTGATTTTTGGAACGAACGTGATCCAGAGGACTTGGAGTGCAAGCTAGCAGCGGGCGGCCACGAGATAGGAGGGCGCTTCTCGGTGCCACCGACGTACTTCTTCCTCCTATATATGCCTACGTACCCCGAAAACATCCAGGGAGCCAAGGAAACACAATTTCCACTGCCATAACCTTCTGTATCCGCGAGATTCCCTCTTGGAGCCTTCGTCGGCGCTCCGCCGGAGGGGGAATCGACCACGGAGGGCTTCTACATTGAGAACGGGGCACAAGGCAGAACAGCTTCTTCCACAACGCAAAATGAGCCTCGATGCCCAAAAATAGCTCGCAAAGGGCCACAAAGCCCACAATATGCAAGATGGTGGCAGGCGTAAGGTTGTGCAACTCGAGGCCGTAGAACTCCAGGAGCCCCCGGAGAAATGGATGAATTGGAAATCCGAGCCCTCTTATCAAATAAAGGACAAGGCATACCTGCTCTCCTTTGGAGGGACTGGGGATGCTCTCCACTTGCTTTCCGCCCTTATAGGTGGCGAGTCCGGCTCGAACCGGAACCATGAAGGCTGGGGGAAGACATCCCTTGGTTTGGAGCGTCACTAGCTTGCTGTGTAGGACGGAGCATCTCTCCCAATCTCCAGGCTGAGGGCTAGGAGGGCGAGAGGAGGAGCCGCGTCGACTGTCCATGATGGAATGGATTTCTGTCAGATGCGCTCCGATGAATGCTTGCGAAGGGAGGATGGTGTGATTCGGATCTAGATCATCGTCTCCTTTATAGGCAGCTCATTTGCGCAGCTAGGGGGGTAAATGTAAAAATACCCTAGCTTTTCGAATTTGTTTGACACGTGGAAGATGGCCATTATTGGGCGTGGAAGCCAAGGAGCGCAATATTTACGAGAAGCCGGACGCTATTCAACAGGTGCACAGGATTTGGAGAAGAACCCGCCTTGCAATGCCAAAGACAATCTACGCGCCGGACTCATCGCCATTGAAGCCTGGTTCGGCGGTTACTGAGGGAGTCCCGGATTAGGGGTGTCCGGATAGCCGAACTATCACCTTTGGCCGGACTCCTGGACTATGAAGATACAAGATTGAAGACTTCGTCCCGTGTCCGGATGGGACTTTCCTTGCCGTGGAAGGCAAGCTTGGCGATACGGATATGTAGATCTCCTACCATTGTAACCGACACTGTGTAACCCTAACCCTCTTCGGTGCCTATATAAACCGGAGGGTTTCAGTCCGTAGGACGAACAACAATCATACCATAGGCTAGCTTCTAGGGTTTAGCCTCTCTGATCTAGTGGTAGATCTACTCTTGTACTACCCATATCATCAATATTAATCAAGCAGGAGTAGGGTTTTACCTCCGTCGAGAGGGCCCGAACCTGGGTAAAAATATCGTGTCCCTTGTCTCCTGTCACCATCCGCCTAGACGCACAGTTCGGGACCCCCTACCCGAGATCCGCCGGTTTTGACACCGACAACAGGTGCACCACTAGCAGGCCTTTTGGCGCACCAGGGAGTGCGCCATTAGTATAAATTACTAATGGCGTGATGCTAGTGGCGCACCTATAGTGCACCATTAGTAGCCAAAACAGGTGCACCACTAGCAGGCCTTTTCCTAGTAGTGGTACTCCCTCCATTTTTATTTAAGTCCGCGTATTAGCATTGGTCAAAGTCAAGTTTTGTAAACTCTCAGAAAGCTTATAACAAAAAATATTAACATATACAATAACAAATAAATACCATTAGATTCATTATTGAATGTACTTTCACATCATACATATTTGTTATGGTAAATGTTTATATTTTCTATAAACTTGGTCAAACTTTAGGAAGTTTGACTTCGGTCAAACCTAATATGTAGAGTTTACTACTACTACTCGCTACTTTCTTAGCCGAATCACTCAACAGGCCACATAGGCAGTTCAGTGTCACAAAATTTTGAGGTCGGCAGGAAAATCTCCCGCGACCCTGATTCGAGCAGTGGGAAGTTACCATCATAGCCTTCGGAATAGGCCTACGAATGACGCTTGATAGGGGGTTGTTTTCGTAATTTCAGGTTCACCCTACCCAGCCAACCCCACCCCGGCACCCAGAGTAGTACACCTGAATACTCCCTATTTTCTATCCCCACCGCAAAATAAACTTCTCCACGACACCGCAGCCTTCGTGCTCCTCCCCTTTACATCGGCCTCATCGACGACCTCATACGCCGCACTGGAGCCGGTCCACCGTCGTCGTCGTACACGGAGCCTCTTCCCCGGCATCGTCTTCCATGGTCTCGGATCTGCTTCTCGGAAGCCGACGCCAATCGCAGAAGTACCACCGTCGTGGACAATGAACTCACTCCCGTTGACGACCATGACTCACAGAGGCCGCCGCGACCATCCTTCTTCTCCTCGATTGGTAATGTGTGTATTGAATCACTTAGCAGTACATGTAGAGTTCCAATTTTATTCATGCCTACCATTCAAATTTCCTGGGTGCTATTGTTCCCATAAAAATTATTGGTTTGTGACACCCCAAAACTTTTAACCTTGTTTTATTAATTAAAATTTTGCCAGGAAATTAATTTTTTATTTTTTTGGATTTATTCTTGATCTCAGACCCTCTCTTTTCCCCTAAGTTATGGAGTTTTCACCCCTAGTAAAAACTTTCCAATTGTTATTGGACTTGTTTAACCTCTCAAGAAAAACTTTTCTTTTATTAGTAGAACTAATTACATAATTAATTTGCTTGATCTTTATTTTCTTGAAAAAAATGGTTTTCCAAGGTTATATGGCCATATTTGAACTACAACCATTTGATAAATTCACTTAAAATTCCAACCAAAATTTGGAGATGTCATGTGATGTTTCTAAAGCACTTTTATGCAAAAAATTATTTCATTCATTAAGTATTTTGAGTTCTACACCTAATTTTCAAATCTGGTCCAGTGGGCAGTTTTGCACTACAACCCATTTAAATATTTATTTAGAGCCTCCACCAAAATTTTGGGATGTCAATATGAGTATGTTAATTAACTTTTTGCAAAAACCCAGTGATGTCCTTTGAAAAATTTGAGTGAATCAACCTCTTTTCTATTCTGGTCCAACTTGAGGATTTGTACAGCAACCACATTTTTAGTTGCTCCCTTATCCATGATTCCTTTTCCTACTTGTAGTCCTCCCTGCTAAACCCTTAAGTCCAAGAGGTTGGACTCATTGGAGTAATCCTAGTTCTTGCAATCATGCCCTGTTCTTTCTGTCCAACTCTGGAGTTTTGCAAAACTTGCAGTAGCAAGTTTCTCCTTTTGTCCAAATGACCTTACCACCATCTCATTCATCTAAAGAGACCCTACTCTGGAAGATTTGGCCACTCCAAGAAATGCCTAGGTGCCTGTGGCATTTTGTCAAACACCTTGAGAGCATGGACAGATTTGGCATGAATTTTTGTTTACATTGTGAACCTGATCCCCTGACCAGACCAGCATGTCCCATGGATTTGCCCTAACCTACAACCCCACCCTGCTAACTCTCTTGTGGTTTCGAGTCCCCTAGCATGCATTAGCATTTCGTCGATCACGTGCCATGCGTGCTCTGGGCGCGAGCAGAGCACGCGTTTTGCACGTGCCGTGCCCAAGCCGACGCGTCACGCCCCTGGTTTTGCCCCGATGCAGAGCCGCGCCACGCGCTCCCCTCCTCACCACATCACGCCAAGCAGCCCTAGTGCCCTACAGCACCGCCGTCAGAGCCCCTTGGCGGCACGCCGGCGTCTTCAGCGCGTCTTGGCCACGGTCGGTGCCGCCCTCGCCACCAGCGCTCGCCAGCTGCCCCCTGGAGCGGTTCAAGCTCATCCGCAACCTCGTCCTCTAGCACACGTCGCCGCCACGTCGCCCTAGCTACAGAATAACGGTCGCCGGCGACCTTATCCCCAGCCGCCGCGGAACAGCCTTGACTCGCCTATTTAGGAAGCCCCGAGCTCGTCCCCTCATGCGGGAAGTCTCAAGCCATCGCCCTAGGACCCCCCTTGGCCAGCAATCGAACCAGGGAGGCCATCCTCCCCGACTCTGGCCAGTTCGGCCACCGCCGCCTCCCGGCTCCGTCTGGCGCAACCAGGGCCTCCCCCTCTCCACTCTTTTCACCAGGAGACCCCTCTCCCTCTCGTGAGTCCATTCCCCTACTCAATCTTGATCGGGACTCGCCGCGGGCGAAAACTCACTTTGCCCGACGGCCACCGTCCGTTGCGGAGCTCGCTGTCGGCAGCTCTGTCCACCCCAGATGCCAAAGCAACCACCGGAGTGACCGCCTCGGCCCCCTGAACCCGCGAGTGACCTCGGTTTCCCGAACCGGTGCCACCGTTCACCGGCGAGCCTCGCCGGAGTTCCACCCCCGCTCGGGCAGAGAAAGAGGAGGGGAGGGAAGACCAGTCAAACCTGACCAGTGGGCCAGGTGGGCCCACTGTGAGTGACTCACGCGCGGTCCACGCTGGATTAGTGGAAACGTATTTTTCAGAATACGTCTTCGACGTGGTCAGTTCGAATCGTTTTCTTTTTCGGTTTTATTTTTAAAATCTAATTTTTGACCAGAACTTTGACTGTCTATAACTTTTTAAATACAACTCCAAATGAGTTGATTCTTTTTCCTACCTCTCTCAAATATTGTCTAGTTTATTTTAAGATTTATTTCAGAAAAATCAGACAACCTTTTGGTACTATTTTTCAAACTATATATTGATTCAAAAATATTTTAAATAGGATTCTGGAGAGAGGTGAAAGCCTTCAAAGATTTTGGAGTGCACCCCGCCTCCCCACAACTTGAAGGCATCCTGAACCCTGGCATAATATTTTTGATGTGTTGGTTGACACGATTGTAACACCACCTTACTTCGGAAAACTCGTTATTTTATGTGGTGATACGATCCTTTGCATGAATGCATATTAGTGATTTCCTTGTTGTTGGAAATGAATATACTTGTGATGGTAATCATCCTCATGTGCCTTGCATGCATGCCGAAAAGGAATCCGGGAAAGCCTCTGCCTTGGGTAGGCGTGAGCTTGTCGCTGGTCTCTGTCGGGACGGTTATGTCCGGTATGGCATAGTAAGGTATAATGAGCGGTGATTCTGTTGGTTGAAATATATATTGGTTACACATATCATGCAGGGAAATTCATAAACCTCCTGAGTCGACCGTAGATCGAGTCTTGTTCCAGTAACCCTCATACTTGTTTCGTACTACCACTTGTCCCTACAATAGGTAGGGTACGGTTCAGTAAGTCGTCAACCCCTTTCAAGCACACACCATACAGAGAGGCCATGGTGGAAGATACCGGTTGTAGCAGGTAGGCAGGCCACCTGGTCCGGGGGCATGGGTGTTTCCGGTTGGGACCGAGAGGGGGGCACCCCTTAGAGTGTGTGGTATAAATTTGATGCCATGCTATGCGAGGTTGTAGCCTCCCCACTTAGAGTTTTGCTTGACAGGTGTCGTGGGTGATTCCAGACACCAGTGAGTTAAGCTGGTGTGTGCAAGTCAGGTGCGTTTTCAATTAAAAGACCGTAGACGGAATTAGTCTGATGGACTAAAGGAATCCGTTACTCGTGGGTAAAGAGTACACCCTCTGCAGAGATTAAATCTATTCGAATAGCCGTGTCCATGGTTAAGGACTACAGTCTAGGATGGGTCAAGTGTCGATCTTACTGTCGGTCTTCGGAGGAGAAACTACTAAACCAGAACATGGATCATGACTGATGACTTGTGATAATTATGTTATGTTTATTATGGACTAACCCATTATATTATTTGAATTATTGAGTATCCCCGGGACGGTTCTACCCCCTGGATATTCATTGTGATTATTTATTTTGTAAGCCCTTTATGTGGTGTCGCTGAGACGACCGACTGTGGCATTGCTTGTTATTTATTTACTTTATAAGTCCTTTATGTGGTGTCGCTGAGACGTCCGACTGTGGCATTGCTTATTATTTATTTACTTTATAAGCCCTTTATGTGGTGTCGCTGAGACGCACGACTGTGGCATTGCTTGTTATTTATTTACTTTATAAGCCCTTTATGTGGTGTCATTTGACGCCTTTATCGTGGCATTGCTTGTTATTTATTTACTTTATAAGCCCTTTATGTGGTGTCGCTGAGACGCCCGGCTGCGGCATTTTATTTCCACTCCATTATTGCTTATTCGTGTTGCATATAAATAACCTACTTGCATGCATCAGAGATTTTATTTTATGACTAACGATGTGATCATAGAATATTTCAGCGCACGATTATCATCTATATTATACCCGTGTTCATAATGTTTGCGAGTACATTCAAAGTACTCACTGGCTTGTCCCTGGCTATTGTCTTGGCCAGATTTCCTGCACGGAGAGGAGCGTTGTGACGACAGCCCCAGAACCTAAGCAACGGTGATAGCAGCCTCGTGAAGATAGGAGTTAAACTGGTCAGCTGTTCCTGTTGGGAAATGGAGTCCCATAGACACCGATGATCCACAAACCGCTTCCTCCATCAACCTCTAGAAATCACTTGTTGTACTCATAGGCCAGAATGGTCTTGTACTGCATATTTTGTATTTTGCTTGGAATTTCTGTATCAATTTGGTGCCTCATCAGCTAACAGTAATCCTGGGGCTGGTGAGCACAACGGCCATTTTCTGGAAATTAATACCCGGAAAACCGGTCGTGAAAAACTTGGTATCAGAGCCAGGCTGACCATTGGCTAATCCTATCTTAGCCAGGTCGAAAATTTTAGGCAAACCAACCCACCAGACCTTAACTGAACCCCAGCCAAGCTTCTCGTGCAAGATAGCCACACAGTGACCCTGACACTTTTGGCAGTCGGTGCCCAACCTATCAACCTAGCATGTCGATCACGCACCAGTGACCAGCACCTAAGATGTCTCATTCGCAAGCATGCGAAGGAAGACTCCGTCCCTTTTTCCTATAAAAAGGGCAAGCTAGCCCCAACCCAGCACAGCACAGCCGCTACCCCAAATCGAGCCATAATGCCTGGCCCCATCGTGCACAGTGAGACCACAGCAACAAACCTTGGAGGCTTTGTGACCATACTCGCTAACCTCACCCGACGTGCCTATGCATTAGAAGAGCCCCCAGAATATGTTGTGTACCAAGGACCCATGAGCGGTGAGGACCATCAATTCTGGGCCACTGTACACATCTACGGTAGGGGTGCATGCCGCGAACGCCCTACAGTTCACCGAAGGACAACTTCCTTTGAGCCACAAGCCGTCCAACTAGCAGCGCGAGAGGCTATAGTTCAACTCCGGCACTTGTCGCCCAGAGTTAACTGTCGCTCGTTCTACTACTACCCCAGACGTGAAGGGCATGGTAGACCACCCCAAGTTGCCAATGGAGATCACGAGACGGATCCTGCATTGTTGCACCTAGTGTGCTATGTAGGTGCGCTAGAGGAATTGTTCGATCAAATCACCATTGATCTGATCGCAGCTCGTGGAGAGCTGGTTCGTCGAGCCCCGGCGAGAGGAGAGAACGATCCTTACGCCGACAACCTAGTCGTGCTGTTCGGACACCCGATCGAGTCCCTGAGATCTGCCCCAGCCATCGGCCAAGGTGCTTTGATGACCCCAGAAGTGCTTCGTCGCCTCTTGGGAGCACACTCCAACGGGGTTGTGGCCAACAATCCCCGAGATGGTCATCATCGCTACCCCGAGCCTGCAGCCACCCAACCCCCTCCAGCTAATCCCGATAGTGAGACCCGAGGAGAAGCCTCGACATCCCCAAGGCACGCCCGCTTGGATATAAATGAGGTAGACTAAGTCACTCGAGTAGTGTCGAGTCTCAATGTATCCTCACTTTATAATCCCGTGACCTATTAAATAAACGTAGCCTGTTGTTGTACCTCTGTTTTAATTAGTAGCCTTGCATGGATATGTCAGCATGCGGTATAAATTTCTATCCCAGGCACAATTACCAAAAACCACCTCGACAACCCCCATAGTGATACGTCACTTTAGTGAGATGTGTGTATCTGTGGCTTGACCCCGACCCTTGGAGCTGAGCTGGCAAATTCATTACCTTTCACCACGGTAAATTGACCCAGCTCCAGTGCTATAAAAGGGCCACCGCGTGACCCTCCCAAGCACCCCTCACCTTGTGTACCATCCTCACAAACCATATCTTGCCATGCCGAGCCCTAGTATTTATCTGAGAACCCCAGATGCAACCCCAGGTAGTTTTTTCAAAATATTGTGGGATTTTACCTGCAGTACCATGGGTTCTACCCAGCCACCCCAGTACGAGCTATTCAAATCGAGAATCACCCAGTCCACCTCGAAATATTGGGCAGCAGTACACATCCCTTCCGTAAACTCAAACCAAGACCCAACGGAGGTCTCCTTCGTGGGGAAATCTATGCTGACCCCACATATGACCATAGAAGCTGCTGCATACGAAGCGCTTGCCCGCCTTCGATTCGCGGTACCCTATGTCAGCAAACGAGGGTATTATTACTTTCTGAGCAGTGCAGCACCCGAAGAAGTAACATCCTTTCCCGGTGGACGAATTGAGAGAGACCCAGTACAGGCCAATCTTGTCCAGTACGTCATCGGTCAAGAACGTTTAACCCAACGTGTGATGGGTTATCTCCAGAGCCTCGCGGAATTAAATCCTTAGATCGCCATCGGCAGATCACTGAGGCCCGACTAGGAGAGACGCATTCATCGACTGGTCAATCCACTTCCCCCGATAGAAGAGGAGTGTGTCCCAGTACCAGAGACGTTTTCTAGGGACCCCGTCCAGTTACCGTTTGCATTATAGACGTCGCTGCTATGTTTATTATTGCAACATTTATTTATAAGTCGTAACTTATGTGTGGTACCCCGAGTTTGCGAGGCGAGTAAATCATTTAGTTTCTATTAATGTGAGTAGTTCTGTTGCAGTTTGACTCTAATATATTACTGTTTTCTCACACGAAAAATCCTGGAGTAAGATTTCTTTCCCCAGAATTGCTGCATCGTACACCTTCTCACGACATGGATTATTTTATTTCACACAGCACCACGGCAGCAGACTCACCACCGCTCGAACACATACCCTGCTTGCAAAAAAACACGTGACCGTGGAGTATTTGTTTTTCAAAACAACTCCTAACAAATCTCGAGGACGAGATTTTTTCTTAAGGGGGGTAGTGTTGTGACACCCCAAAATTGTTAACCTTGTTTTATTAATTAAAATTTTGCCAGGAAATTAAATTTTTATTTTTTTGGATTTATTCTTGATCTCAGAGCTCTCTTTTGCTCTAAGTTGTGGAGTTTTCACCCCTAGTAAAAATTTCCAATTGTTATTGGACTTGTTTAACCTCTCAAGAAAAACTTTTCTTTTATTAGTAGAACTAATTACATAATTAATTTGCTTGATCTTTATTTTCTTGAAAAAATGGTTTTCCAAGGTTATATGGCCATATTTGAACTACAACCATTTGATAAATTCACTTAAAATTCCAACCAAAATTTGGAGATGTCATGTGATGTTTCTAAAACACTTTTATGCAAAAATTATTTCATTCATTAAGTATTTTGAGTTCTACACCTAATTTTCAAATCTGGTCCAGTGGGCAGTTTTGCACTACAACCCATTTAAATATTTCTTTAGAGCCTCCACCAAAATTTTGGGATGTCAATATGAGTATGTTAATTAACTTTTTGCAAAAACCAAGTGATGTCCTTTGAAAAATTTGAGTGAATCAACCTCTTTTCTATTCTGATCCAACTTGAGGATTTGTACAGCAACCACATTTTTAGTTGCTCCCTTATCCATGATTCCTTTTCCTACTTGTAGTCCTCCCTGCTAAACCCTTAAGTCCAAGAGGTTGGACTCATTGGAGAAATCCTAGTTCTTGCAATCATGCCCTGTTCTTTCTGTCCAAATCTGGAGTTTTGCAAAACTTGCACTAGCAAGTTTCTCCTTTTGTCCAAATGACCTTACCACCCTCTCATTCATCTAAAGAGACCCCATTCTGGAAGATTTGGCCACTCCAAGAAATGCCTACGTACCTGCGGCATTTTGTCAAACACCTTGAGAGCATGGACAGATTTGGCATGAATTTTTTTTACATTGTGAACCTGATCCCCTGACCAGACCAGCATGTCCCATGGATTTCCCCTAACCTACAACCCCACCCTGCTAACTCTCTTGTGGTTTAGAGACCCCTAGCATGCATTAGCATTTCGTCGAGCACGTCCCGTGCGTGCTCTGGGCGCGAGCAGACCACGCATTTTACATGTGCTGCGCCCAAGCCGATGCGTCGCGCCCCTGGTTTTGCCCCCGCTGCAGAGCCGCGCCACGCGCTCCCCTCCTCACCACATCACGCCAAGCAGCCCTGGTGCCCTACACACTGCCGTCAGAGCCCCTTGGCGGCACGCCGGCGTCCGCAGCGCGTCTCTGCCACGGTCGGTGCCGCCCTCGCCACCAGCGCTCGCCAGCTGCCCCCTGGAGCGGTTCAAGCTCATCCGCAACCTCGTCCTCTAGCACACGTCGCCGCCACGTCGCCCTAGCTACAGAATGACGGTCGTCGGCGACCTTATCCCCAGCCGCCGCAGAACTGCCTTGACTCGCCTATTTAGGAAGCCCTGATCTCGTCCTCGCACGCAGGCAGTCTCAAGCCATCCCCCTAGGACCCCCCTTGGCCAGCAATCGAACCAGGGAGGCCATCTTCCCCGACTCCGGCCAGTTCGGCCACCGCCGCCTCCCGGCTCCGTCCGGCGCAACCAGGGCCTCCCCCTCTCCACTCTTTTCACCAGGAGCCCCCTCTCCCTCTCGTGAGTCCATTCCCCTACTCAATCTTGATCGGGACTTGCCGCGGCCGAAAACTCACTTTGCCCGACGGCCACCGTCCGCTGCGGAGCTTGCTGCCGGCAGCTTTGTCCACCCAGAGGCCAAAGCGACCACCGGAGTGACCGCCTCGGCCCCCTGAACCTGCGGGTGACCTCGGTTTCCCGAACGGTGCCACCGTTCACCGGCGAGCCTCGCCGGAGTTCCACCCCCGCTCGGGCAGAGAAGGAGGAGGGGAGGGAAGACCAGTCAAACCTGACCAGTGGGCCAGGAGGGCCCATTGTCAGTGACTCACGCGCGGTCCACGCTGGATTAGTGGAAACATATTTTTAAGAATTTGTCTTCGACGTGGTCAGTTCGAATCGTTTTTCTTTTTCAGTTTTATATTTAAAATCAGATTTTTGACCAGAACTTTGACTGTCTATAACTTTTTAAATACAACTCCAAATGAGTTGATTCTTTTTCCTACCTCTCTCAAATATTGTCTAGTTTATTTTAAGATTTATTTCAAAAAAATTCATACAACCTTTTGGTACTGTTTTTGAAATTACATATTGATAAAAAAATATTTTAAATAGGATTTTGGAGAGAGGAGAAAGCCTTCAAAGATTTTGGAGTGCACCCTGCCTCCCCACAACTTGAAGGCAAGCATCCTGAACCCTGACATAATATTTTTGATGTGTTGGTTGACACGATTATAACACCACCTTACTTCGGAAAACTCGGTATTTTATGTGGTGATAAGATCCTTTGCATGAATGCATATTAGTGATTTCCTTGTTGTTGGAAATGAATATACTTGTGATGCTAATCATCCTCATGTGCCTTGCATGCATGCCGAAAAGGAATCTGGGAAAGCCTCTGCCTTGGGTAGGCGTGAGCTTGTCGCCTGTCTCTGTCGGGACGATTATGTCCAGTATGGCATAGTAAGGTATAATGAGCGGTGATTCTGTTGGTTGAAATATATATTGGTTACACATATCATGTAGGGAAATTCATAAACCTCCTGAGTTGACCGTAGATCGAGTCTTGTTCCAGTAACCCCCATACTTGTTTCGTACTACCACTTGTCCCTACAATAGGTAGGGTACGGTTTAGTAAGTCGTCAACCCCTTTCAAGCACACACCGTACAGAGAGGCCATGGTGGAAGATACCGGTTGTAGCGGTAGGCGAGCCACCGTCGAGGGCATGGGTGTTTCGGTTGGGACCGAGAGGGGGCACCCTTAGGCGTCTTGATATAAATTTGATCCCGTGTTATGCGAGGTTGTAGCCTCCCCACTTAGAGTTTTGCTTGACAGGTGTCGTGGGTGATTCCAGACACCGGTGAGTTAAGATGGCGTGTGCAAGTCAGGTGCATTTTCAATTAAAAGACCGTAGACGGAATTAGTCCGATGGACTAAAGGAATCCGTTACTCGTGGGTAAAGAGTACACCCTCCGCAGAGATTAAATATATTCGAATAGCTGTGTCCATGGTTAAGGACTACAGTCTGGGATGGGTCAAGTGTCGGTCTTAGTGTCGGTCTTCGGAGGAGAAACTACTAAACCAGAACGTGGATCATGAGTGATGACTTGTGATAATTATGTTATGTTTATTATGGACTAACCCATTATATTATTTGAATTATTGAGTATCCCTGGGACGGTTCTACCTCCTGTATATCCATTGTGATTATTTATTTTATAAGCCCTTTATGTGGTGTCGCTGAGACGCCCGACTGTGGCATTGCTTGTCATTTATTTACTTTATAAGCCCTTTATGTGGTGTCGCTGAGACGCCCGACTATGGCATTGCTTGTTATTTATTTACTTTATAAGCCCTTTATGTGGTGTCGCTGAGACGCCCGACTGTGGCATTGCTTGTTATTTATTTACTTTTGTAAGCCCTTTATGTGGTGTCGCTGAGACGCCCGACTGTGAGATTGCTTGTTATTTATTTACTTTATAAGCCCTTTATGTGGTGTCGCTGAGACGCCCGACTGCGGCATTTTATTTCCACTCCATTATTGCTTATTCGTGTTGCATATAAATAACCTGCTTGCATGCATCAGAGATTTTATTTTATGACTGAGGATGTGATCATAGAATATTTCAGCGCACGATTATCATTTATATTATACCCGTGTTCATAATGTTTGCGAGTACATTCAAAGTACTCACTGGCTTGTCCCTGGCTATTGTCTTGGCCAGATTTCCTGCACGGAGAGGAGCGTTGTGACGACAGCCCCAGAACCTAAGCAACGGTGATAGCAGCCTCATGAAGATAGGAGTTAACCTGGTCAGCTATTCCTGTTGGGAAATGGAGTCCCATAGACACCGATGATCCACAAACCGCTTCGGCCATCAACCTCTAGAAATCACTTGTTGTACTCATAGGCCAGAAGGGTCTTGTACTGCATATTTTGTATTTTGCTTGGAATTTCTGTATAAATTTGCTGCCTCATCAGCTAACAGTAATCCTGGGGCTGGTGAGCACAACGACCATTTTCTGGAAATTAATACCCGGAAAATCGGTCGTGACATGGTTATAGCCTCCATTGTCCAACAGAATATCAGCTTGTAATTGTGCATCGCTCATGTATCGCGCTGTGCTTGGGTAGGTTTTTCATCTGCAACCAGTAGTGTGGCAAATGATGAAAAGTTTTTTAGAACTAGCAAGATGCCCATGCGTTGCACGCATCAAGATGCATTTGTATGAGTAGTTTATCTTGTGGGATAAAACGATGAGCGAGGGAAGGCCTTATTTGCAAATCTGGGGAGGGGTATGGGTATCTTTTTGGAAAATTCCTGTTTGTTTCCTTCCTATCTGTCAGATATAAATCGGACGGGCTATATTGCAGGATGGCAGGCACACCATCATCACCAACTCTATTTTTTTATAAGAAAAAAAGTATAGAGAAAAAAAGTATAGAGAAAAAAAGTAGATATTATAGAAGTAGAGATAAATATTGAATATTAAATTTAAAATAAATATAACAATAGAGAAGAGAGTAGAGATAGCAGAGACATCAGGAAAGGATCGCGCGCGCGAGAAAAAGCGGCCGGGCGTGCGCTAGTTTTGGCACGCGGCGTCCGGCGCGCTTTATAAAATCCAATGCCCTCCCACCGCTCTCTCCCCGCTCTGTGCCTCACCACCGCTCTCTCCCTGCTCTTTCTCGCCTCACCGCTGCCGCGCCACCATGCCGTCGCATCTCCGAGAAACTTGGGGATACCACGGTGTCCTTGCGCGCCCCTCCGGTGGCTTCTTCGCCAAGATCCGGTTCCATGGGATGCGCCTCAGCCTCGGCAATTTTGACACTGCCAACGAGGCCGCCCACGCGTACGACGTAGCGGTGTGGCGCCTATGGTGACCTCATAGAACATTGAACTTCCCCAACGTGCCGACACGGGAGCATGCGCAGGAGCTCGCGCCTCTGCCGCGGCTTAGCACCGACGAGATCGTCGCGACAACCGGAGGCGGGAGCATCGTCTCGACATCACCGAGATGGACGAGGAAGCCATGGCGCTGTGGCGCCAACACTTCCCGCAGGACATCATCAATGAGCGCGAGTTCTACGCGCAAAGGAGGGCGGAGAGGGATAAGACGAGGGCGGAGCAAGCCGCCTATCGCGAGGACAAGCGTAGGAGAAAAGCGGACGCTAAATTCAACATGAGGCTAGGAGCAGCGTCGCCCTGGGAATCCGACGAGGATTGGTATCTTCACGCCAACAGCCAGACGTTGGAGGAGGACATCACCGAGGAGGAGTCAGACGACGAGGAGTAGTTGAATTATCTTTTTGTATCTATCTATGCTGAGAACTATCCTCTAGTAGTACTCTCTAGTCCCTACTTCTCGATCTCAGCACTGTAAACGCTTTTTTAAAGCGCCGCACGTTGCGATTCTGTTGGAGATGCTCTAACATGGCAGACGAGTGCTTTAATGTTGCCCACAAGATGCGCGAGTATTACTAGTAGTATATTTTTCTTGCCATGTTGAGATTTTAAAACCATGAGTGCGAACATGTAGAGGAGCAATGAAGACCAAACATGGGATATTGGGGACATCTTCAAGGAGTGTGGCAAATTAAAGAGGAGCTGCACCGAACCTGTAAAACGAGCTTTGTTAAGTAACACCCTTTCAGTTACATTCATTTAGCCTCGTGTTCTTCGATGTGTATATGTTGTAGTTTCTGTTTCTCTTAAGCCCGGTGTTCTTTGATGTGTAATAAGAAGAGTCTTAATCATCCTAATGCTTTCGTTTTTAGCTTGATGTAGGAAGTGGGTGTTCTCACCTTGTAGTCTGTTTTTATATTATTTTTTTCCTTTTGAATTCACTTCTCCGAGTTCTGTTTATCTGGCTTCTACTAAATGGATCTAGGTTGCTCTAAGTATTGATATAAAAAAAGAAGTAACTTCGTGTCAGGATGTAGTTCCTGCGAGGAGGGAAGTATGGTCAGCCTCGAGATAATGTTTCCAAAATGAGGATGGATTACACACAAGGTGCTAGTTCCCTAATGATGCTGGATTAGACACAAGGTGCAAATTCCCAGATGATGCTGGATTACACACAAGCCAGGTGGAGTCATCAGCTGTTCGTGTCCTCGTGGCATTAGTAAAGGCTGAAAGAAAGCGTGCAATAGCCCTTGAGAATGTAGCTGAGTTCCTGAAGAAGCGAAAAGAGAAATCAGATGCTCTCTTCACCCAAGACAAAGAAGAGATGGAAGAAGCCAGAAATAAGCTAGGAGAGGCAAAGCAGGCTAGGCGTCTCCTGCTATCTAAAACTGTTGTCAATACAAAATTTCCTTCATAATAGCTAGGTTCAAATGTTTATCCAGTCAGCATGCCTGTTGTGATGTTCGTGCATCTACTGATGTGGCACAGAATATATTTTTCCGGGTCATGGAATAACAGCAAATACTTTCCAAACAATAATAGACGAAGCATTGGACATGGTATAGTTCATGCGCAAGCCCGACATTCCAAGTTCAACTTCCACATAAAACTCATGTTCACAGATATCTGCACATTCATACATAATGTCCACAACCATGATTCACTTCAAAGCCAAAAAATGTGAGGAGAGTTACAAATAAAGAAAAACCTCTACTAGTTCCTGCTACCAGTGCGAGCACAACAAGTCAAGACCATGCGTAAATTAATTATATTTTAGTCATTTTTTGTGTTCTAAAATGCCTACTGGCTCGCGGAAGCACGTGTTGCCGGCACACGCACAGATTCAATGAAGGCAGGCAGGGCAGTCTTAAGCTGGTTGCACGCGGCGAGGAGGCGTGCTTAGCCGGGCCTGCAGCGAGTGCGGCCCACTTGGCCGGCGCACCGGTTCAATGCTTGCGCTATGAGAGGTCGCGTCCGTGTCAGAGCAATCACTCCCTCCAGTCCTTTTTTGTTTGGGTATAACAAAATCACATTTTCCATTCACATTTTACAAGTAAAATTCGTGGACAAACTTTGACCCAAAATACGATGGGGACTAGTAAACCAGAATGGAGGTAGTAGTTTTTTGAAATCAAAGAAGGGTTTCCCCTTCCGATTTTCACTACTAAAAACCAGCATCTAAATCTAAACCATAGTATTTGCCCTAGAACTACCAGGTTCAACATCTCGCAACATAAACCCATACAACCATACGCCAAGGAGGTCTGTAGTACTATGAATTCCATTTTCGCTCCATACCAATCGTTCTAAAAACTACTTACTAGTTATAACGCGCCATTGAAAATCGGAACTATTAACCCTACTAAAAAAAGGATATTTTAAACGTGGCTACTCGATCTGTGGCAACTGGCAAGCCACCGCGCTCCAAGTCGTTCACCTGTGGTCCCGACCATCAACTCCTATGGATCAAATTATCACGCAAGCTGACTATTCCTACAAAGGTGCTCCACCACGTACCCGGTACCCGCGAATGCAGCAATCGTGCACCTAGGGTTTTAGGGTTTAGTTGTTAATGTCACCTTTACATAACACTCATGTGTGCGAGACAGCGAGAGGCCGACTGCGTGCGTGCGCCTCTTCTCTTCGTATATGTACTCCACCGTTTGTCTGGTGTCCAAAAATTATAACTACTAGCAATGTGCCAATGCGTTGCCACACGATCAAAGTAGATTAATACATATTCACCAATTTGATAGAAAAAAGTCTAGTTTTGAAATACGTATATCACTAAAAATATGTTATGATTCACTCAAAATATATTCCTTTGGCGGTTTTGATGAGATAAGGGAGGAATGTTGTTAGTTTCAAGATTCGAGAAGTGGTATATGTCTAACTTCTACTCTTACTAGCAAGATGCCCGTGCATTGCGCGGAACATCAAGATCTTGTGGGAGAAAAGGATGAGCGAGGGAAGGCCTTATCAGCAAATGTGGTGAGGAGTGCGGGAAAATGGCCATATTTTCCTTCCCATCCGCCAGATATAAATCGGACGACCTACATTGCAGGATGGCAGGCCCACTATCATCACCAACTCTATTTTTTATCCCTACTCTTATAAAAAGCATTGTCGGTGATGATCGTGTGCCTGCCATCCTGCAATATAGGCCGTCCAATCTATATCTGACGGATAGGAAGGAAACTATGGCAATTTTGCAAAAAGATACCCACACCCCTCTCCACATTTGCAAATAATGCCATCCCTCGTCCATCCTTTTCCCCCACAAGATAAACTACTCATACAAATGCATCTTGATGTTCCGTGCAACGGATGGGCATCTTGCTAGTTGTTGCAAAAAGCCCATGTGTGTGTGAGAGAGAGGGAGAGTGGAGGAGGACGGAGTGCATGTGTGACAAAGACACAAGGAGTGTGTGTGCGATAGGTATCATCTTAAAATGAGGCGATAGTGTGTGTGTGCACGATCGAGAAGGCGTGTCTCAAGAAGGGAAGAAAAATCTACATAGATACAAGGAGCGGGAGAGAGACATGTATGCGATACTGGAAGCATGAGTGTGCGGGTGTATAAACCTATCAGGGTAGTCAATAAATGTTTGTGAGAGAAATACGAGTCGGGGTGCGAATGCAAGAGTTTTGTGTGTGTGTGTGTGTGTGTGTGTGAGAGAGAGAGAGAGACAGTAGTTGGGAAGGGGAGTGGAAGCAGGAGTTGTGTGTGTGTCTGTGAGAGAGAGAGGGGGGGTTGTCTGATCGGTAAACAAATGAATAATGGCGATGCAGGATGGAGATTTAAAGGAGACAAAGAACAAATGTTGTGTCTACAGAGAGAGAGAGAGAGAGAGAGAGAGAGAGAGAGAGAGTAATTTTAGTGGTATGAGTCATATGTAGAGACATATAGGGTGTGTGAGAGAATCCCATAGAGAGAAAGACAAAGTGAAAGACGAGTGGAGACTGTGTGTGTGTGGCGGTGAAAAAGAAAGCTTATTTACCGAGTGATACGAGAGAACAGTAGAGACGTGAGAGGTAATGAAAATTGTGTAATGTATAATGATAGGGAGAGTGTGACACTTCTCAAGGGAGACGTCGAGACACCATGTTTGCGGGGATAGGAGAAACATGAAGTGAGCGTGCGGGTGAGCTGAAGAAAAGAGAGTGATAGCTACCTGAAGGAGCATGCATGCGAGAGAGATGGGCGTGAAAGGAGTGAACAGAAAAGGGATTCAAATATTTGAATTCAAGATGATGATACATGTAATCCATACTCGAACCAAAATTGATCTATCAAACATGCATACTCATATGAATTCACGCACATCTATGTTATTTAATATGTAGATATTAATGATCCATACATTTTAGTAGAACATAATTTGGTTAAATTTTTTTGAATTTATCCTTAAGATTTTGAGATCATTGTATTTGTAAATCATATTATACATATACGGGAGCAGAATTCTTTGTTGTGCTTTTGAAAGTATATATTAAAAATGATGTATATAGTAATTCCAATTGAAAATGGATCCCGCCTGAAAAAAAATAGAATACAAACGGGATTCGAATTGAGTTGGCATGGTAAACGTGCACTCTGCAAAATTTGAACGAAGCGAGGAAAGTCGCAGTAACCGCTCGAAACCCAAATCTGCGAGATGGAAATTATTACTGCCTATCCCTGCCACGCAAAGCCTATCTGCTGGATTTCTATAGGTTTCGATAGGGTTAGGTTTGTAATTTCACCCAAACGTGATGTAACCGCCTCTCACCCGGATTCATACACGGTGGGCGCCAAAACACAGTGTGTCCTCGGCTGAAATCGACTCCCTCCCCGATTCATATTCATACACGATCAGCACCAAACACAAACTCTCGTCGGCAAATATTTGGTGTATGCGAGATTACCGTCCTATCCCCAACCGATTAATATTGCTGTGATGTAGGAAATTTGAAACGGGGGCTAAGTTTGTAAATTTCCTCGCATTTGAGACAAGCGCGCCCGGAATACATGGTTCCCCCTTCCTCTCTACCTCTCTTTTCCCCATCCGTACTCCGTGGGCGCCAAAACACCCTCTCCACCCTAGCCTCCTCCATCCGCCGTCGTCCACCACCCCATGGGTTCTACCCAGCCACCCCAGTACGAGCTGTTCAAATCGAGAATCACCCAGTCCACCTCGAAATATTGGGCAGCAGTACACATCCCTTCCGTAAACTCAAACCAAGACCCAACGGAGGTCTCCTTCGAGGGGAAATCTATGCCGACCCCACATATGGCCATAGAAGCTGCTGCATACGAAGCGCTTGCCCGCCTTTGATTCGCGGTACCCTATGTCAGCAAACGAGGGTATTATTTCTTTCCGAGCCATGCAGCACCCGAAGAAGTAACATCCTTTCCCGGTGGACGAATTAAGAGAGACCCAGTACTGGCCAATCTTGTCTAGTACGTCATCGCTCAAGAACATTTAACCCAACGTGTGATGGGTTATCTCCAGAGCCTCGTGGATTTAAATCTTCAGATCGCCATCGGCAGAACACTGAGGCCCGACCAGGAGAGACGCATTCACCGACTGGTCAATCCACTTCCCCCGATAGAAGAGGAGTGTGTCCCAGTACCAGAGACGTTTTCTAGGGACCCCGTCCAGTTACCGTTTGCATTATAGACGTCGTTGCTGTGTTTATTATTGCAACATTTATTTATAAGTCGTAAATTATGTGTGGTACCCCGAGTTTGCGAGGCGAGTAAATCATTTAGTTTCTATTAATGTGAGTAGTTCTGTTGCGGTTTGACTCTAATATATTACTGTTTTCTCACACGAAAAATCCTGGAGTAAGATTTCTTTCCCCAGAATTGCTGCATCGTACACCTTCTCACGACATGGATTATTTTATTTCACACAGCACCACGGCAGCAGACTCACCACCGCTCGAACACATACCCTGCTTGCAAAAAACACGTGAACGTGGAGTATTTGTTTTTCAAAACAACTCCTAACAAATCTCGAGGACGAGTTTTTTTCTTAAGGGGGGTAGTGTTGTGACACCCCAAAATTGTTAACCTTGTTTTATTAATTAAAATTTTGCAAGGAAATTAAATTTTTATTTTCTTGGATTTATTCTTGATCTCAGAGCCTCTCTTTTGCCCTAAGTTGTGGAGTTTTCACCCCTAGTAAAAACTTTCCAATTGTTATTGGACTTGTTTAACCTCTCAAGAAAAACTTTTCTTTTATTAGTAGAACTAATTACATAATTAATTTGCTTGATCTTTATTTTCTTGAAAAAAAATGGTTTTCCAAGGCTATATGGCCATATTTTAACTACAACCATTTGATAAATTCACTTAAAATTCCAACCAAAATTTGGAGATGTCATGTAATGTTTCTAAAACACTTTTATGCAAAAAATTATTTCATTCATGAAGTATTTTGAGTTCTACACCTAATTTTCAAATCTGGTCCAATGGGCAATTTTGCACTACAACCCATTTAAATATTTCTTTAGAGACTCCACCAAAATTTTGGGATGTAAATATGAGTATGTTAATTAACTTTTTGCAAAAACCTAGTGATGTCCTTTGAAAAATTTGAGTGAATCAACCTCTTTTCTATTCTGGTCCAACTTGAGGATTTGTACAGCAACCACCTTTTTAGTTGCTCCCTTATCCATGATTCCTTTTCCTACTTGTAGTCCTCCATGCTAAACCCTTAAGTCCAAGAGGTTGGACTCATTGGAGCAATCCTAGTTCTTGCAATCATGCCCTGTTCTTTATGTCCAAATCTGGAGTTTTGCAAAACTTGCACTAGCAAGTTTCTCCTTTTGTCCAAATGACCTTACCACCCTCTCATTCATCTAAAGAGACCCCATTCTGGAAGATTTGGCCACTCCAAGAAATGCCTAGGTGCCTGTGCCATTTGTCAAATACCTTGAGAGCATGGACAGATTTGGCATGAATTTTTGTTTACATTGTGAACCTGATCCCCTGACCAGACCAGCATGTCCCATGGATTTGCCCTAACCTACAACCCCACCCTGCTAACTCTCTTGTGGTTTAGAGCCCCCTAGCATGCATTAGCATTTCGTCGAGCACGTCCCGTGCATGCTCTGGGCGCGAGCAGAGCACGCGTTTTGCATGTGCCGCGCCCAAGCCGACGCGTCGCGCCCCTGGTTTTGCCCCCGCTACAGAGCCGCGCCACGCGCTCCCCTCCTCACCACATCACGCCAAGCAGCCCTCGTGCCCTACAGCACTGCCGTCAGAGCCCCTTGGTGGCACGCCGGCATCCGCAGCGCGTCTCTGCCACGGTCGGTGCCGCCCTCGCCAACAGTGCTCGCCAGCTGCCCCCTGGAGCGGTTCAAGCTCATCTGCAACCTCGTCCTCTAGCACACGTCGCCGCCACGTCGCCCTAGCTACAGAATGACGGTCGCCGGCAACCTTATCCCCAGCCACCGCAGAACCGCCTTGACTCGCCTATTTAGGAAACCCCGAGCTCGTCCCCGCACGCAGGCAGTCTCAAGCCATCCCCCTAGGACCCCCCTTGGCCAGCAATCGAACCAGGGAGGCCATCTTCACTAGTAGAAAAAGGGCCAAACGTGCAGCACATTAGTGCCGGTTTGTATTAGAGCCGGCACTAATGTATACATTAGTGCCGGTTCCAACGGCTAGTCGGGCCGCTCTCATTAGTACCGGTTCGTGGCTAACCTTTAGCACTGGTTCGTGCCACGAACCGGTACTACTGAGGGTGGTGGCAGGATGTTTTCAGTCTGGGCCACCTCCAGCACCTTTAGTACCGGTTCGTGCCACGAACCGGTACTATAGGTCGACGTACATAAACCCTTCGTCCACCCGAGCCACTCTGTTCTTCCCCTTTCCCCTCACTTCTCCTCTGTTCTTCCCCTTTCCCCTCGAGCTCCTCACAAATTTTACCCAAAATTTGTCAAGATTTGAAGGCCCCCATCCAATCAAATGATCACAAAGGTTAGCAACTTTGTCCTTTCAACTCTCATTGCTAGATTAGCTCTTCCCATGCTTTGTATAGTTACTAATTTTTGAGTTTAGTAATTTGGGAGGAAATATATATATATGTGCTAGTATTTGATTTATATGCAATTTGAGGTCAAAAATAACACTTAGTTTGCATATGTAGGTGTGGTTTACTTAGTGCCTTCTAAATCTCCGTCGTAACCACCGTCGATCGCCCACTGTCCGTCACGGCACCACCTTGTGGTGAGCCTCTTGTTCATGTAACTTTATATAAAAAATTGATGTTTGTGTGATTTGGATATATAGTTAATCATGTAATAATTATCTTACCCGTACGTTGTTTGTGATACATAGTGCCATGGTTTTGATATCCGTCCCCGTCGGCCCTCGTTCTTGTTATGATTCGGATGTGGTATATTCTCTTTTAAAACTATTAGTTGCATTTGGTGTTTATGACAAATTATGCCCATCAAGTTGACATAGATATTTGGATTTGGAAAGTTGTTGGTAATGATAAAGGATATGCTTCCAAAGGACAACGAATTGCCCGAGAGTACGTACGAAGCAAAGAAGGCTGTCTGCCCTCTAGGGTTAGAGGTGCAAAAGATACATGCATGCCCTAATGATTGCATCCTCTACCACGGTGAGTACGAGGATTTGAACGCTTGCCCGATATGTGGTGCATTGCGCTATAAGATCAGCCGCGATGAGCCTGGTGATGTCGAGGGCGAGCGCCCCAAGAAGAAGATTCCTGCCAAGGTGATGTGGTATTCTCCTATAATACCACGGTTGAAACGTTTGTTCTAAAACAAAGAGCATGCCAAAGGCGATGCGATGGCACGAAGAAGACCGTAAGAAAGGCGGAAAGTTGAGAGTACCCACCGCGGGTCGCAGATGGAGAAAAATCAAAAGAAATACAGGAAGGAGTTTGCGAGATGGCGCAAGGAGCGTATGGTTTGGTCTAAGCGCAGATGGCATTAATCCTTTTGGGGAGCGGAGCAGCAACCATAGCACCGGCACTGTGACTCTATGTTTGTATAACCTTCCTCCTTGGTTGTGCATGAAGCGGAAGTTCATTATGATGCCAGTGCTCATCCAAGGCCCTAAGCAACCCGGCAACGACATTGATGTGTACCTAAGGCCATTAGTTGAAGACCTTTTACAACTGTGGAATGGAACAGGTGTACGTGCGTGGGATGAGCACATGGGGAAGAATTTGACCTCAAGGCATTGCTATTTGTGACCATCAATGATTGGCCTGCTCTCAGTAACCTTTCAGGACAGACAAACAAGGGATACCGCGGATGCACGCACTGTTTGGATGATACCGACAGTATATATTTGAATAGTTGTAAGAAGAATGTGTACACAGGACATCGTCGATTTCTTCCGAGCAGGCATCCGTAAGAAAGAAAGGCAAGCATTTCAAAGGTGAGGCGGATCACGGACGAAGCCTCGCCACCGTCTTGGTGCTGATGTACATGATATGGTCAAGGATTTGAAGGTGATATTTGGAAAGGTCTGGCGGACAACCTGTTCGAAGAAGCGGCAGACGGACGCGCACCCATGTGGAAGAAGAAATCTATATTTTGGGACCTGCCATATTGGAAAGACCTAGAGGTCCGCTCTGCAATCGACGTGATGCACGTCACGAAGAATCTTTGCGTGACCCTTCTTGGCTTCTTGGGCGTGTATGGGAAGACAAAAGATACACCTGAGGCACTGGAGGACCAGCAACGTATGCACGGAGAAGACGGCATACATCAGGGTCATGCAAGCTACGCTCTTACCAAAGAAGAGAAGGAAATCTTCTTTGAATGCCTACTCAGTATTAAGGTACCGTCTGGCTTCTTGTCGAATATAAAGGGAATAATAAACATGGCAGAGAAAAAGTTCCAGAACCTAAAGTCTCATGACTGCCACGTGATTATGACGCAACTGCTTCCGGTTGCATTGAGCGGGCTTCTACCGAAAAACGTTCGATTAGCCATTGTGAAGCTATGTCCATTTCCCAATGCAATCTCTCAAAAGGTAATCGGTCCAGAAATCATACCAAGGTTACAGAATGATTTGGTGCAATGTCTTGTCAGTTTCGAGTTGGTGTTCCCACCATCCTTCTTCAACATCATGACGCACGTCCTAGTTCACCTATGCGAAGAGATTAACGTTTTGGGTCCTATATTTCTACACAATATGTTCCCCTTTGAGAGGTTCATGGGAGTCTTAAAGAAATATGTTCATAACCGTGCTAGGCCAGAAGGAAGCATCTCCAAGGGCCATCAAAATGAGGAGGTCATTGAGTTTTGTATTGACTTTATTCCTGACCTTAAGCCGATTGGTGTTCCTGAATCGCGGCATAAGGGCAAACTGGATGGAAAAACACGCTAGGAGGAACAAATAATATGTATGGACGGACATTCTCTCACTGAAGCACACTACACAGTTCTACAGAATTCCACCTTGGTGGCTCCGTATATGGATGAACACAAGAATTTGCTATGCTCCAAACACCCGGAGCGGTCTGATGAGTGGATTACACGTGAACAAACCAGGAGTTTTGCCAACTGGTTGCAGACACGTACCATGCATGCCACCTCTATTGAAGATGACCTGTACTTGCTATCCCGCTACCATCTTGAATATAATGACTTTCAAAGTGCGAGATAAATGGTAATACATTTTACGATCGACCAACCAAAACAGTGGTGTCGCTTTGATGCGAAACCAAGGCGGAAAGGAAACATACTATGGTTATATACAGGACATATGGGAACTTGACTATCAACGTGGTTTAAAGGTCCCTTTGTTTGGTGCAAATGGGTTAATATGACACGAGGCGGGTAACGGAAGACCAGCGATGCGGAATGACAACAGTGGATCTCAACAATCTTGCGTGTCGCGAGCGAACCATTCGTCCTAGCCAATGATGTGGCACAGGTTTTCTATGTGAAGGACATGTCTACCAAGCCAAGAAAAAGAAAAGATAAGGAAGCGAATGCATCGTCACGATGAGCCAAAGCGGCACATAGTTCTTTCTGGGAAGAGAAACATCGTGGGAGTGGATGACAAGACAGACAAGTCAGAAGATTATGAAAAGTTTGATGAAATTGCTCCATTCACAGTGAATATTGACCCGAGCATCCCGTTAAATGATGAAGATTTTCCATGGTTACGGCGCAAAGGGACACACGCGAAGAAAAAGTTTCACACCCAAAGATCTAGGATGTGATCGGCTTCACTATCATCACTTTCTTACATGTTTCACACCCGGGAGGGAATGTCTGTAATAGTTAGGGTAGTTATGTGTTTTGGCATTTGAAGCGAAGAAATTTTATCTGCAAACAAATTCTTTTCATGCATTTACCGATTTTTTCCAAATAAATGACCCTGAAATTGAAAAGCAATTCAAATGAACTCAGAAAAGGTTGAAAGTTGGCATGGTATCATAATTTCATACAAATAGCATGTGCAAGAAAGTAGAGAGGGTTACGGCAAAACTGGATGCACTTCGTACAAAATGGACAATCTCTTTCAAGTATCGGGGTTTCCAACGAAAACTAAACTGTTACAAAGGCATTTCATTTTTAAATAACCTAAGCATTACTAAATTGAATATAATGATAAAAGACACTAATATTAAACATAAGAAAAAAGAATCACAGAAAAAACTTTTTTCAAAGTTAAGTTATTCACAAACTAGTGATTCACACAAATTCCAAATAATTCAAAATTTAAACTATTCAAATTTGAAATCTACCGGCACTAACAGAAAGTTTGTAATTTTTTGTACCTAAAGCAAAAATATTCACAAAGAAACTCTAAATACAGCAAAAAACAACTCAAAAATAAATAAAAGAAAAAAATAAAGCAAAAACAAATTAAAAAAAAGCCCGCCTACTGGGCCAAAGCGGCCTGCATACGACTAGCGACACAACCTTTTGTTGGGCCAGGATGCAGGCCCCCGAAGGCCCAAGAGGGCCCACAAGGCGAGAAGGACAGGTAGGCCCAGTGGGCCTGATTAGGAGAGGAGCTCGAGAGCTACCGCCTGGGCTTATAAACCAGTGCGGTAGCCCCTTGACTAGCGAGGTGGGACTAAACTTCCGCACCGCACCCACCCGGTACTAAAGGGGGTCGCTTCCCGCCGCTTGGCCTGGCCAAAACAGACCTTTAGTACCGGTTGGTGGCTCCAACCGGTACTAAAGGTGCCTTCTATATAAGAAAACACTTCAAAATTTCGCCGATTTCTCATCTCTCCCTCGCTTCTTCTCCTCTGCACTGCCGCCCGCCGCCCCCGCCGTCTCCATATCCCTCGACGCCGCCCCGGCCCGTCGCCGCCCGTCGCCGCCCGTCCCGTCGTCGCCAAAACCTTATAGTACCGGTTGGTCTTACCAACGGTACTAAAACTCAGTCCCGGAGCTGGCTCGTGCCACGTGGTTGCCCTTTAGCACCGGTTCGTGCTGAACCGGTACTAAAGGGGGGGCCTTTAGTGACCACAAATTAGTGTCGGTTATGTAACCGGCACTATAGAGCCTTACGAACCGGTGCTAATGCCCGGTTCTGCACTAGTGCTTCCCCGACTTTAGCCAGTTCGGCCACTGCCGCCTCCCGGCTCCGTCCGGCGCAACCAGGGCCTCCCCCTCTACACTCATTTCACCAGGAGCCCCCTCTCCCTCTCGTGAGTCCATTCCCCTACTCGATCTTGATTGGGACTCGCCGCGGGTGAAAACTCACTTTGCCTGACGGCCACCGTCCGCTGCGGAGCTCGCTGCCGGCAGCTCTGTCCACCCAAAGGACAAAGCGACCACCGGAGTGACCGCCTCGGCCCCCTGAACCCGCGGGTCTCGGTTTCCTGAACGGTGCCACCGTTCGCCGGCGAGCCTCGCCGAAGTTGCGCCCCCGCTCGGACAGAGAAGGAGGAGGGGAGGGAAGACCAGTCAAACCTGACTAGTGGGCCAGGCGGGCCCACTGTCAGTGACTCACGCGCGGTCCACGCTGGATTAGTGGAAACATATTTTTAAGAATACGTCTTCGACGTGGTCAGTTCGAATCGTTTTTCTTTTTCGGTTTTATTTTTAAAATCAGATTTTTGACCAGAACTTTGACTGTCTATAACTTTTTAAATACAACTCCAAATGAGTTGATTCTTTTTCCTACCTCTCTCAAATATTGTCTAGTTTATTTTAAGATTTATTTCAAGAAAATTCATACAACCTTTTGGTACTATTTTTGAAACTATATATTGATTCAGAAATATTTTAAATAGGATTTTGGAGAGAGGAGAAAGCCTTCAAAGATTTTGGAGTGCACCTTGCCTCCCCACAACTTGAAGGCAAGCATACTGAACCCTGACATAATATTTTTGATGTGTTGGTTGACACGATTGTAACACCACCTTACTTTGGAAAACTCGTTATTTTATGAGGTGATACGATCCTTTGCATGAATGCATATTAGTGATTTCCTTGTTGTTGGAAATGAATATACTTGTGATGGTAATCATCCTCATGTGCCTTGCATGCATGCCGAAAAGGAATCTGGGAAAGCCTCTGCCTTGGGTAGGGGTGAGCTTGTCGCCGGTCTCCATCGGGACGGTTATGTCCGGTATGGCATAGTAAGGTATAATGAGCGGTGATTCTATTGGTTGAAATATATATTGGTTACACATATCATGCAGGGAAATTCATAAACCTCCTGAGTCGACCATAGATCGATTCTTGTTCCAGTAACCCCCATACTTGTTTCGTACTACCACTTGTCCCTACAACAGGTAGGGTACGGTTCAGTAAGTCATCAACCCCTTTCAAGCGCACACCGTACAGAGAGGCCATGGTGGAAGATACGGTTGTAGCAGTAGGCGAGCCACCTGGTCCGGGGCATGGGTGTTTCGGTTGGGACGAGAGGGGCGCCTTAGAGCGCTGTATAAATTTGATCCCATGCTATGCGAGGTTGTAGCCTCCCCACTTAGAGTTTTGCTTGACAGGTGTCGTGGGTGATTCCAGACACCGGTGAGTTAAGCTTGTGTGTGCAAGTCAGGTGCGTTTTCAATTAAAAGACCGTAGACGGAATTAGTCCGATGGACTAAAGGAATCCGTTACTCGTGGGTAAAGAGTACACCCTCTGCAGAGATTAAATCTATTCGAATAGCCGTGTCCATGGTTAAGGACTACAGTCTGGGATGGGTCAAGTGTCGGTCTTCGGAGGAGAAACTACTAAACCAGAACGTGGATCATGACTGATGACTTGTGATAATTATGTTATGTTTATTATGGACTAACCCATTATATTATTTGAATTATTGAATATCCTTCGGATGGTTCTACCTCCTGGATATTCATTGTGATTATTTGTTTTATAAGCCCTTTATGTGGTGTCGCTGAGACGCCCGACTGTGGCATTGCTTGTTATTTATTTACTTTATAAGCCCTTTATGTGGTGTCGCTGAGATGCCCGACCGTGGCATTGCTTGTTATTTATTTACTTTATAAGCCCTTCATGTGGTGTCGCTGAGACGCCCTACTGTGGCATTGCTTGTTATTTATTTACTTTATAAGCCCTTTATGTGGTGTCGCTTGAGGCCTGATCGTGTGCATTGCTTGTTATTTATTTACTTTAGAAGCCCTTTATGTGGTGTCGCTGAGACGCCCGACTGCGGCATTTTATTTCCACTCCATTATGGCTTATTCGTGTTGCATATAAATAACCTGCTTGCATGCATCAGAGATTTTATTTTATGACTGACGATGTGATCATAGAATATTTCAGCGCACGATTTTCATTTATATTATACCCGTGTTCATAATGTTTGCGAGTACATTCAAAGTACTCACCGCTTGTCCTCGCTATTGTCTTGGCAGATTTCCTGCACGGAGAGGGCGTTGTGGCGACAGCCCCGTAACCTAAGCAGCGGTGATAGCAGCCTCGTGAAGATAGGAGTTAACCTTGTCAGTTGTTCCTGTTGGGAAATGGAGTCCCATAGACACCGATGATCCACAAACCGCTTCGGCCATCAACCTCTAGAAATCACTTGTTGTACTCATAGGCGGAAGGGTCTTGTCTTTACATATTTTGTATTTTGCTTGGAATTTCTGTATAAATTTGCAGCCTCATCAGCTAACAGTAATCCTGGGGCTGGTGAGCACAACGGCCATTTTCTGGAAATTAATACCCGGAAAATCGGTCGTGACATGGTTATAGCCTCCATTGTCCAACAGAATATCAGCTTGTAATTGTGCATCGCTCATGTATCGCGCTGTGCTTGGGTAGGTTTTTCATCTGCAACCAGTAGTGTGGCAAATGATGAAAAGTTTTTTAGAACTAGCAAGATGCCCATGCGTTGCACGCATCAAGATGCATTTGTATGAGTAGTTTATCTTGTGGGATAAAACGATGAGCGAGGGAAGGCCTTATTTGCAAATCTGGGGAGGGGTATGGGTATCTTTTTGGAAAATTCCTGTTTGTTTCCTTCCTATCTGTCAGATATAAATCGGACGGGCTATATTGCAGGATGGCAGGCACACCATCATCACCAACTCTATTTTTTTATAAGAAAAAAAGTATAGAGAAAAAAAGTATAGAGAAAAAAAGTAGATAGTAGAGAAGTAGAGATAAATATTGAATATTAAATATATAATAAATATAACAGTAGAGAAGAGAGTAGAGATAGCAGAGACGTCAGGAAAGGATCACGCGCGCGGGAAAAAGCGGCCGGGCGTGCGCTAGTTTTGGCACGCGGTGTCTGGCGCGCTTTATAAAATCCAATGCCCTCCCACCGCTCTCTCCCCGCTCTGAGCCTCACCACCGCTCTCTCCCCGCTCTTTCTCGCCTCACCGCTGCCGCGCCACCATGCCGTCGCGTCGCCGGGAAACTTGGGGATACCACGGCGTCCTTGTGCGCCCCTCCGGTGGCTTCTTCGCCAAGATCCGGTTCCGTGGGATGCGCCTCGGCCTCGGCAATTTTGACACTGCCAACGAGGCCGCCCGCGTGTACGACGCAGCGGTGTGGCGCCTATGGTGACCTCATAGAACATTGAACTTCCCCAACGTGCCGGCACGGGAGCGTGCGCAGGAGCTCGCGCCTCTGCCGCGGCTTAGCACCGACGAGGATCGTCGCGACAACCGGAGGCGGGAGCATCGTCTCGACATCACCGAGATGGACGAGGAAGCCATGGCGCTATGGCGCCGACACTCCCCGCTGACATCATCACCGAGCGCGAGTTCTACGCGCAAAGGAGGGCGGAGAGGGATAAGAGGAGGGCGGAGCAAGCCGCCTATCGCGAGGACAAGCGTAGGAGAAAAGCGGACTCTCAATTCAACATGAGGCTAGGAGCAGCGTCGCCTTGGGAATCCGACGAGGATCGGTATCTTCACGCCTATAGCCAGACGTTGGAGGAGGACATCACCGAGGAGGAGTCAGACAACGAGGAGTAGTTGAATTATCTTTTTGTATCTATCTATGCTGAGAACTATCCTCTAGTAGTACTCTCTAGTTCCTACTTCTCGATCTCAGCACTGTAAATGCTTTTTTAAAGCGCTGCGCATTGCGATTCTGTTGGAGATGCTCTAACATGGCAGATGAGTGCTTTAATGTTGCCCACAAGATGCGCGAGTATTACTAGTAGTATATTTTTCTTGCCATGTTGAGATTTTAAAACCACGAGTGCGAACATGCAGAGGAGCAATGAAGACCAAACATGGGATATTGGGGACATCTTCAAGGAGCGTGGCAAGTTAAAGAGGAGCTGCACCGAACCTGTAAAACGAGCTTTGGTAAGTAACACCCTTTCAATTACATTCGTTTAGCCTCGTGTTCTTCGATGTGTATATGTTGTAGTTTCTGCTTCTCTTAAGCCCGGTGTTGTTTGATGTGTAATAAGAAGAGTCTTAATCAACCTAATGCTTTCGTTTTTAGCTTGATGTAGGAAGTGGGTGTTCTCACCTTGTAGTCTGTTTTTATATTATTTTTTTCCTTTTGAATTCACTTCTCCGAGTTCTGTTTATCTGGCTTCTACTAAATGGATCTAGGTTGCTCTAAGTATTGATCTAAAAAGAAGAAACTTCATGTCAGGATGTAGTTCCTGCGAGGAGGGAAGTATGGTCAGCCTCGAGATAATGTTTCCAAAATGAGGATGGATTACACACAAGGTGCTAGTTCCCTAATGATGCTGGATTAGGCACAAGGTGCAAATTCCCAGATGATGCTGGATTACACACAAGCCAGGTGGAGTCATCAGCTGTTCGTGTCCTCGTGGCATTAGTAAAGGCTGAAAGAAAGCGTGCAACAGCCCTTGAGAATGTAGCTGAGTTCCTGAAGAAGAGAAAAGAGAAATTAGATGCTCTCTTCACCCAAGCCAAAGAAGAGATGGAAAAAGCCAGAAATAAGCTAGCAGAGGCAGAGCAGGCTAGGCATCTCCTGCTATCTAAAACTGTTGTCAATACAAAATTTCCTTCATAATAGCTAGGTTCAAATGTTTATCCAGTCAGCATGCCTGTTGTGATGTCCGTGCATCTACTAATGTGGCACAAAATATATATTTTTCCGGGTCATGTAATAACAGCAAATGCTTTCCAGACAATAATAGACGAAGCATTGGACATGGTATAGTTCATGCGCAAGCCCGACATTCCAAGTTCAACTTCCACATAAAACTCATGTTCACAGATATCTGCACATTCATACATAATGTCCACAACCATGATTCACTTCAAAGCCAAAAAAATGTGAGGAGAGTTACAAATAAAGAAAAACCTCTACTAGTTATATTTTAGTCAAAAAAATGTGAGGAGAGTTACAAGTCAAGACCATGCGTAAATTAATTATATTTTAGACATTTTTTGTGTTCTAAAATGCCTGCTGGCTCGCGGAAGCACGTGTCGCCGGCACACGCACAGATTCAATGAAGGCAGGCAGGGCAGTCTTAAGCTGGTTGCCTTGGCGAGGCGTGCTCGGCCGGACTGCAGCGAGTCAGTGCCCACTTGGCCGGCGCATCGGTTCAATGCTTGCGCTATGAGAGGTCGCGTCCGTGTCAGAGCAATCACTCCCTCCAGTCCTTTTTTGTTTGGGTATAACAAAATCACATTTTCCATTCACATTTTACAAGTAAAATTCGTGGACAAACTTTGACCCAAAATACGATGGGGACTAGTAAACCGAGAATGGAGGTAGTAGTTTTTTAAATCAAAGAAGGGTTTCCCCTTCGATTTTCACTACTAAAACCAGCATCTAAATCTAAACCATAGTATTTGCCCTAGAACTACCAGGTTCAACATCTCGCAACATAAACCCATACAACCATACGCCAAGGAGGTCTGTAGTACTATGAATTCCATTTTCGCTCCATACCAATCGTTCTAAAAACTACTTACTAGTTATAAAGCGCCATTGAAAATCGGAACTATTAACCCCACTAAAAAAGGATATTTTAAACGTGGCTACTCGATCTGTGGCAACTGGCAAGCCACCGCGCTCCAAGTCGTTCACCTGTGGTCCCGACCATCAACTCCTATGTATCAAATTATCACGCGAGCTGACTATTCCTACAAAGGTGCTCCACCACGTACCCGGTACCCGTGAATGCAGCAATCGTGCACCTAGGGTTTTAAGGTTTAGTTGTTAATGTCACCTTTACGTAACACTCATGTGTGCGAGACAGCGAGAGGCCGACTGCGTGCGTGCGCCTCTTCTCTTCGTATATGTACTCCACCGTTTGTCTGGTGTCCGAAAATTATAACTACTAGCAATGTGCCAATGCGTTGCCACACGATCAAAGTAGATTAATACATATTCACCAATTTGATAGAAAAAAAGTCTAGTTTTGAAATACGTATATCACTAAAAATATGTTATGATTCACTCAAAATATATTCCTTTGGCGGTTTTGATGAGATAAGGGAGGAATGTTGTTACTTTCAAGATTCAAGAAGTGGTATATGTCTAACTTCTACTCTTACTAGCAAGATGCCCGTGCGTTGCACGGAACATCAAGATCTTGTGGGAGAAAAGGATGAGCGAGGGAAGGCCTTATCGGCAAATGTGGTGAGGAGTGCGGGTAAATTGCCATATTTTCCTTCCCATCCGCCAGATATAAATCGGACGACCTACATTGTAGGATGGCAGGCCCACTATCATCACCAACTCTATTTTTTATCCCTACTCTTATAAAAAGCGTTGTCGGTGATGATCGTGTGCCTGCCATCCTGCAATATAGGACGTCCGATCTATATCTGACGGATAGGAAGGAAACTATGGCAATTTTGCAAATAGATACCCACACCCCTCTCCACATTTGCAAATAATGCCTTCCCTCGTCCATCCTTTTCCCCCACAAGATAAACTACTCATGCATCTTGATGTTCCGTGCAACGCATGGGCATCTTGCTAGTTGTTGCAAAAAGCCCATGTGTGTGTGAGAGAGAGGGAGAGTGGAGGAGGACGGAGTGCATGTGTGACAAAGACACAAGGAGTGTGTGCGCGATATGTATCATCTTAAAATGAGGCGATAGTGTGTGTGTGTGTGCACGATCGAGAAGGTGTGTCTCAAGAAGGGAAGAAAAATCTACATAGATACAAGGAGCGGGAGAGAGACATGTATGCGATACTGGAAGCACGAGTGTGCGGGTGTATAAACCTATCTAGAGGGTAGTCGATAAATGTTTGTGAGAGAAATACGAGTCGGGGTGCGAATGCGAGAGTTTTGTGTTTGTGAGAGAGAGAGAGAGAGACAGTAGTCGGGAAGGGGAGTGGAAGCAGGAGTTGTGTGTGTGTCTGTGAGAGAGAGAGGGGGGTTGTCTGATCGGTAAACAAATGAATAATGGCAGTCTGGGATGGAGACGAAAAGGAGACCGCAACAAAAGTTGTGTCTGCAGGAGAGAGAGAGAGAGAGAGAGAGAGAGAGAGAGAGAGAGAAAGAGAGTAATTTTAGTGGTATGAGTCATATGTAGAGACATATAGGGTGTGTGAGAGAATCCCATAGAGAGAAAGACAAAGTGAAAGACGAGTGGAGACTGTGTGTGTGGCGGTGAAAAAGAAAGCTTAGGTACCAAGTGACACGAGAGAACAGTAGAGACGTGAGAGGTAATGAAAACTGTGTAATGTATAATGATAGGGAGAGTGTGACACTTCTCAAGGGAGACGTCGAGACACCATGTTTGCGAGGATAGGAGAAACATGAAGTGAGCGTGCAGGTGAGCTGGAGAAAAGAGAGTGATAGCTACCTGAAGGAGCATGCATGCGAGAGAGATGGGCGTGAAAGGAGTGAACATAAAAGCGATTCATATATTTGAATTCAAGATGATGATACATGTAATCCATACTCAAACCAAAATTGATCTATCAAACATGCATACTCATATGAATTCATGCACATCTATGTTATTTAATATGTAGATATTAATGATCCATACATTTTAGTAGAACATAATTTGGTTAATTTTTTTTGAATTTAACCTTAAGATTTTGAGATCATTGTATTTGTAAATCATATTATACATATACGGGAGCAGAATTCTTTGTTGTGCTTTTGAAAGTATATATTAAAAATGATGTATATAGAATGTAATTCCAATTGAAAATGGATCCCGCTTGAAAAATAGAATACAAGCGGGATTGAATTGAGTTGGCATGGTAGCGTGCACTCTGCAAAATTTGAGCAAGCGGGGAAAGTCGCGATAACGCTCGAAACCAAAATCTGCGAGATGGAAATTACTACTGCCTATCCCTGCCACGCAAAGCCTATCTGCTGGATTTCTATAGGTTTCGATAGGGGTAGGTTTGTAATTTCACCCAAACGTGATGTAACCGCCTCTCACCCGGATTCATACACGGTGGGCGCCAAAACACAGTGTGTCCTCGGCTGAAATCGACTCCCTCCCCGATTCATATTCATACACGGTCGGCACCAAAAACAAACTCTCGTCGGCAAATATTTGGTGTATGCGAGATTACCGTCCTATCCCCAACCGACTAATATTGCTGTGATGTAGGAAATTTGAAATGGGGGCTAAGTTTGTAAATTTCCTCGCATTTGAGACAAGCGCGCCCTGAATTCATGGTTCCCCCCTTCCTCTCTACCTCTCTTTTCCCCATTCGTACTCCGTGGGCGCCAAAACACCCTCTCCACCCTAGCCTCCTCCGTCCGCCGTCGTCCGCCACCCCATCCACCGCCGTCCTCCTCCACCATGCCGAAGCTGATACGCCGACACCGCCATCCATTACAAGAGATCGACCTCTCTCATCCACGGCTTTGGACCGGTATCCTTGCATCCCGTCCTCTCACTTCATCCCTGGCGTCGTCCACCTTGCCGGTGCCGCTCCTACGACTGTCTCGTCCACCACGCCCTGCCGCCACCGTCTACCCTCCTAGATCTACTTTCATGCTGCCGACAGCCATCGCTATCACAGCATCCTCAAATTCTCAGTAGATGCATACACAGCGCCGCACCAGAGGCGGTACTCTTTCGTATCTGCACAACTTATTTATCACAGCAAGAAAATAGATCGCCACTGCTTTACTCTGATTCCTTGTCTTGGTTGGGAAGTTGCCTTTGTCCGGTTTGCACCTTCAGATCCGCCATGGCACGCTCAACACTATACTCCCAATGCTTATGGTTTTCCCCTTTTATATTCCACACTAGTTAAATCATAGTAGACTAAATTTCAAAATTGGGTCAGTCGATTTTTCAGAGCTCGTCGGAGTTCGCTGGTGCGAACGAAGGGGCTCGGGTGGTTGTGGGGCCTCGCCGAACAAAGAAAACTCTACGCGGGTGGGGGTTGGGGCGGGGTGGGGGTGGGGGTGGCGGAGGAACACAAGCGGTGGGGGCCGGTGGTCCGGCCGGCGGCCCATGCGGTGTTCTGTATGGGAAGAATCAGAGACGAGGTAGAAGAAGGGTTAGGAGACGTAGGATCTTCATCCAACCGCCTGAAATGGTCGAGAGACAGCTGGGAGTTGCATTCTTAATGCTCTCTGGTTCATCATGTGTGGGCACTGCGCAACCAACATTTTATTATCCAAAATCTGCTTGCTCTTCTTTACCATGTTCTTCTTCCGTTCTTCTTTAATATGTACTCTCGATGTTCCTAAATACAAGTATTTGTATAGATTCCACCATGGACTACATATGGAGCAAAATGAGTGAATCTACACTCTAAAATGTATCTGGATACATCTGTATGTGATCCATAGTGGAAATCTCTGCCAAGACTTATATTTTGGAACGGAGGGAGTATGATAGTAGTAGAGTATGTTCCTTGTACTAAAGATGAGCAGGGACATTTGTAGTGTAGAGGTCTATACGGTCGGTTGTGATGGACACTTTGAGCCTCTTTGATTCGTAGGATTTTGTAAACATAGGAATAGGATTTGTAGTGACCTGCCCACTTGAATCCTATAAGAATAGCAAGGAAATGCGGGGAGCTGTGTCGCCTTTGAGCGTTACACTGATATTAACAGTACCTGTCGTGGAATTGTCACGTCAGATGTCCTCGTGAAAGGACTTAGTTTTGGAGCCATCGCAACTGGGAAGCTTGAAGGGGTTAATCGGGACAAAGGACATGAGAGATTTATACTAGTTCGGCCCCTTACGGTGAAGGTAAAGCCTACGTCTAGTTGGGTTGGTATTGATGTTTCGATGACCATGGAGCGAGATACGATATGCCCGGCTCTCGATCAGTTGTTTCTTGCCCTAAGCCGCCAGCGGGTCGTCCCTTTATATATATGAGCGGGCGCCCTACGGCCTACAGAGTCCTGGCCGGCTTATAAACAGTGTCCGGCTCGGTGACTAGTTACATCTACCTTATGATACAAGTCATGCCATTATGGCGGTTTACTACGACGGGCCTTAAGTCGCGTGTGGGCCTTAGCCCCTTTATTGAACCGCCATCTTCATGTTTGGTCTTGGGCTTCTTTATGGTGAGTCTTCTTTGTGTAACCCGGCCCCTCCTGGGCGGCGTACACAAATAGTTATATCCCCAACATTAGGCCCCAGATTGATTTGAACCGGTTCATGTCAATGTTAAAATACCTTAAGAAATAAATCTTCAGTCTTCTGCATGTGCAAAAGGTGTTCTTTAACCCGCCATGATGTCATCTTTTGGATCCGTGTTAACCCATCATGACGTCATCTTTACTTAAATTCATTCTTTATTCCACCGTATCCTCCAACGAATCTTTGCCTTTACTAACCGTTCTGAAAACCGAGGCGTCAGGGCCGCTGGATAATAATGTTTATCTCCTCGTTTCTCACGCCGTCTCAGTCAGCCCTTCCTTATAAATAGCCACGACCTAGGTCTTCTCCATCCTCCCCCTTCGGTCATCTTCTTCCTCTCACTGTCCCTCTGCTGCTCGAGCTCCGCCGCCGCTGCCGTCGCAGATCTCCTCGTCCTCGCCAGCTCAGGCCGCTGCATCGACCTGATTCGACCAGAAAATCGCGACAAACCTCCGCAACAACTTCTGCATCTGTAAGTTTTCTCCTTCTTGTTCCTCAGATCTGCATTAGGACCTTCGAGTTCCTCAGTGTTCTTCGTTGTTCGTCAGGAACCCCTTGTAGATTTCATTACCACCACCGTTTCTTGATCTTGAAGATGGTATAGAACTGATGTGGTAGCTATTTCGCACCCATTTCGATTGCAACTAGATCCCTTTATGTCGCACAGAGGCCCTGTTCAAGCCCTTGAACTCCATCTGTGCTAGTTCTAGGTCTAGAAATTTTTCTTTTCAGAACAGTTGTTTGATCCAAAATAATATTCGCAACTTGTGTAACATGTTTGTTCCACCCTTAAACAAAAAAACTGCCTCTGTTGAATATGTTTAACCACAACTGTCCATGTAGCCGGTTTAAGTAAATGACACTGATCTGTGAACTTTGCTTTCTTCTCGCGACTTAAGAAAACTTAACTGCTCTTGACACCTGTAGCGGCTTAATATTGTTGCATAGTTAACCATATATCATTAGGCCCCTTCTTAAGCCGCCACCTTGAATAGTTTAAAATGTTTTCCTCCGGGTTAAATTTGAACCGGAACCTCTTACTTTGTCATAGGCCAACTGTCGTCATGGCACCTAAGGCAACCAAGGCTCATGTGACCTGTAATTGGGTCCCATCCACAGTCACAAGGAGCAAACTGTCAGAATTTGTAAAGTCTGTCCATCTGCCCTAGAAGGAGGCCATGTCTTATCGTGCCCTTGACCCGTCTGAGGAGAAGTCTCAACCCAAAGAAGGGGAGGTGATAGTTTTTATGGATCACATCAACCGGGGATTTGCTCCTCCCGGTTCAAAATTCTTCAAGGATGTTTTGAATTTCTTTGACCTTAGACCTCAAGACATTGGACCCAATTCCGTGTCAAATATTTGCAACTTCCAAGTCCTCTGCGAGGTGTACCTGGGAGAGGAACCAATCTGCTTTTGTTCAGAGAGCTTTTCTACTTAAACCGGCAGAATGAACGTGCCAACGGGCCCAGTCTTGAACTTGGCGGCATCTCAATTCAGCAGCGGAGAGACTGCCTTTTTCCTTATGCTGAACTGCCGAGTCATCCGAAAGATTGGAACCAGACGTGGTTCTATTGTCAGGACACTTCTCTGGTTGACGAGAGCCCTTTGCCCGGCTTCCGCGCTCTGCGCCTTGAGTCCAACCATCCGCTGGCGGATAAACTGACTGCTATTGAGCGTCTGCCTCTTGCTCCCACCATTAATAAAATCAAAGATCTTTTGGGAAACGGTTTAAACGGTGTTGACCTGGTCCGAGTCTGGGTCACTTGGCGAGTGCTTCCGTTAAGCCGCCGTCCCAGCTTATTGTGCACTTACTCAGGCGAAAAAGATGATCCACTGCGTCATAGCCCTGACGACTTACCAGATGATGTGGTGGAGGCTACGACCCAATCGCTGTTGAAAGAAGGCACAGTGACTAGCAATGCCTTTGGCTTACTTCCTTTCTGCAAGAAGAACCCGGCCCCCGCAGTGAGTCATCAACCTCAATGAATACTCTTTGCTATGTTACACCTTGCTTTTATTCATGATCCCTTATCTTTTTCCATAGGCCAATGATAACTTCTGGAAGGTCAAGTATGACCATGAGGCTGCCAAACTAGCCAGGACAACCAAGAAAACCGAAAGAAAAGCCGCCAAAATAGGAACTTCAACGAAGAAGAAGCCAAGCGCTTCAGATTTACTCAAATTAGATGACACTTCTGATGATGATGAAGAGGTAATCCTTAATTCTCCTGACTCTTTTGTCATTATTTTATTGACATTTTCTATCCTTTTAGGAGGATACGGGAAACAGCCAAGCGGTTGACGAAGAGGTAACTATAATCTCCTCCGACTCAAAGCCTTTGCCAAAGCACAAAATCCGAAGGGTGACCCGGAAAGTAAGATTTTCACATCCTCTAGCTTATCAAGATCCTCAATTTCTTTTGAAGCAACAACAGCTTGAAAACGGAGGCGGACCGGACCAGCAAGGATCGCGAACTCTCCTCCGGCTTACTGGCGTAACTAGGAAGCATCAGACTGAGGTTATCTCCGATTTACGTTCTGTTTACCTTTGGAGGGTTTAATTCGCCAACCTCTCAATTCATCTGACTCCAATTATCAGGATACCTCTTCTTCCTCCGGCGAGTATATGCAATCAAACATGCCGGCTTTCAAAACTGCCCCCGGGTAATGTAACTTTGTTTACCTTAGGCTTTACCTTACTCATGCTTTTGTATTCATCCTTCTACCTTTGTTTACAGCATGCAAGTGAAGCCCAGTAAGAGGGCAAAGAAGAATAAGCCGTCCCAAGACCTGGTCGTGGCTGAACTGGAGCTTGGCATAGCTGCTCCTGACAGTTCCACCCATCAGCCGCCGCCTGAACCGGCCTCTGACATTCCGGTGCCAACCTCTGATCTGCCCGCCGAAGATACTCTCAAAAGCTTCGATAACCCGGAAGCTCCTAGCCCGGTCAAGACAAATGACCCAGAAGTTGAGATTCTGAGGTCTCAGTTTGTTGAGCCATGGCGGCCCACTGTCCTTGCCAAATGCTCTGCTAAGGAGGAACTTACTGAACGCCGAAAGGCCAAGTACTGATTATACTCACTTAAGCATTGGAGATATAGTCTCGGGCTATTTGAATCAAGTGCATAACAGTCGTGACCTGGAAATTGATATGGTGAAGCAAATACAGCAAAAATATGAGGTATACCTTTATGCCCCTTTTCTGAATCATACTTACTGTATCAGCCCCCAAGTCTATTGCTTATGAAGAAATATGATGTAGACTTAGAAAACTGCTTACCACTGTTTGTCTGGATTAAAAAGAAGATATTTAACCTGGTTGTAACATGATGCCTTGTACTTGCGATAGACATTAGCCCCCAAGTGCCAAGTATCTTTGCTTGCAAAGCACTTGGGACTTAATATGCATGACCCGGCATTGTAGGTTAAAAATTCTTCAGCATACATTAGCCCCCAAGTGTCAAATATCTTTGCTTGCAAAGTGACTGAGACTTAATATTATCTTACCATGATTTTACTTATAACCCGGCGTCATTGCAGACCACCATAAGCCAATTTGAGTCCGAGATTGCTGACCTGAAGAGCCGTCTGATAGCTCAAGAAGTTGAAACTCAAAAGGCCAACTCCAAATTTGAATTCAGCATCTCTGAACAAGAGAAGTTGAAGAAGAATTTTGAGTCAGAGAAGAAAATCTGGGCTGATGAAAAGGCTTCACTGGTGACCGGGGCCGAGACGGCAGAGGCATCACTTGAAGAAGCAACAACCGAGTTGTCCGACTTAAAGCGCCATATATCTCAAATGGTCTAAGCCATCTTCGGTAAGTTACTGTACATAACCTTAAACATTGTAATCCTTCCTTTGATGACTGCTGTAATCGTTATCTCCGGCTCCCTTTATGTTTGTGAACACAGGCCCCAGAAGCACAAACCTCAAGCAGAACATGCTGATCAAACTAAAGGTGGTATATACTCTAGTGGAGCAACTGTACACCGGGTCACAACGTGCTTTGGCCATTGTAGCTTTATCAAAGAGCACTCCCCACCTTCTGCAAGACGTGCTGAAGTGTCTCGCTGTGCTACATCAGCGGATCCAGGATTTAAGGCGGGCATCCTCAAGAACCGGGGCCATAGCCGCATTGAGCCGGGCAAAAGCATGGATTCCAGAACTAGACCCGGCCGACCTCGCTCTTGGATACCTGAGTCTGAAAGAGGATGGTACCATATTTGATGATCAGGATTTCACCACCTGTGTCAAAGACATACGTCCCATGGCTACCCTCATTGGGAACGACACTGACCTTACCAAGTATTCGCCGGGCTATGAAAGTGAGAACCGGAGAATTCCAACACCTCCATATGATCAAGTCTGCCTGATCCCTCCAACTCGTAAGCATACATTTGCCCCTGAAGTGGACCCAGCCAGTTTAATAGATGATGAAGCTGAGTTTGAAGCCTTGAGTGGCTTTGCCTGGGCCTCGTCAACCTTCCAGGACAAAGCAACCGAGGGAGAGGCGGAGAAGGATAACTCGGAATCTTCAAGCCCGCCGAAGGAGTGAACCGCCAGGCATTTTATGACTTTGCAAAAAACAATGTTCCATTTATTCAGACTCGGGGAGTCTTGTAATAGGGTAGAAAAAACCTCTCAATGTTTGCCATGCCTTCACGCATGTTTATGGTACTTTAACACTTTCGTAAACCGCGTCGCTATATATATTTCCAGCCTATGTTGATCGTTTATTTCCTTGATGTTAAAATTGCCTGGCTTATCCTGCATATAAAACAATCAAAATTCCCTTGTCGGCTTATCGCATCGGGGGTCACATGAGGTATTGATAACCCAGAGGGCGAACCCAAAAACATCATATACAGGCCGGTTTATGATTATCCTTGTTAAACATAATCACAATAGCATACATGCGATCCCTTTGGTAATCTTGCCTGCTTATATGACCTTCACCATGCGATAAATTCAACTCCTGAAAATCGGAACATTTAATGCTCACTTGGCACTTTAACAATCTAGGGCGATCAATATTAAGCCGGAAGAACAAAAAACCATCTCATAGTGCTTTCAAAAATTTCTCAAGATAGTCAAATTGAAAGTGCGTTATATCGACTAGAGGGGGGGGTGAATAGGCGATTTTTATGAATTCTTCACTGAGGAATTTGCTGGTGAGGAAATTCCTTAGCGAAGAACTACTTGCAGCGGAATATGTACTCAGAAGTAAACATAACAGGATACACACATAGTCAGCATGATGAAATGAAGACTAAAACAGAGTACGGAAAGCGTAAACACGGGATAGCAAGATGAAGACAAACAGACTGAAGAAATTGAACGAGGAATTTGTGAAAGTCTTGATCAAAGTCTTCAAGCACAGATATGAACAACATTCAACAGAATGAGGAAATGGAAGAGTTGAGGAAATAGAACCGGTCGGTTGGTGAAGACAATGATTTGGTAAACCAGTTCCAACTGCTGTCTCGGTTATGCGTCTGGTTGGAGCGGCCGAGTATTTAAACTCGAGGACACATAGTCCCGGACACCCGATCTCGAGCATAACTCGGGACACCCAGTCCACCCGTATTCTCCTTGAACTAAGACCACGCAGGTCTCGTCCAATGACTCGTGGTAAGTCTTGGTGACTTCAAACCTTCCACGGTGGTCACTCGGCGATCCACAATTCCTCTTGGATGCTCTAGACCTTGGCGCCTAACCGTGCGGAAGAAGCACAGATCTTCAAAGGTAACAAGCGTCGGATCCACGTGGGATCAATTTCTTCAGTGATGCTCAATCACTTTGGGTTTGTGGGGATTTGGTTTTGGGATTTTCCTCACTTGATGATTTTCACTCAAAGTCCTCGGAGGATGGGTTGCTCTCAAATGACAAGTGTCAAGTTCTCTCGGAGCAGCCAACCAGCTAGTGGTTGTAGGGGGCGACTATTTATAGCCTAGGGAGCAGCCTGACATGATAAGACATAAATGCCCTTCAATGATATGACCGTTAGGTGGATAAGATATTTTGGGATAGCGGTCGCGAAGACAAGAACGATCGGAAATTTGACTCTCAAATTCCTTAGGGCTATCATGTTCCTCCTTTGTGTAGGCAATTCGCCTTTGGCGAATTCTTAACTCTCGGTCGAGCAAAGTCCTCGATGAACGGAAGAACTGTGTCTCATCATCGATGAATTTGACTGAAGCTGTATGAGATTTCCAATGGCTTCACTCGAAGGATTGGTAGGTGTAGGATTTTGAGTTGAGCATCACATGGAAATTTTTCCTTAGTATTTCCTCAACCCCTTTAACGATCACGGTGTTTCCTATGACTCAAGAAAGATAAAAGCGAAACTACGAAAACAAAAGTCTTCACGCTTCATATTCCTCATTGAATATCAAGTCTTCAAGGTCACACCAATTTCTTCACTTTCAAAGTCTTGAAAAGTCTTGAATATCAAAGTCTTGATCGAAGAACTTCATTTTTAGGGGTCGACTTTCTCTGTAAATATCAAACTCCTCATAGACTTATAGACCTGTGTACACTCACAAACGCATCAGTTACTTAACCTATAATTCTTCAATACACCAAAATCACTAAGGGGCACTAGATGCACTTACACAAATAATTATGCTTATGAAATATAATGGATAATAAACAATATTCAAAGGCTTCTGATTCGAATATGATCAGTAAACAGTTCCAAAGGGGTTATGCTAAGATTCGGATACAATCATATAGCCCCCAGTGGCTTTGGCGATGCCGATCAAGTGGGTATCGACAGTTGTGTTCTCTTTGGTTCGAATACGACCCAAGTGACCATAAGAGTTGTTTAATGACGCTGATTCGAATACGATCCACGTCAGACCCAAAGGGGTTAAGCTATGATTCAAATATGATCAAGAAGCCCCCAGGTGGGTTTGGCAGTATGCCGATCAAGTGGGTATCGACAGCTATGTTCTCTTTTGTTCGAATACGACCTATGTTTGAACAGGAAGCCCCCAAGTGATCATGGCTAGATTCAGATATGATCATAAGCCGGACCAAAAGGAAAGCCGGATTCAGATGTGATCCGCTCTCTGTCGGTTGGTTTCACCACCTGATAAAGAAGACATATACACTTTTGAGGGTAAAAAGGACAGAGGTCCTGCTTTATTGCTTATATAATATATACATTGTCAAAATATATACATCTTGAGAGCCGGTGGCTCAAGTATAGTAAGGCCAGAGATGAGCAATATTCCACGGCCGGCGGGTCTCCTCCTCCGACTTATGTGAGCCTTTGTGCTCTCGAACATCGATGAGGTAGTATGACCCGTTGTGCAGATTCTTGCTAACCACAAAGGGTCCTTCCCAAGGTGGGGATAGCTTGTGCATGTCAGACTGATCCTGGATGAGCCAGAGTACCAAGTCGCCTTCCTAAAAGGTTCTGCTCCTAACCCGGCAGCTGTGATAGCGGCGCGGGTCTTGTTGATAAATCGCCGAGTTGGCTATTGCCAAGTCTCGCTCCTCATCCAACAAGTCAAGTGCATCCTGACGAGCTTTTTCGTTGTTAGCCTCAATGTAAGACGCCACGCGGGGTGAATCATGCCGGATGTCACTTGGCAGGACTGCCTCTGCACCATACACCATGAAGAAAGGTGTGTAGCCTGTAGATCTGTTAGGTGTAGTGTTGATGCTCCACATTACAGAGGGTAACTCCTCCACCCAACAACCCGGAGTCCGCTGTAAGGGGACAAAGAGCTGGGGCTTGATACCCTTCAGGATCTCTTGATTAGCTCTTTCTGCTTGACCATTGGATTGAGGATGAGCAACAGCCGAAACATGAAGCCGGATATGTTCTCGTTGACAGAACTCTTCCATGGCACCCTTGGAGAGATTAGTGCCATTATCAGTTATAATGCTGTGTGGAAAACCAAAATGAAAGATCGCCTTTTTCATGAATTGAACCGCCATGGCTGCATCACACTTACTGACTGGCTCTGCCTCAACCCACTTTGTAAACTTATCCACTGCCACCAGGAGGTGTGTCTTTTTATCCTTAGACCTCTTGAAAGGCCCAACCATGTCAAGTCCCCAGACTGCGAACGGCCAAGTGATTGGAATCATCCTCAACTCTTGAGCCGACACATGAGCTCGTCGTGAGAACATTTGACATCCGTCTCATTTACTGACTAGATCCTCCGCACCAGCATGAGCCGTCAGCCAATAGAAACCATGTCGAAAAGCCTTGGCCACAAGAGATTTTGACCCGGCATGATGGCCACAATCCGCTTCATGGATCTCACGAAGTATCTCTTGGCCCTCCGCAAGCGACACACAGCGTTGAAACGCCCCAGTAACGCTTCGGTGATGTAACTTGCCATGAACAATCGTCATAGATTTGGACCTCCTGACGATTTGTTTTGCCAAGGTCTCATCCTCAGGCAACTCTCCCTGGGTCATATAGGCCAAATATGGCACTATCCAATCTGGGATGACGTGAAGGGCTGCCACCAGCTGTGCCTCCGGGTCTGGCACTGCTAGTTCTTCCTCTGTAGGCACCTTGACAAAAGGATTATGCAAAACATCAAGGAAGGTGTTAGGCGGCACCGGCTTACGTTGAGATCCCAACCGGCTTAAAGCGTCAGCCACCTCATTCTTCCTTCGATCAATGTGCTCCACTTGATAGCCTTTGAAGTGCCCAGCCACAGCATCTACTTCACGACGATAAGCCGCCATAAGAGGATCCTTGGAGTCCCACTTGCCTGATACCTGTTGGGCCACGAGATCCGAGTCACCCAAGCATCTTACCCGGCTCAAGTTCATCTCTTTAGCCATCTGGAGACCATGGAGTAAGGCCTCGTACTCAGCTGCATTGTTAGTACAAGGAAACATAAGCCGGAGCACATAACAAAATTTCTCACCTCGAGGGGAAGTTAAAACAACTCCAGCCCCCGAGCCTTCTAACTGCTTGGACCCGTCAAAGTGCATAGTCCAATATGTGTTATCTGGCTTCTCCTTAGGTGCTTGCAACTCTGTCCAATCATTGATAAAGTCTACCAAGACCTGAGACTTAATAGCAGTACGCGGCATATATTTCAAACCATGAGGCCCAAGCTCGATAGCCCACTTGGCGACCCGCCCTGTGGCCTCCCTATTCTGGATGATGTCTCCCAAGGGGGCAGAACTTACCACAGTTATAGGATGACTTTGAAAGTACTACTTCAACTTCCGGTTCGCCATAAACACTCTGTAAACAAGTTTCTGCCAATGTGGATACCTTTGTTTAGACTCAATGAGCACCTCACTGATATAGTAAACCGGTCGTTGAACCGGATGCTCCTTGCCAGCTTCATTACGCTCCACCACTATGGCAACACTGACGGCCCATGAATTAGTAGCCACATATAACAGCAACGACTCTTTATCAATGGGAGCCGCAAGGACCGGTGGCTCAGACAACTGTCTCTTTAAATCTTCAAAGGCAGCATCAGCAGCATCACTCCAAACAAAAGTGTCTGTTTTCTTCATCATCTGATACAACGGTAGGGCCTTCTCACCTAACCGGCTTATGAACCGGCTTAAAGCGGCAACACGACCCGCCAGTCGCTGAACATCATTGATGCACGCTGGTTTAGCTAGAGAGGTAATCGCCTTGATCTTCTCCGGATTAGCTTCAATGCCTCTGTTTGAGACCAAAAAACCCAAGAGCTTGCCTACAGGTACACCAAACACACACTTGGCCGGGTTAAGCATCATCTTATAAACCCGGAGATTATCAAAGGTCTCTTTCAAGTCAGATATCAAGGTTCTCTTCTCTCTGGATTTCACCACAATATCATCCACATAAGCATGAACATTGCGCCCAATTTGATCGTGGAGGCAGTTCTGCACACATCGCTGATAAGTCGCCTGAGCACTCTTGAGCCCGAACGACATAGATACATAACAGAAGGCTCCAAACGGAGTGATGAAAGCCGTCTTCTCCTGGTCCTTAACTGCCATTTTGATCTGATGATAACCAGAGTAAGCATCCAAAAAACTTAAACGCTCACAACCCGCCGTAGCATCAATGATTTGATCAATATGGGGGAGAGCAAAGGGATCAGCTGGACAAGCCTTATTTAAGTCTGTATAGTCCACACACATCCGCCAGGTGCCGTTCTTCTTGAGTACAAGCACCGGGTTAGCCAACCACTCTGGGTGAAAAACTTCAACAATAAACCCGGCCGCTAAGAGTCGGGCGACTTCTTCCCCAATAGCTTTCTGTCTCTCTTTGTTGAACCGTCGAAGAAACTGCCTGACCGGCTTATACACTACTAGGGAAAAGCCTAGCAGCAGCGCGGGTTTTGGGCCTCTTAGTAGCGCAGGGAGCGGCGCTACTAATAAGGCGCTACAGCTAATGTATAGCAGTAGCGCCTGTTGTCCCACACTACAGCTATACATGAATAGTTGTAGCGCTCTTTAGAAAAGGGCGCTACTGATATTATCTGCAGCGTTGTTTACAGGGAAGCGCTACTGGTAAGGCGGCGCTACTGCTAAATTTTTCCCCCTCACTACTACTAGTTTTATTAGTTTTTTTCCTGCATATTTGTTTTGTATTTGTTTTGTATTTGAATAGGCTTTATACAATAATCTTTAGCATATCATACACATACAAATGTAATCATAGCATATACATACAATTAGTCTCATCAAATCATGTCATCATCATAATCATCATCCAACACAAAGTGGTCTCTCGCCATCAATCTCGAAAATAGTGATACAAGTCTCGATTACTTGCAAATACATCGTCATCCATCTAAACAATGATATACGCGAGAAGAGCTATCACTTTGAGTACATGAGTTCGTATCCCTCTCTCGCATTAGCGTGAACCTAAACTAACTACTGCCTGTCGCTCGGAAACCGGAAACCGGCACACCTGGTCCTGACACTCCCGCCACTTGTTGTATATATACTCCTGGCGTAGCACTTCTTCGCCATCTATGATCTATGCACCTGCATCATCACATGAGTCGATGATATGCAACATATATAGTTGAGCAACAGAAAGAGACAGACTTGGCAGAAATAGAAACAACATATCATAAGCATAAATAACAAAGTTCATCGTACCCAAAATGCCCAAACTAGAGTGATTTTCGCTAGTCGAGGAGGATGGCGGTTTAATTACATCACAAATAAAGTTTCACCATGCATAACTCAAAGTTTTGTCATACAGAAAGTATGGACTAAACGGACACATTGTCATATATCGACAATCACTCCACCATGTCGTGCCATCCATCCATGTCAGGGAGATAGTCCTTGAGCTTAGTGAAAGGCTTCATGTCGAGACGCTCAGAGGCTATCCATGTTCTGACGTCTTCCTGCGACACTGACGACCTCCTTCATGATGATTTGGGCAAGTTCGCACTGGATGTTATAGAACTCAGCTCGAAGTCGATGATCCTCGATATCTCCTATGTCCTTTGCCCATTGCAAAATATGGGCATCGCCAGATCTAGGTGACATGCAAAGGTTCTAGTGATCCCGTCTGTACTCCAGCATGTGGTGTAGGACATAGAATCCATCATTAAGAGAATTGTTCGGTTGCTGGATGCAGCAGAAGTCGGTCTTATGGTGAAGGCGACCCTGCGCCCTTCTCTTCTTGTCCCTAACCTCTCCACCCCTTGCTTGGTAGTAAAACATAGCATCGAGAACATCTTTGATGTGGGTGTAATCCTTTTGTGAATGTTCTTGACGAGTCCAAGTAAAGGCGTGGGAGAATCGGGGTAGAGGATGATGAGGACGGCGTGCCCTTGCTGCACAAAATAAGTACACCTCAAATTAATTAGCCTCCACCGTGCAAATGAATTATTGAAATCGAAGGAAGGATAGCAGCGGATGACTTACGGGATGATAAGGCACGAGAATCGCCTCCTTGTCCTTATTGGCGAGCATGAAACGATGATGTAATCCCTCGCGTATTCACGGTGCTTTGCGAGACTCCCAAGCCCTCGTGCATGTAATGCGGGTCAGCGACACAGATATGGCGTATCTGCTCAACCCCAATGATGTAGTTCATGTGCAAGGCATAAAGGCGGACAAGCGTAAAATCCAGCTTCTTCACGTGAAACATGTCGAATATGTAATCGAATCGGAGGAAGAACTTATCCGGCGGGGAAGCTGTCGACGTCACGACATTTGGCGGAATGTTAACCACGTAGAGTGGGTATCCTGGATCTTCGGCGATGAGGCCTTTCTCTACCGCAGCACATCATCATGAAGTCTCCTTAGATCGCGAATCTGGCCCGTGGCGCTGTTGCGGTAGGATTGGTTGACCGAGGATATGCCATTTATCCGCATTGGGGATATCTATCACGATCCTGAAGCCGAGGCTGCTGAGGCGGCTGGATCATAGAATCAACTTTTTGCCTTTCCTCGCTCTCTTCCTAGACTTATTTACTACCGAAGGTCGTCCATATCGTTGAGGCGGTAATTCAGGCACCGACTCATGACGCTCAAACCACGAGGCGCCCGTATAGACATCTTGTTCAGCGCCATCGTCATCCTCATCCTCATCCATGGCGGCGTCATCGGCAACTAATGGAGCCTCCTCCTTACCCGTCCCCTATCACCCAACCCAACACCCGGCGCTAATTGGGTAGGTGGGGTGTTGATATTCATACCTTCTTGAAGCTGCATGCTCGTGGGTGTGCTCGGCCGCCTCGAGGCGAAGCGGACTCTTTGGCCACAATAGGACCCACCCATTGCAACAATCACCAAGCCGCTGCGGGGTCTGGTCGTCATCCCCACTAGTATTAGAGGCAAATTCTCGTGGCCCGGTTTGACAGCCACGGAAACCTTGAAGAGCGTTAGGGGATCGGCGGCTGTGGAACAATGGTTCCTTCGCCTCCATTATCGTCGCCTTCCCCACGTCCACCTTACAGTCGCCGATGGTGTACAATATGGTGCACGGGTTTCGTCGACCTGCAAAGAAAAGTCTGCGACGTGAGACATCTAAAAGGCAGCAGCGGGAGATTATACATTTATATTGAAGGGGCCAGTGTGGCCGAGATACCGTGAGGCGTCGAGCTCAGCCAAAGGCGAGGCACCACCGAGCACGTCCGGTCAGGAGTCGGTCTTGGGAGGCAGTGCAGGGAGCAGTCTGGGGAAGCAGTCTTTGGAGCAGTCTGCGGGGCCAGTGCGGGACCAAGTCACGAGGCCTGGTGCGGGAGCAGGTGCTCCCAAGAAGTCAGCAAGGGGGAAGTCCTCTGGATTTTTTTCTAGATTTTACCTTGTCCAAGTGAAGACGCCCGTCACCAAGGAAGTAGACAAATCTGCAACCACCTGTTTCTGGCAGCTACATTTATTCTTATTTATGCGAGATGATTTCTTCTCAACCGCAATCTCAACCTTCTTGTCGATGTTTTCTTCAGTTAACCTCCGTCTTTCCTTTCTCTCCTCCGTGGTCTCATGGTAGTACTTCTTCCATGTGGCGCCGTCTCCGACACCGTGCAGCGTCCATCTGACGGTAGAGTATCCACCGTTGTCATTTCAATATGTTCAGCGCCGGTTGAATGGAGTGTCCCACTTGGCCTCGCCAATGCCTCGAACGGTGAGTCGCTTTTGGCGCAATCCGGTGCTGCTCTCTCGCAAAAGGCACAAGGATCGTTTACAAATATGACTAACGTGTGCGGTCGAATTGATCGAAACTAGAATTACCAGCAGTCTCATGAACTCCGTAATGACCGGTGTTGTCTCAGTAAACCTTCTTCACTGGGTCCCAGCGGTGCGGGGCCTCGGGGCGTCACGCTCTGCGGGCGGTGAAATCGCCAAAGTGCAGGATGCCCCGGACTGTGGCTTCGCTTCCTCCTTGGCCCATTTGGACCTCTTTCGCTGTAACCACTGGGAAATAATATGGCGTTGAGCACCATGTTTAATAGAGATTACAGCAGATGAGAGAGAGTTACACGCTTCATAGAGGGGAAAGAGTTGTGGAGATGTTGGTGAGAAGCGGAGGTGTTGGTGAAGATCGCGTTGATGATGATATTACATTGGCGTTAAATTGCAAGGAAGCAAGGGAGAAGAGCCTTCTTCTTCTTCTTCCAGACCTCCTCCCTAGATGGGAGGAGGGTTTTCTATGGTCCCCATGGAAGAAATATGCCCTAGAGGCAATAATAAAGTTATTATTTATTTCCTCATATCATGATAAATGTTTATTATTCATGCTAGAATTGTATTAACGGAAACATGATACATGTGTGAATACATAGACAAACATATAGTCACTAGTATGCCTCTACTTGACTAGCTCATTAATCAAAGATGGTTATGTTTCTAACCATATATATGTGTTGTCATTTGATTAATGAGATCACATCATTAGGAGAATGATGTGATTGACATGACCCATCCGTTAGCTTAGCACTTGATCGTTTAGTATTACGCTATTGCTTCCTTCAGACTTATACATGTTCTGTAACTATGAGGTTATGTAACTCCGTTTACGGAAGAACACTTTAGGTACTACCAAGCGTCTAGCGTAAGCTGGGTGATTATAAAGAAGTACTACGGTGTTCCGAAGGTACATGTTGAGTTAGCATAATTGAATTAGGTTTTGTCCTCCGATTGTCGGAGAGGTATCTCTGGCCCTCGTGTACCCATCACCCAAGCCTTGCAAGCATGTAACTAATGAGTTAGTTTTGAGATGGCGTATTGAGCGAGTAAAGACTTGCATAGAGATTGAACTAGGTATTGGATACGGCGATCAAATCTCGGGCGAGTAACTATCTGATGACAAAGGAATAAATATGTTGTTATCGCGGTTTGACCGATAAAGATCTTCGTAGAATATGTAGGAACCAATATGGGCATCAGGTCCGCTATTGGTTATTGACCGAGCGTGTCTGGTCATGTCTACATTGTTCTCGAATCGTAGAGTCCCTTGCGCAAGGTTCGATGCAGTTATATTATGAGTTTATGTATTTTTGATGTACGAAGTTTGTTGGTCCGGATGTGATCACGGACATGACGAGGAGTCGAAATGGTCGAGACATAAAGATTGATATATTGGGCGGATATATTTGGACACGGAAAGGTTCGGAGAGTTTGGAGCTACCGGGAGGTTCTGGAACCCCGAGTATAGGCCTTATTGGGCCCATATAGGAAGAAAGGAGAAGGAACAAGGGGCGCCCCAGCTAATCGAATTGGGGAGGGCATTGCCTCCTCCTTCCCCCTCTTCTACTACTACTAGTACTTATTCTAATACTAGTACTCTTTCCTTCCCCCTTGAATAAGATAAGGAAAGGAAACCTACTTGGAGTAGGTTTCCCCCTCCTCCTCATCTTGGCCTTGGGCGGCCTCCTCCTCCCTCCCTCCTTCTCTGAGGGGGTGAGGCACCCTAGGACACACAAGTTGATCATTGAGATCGTTCCTTAGCCGTGTGCGGTGCCCCCTCCACGATATTCCACCTCGGTCATATTGTAGCGGTGCTGGCGAAGCCCTGTGAGGAAAACATCGAGATCGTCTGCATCGTCGTTGTGGAACTCCCCTCGGAGCCTCTCTGGATTGGAGCGAGGTCGTCATCGAGCTATGCGTGTCAAGAACTTCAGTCTTGAATGCTTGATGCTGGATCGGTTGAGCCGGGAAGGTCTGACTACTTCCCACTCTGTGGCGCTTCGCCGGTCTCTGATGCGTAACAACACTCTCCCTCATTGCTATGTCATCACCATGATCTTGCGTGTGCGTGGAAATTTTTGTAATTACTCGTTCCCCAGCGGTGGCATCGAGCCTAGGTTTTATGGTTTGATGTTATATGCGAGAACACAAGTGAGTTGTGGGCGATATAAGTCATCTGCCTACCGGCATGTCATACTTTGGTTCAGCGGTATTGTTGGATAAGCGGCCGGACCGACATTACGCGTCACGCTTCTGGCGAGACTGGTTTACCGCCCGTGCTTTGCACCACGGGTGACTAGCGGGTGTCTGTTTCTCCACTTTAGTTGAACCAGTGTGCTATGCCGGTCCTTGTGAAGGTTAAAGCGGAGTCTATTTGACAAACTATCGTTGTGGTTTTGATCGTAGGTAAGATTGGTTCTTACTTAAGCCCGTAGCAGCCACGTAAAATTTGCAACAACAAAGTAGAGGGCGTCTAACTTGTTTTTGCGAGGCATGTTGTGATGTGATATGGCCAAGATGTGATGCTATATTTTATTGTATGAGATGATCATGTTTTGTAACGAAGTTATCGGCAATGGCGAGAACCATATGGTTTATCGCTTTATTGTATGAAATGCAAGCATGTAATTGCTTTACTTTATCACTAAGCGGTAGCGATAGTCGTAGAAGCAATAGATGGCGTAAGCGACAACGATGCTACGATGGAGATCAAGGTGTCGCGCGGTGGCGATGGTGATCACGGCGGTGCCGAATGGAATCACAAGCACAAGATGATGATGGCCATATCATATCACTTATATTGATTGCATGTGATGTTTATCCTTTATGCATCTTATCTTGCTTTGATTGGCGGTGCATTTTAGATGATCTCTCACTAATTATCAAGGCGTGTTCTCCTGAGTATGCACCGTGGCGAAAGTTCTTCGTCTGAGACACCGTGATGATCGGTGTGATAGCTCTACGTTCAAATACAGCGGGTGCAAAACAGTTGCACCGCGGAATACTCAGGTTATACTTGTGAGCCTAGCATATCTGAGATATGGCCTCGGAACACGGAGACGAAAGGTCGGCGTGAATCATATAGTAGATATGATCAACATAGAGATGTTCACCATTGAAACTACTCCATCTCTGATGATGGGACATGGTTTAGTTGATTTGGATCACGTGATCACTTAGATGACTAGAGATGTCTGTTTAAGTGGGAGTTCTTAAGTAATATGATTAATTGAACTTAAATTTATCATGAACTTAGTACTGATAGTATTTTGCTTGTCTATGTTTGTTTGTAGATAGATGGCTCTTCTGTTGTTCCATTGAATTTTAATCGTTCCTTGAAAGCAAAGTTGAAAGATGATGGTAGCAATTACGGAATTTGGGTCCGTAACTTGAGATTATCCTCATTGCTGCCTGAAGAGTTCGTCTGGAAGCACCGAGCCGACAAGCGTATGCCCCGCAAGCAATATCAGAAAATCCACCGCACCAAGGGCCACGACTTCACAATCGCGTGCTGCCGACCATCTCTGCCGAGCAGCAAAAGCTGAGTACGAGAGGCGCGACAAGGAGAGGGCCCAGGTATGGAGGAGAACCGAGCAAGAAGCGGGTTGCTCAATGGTCGGGAGGACCTCTGCAAGACCAAGCGGCGACAAGGTGATCGACCTTCCCGTGAGCCACACAAGGATGAAGAAGACGGCGACGAGGACATGGAGGATGAGGATGACAAGGAATGGAGTTCCAGAAGGCCACGGAGGTCCTATGCGCCGACGGTGGTGCTCACATTCTCCCACCGCCAACTAAAGCAAAGCATGCGCTGAGGTGAATGTAGCAGAGCCAGCCCATGGAGTCGCGTGAGGCTCCTCAAATGGTCCGCACGCCCATCATTTTTGATCTCGAGATCACCCGACCGCACCACCGCGTCGGGTGTTTGCTGATGCTGGTCTCACCCACCATCCGCAACCTCAAGGTCACCAAGATGTTGGTTGACGGCCGAGCTGGGCTGAACTTGATCTCTCTCGCTGTGATCGAGAAACTCCAAATTCCGTGATGGCGAGCTCAAGAGACCGGTTCTTTCCAAGGAATCAATCCGGACGGAGTAAGCCCAAGGGAAAGATCACTCTGCCGTGACCTTTGGCGGGAGCTCAACTTCAGGACCGAAGGCCACATTTTCGACGTCCGATATTCCGCTGCCATACAACGGGATACTCGCCATCTCCTTCTCGCCAAGTTCATGGCAGCTTTCCCATTACGCTTACAACGTGCTCAAGATGTCGGGCCGATAAGCGCCATCACCGCCCACAGCGACAAGAAAGACGCGCTTATCTGCACCGACAAGATCTCTACGGATGCGGCAGCAGCGGCCGCTAAGGATGCACTTGCGGCTCAAGCTCCTGTGGAAGAAGACGAAGACCAAGTCCGGCAAGCGCTCCGGGACCCACTCCGCAACAAGCACCCCTTCGGAGTGTTGCGCTCTTTGTCGAGGACGCCCGTCGAGCTCCACCGCAAAGATAAAAGGGAATGGCTGCCCAGCCGGCAACCAAGAAGGTGTCCGCCAAGGAGGACGGCTTCGGTGGTACCTTCACCATCGGTGCCGCTTGACGAAGAAATAGGAAAGCGGCTTCGTTGCCTTCCTGGCGGGCGAATGTCGATGTGTTTGCATGGCAACCATCGACATCCCCGGTGTTCCTGTGAAGGTAATTGAGCACAAGCTTGCCGTTGCCCTCATGCGCGGCCCGTCAAGCAAAAAGTAAGGAAGCAAGCCGTGGAGTGCCAAGAATTCATCGTGAAGAAATCAAGAAGCTAGAGGCAGCAGGCCTAGTTAGAGGTGTGATCCATCCGGCGTGGTTAGCAAACCCGATGTCAAATGCGGCCAACCAGGGAAATGGAGGCTGTGTATAGACTTCACCGATGTGAATAAAGCATGCCCCAAGGATCCATTCCCCTTGCCACGCATTGACCAGATTGTTGACTCCACAGCCGGATGTGAGCTACTCTGCTTTCTTGATGCATACTCAGGCTATCACCAGATCTTCATGGCCAAAGAGGATGAAGAGAAGACTGCGTTTATCACTCCATGTGGCACCTATTGCTTCATACGCATGCCATTTGGACTGAAGAATGCAGGATCAACATTCGCAAGGGTAGTGTATACTGCTTTTGAGCCGCAGATTCACAGAAATATAGAAGCTTACATGGATGACATCGTGGTGAAGAGCAAGAGCAAGGATACGCTGATTCAAGATTTGGAAGAGACATTTCAGAACCTGCACAAGATACAGCTAAAGTTGAACCCTGAGAAGTGCGTCTTTGGGGTTCCCTCCGGCAAGCTTCTCGGGTTCTTTGTGTCACAGAGAGGGATCGAAGCCAACCCCGACAAGATTAAAGCCATTGAGCAGATCGAAGCCCCAAAGCGGGTCAAGGATGTCAGAAGGCTCGCAGGTTGTGTGGCTGCCCTCAGTAGGTTCATTTCAAAGTCTGCAGAGCGCGCCCTACCCTTCTTCAAAATCTTGAAGAAGGCAGGGCCCATGAAGTGGACTCCAGAAGCGGAGACAGCGCTGCAAGATTTGAAACGTTACCTGTCCTCCACTCCAATACTTGTCGCACCTAAACCACAAGAGAAGTTGTTGCTGTACCTAGCGGCAACCAACCAAGTGGTTAGTGCTGCGCTGGTAGCGGAGAGGGAGTCCGACGAGGAGGCTGCATCTCCGGCAAGTGAGTCCAGCGACAAGCAGGGTACTGCTCCGGCAAGCTCTGGCCCCGACAAGGACGAGTCTGCGCAGGAACAGGATGAGGTGCGGAAAAAGGTGGTGCAGCGCCCAGTGTATTTTGTAAGCTCCCTTCTCCAGGGGGCTAGATCAAGATACTCTGGTGTGCAAAAGTTGCTTTTCGGCCTCCTCATGGCCTCGAGAAAGCTGCGCCATTACTTCCAGGCACACGAGGTAACAGTGGTCACTCGCTTCCCGTTGAAGAGAATATTGCACAACCCGAGAGCAACAGCAGGATCGTTGAGTGGGCCTTTGGGTTGTCGAGCTTTGGACTCAAGTTCGAAAGTACTTCAACCATACAGAGCCGGGCTTTGGCAGAATTCATAGCAGAATGGACCCCAACACCTGATGACGAAGTTCAAGAAACGAGTACACCCGTACAAGAAGCAACAAGTGAATGGGTAATGTACTTTGATGGTGCCTTCTCGCTGCAAGGCGCCGGTGCCGGCGTCGTACTCATCGCGCCCACCGGAGAGCACCTCAAGTCGTCATCGGATGCACTTCCCAGAGAGCAGCGACAAACAACACCTGCCGAATATGAAGGTTTGCTTGCCGGCCTCAGGATTGCGGCCGAACTTGGGATCAAGAAGTTGATTGTGCGGGGAGATTCTCAGTTGGTGGTCCGGCAAGTTAACAAGAGCTATCAGAGCCCTTTGATGGAAGCTTATGTAGATGAGGTGAGGAAGCTTGAGGAGCGCTTTGAAGGTCTGCAGATGGAGCACATTCCGAGAGCTCAAAATGAAATCGCAGATGGCCTTTCAAAGTGTGCTTCTATGAAGTTACCTGTGGAACCAGGGACCTTCTTGCTCAAGCTGACTCAACCATCCGTCGCACCATCAATTGGGCAGTCCAAGAAGAGAAAGTTGGTCTCCGGCGACTACTTGCCGGCGGATCTCCCTGAGGCCGCCGCCAAAGTCCCCAGGATCAGCGGCGAGCGCCGAAGAACAGTTTGCTCCTCGCGATCCTCGGATCTGCGATCGAACAAGTGTTCCCGACAAGACTTGCCCCGGCAAGCTTGCCGAGGACCTTCAGCTCGGCAGAGCAGAGATCCTTGCCATAGAAAGCCGAGGTTCCCGCAGCGGCCCTCATGCCTTTAGTCCTTGCCGTGAGCCCCAAGCTCCGGCATGGGCGCAACAGATCGTCCGTTTTCTACAAAGCGGAGAACTTCCCGCGACCGGAAGAAATAGAAAAGATAACCGAGACAGTCAAGTATGTACCAGTTAAGTGGACAATGAGTACATCTGTAAGAAGGCTCAATGGTGTCGGTAGAAGTGCATCTCGGGGAAGATGGGCCGAAGCTGTGGCGAGAGATACGGAGGCATCTGCGGCCACCACATTGGCGCAAGGGCACTTGCCGAAAGCTTTCGGCAAGGGTTCTTTGGCAAGAAGCCCTCAAGATACTGCGGCACTAGTAAACAAGTGTGAAGCGTGCGATTCCATGCAAAGCAAATTCATCGGCCAGCTCAAGCTCTCCAAACAATCCCTTTATCCTGGCCCTTCTCGATGCAGGGGCTCGATATCCTCGGCCCCTTCCCCGTCTTTGTCGGGGCTTTGAGTACTTATGCGTGGCAATCGACAAGTTCACAAAGTGGCAGAAGTGGAGCCGATGAGAAAGGTGACAACCTGATCGTGTCAAGTTCTTGGTCGATTGTGTGCCGTTTGGGGTTCCTAACGGGATTATCACCGACAACGGTACACAATTAACTAACGCACCTTCATGCGATGCGTCCAAGACCTTGGCGCCAAGGTCTGTTTAAATACATTGCTCACCCAGGAGCAACGGTCAGCGAAAGGGCCAATGCTGAAGTGTTGCGGGACTCAAGACAAGAACTTTCGGCGAGGCTGCGCAAGTCACGGAAGAAATTGGATAGAGGAGCTGCCGGCGGCTCTTTGGTCGTCGAAGCGACACCAAATCGAGCCACGGACGGACACCCTTTGCTCTAGTCTATGGAAGCGAGCAGTTCTCCCCACGGAACTTCGTATCACGGATCTCCTCGAGTGCTCGCTTATGATGAGTTTGAGCAAGAGCAAGCTGCGACAAGATGGCGCATTGCTCCTCGAGGAGGGGCGTCTCGGGCTGCTGTATGCGAGCTGCTCGATACCAGCAAGCCTTGCGCCGCTACCATAACCCGCAGGTCAAAGCCGAGTCTCGAGGAAGGCGACCTTGTTCTTCGGCGTGTTCAGTCCGCCAAGAATTCCAACAAGTTAGCCTTGAAGTGGGAAGGCCCTTATCGGGTGAGACAAGTCACGAGGCCGGCTGTCGGCTTCGAGACGAAGAAGGCTTGCCCGTGAGTAACTCTGGAACATAGAGCATCTTCGCAAGTTTTACCCGTAAAGCGCGGTTGCCGTGATCCGCTCCGGCAACCACCTTTTACAAAAGCTTTGCCGCGCGCTTGCATGTAACCCTTTGTACAAAGCCGGGCGCAGACCCGTGCAGCAATAAAGTTTCCGTGTTTTGCGTTATTGCCTTTTCCCATGCTCTTCTTTGCTATTTGCATGAGTTATTTGGCATCTTTACGTATAGCACGCATATCCGAGCAAGCAATATACACTTGAAAGGCCATATCTTTTTCCTTCTTCTCTTTCCTTGTCTCTTAAGCAAAAGAAACATTCCTCGTGCACAAGTTTGCCGGGGGGGAAGGAAGTGGAGGATGAACCGAGTGCTGTTCAAGGAAGAGAGCTTGCCGGAGAGCAGCTCAAAGTTTTAAATTTTTAAGTTGCCTTCCTTGAACAACCACACTTCGTATGGAAAACTTGTGCTCGGAGGAATCTACCCGTGGATAGCCGCACCCTCGTCTTGTTTTCGGCGTGCTCAACGATTTAAGTGAGCCGCGACAAAGTGTTCTTGCCTTGTTTAGTTTCGAGCCCGCTCGGCAAGCTAGGTGCGTTGCGACACAAGCCATGGCAAGGTTGCTTGCCGGTAAGTCCTTGGCTAGCGTGGCTGCTTGAGTTTGACACTCGGCACTTTCATGACAAGGGCTCCTTGCCGGCAAAACTCCTAGAAGCATAAAGTTAAAAGCGTGCGAAGTTGAGGACCAAGGCAAGGAGATGACACTGCGTCTGCTGATCAGAATAAAGGTAATATCTTACAAGGAATAACTTGTCGCGATGACTAATGAGTTCATAGCGACTGTGCGCAACAAAAGGAAATAAAGATAAAGAGGCCTAGTCTCGCGGTGCGCCTCCATCTGAGGATCTTGTTCACTTTGGCGATGATGTGGGCGACCTGCTCCTTCAGCCTCCATGTCGCGTCGGCCGGCAAGCTGCGAAGGGCGTTGGAGAGGTTTATACCGGGGTTGCGGTATCGATCTTCGTCAACACGCTCCATGGTTCCCAGCGCCACACCGGCGCGCCTCCTCGGCGAGCTGCTTGGCGATTTTTTCTTCCGCAGATTTGCAAGAGCTGGCGCGACCCCCAAGAAGAGGCTGAGCTTGGCACCGTGGCGAGTTTGGATCCGGGGAGTAGATGAGATGCTCGGCTTGAGCGCCCGGCAGCTCCTGGTCGATGGCGACGCAGAAGACACCAAGTCCTCGGTCCATATCTCGACAATGCGACGGAAATTCTCGATCGCTTTGTTGGCGCCCGGCCACTAAGGATCGCTCCTCACGGAGCTCCTCCTTCAGCTTGGTTTCCCGGTCCGGAACAGCGTCGGCGAGTCCTTCAACAGAGAAATTTTCTGCTCAAGATCCTTGACGGAGTCCTTGGCAGCCTTCAGCTCGTCGCCCTTCTCGAAAAAGCGCGCACCGAGCTCGAGTTGGTGTGGGTGTACTTCTCGCTCCGTGGTGGCGCGCGATCTTCTCCGAGTCCACCTTCAACAGCTCCTCGATTCTGCTGACCTTGGCGAGATCTTCCTTGGCGGTCTCCATGACGCCCTTGCATCTTCGCCTCCTTCAATTCCCGCCAGGGCCTGCTCCCGGCGACAAGGTCGTCCTCGTGGGCGTCAAGGTCAACCTTCCGCTGAATGAGCTCTCCTTCTGCCGGGACAACTCCACTCCGGCGAGCCGTTGCTGCTCTTGGCCTCGGCCTTCTCCAGCAGCCACTCTTCATACTTGCCCGTGAGCTGCTCGCGCTTCTCCGCCACCTCGCGAGAGCAGCCTGATTAGCGGCGCTGAGCTCCGCCGCTTCTCCATCTCCTCGGCAGCCTTGGCGGCAAGGGCCTCCCGAAGCGAAGCCGCTGTCCGGCCCGGTAAAGGGCGAGGCTGGTGGCAGCTTCTCATCGGGCCCACCGCTCCCGGATCCCTCGGCGACTTTCAAACCAGCGGAGGCGAGATCTCCCGTCGAAGGCCTCGCCCTCCGCCGGGAGCTCGCGACACGAACCCCACGGCATCTGGATGAAGGCGCCGTTGGGGGCTTCAAAGTAGCCGGGCGCTCCTCTCCGTGGAGGGGTCGATAACCGCACGGCGCTGGCAGCTCCGCAGCTTCGGGCGGTGGTGCGGTCGCCGTCCCCTCCCGACCACTGCGTCCGCAGCCGGAGCGATCTCGCACATGTGGCTCGGCGGCCCCGTCGCGTCCTCGGCAACAGGCGTCGTCGCCGCCACCACGCGTCTTCCTCCTCCTCAATGACGACCTCCGTCTCCATCTGCTCGGGGAGGAGGGGGATCTTGAAGAAGAAAGAAAAAGCAAAAGAAGTTCAAGCAAATATCCGAAAAGAGGCGACGCCAAGAAGACAAAGTTGCAGAACTTACCTTGGCGGACATCTTGGTGGCGAGCTCTCTTGCCGAGGAACCATCCCTTGCAGATAGCCGCCCTCGTCGAACGCTTCGCTCTTGGCGAGTACTCGCCCATGGCGGAGTACCGCCCTTGGCGACAACGCTCTCCCTTGCCGGGAATCCAACCTTGGCGGGATGGAGGGACTGCACTGCTCCTCGAGGCGACCTCGGATGCCCCTGCCGCTGCGGCTCCATCTCTGCAGCAAGTCAAGACAAACACATCAAGATATTGGAACAAGATGAAGCTTTGAGACGCGCCCAGCAAGCGAAGGTCACGGGACCCAGACGTCTGTTGGGGGCTACGGCTGAGGAGCTGCTCCTCGGGCGCGGCCTTCCGGGTCAAGCAAGCTTGCCTCCGGCTCGTCCCCGGTTGCTTCGGCGGGCGGGTCGTCCGCAACATCGACCACAGGCACCTTGGCTTTCTTCGCCGCCCGCTCAGTCAAGGTCCTGAAATCAGCACAAAAACAGGATCAGCCTCAACAATAATCAAGGCGAAATTTAAGAAGATGAAGATTTCAGGTACTCACTCCTGTTCTTCCTCGTCGTCTTCGCTCAAGGCAGAGAAGTCATACTGCACCTGGGTTGCGTCGGCGCGAGCAGGAGGCGGAGAGCCCCTCGGGCGCTTGGCGGCCCTCGGGGCGGGGATCAAGAATCCAGCCTCAGGCGGCGGGGCCCGAGAGCGGGCGGAGCCGCCGCTCCGCTCGGAGAAGACCCCTGTCCACTCGGCGCCAGGCCTGCAGGCGCCCTGCCCGTGGCTGCTGATCGCTTCCGCCATGTCTGTGCGTCGGTGGAGTCCTCGGCGCTCGACTCCCAGGAAGCTTCGCTGCCAGGCGAGCCGAGAAGTTGCCGGGCTCGCGTTGCTCGCTTCCGCCACCGCCTTGCGGAGGCGCTTCAGCGAGCAGCTTGGGGCTCGCCCGGGGCGGGAGGTTTCGGCGACGAGGAGAGGTCGTCGTCGTAAGGTCCGTGGACCCGCCCGGCATCCTCGGCGACCGCGTCCTCCCCTCCTCCTCGCCGGGCGGCTCATCAGACCAGCGCCTGCAGCTGCGGCCCCTCCTCTCGACGTCTCCGCTCCCTCCGACGTCTCCGCTCCCTGCGGCGCCTCGGCTCCCCCCGGCAGCACCGCCTCTAGCCGCGACCTCGGCCGCAATTCCGGGGATCCCGGAGTGCCTCAGAGAAGGGACCCCGGCAAGCGTGCCGGGAGGAAGTCGCAGCAGTCTGCAGATCTCCGCCGCCTCCGCTTGGTAGGACTCCTCCGCAGCCTCCGCCTCCTCGGGAGTACTACCGAACTTCCCCGCCGCTGCGGCTGCAGCGGCCTCTTCGGCCGAGAAGCTATGTCTGTGAGCTCCTCGTCCGTGGTGTCCCGTGTCAGTCCCCGGATCTCGTCCTTGTTCTTCGCCACCTCCTCAAGGGTGTCGAAGAAGTCGAGGATGTCCGATGGCTCGGGCGGAATCCATGAACGCTCCACGCCGTGTGAGTCACACGCGGGCATCATGGCGAGGAGATCCCGAGCCGCTGCTGTTGCAAGGGCACCACTCCCGAAGCCTGAACCACTCGGATGGGCGGGTCATATTTGAAGAGTTCGGACCATCCCCTCAGCTCAGCGTCGTGAAGTTGAAGTTCAGCCCGGTCGCAGCCTCATTATGTCCCTGCGCGCCCGTACTCCCGTGCCGGCCGCTTCTGTCTTGGAGAGGGGCAATCTTGGCGGAGGAAGTCTGCACCTACCGCTGCAATTGACAGCCCGCTTGTCGGAGACGAAGGATCCGGATGAGGGCAACATCGAGCTTAATGTCATCGAATCCAGTTCGCTCCAATCTCCGCCCAAGCAATGGGCGTTGTCTTGGCGCGGTGAAGAACTGCGGCTCGTCTTGACGATCCAGCACCAATCTGCGCCCACTCTTCCCACTTGACGCGGAGCTCCCTCGGCAAGTACGACTTCTTCAAGTTCAGACGGAAAACCCAAGAAATCCCTCCGGAGAGGGGGGAGCCGGGCTCTGCTCTCGGAGTAAAGAAATGCCTGAACAGAGCTACATTTGGGTATATCCTATGAAGTTTTCGCACATATGTGCGAAACCGCCATTAATGAGGACGGCGTTGGGGGTGAAATCAAGAAGGTGGAAGCCATATGTGTTCATGATGTCACAGAAGAATTCAGAAAAAGGAGGACAAAGACCGCAGTGGAAGAAAGCTGCGAAGAAATAGTACCCGCCAGGATAGTTGTCCATGGTGGCGGCCGGATGAGCTCTAGTCCGAGGATGCGCCGAGGTCCTCTTGGCCCAGAACAAGAAATACTTGCCCCAGAGTTCTTGCACGCCGAGCCGCGGCGGGAAGACGACGTTCTCCCTCCGCATCTGGGCGAGCTCTTCCGCCTGCTCGGATTTCTCCTTCTTGGTCTTCTCCGCCTTCTCCTTCCCCTTTCTGGTCTTCGGGGCCATGGCGGAGGCGGCGAGGGAAGGGGGACGAAGAATCCAACGACGCCGTGAACGAAAGAAACAACGGGGGAGATGCGGAGGCGGAGCGCAAAGAGGGTTTTCTGGAGGAAGAAGAAGAAGCAATGAAAGCGATGGAGGGGAACCGCGCCTGCTTCCTCTGTTTTTATGGGGAAGTGGAGGGCGTTCCGCTCTCCTTATTGAAGGACGTGGGCACGTCCTATCCTGACGACGCCGCAATCGGCGTCTTTGTTGCCGCAGGAAGGCGGCGGATGCGAAGTGGATTCGACGCGCCATGGGCTTCGCGTGCCGTGCAGACTGTTTGGGCCTGGCCCAACAGCGCTCGGCACCGTGTATGGCCCAGGCCGGGGCTCTGTCCGGTGTACTAAGGTAGGGGTACCTCGGTACCCCAACTAGTGCACGGCGATCGCAACTTCCGTAGCTGGATCCACCATATGCTTGCCGGAGGCCATTCCTGCTCCATACCAAGCCATTCAAGAACAAAGTGTACAAGATGAAGGTTAAGACCCGGCAAGAGGAGCTTGCCGGGAAGGCCGTTCGAGCTCATCACTCACAAGAAGTCCTGGCGAGAGGAGCTTCGCCGGGAGACCAGAAGACCATATCACGAAGACACGCCTCGGCGCTATCTCAGCGTCGGCAAGGGCCCGAAGCGACAAGTTCTGAGCCCGACAAGCTCCCGGGCCCGACAAGATCAAGACCCGGCAAGGTACTTGCTGGGAAAGCTACGCTGCGTGCCCGCCTCCAGCTCATCGCCGCGCCGCCTTCAGCCTTCTCCGAGAGACGTGGCGGGTGGTGGTCAGGCTGCATGAGGGTGCGGTGGCACTCCACGGTGGTGACTCCATCGCCCGTGGCAAGCGGAGACGCAAGGGCGGAGCTTTTGGGGCGGCGGCGACGGCATTAAATGCTCTTGTCCCCTCTGTCAAAAGTAGGTAGAACCCACTGTTCAAGCACTCGTAGCTGCCTTTGTTCCCAACTGCTCCAACTACCACCTCTTTTACATTTTACCCCTCTCTCCTCGTTGACACTGTCGGTGACCCCTTGCCCTATAAAAGGAGGCCCATGCACAGCGTGGGGGGTTGAACCTGGGCAACTCTAGCGCTGAGTCGATCGTTCCGACACCACACCACCATTCGCTTGCATTCGTGAGCAAGATCAAATACAACACAAAGCAGCAGAGGGTTTCTGCGACCATCGCGCCCAGCCGGTAAAATCCGCCCAGCGCGCCGCCTCGATCTGCTCTCCGCGCATCCTCCGCCCCCGTACCGAACACACGAAGGGGCCGTCCCCCGGCCCCATAGGTGTCCCGCGCCGGGCGTGCCACCCAGCGCCGCCACCCGCGCGCGCCCCGACACTACTCTTCCATGATTGTCGAATTATCCTTTACAATCTCGGAGTAGGGTTCCTTCTTGTCGATGATCTTTGCTTTCACTCAAGTTTTCTAGGCGGCCAACGCGTCGCTAAACTTGGTCATGGCATGTTTGTTTATCTTCTTCATTGCCGGGTCCTCATCTGGATCTTCATAATCCTTCTCATTCCGGCCCGGGAACAAGAATATCTGGTGAAACTTCTTTAGGAGGGAGCTCCATATATTTTCTATCTTCTGTAGTTTCTCATCGTTGATGGTGGCGGTTGTCCGTACGACGCAGCCTATTTGATTGCCATAGCACGCCCGCGCTTCATCGGGCGCCTTTGGCTCAAAATTGCCGTCATCCACCTCCGTGACCACCAGTCTAGTAGTCCTGAGTTTGTTAGGAAGCCGTTGCCTCTTTGCTTTCGGTTCTACACCGGCTCCGCTCCCCGAGGCAGCACGGTCTCGATCTCGGCCTTGGTCTCGATGCGGTCTGAGTCTCAGCGCCGGTCTTAGTCTCAAGACCGTCTGCGTGTCGGTCTCGATCCCGATGCCACCGGTGGGCCCAGCAACAACATCGGTTGATCGTCGGTAAGGCTAAAAAATTCGTCTGTCGCCCGGTAGACGTCATCGCAATCACCAGAACCCTGTCCTTCATCGTTGCTAGCCATGTTTCCTATGATTAAATCTAGTAAATTAATTCTAGACCTAATAAAATGAATAATGACATAAAAAGGCCTATTGTTTTGCAGGAATGTTGACTCCTTCCTGGTGCGGCAAATCTCGGGCACTCGATATGTCCTAGTTTGTAGCACAAGTCATGCCGAAATTCACGGAAAATTTCGGCATGACCTTTGCTAAAAATTGGACAAACGAGAACCTGAAATTTGCCGGAACACAAATGAATCAACATTCCGGCAAAACATAGGCCACTCAGCACCATTCCCTGGAAACAGTGTTCAAATATCCCTCTTCGACACTGCAACACATGTCCAAATATACACGAGCAACCACATGTCCAAATTTCACAAGCTAATTCAAAAACAAAGTGTAGAAGAAAATTCATTTAACTACTAATAGAACAAAATTCAGTTAACTTTAGTGCTCTATAATGATGAAAGGAAAAAAAATCAGTTAGCTACTAATTTCATTCATTTAGGTTATTCATTTAACATCACCTAATTAACCTCTTTGTACCATTACTACTAGCAAAGACAACTAACCTAATTAACCTAGCAAAACTCTAGTGCCCTAACTGAAAAACATCTAATTAACATCTACTAGTACCACTATTGCCCTAACCTAATTAACATCTACTAGTATCACTATATACTATACAAGCAGCATCTACCCTAATTAAACCCTACTGCCGTAACTAACTTTTGTTTTAAACCAAATTTTTAGCTCTAAACTAATTTTTGCTCTAACATCTACTACTTAACATCCTTTGCTCTAAACTAAATTTTTTGTTATAAACAAATTGTTGTTCTACTAATTTTTTCTCTAAAATGCAGAGGGAGAGGAGTGGGGGGAGGGGTGGGGGACTTACAAAGAGGGGAGAGATGGTGGCGGGGAGGTGCTCGGTGACGGAGGCAGGGGCGGAGAGGGCGGGCTCGGGCATGGGCAACGGTGGTCCTGGGCGGGCTCGGGTGGCGGTGAGGTGGAGGGCGCCGACGTTGACGTCAAGGGCGGCCTCGGGCGGCGGCGATGGGGCAGAGGGCGGCCTCGGGCGGCGGCGGTGAGGATGATGGCGGCCTCGGGGGGAGACGGTGAGGTTGCGGGCGTCCATGCCGGAAGGAGATGGCGGTGAAGTGGGGCGACGGTGAATTGGGGAGACGGCGGCAAGGGCGAGGGATTTGGGGAAGAAGTGTGGTGGCCGGGGGGGCGGAGGGGAAACCGCTGTTTAGGTGAAACATAACGGTAGCGCGTTTCTGAAAACGCGCTATAGCTAAGTTAGCTACAGCGCGTTTCCTGAAACCCACTACTGCTATTCCTTTCTTCTTTTGTCCCTTTTTTCTTTTATTTTTCTTTACATTTTCTTTTTTTCCTTTCTCCTTTTTCTATTTCTTTCATTTTCATTTACTTTTCTACTTGTTTTCACTTTATTTTCTTTCCGTTAGTAGTAGCGCCTTACACGTAAGCGCGCTACAGCTAAGGAGAGTAGCAGTAGTGTTGGGCCAGTATACGCGCTACTGCTAGGTTAGGCTAGCCATGTGCGCCCAGGTCAAACAAAGCAGCAGCGCTTTTTGCTAGTACGCGCTACTGCTAAAGTCATAGCAATAGCGCGGTTTATTTGCGCGCGCTGCTACTTGATAACCCACAAGTATAGGGGATCGCAAGAGTTTTCAATAAGTAAGAGTGTCGAACCCAACGAGGAGCTAAAGGTAGAACAAATATTCCCTAAAGTTCTATCGACCACCGATACAACTCTACGCACGCTTGACGTTTGCTTTACCTAGAACAAGTATGAAACTAGAAGTACTTTGTAGGTGTGATAGGATTGGCTTGCAAGAAAGTAAAGAACACGTAAATATAAATTAGGGGCTGTTTATATAAAGACACAACTAAATTAGTAAAAGTAAAGAGCTTGTTGTCACGAGAAAGTTATTTGTCCCTAGGCAATCGATAACTAGACCGGTAATCATTATTGCAATTTTATTTGAGGGAGAGGTATAAGCTAACATACTTTCTCTACTTGGATCATATGCACTTATGATTGGAACTCTAGCAAGCATCCGCAACTACTAAAGATTCATTAAGGTAAAACCCAACCATAGCATTAAAGCATCAAGTCCCCTTTATCCCATACGCAACAATCCCTCTTACTCGAGTTTGTGTTTCCGTCACTCACCAACCCACTATAAGCGAATCATGAACATATTGCAACACCCTACAGCGGGAATCCCTCACGCTTGCGCGACACGGAGGGCACCATAGGACAGCACCAATAATAAAACATACAACTTAAACCAATCACGATCATCAAATAGCCATTAGGACAAAACAGATCTACTCAAACATCATAGGATAGCCATACATCATTGGGAAATAATATATAGCGTTGAGCACCATGTTTAAGTAGAGATTACAGCGGGTAAGAGAGAGGTTACACCGCTTCATAGAGGGGGGAAGAGTTGTGGAGATGTTGGTGAAGATGGCGGAGGTGTTGGTGAAGATCGCGTTGATGATGATGGCCCCCGGCGGCGTTCCGGTGCCACCGGAAGCAAGGGGGAGAGAGCCCCCCTTCTTCTTCTTCTTCCATGACCTCCTCCCTAGATGGGAGGAGGGTTTCCCCTATGGTCCTTGTGAAGGAAATATGCCCTAGAGGCAATAATAAAGTTATTATTTATTTCCTCATATCATGATAAATGTTTATTATTCATGCTAGAATTGTATTAACCGGAAACATGATACATGTGTGAATACATAGACAAACATATAGTCACTAGTATGCCTCTACTTGACTAGCTCATTAATCAAAGATGGTTATGTTTCCTAACCATATATATGTGTTGTCATTTGTTTAATGAGATCACATCATTAGGAGAATGATGTGATTGACATGACCCATCCCGTTAGCTTAGCACTTGATCGTTTAGTATTCTGCTATTGCTTCCTTCATGACTTATACATGTTCCTGTAACTATGAGGATTGTGTAACTCCGTTTACGGTAAGAACACTTTGGGTACTACCAAACGTCACAACGTGAATCGGTGATTATAAAGGAGTACTACAGGTGTTTCCAAGGTACATGTTGAGTTAGCATAATTGAGATTAGGTTTTGTCACTCCGATTGTCGGAGAGGTATCTCTGGCCCTCTCGGTAATACCCATCACCCAAGCCTTGCAAGCATGTAACTAATGAGTTAGTTTTGAGATGACGTATTCTGAACGAGTAAAGAGACTTGCGGTAACGAGATTGAACTAGGTATTGGATACCGACGATCAAATCTCGGGCAAGTAACATACCGATGACAAAGGGAATAACGATGTTGTTATGCGGTTTGACCGATAAAGATCTTCGTAGAATATGTAGGAACCAATATGGGCATCCAGGTCCCGCTATTGGTTATTGACCGAGACGATGTCTCGGTCATGTCTACATTGTTCTCGAATCGTAGGGTCCGCACGCTTAAGGTTTCGATGATGCTTATATTATGAGTTTATGTATTTTGATGTACGAAGTTTGTTCGAGTCCGGATGTGATCACGGACATGACGAGGAGTCTCGAGATGGTCGAGACATAAAGATTGATATATTGGACGGATATATTTGGACACGGAAAGGTTCCGAGAAGTTTGGAGCTACCGGGAGGTTACTGGAACCCCGGAGGTATATGGGCCTTATTGGGCCCATATAGGAAGAAGGAGAAGGAACAAGGGGCGCGCCCCAGCCCAATCCGACTGGGGAGGGGCCCCCCCCTTTCTCCTTCCCTCTTCCTATTACTACTACTAGTACTTATTCCTAATACTAGTACTCTTTCCTTCCCCTTCAATAAGATAAGGAAAGGGGGAAACCTACTTGAGTAGGTTTCCCCCTCCTCTATGGCGCGCCCCTTGGGCGGCCTCCTCCTCCCTCCCTCCTACACGGGGTAGGGGGCACCCTAGACACACAAGTTGATCATTGAGATCGTTCCTTAGCCGTGTGCGGTGCCCCCTCCACGATATTACACCTCGGTCATATTGTAGCGGTGCTTAGGCGAAGCCAGTGACAGAAAACATCGAGATCGCCACCACGCCGTCGTCTTGACGGAACTCCCCTCGAGCCTCTCTGGATTGGAGAACGAGGGTGCGTCATCGAGCTGTACGTGTGTCAAGAACTCGGAGGTGCCGAGTAACGGTGCTGGATCGGTTGAACCGGAAGACGACGACTACTTCCACTACGCTGTGTCAACGCTTCGCTTGGTCTCACGAGGGTACGTGAGACAACACTCTCCTCATTGCTATGTCATCACCATGATCTTGCGTGTGCGTAGGAAATTTTTGTAATTACTACGCTCCCCAACAAAGGCATCCGAGCCCAGGTTTTATGGTTTGATGTTATATGCACGAGAACACAAGTGAGTTGTGGACGATATAAGTCATACTTGCCTACCAAAGATGTCATACTTTGGTTCAGCGGTATTGTTGGATGAAGCGGCCCGGACCGACATTACGCCAGACGCTTACGCGAGACTGGTTTTACCGCCGTGCTTTGCACACAGTGACTAGCGGTGTCTGCTTTCTCCAACTTTAGTTGAACCGAGTGTGCTATGCCCGGTCCTTGTGAAGGTTAAAACGAGTCTATTTGACAAACTATCGTTGTGGTTTTGATGCGTAGGTAAGATTGGTTCTTACTTAAGCCCGTAGCAGCCACGTAAAATTTGCAACAACAAAGTAGAGGACGACTAACTTGTTTTTGCAGGCATGTTGTGATGTGATATGGCCAAGATGTGATGCTATATTTTATTGTATGAAATGATCATGTTTTGTAACCGGTTATCGACAATCGCAGGAGCCATATGGTTGTCGCTTTATTGTATGAAATGCAACGCATACATAATTGCTTTACTTTATCACTAAGCGGTAGCGATAGTCGAGAAGCAATAGATGGCGAAACGACAACGATGCTACGATGGAGATCAAGGTGTCGCGCCGATGACGATGGTGATCACGACGGTGCTTCGAAGATGGAGATCACAAGCACAAGATGATGATGGCCATATCATATCACTTATATTGATTGCATGTGATGTTTATCCTTTATGCATCTTATCTTGCTTTGATTGACGGTACCATTTTAAGATGATCTCTCACTAATTATCAAGACGTGTTCTCCCTGAGTATGCACCGTGGCGAAAGTTCTTCGTGCTGAGACACCACGTGATGATCGGGTGTGATAGGCTCTACGTTCAAATACAACGGGTGCAAAACAGTTGCACACGCGAATACTCAGTTATACTTGACGAGCCTAGCATATACAGATATGGCCTCGGAACACGGAGACCGAAAGGTCGAGCGTGAATCATATAGTAGATATGATCAACATAGAGATGTTCACCATTGAAACTACTCCATCTCACGTGATGATCGGACATGGTTTAGTTGATTTGGATCACGTGATCACTTAGATGACTAGAGAGATGCCTGTTTAAGTGGGAGTTCTTAAGTAATATGATTAATTGAACTTAAATTTATCATGAACTTAGTACCTGATAGTATTTTTCTTGTCTATGTTTGTTTGTAGATAGATGGCTCTTGCTGTTGTTCCATTGAATTTTAATGCGTTCCTTGAGAAAGCAAAGTTGAAAGATGATGGTAGCAATTACACGGACTGGGTCCGTAACCTGAGGATTATCCTCATTGCTGCACGTAAGAGTTACGTCCCGAAGCACCGCTGGGTGCCAGTGCCTACTGCTGATGCAACTGATGACGTTAAGAACGTCTGGCAGAGCAAAGCTGATGACTACTCTATAGTTCAGTGTGCCATGCTTCACGGCTTAGAACCGGGTCTTCAACGACGTTTTGAACGTCATGGAGCACATGAGATGTTCCAGGAGTTGAAGTTAATATTTCAAGCAAAGGCCCGGATTGACAGATATGAAGTCTCCAATAAGTTCTACAGCTGCAAGATGGAGGAGAACAGTTCTGTCAGTGAGCATATACTCAAAATGTCTGGGTATAATAATCACTTGATTCAACTAGGAGTTAATCTTCCGGATGATAGCGTCATTGATGAAATTCTCCAATCACGCCACCAAGCTACAAGAGCTTTGTGATGAACTATAATATGCAAGGGATGAACAAGACTATTCGAGCTCTTCGCAATGCCGAAAGCCATGGAGGTAGAAATCAAAAGGAGCATCAAGTGTTGATGGTCAACAAGACCACTAGGTTTCAAGAAAAGGGCCAAAGGAAAGAAGAAGGGGAACTTCAAAAAGAATAGCAAACAAGTTGCTGCTCAAGAGAAGAAATCCAAGTCTGGACCTAAGCCTGAAACTGAGTGCTTCTACCGCAAGCGATCGACATCGAAGCGGAACTGCCCCAAGTATTTGGCGGATAAGAAGGATGGCAAAGTGAACAAAGGTATATGTGATATACATGTTATTGATGTGTACCTTACTAATGCTCGCAGAGCACTGGTATTTGATATCGGTTCTGTTGCTAACATTTGCAACTCAAACAGGACTACGGATTAAGCGAAGATAAGCTAAGGACGAGGTGACGATGCGCGTGGGAAATGGTTCCAAAGTCGATGTGATCGCGGTTGGCACACTACCTCTACATCTACCATCGGGATTAGTTTTAGACCTGAATAATTGTTATTTGGTGCCAGCGTTAAGCATGAACATTATATCTGGATCTTGTTTGATGCGAGACGGTTATTCATTTAAATCAGAGAATAATGGTTGTTCTATTTATATGAGTAATATCTTTTATGGTCATGCACCCTTGAAGAGTGGTCTATTTTTATTGAATCTCGATAGTAGTGATACACATATTCATAATGTTGAAGCCAAAAGATGCAGAGTTGATAATGATAGTGCAACATATTTGTGGCAATCGCCGCTTAGGTCATATTGGTGTAAAACGCATGAAGAAACTCCATACCGATGGACTTCGGAATCACTTGATTATGAATCACTTGGTACTTGCGAACCGTGCCTCATGGGCAGGATGACCAAAACACCGCTTCTCGGTTCTATGGAGAGAGCAACAGATTTGTTGGAAATCATACATACGATGTATGTGGTCCGATGAATGTTGAGGCTCGTGGCGGATATCGTTATTTTCTCACCTTCACAGATGATTTGAGCAGATATGGGTATATCTACTTGATGAAGCACAAGTCCAAACATTTGAAAAGTTCAAAGAATTTCAGAGTGAAGTAGAAAGTCATCGTAACAAGAAAATAAAGTTTCTACGATCTGATCGTGGAGGAGAATATTTGAGTTACGAGTTTGGTTTACATTTGAAACAATGTGGAATAGTTTCGCAACTCACGCCACCTGGAACACCACAACGAAATGGTGTGTCCGAACGTCGTAATCGTACTCTACTTGATATGGTGCGATCTATGATGTCTCTTACCGATTTACCGCTATCGTTTTGGGGTTATGCTTTAGAGACGGCCGCATTCACGTTAAATAGGGCACCATCAAAATCCGTTGAGACGACGCCTTATGAACTATGGTTTGGCAAGAAACCAAAGTTGTCGTTTCTCAAAGTTTGGGGATGCGATGCTTATGTGAAGAAACTTCAACCAGATAAGCTCGAACCCAAATCGGAGAAATGTGTCTTCATAGGATACCCAAAGGAAACTATTGGGTACACCTTCTATCACAGATCTGAGGGCAAGATTTTCGTTGCTAAATTCGGATCCTTTCTAGAGAAGGAGTTTCTCTCGAAAGAAGTGAGTGGGAGGAAAGTAGAACTTGATGAGATAATCAGATCTACTCCCTTATTGAAAGTAGTTCATCACAAGAACCGGTTCCCGTGACGACTACACCAATTAGTGAGGAAGCTAATGATATTGATCATGAAACTTCAGATCAAGTTTCTCTTCGAACCTCGTGGGTCTACCAGAGTAAGATACGCACTGAGTGGTACGGAAATCCTATTCGGAAGTCATGTTACTTGACCATGATGAACCTACGAACTATGAGGAAGCGATGATGAGCCCAGACTCGGCAAAATGGCTAGAGGCCATGAAATCTGAGATAGGATCCATGTACGAAAACAAAGTATGGACTTTGGTTGACTTGCTCGATGATCGGCAAGCCATTGAGAATAAATGGATCTTTAAGAAGAAGACTGACGCTGATGGTAATATTACTGTCTACAAAGCTCGACTTGTTGCGAAAGGTTTTCGACAAGTTCAAGGGGTTGACTACGATGAGACTTTCTCACCCGTAGCGATGCTTAAGTCTGTCCGAATCATGTTGGCTATTGCTGCATTTCATGATTATGAAATTTGGCAAATGGATGTCAAGACTGCATTCTTGAATGGATTTCTAGAAGAAGAGTTGTATATGATGCAGCTCAAGGTTTTGTTGATCCAAAAGGTGTTGACAAAGTGTGCAAACTCCAGCGTTCCATTTATTGGACCGTGCAAGCATCTCGGAGTTGGAATAAACGCTTTGATAGTGTAATCAAAGCATATGGTTTTATACAGACTTTTGGAGAAGCCTGTATTTACAAGAAAGTGAGTGGGAGCTCTGTAGCGTTTCTAGTTTTATATGTTGATGACATATTATTAATTGGAAATGCTATAGAATTTCTGGATAGCATAAAGGCATACTTGAATGAAAGTTTTTCGATGAAAGACCTCGGTGAAGCTGCTTACATATTGGGCATCAAGATCTATAGAGATAGATCAAGATGCTTAATAGGACTTTCACAAAGCACATACCTTGACAAAATTTTGAAAAAGTTCAAAATGGATCAGGCAAAGAAAGGATTCTTGCCTGTGCTACAAGGTGTGAAATTGAGTCGAACTCAATGCCCGACCACAGCAGAAGATAGAGAGAAAATGAAAGATGTTCCCTATGCTTCAGCCATAGGCTCTATCATGTATGCAATGCTGTGTACCGCACTGACGATGCTTAGCAATAAGCTTGGCAGTAGGTACCAAAGTAATCCAGAGTGGATCATCGACAGCGGTCAAGAACATCCCGAATACCGAAAAGGACTAAGGATATGTTTCTCGTGTATGGAGGTGACAAAGAGCTAGTCGTAAATGGTTACGTCGATGCAAGCTTTGACTCTGATCCGGACGATTCTAAATCGCAAACCGGATACGTGTTTATATTAAACGGTGGAGCTGTAAGTTGGTGCAGTTCAAAACAAAGCGTCGTAGCGGGATCTACATGTGAAGCGGAGTACATAGCTGCTTCTGAAGCAGCGAATGAAGGAGTCTGGATGAAGGAGTTCATTTCCGATCTAGGTGTCATACCTAGTGCATCGGGACCAATGAAGATCTTCTGTGACAATACTGGTGCAATTGCCTTGGCAAAGGAATACAGATTTCACAAGAGGACCAAGCACATCAAGAGACGCTTCAATTCCATTCGGGACCAAGTCCAAGTGGGAGACATAGAGATTTGCAAGATACATACGGATCTGAATGTTGCAGATCCATTGACTAAGCCTCTCTCATGAGCAAAACATGATCAGCACCAAGACTCCATGGGTGTTAGAATCATTACTATGTAATCTAGATTATTGACTCTAGTGCAAGTGGGAGACTGAAGGAAATATGCCCTAGAGGCAATAATAAAGTTATTATTTATTTCCTCATATCATGATAAATGTTTATTATTCATGCTAGAATTGTATTAACCGGAAACATGATACATGTGTGAATACATAGACAAACATATAGTCACTAGTATGCCTCTACTTGACTAGCTCATTAATCAAAGATGGTTATGTTTCCTAACCATAGACATGTGTTGTCATTGGTTTAATGAGATCACATCATTAGGAGAATGTCGGTGTACTAAGGTAGGGGTACCTCAGTACCCCAACTTGTGCACGGGCAACCGCAGCTCCCCGCGGCTGGATCCACCAAATGCTTGCCGGAGACCATTCCTGCTCCATACCAAGCCATTCAAGAGCAAAGTGTACAAGACGGAAAGTTGAGACCCCGGCAAGAGGAGCTTGCCGGGAAGGCCGTTCCAGGCTCAAGACTACATCACTCGTGCGAGTCCCGGGGGAGAGGAGCTCGCCTGCGAGACTGGAAGACTATATCACCAAAGACACGCCTCGGCGCTATACGCGTCCCGGCGAGGGCCCGGGGAGCGGCAAGTTATAGAGCCCGACAAGCCCCCGGGCCCGGCAAGATCAAGACCCCGGCAAGGTACTTGCCGGGAGAGCTGCGCCAGCGTGCCGCCTCCAGCTCATCTGCCCACGCCGCCTTTAGCCTTCTCCGAGACGCGGGCGGGTGGTCAGTCTTTGCATGAGAGGTGCGGTGGCACTCCACGGTGGTGGCTCCATCGCCGTGGCAAACGGAGACGCAAGGGCGGAGCTTTTGGGGCGACGGCGACGGGCATTTAATGCTCTTGTCCCCTCTCGCCAAAAGTAGGTAGAATCCATCGCTCATACAATCGTAGTGGTGCACCGTTCCCGCACTGCTCCAACTACCACCTCTTTACGTTTTACCCCTCTACCCTCGCTGACACCGCTGGTGACCCTTGCCCTATAAAAGGAGGCCCATGCACAACGTGGGGGTTCCGATCATTCGCAACTCGCGAGGGTCGACTCGCTTGCAACTCTCACGCTCGGGTAGCCCCTACCGTAGCTCTTCAAGCTCCGGCGCAATACAACAAAAAGCAGCGAGGGTTTCTACGCGACCATCGCGCCCGGCTGGGTAAAAACAGCGCTGCTGCCGCCTCGATCTGCTCTCTCATGCATCCTCCGCCCTCGCATCAACACGAAGGGCCGCCCCGCGCCCCATAGGTGTCGCCATACCCATCAGCGCGAACGACATCTTTGGCGCGCCAGGTAGGGGGCGTCGAGGTTGTGCGGACCTGATCCGGCGTTCGCGCGGCGCGCTTTCATCGACCTCTCCGTTTTAAATCGACTTCATCGACAACCGCGCCATGGCCCCGAAGACGAGGGCCTCAAGGGTTGCAGACCCGTCTGCGTCTCACCCGCCGCCACCGGAGCCGGCGGTGGGCGGAGGAGACGCCAGCGGAAGGGTGGACACCGGCGAGGGCACTCGCGGCGCCACCAGATCTAGGGACAGGGCGGATGACCGCGCCTCGGCCTCCGTAGACCCACGTCCGTCTCAGCGCACGACGACCCAGCAGCGCCATACCACGAGAGGTGGTATCCGCCTGCCGGGGCAAGGATAGGCCGGAGGCTCGCGGGATGCTCCGGGCTGCCGTCCATGCATGAGCAAAGCGAAAGCACCGGGGGGGATCCTGCTCCTCCTATCGCTACTAGGAGTCCGAGCATATCCTGTTCCTCGCGCCGCTCGTTCCCGCTCCCCTCCGCGTCGGCAAGCGTGTTCCCTTGGAGCGCTACGCTGTCGTCGAGGACGCGCCATCGAGCTCCAAGTCCGGCGAGGACGGCTCTGGCGCTCACTCCGACAAGCACGGCTCCTCGGAACGCTATAAGCCCGGCAAAGACAGCACTGGCGCTCATTCCGGCAAGCGCGCCTCCCCGGAGTGCTGCGCTGTCGTCAGGGACGCGCCATCGAACTCCATCAGCGGATAGAAAGAAAAGCTAAGCCACTCAAGCCTTCGTGCAGAGCACTCCTTAATTCCGTGCTTTTATATGTTATATCCCTCGCGCATTTGTCCTTTGTACGCAAAACCTGTGCGCGGAGGAGCCTGCCTGTGAACGGTCGCACCCTTACTTTGCTTCGAACACGCTCAACGAGTTAAGAGTGAGCCGCGACCAGCTTCGCGCCCTCGTTTCGTTTCGAGTCTGCTCAGCAAGTTAAGCGCGTCGCGACTCGACACGACAAGGTTGCTTGCCGGAGGCGACACCAGCCAGCGGGCTGCTGATGTTCCGTACTCAGCAAGCGTGTTGAGCACCGGCAAGTTACCTGAAAGCGTAGGGTAAAAGCGCACAAAGGATGAAAAGAAGGGGGGGTGTAACGTGGCAAGCCCTGCCGTGAGACGTCCTCAGTATGAGAGGCTTGTGGGCGAGAGGAGCCAAGTCGCGGTCCAGTTGCGTACTTGTTTTGTTTCCGAGTCCGCTCAACAAACACAAGTGTGCTGCTGCATCCTTATCTTGCTTCCGAGCCTGCTCAGCAAGTTAAGCGTCGCAACTGGCCCGGCAAGGTTGTTTGCCGGAAGCGACACCGCCGGCGGGCTGTCCCGCGGCAAGCGTGTTCGCCTCGGCAAGCTCCCCGAGAGCGTAGAGTACAAACATACGAAGGGCGAGGCACGGCATCGTATTGCATAGCCAAGATTTATATACGCATACGTGTACATGAAGCAGTCGCATATCTACCTCAGCTGTTTTCATGACCAAAATTGCAGCAACAAGGAGGAACCAAAAGACCACACCGGCGCCTGAAGATCCGGCAAGCCCGGGTCGCCGGGGGCTGCGAGTGCTAAGGTTCTTCCTCGGCAAGCCAGCCCCGCTGGGGGCTGCGAGCGCCAAGATTCGTCTCCGGCAACCCAGAGTTGCTGGGGGCTACAGTATCAGATAAGTCTTTCATCCCTCGTCATGCATCCTCTCATGGACTGGGAGATGCGGGGCTGCGTCTTTGAACGGGCGTGTCTTGTAAAAACCCGTGCGTGGAGGAACCGAGTCGTGGTCCAGTTGCGTACTTGGTTTTTTTCCGAGTCCGCTCAACAAACACAAGTGTGCTGCTGCACCCTTATCTTGCTTTCGAGCTTGCTCAGCAAGTTAAGCGTCGCAACTGGCCCGACAAGGTTGCTTGCCGGAAGCAACACCGCCAGCGGGCTGTCCCGTGACCGGCAAGCGTGTTCGCCCCGGCAAGCTCCCCGATAGCGTAAGAACACGCAAGGCACGCAGTCAAGTAAAAGACTCGGTCCGGCAAGCTATCCCCTCTTTTTCATTAAAAACATCCAATTTAGTACAAGTCCATAGAGGATGAAAAACATGATAGAGAGGATTACAAGTTCTTAAATGCAGCTAATGCCCGAGGGCTTACAGTTTAAAAAGATAAGGTGCCCGTGATCCCCCTCCTGTTTCTCTGTTCAGGAGTTCAGGAGGTAGGCCAAGGAGCTCCCGGCAAGATGCGCCTGCCGGGGAAGGAGACCCCGGCAAGAAGAGCTTGTCGGGAAAGGGCGAAAAGAACAGAAGATGAAGATGAAGGGAGAAGTGGATGAGTGGGGCCCTTGTGCACCCCTTCCGCCCCTTTTAAAGGGGCGAAGTGGGGGCTCAACCGCCCCGCTCGGCCAATCAGGAAGCGAGGAGGCCAGAGGAGCGAGGCCGACTCGCCTTCTCCGCCCGTGACGGCTCGGTCTCCCACCTTCGCCGCCCACGACCCCACGCATGAGGGCCGCGTGGCAAAAAGGTGGAGCCGGAGCGACGGGTGGCAAAAAAAAAGTGGAGCCGGAGCGACGGGTGAAGCGACCCCGCTCTGCGCCACGATCACGGGGTGGATGCCTTAAAGGCTGCATGCGCCGCCCACGTCTCCCACGATGCCACAATCGACGCGTGCCGTTTCGGGGGAGCGGCGGATGCGGAAGTGGGTTCGACGCGCCATGGGCTTCGCGTGCCCGTGCACTGTCTTGGGCCTGGCCCAACAGCGCTTCGGCCAGCAGTATGGCCCAGTTCGGGGCTCTGTCGGTGTACTAAGGTAGGGGTACCTCAGTACCCCAACTTGTGCACGGGCAACCGCAGCTCCCCGCGGCTGGATCCACCAAATGCTTGCCGGAGACCATTCCTGCTCCATACCAAGCCATTCAAGAGCAAAGTGTACAAGACGGAAAGTTGAGACCCCGGCAAGAGGAGCTTGCCGGGAAGGCCGTTCCAGGCTCAAGACTACATCACTCGTGCGAGTCCCGGGGGAGAGGAGCTCGCCTGGGAGACTGGAAGACTATATCACCAAAGACACGCCTCGGCTTATACGCGTCGGCGAGGGCCCGGGAGCGGCAAGTTATAGAGCCCGGCAAGCCCCGGGCCGGCAAGATCAAGACCCGGCAAGGTACTTGCCGGAGAGCTGCGCCGCGCGTGCGCACTCCAGCTCATCGCCCACGCCGCTTTTAGCCTTCTCCAGAGACGCGTGGCGGGTGGTCTGTGCTGCATGAGAGGTGCGGTGGCACTCCACGGTGGTGGCTCCATCGCCCGTGGCAAACGGAGACGCATAGGGCGGGAGCTTTTGGGGCGACGGCGACGGCATTTAATGCTCTTGTCCCCTCTCGCCAAAAGTAGGTAGAATCCATCGCTCATACAATCGTAGCTGCACTGTTTCCGCACTGCTCCAACTACCACCTCTTTTACGTTTTACCCCTCTACCCTCGCTGACACTGTCGGTGACCCTTGCCCTATAAAAGGAGGCCCATGCACAACGAGGGGGTTCCGATCATTCGCAACTCTCGCGGGGTCGACTCATTTGCAACTCTCACGCTCGGGTAGCCCCTCATAGCTCTTCAAGCTCCCGGCGCAATACAACAAAAAGCAGCAGAGGGTTTCTGCGACCATCGCGCCCGGCTGGTAAAAACCGCGCGCTGCCGCCTCGATCTGCTCTCTGTGCATCCTCCGCCTCGTCTCAACACACGAAGGGGCCGTCCCCGGCGGCCCCATAGGTGTCGTCGTACCCATCGCGCAACGACAGAGAATGATGTGATTGACATGACCCATCCCGTTAGCTTAGCACTTGATCGTTTAGTATTCTGCTATTGCTTCCTTCATGACTTATACATGTTCCTCAGAATTATGAGGATTGTGTAACTCCGTTTACGGAAGAACACTTTGGTACTACCAAACGTCACAACGAATCGGGTGATTATAAAGGAGTACTACAGTGTTTCCGAAGGTACATGTTGAGTTAGCATAATTCGAGATTAGGTTTTGTCACTCCGATTGTCGGAGAGGTATCTCTGGCCCTCTCGGTAATACCCATCACCCAAGCCTTGCAAGCATGTAACTAATGAGTTAGTTATGAGATGACGACATTCTAACAAGTAAAGAGACTTGCCGGTAACGAGATTGAACTAGGTATTGATACGGACGATCAAATCTCGCAAGTAACATACCGATGACAAAGGGAATAACGATGTTGTTATGCGGTTTGACCGATAAAGATCTTCGTAGAATATGTAGGAACCAATATGGGCATCCAGGTCCGCTATTGGTTATTGACCGAAGACGTGTCTCGGTCATGTCTACATTGTTCTCGAACCGTAGGATCCGCACGCTTAAGGTTTCAATTTACGCTTATATTATGAGTTTATGTATTTTGATGTACGAAGTTTGTTCGAGTCCGGATGTGATCACGGACATGACGAGGAGTCTCGAAATGGTCGAGACATAAAGATTGATATATTGGGCGGATATATTTGGACACCGGAAAGGTTCCGGAGAAGTTTGGAGCTACCGGAGGTTACTGGAACCCCGGGAGGTATATGGGCCTTATTGGGCCCATATAGGAAGAAGGAGAAGGAACAAGGGAGGGGGCGCTTCCAGCCCAATCCGACTTGGGGAGGGGCGGCCCCCTTTCCTTTCTCCTTCCCCTCTTCCTATTACTACTACTAGTACTTATTCCTAATACTAGTACTCTTTCCTTCCCCTTCAAATAAGATAAGGAAAAGGGGGGAAACCTACTTGGAGTAGGTTTCCCCCTCCTCTATGGCGCGCCCCCCTTGGGCCGGCCTCTTCCTCCCTCCCTCCTTTATATACGGGGGTAGGGGGGCACCCTAGGACACACAAGTTGATCATTGAGATCGTTCCTTAGCCGTGTGCGGTGCCCCGCTCCACGATATTACACCTCGGTCATATTGTAGCGGTGCTTAGGCGAAGCCCTGTGACATGAAAACATCAAGATCGTCACCACGCCGTCGTGCTGACGGAACTCCCCCTCGGAGCCTCTACTGGATTGGAGAACGAGGGTGCTTCATCGAGCTGTACGTGTGTCAAGAACTCGGAGGTGCCGGAGTAACGGTGCCTGGATCGGTTGAACCGGGAAGACGTACGACTACTTCCACTATGTTGTGTCAACGCTTCCGCTTCGGTCTACGAGGGTACGTAGACAACACTCTCCCCTCGTTGCTATGTCATCACCATGATCTTGCGTGTGCGTAGGAATTTTTTTGAAATTACTACGTTCCCCAACACCTTGGCTCCCATGGCTTGGGAGGGGCGAGAGCCCCTCCGAGATTGGATCTATCTCTCTGTTTCTGCGTTCTTTCCGTTGGCCGATTCTACCCCTTCACCGTTTCCTTTATATCTGGAGATCCATAACTCCGATTGGGGTGAATCTTTCGCCCAGATCTTCGTCATAAAATTATCTTTCTTGTGCCAGAAGAAGAGCATCAACCGCTGTAACGCCCTCGATGCGGCTATATCTCCCACGTGTCGAAGCACGACTTAGAGGCATAATCGCATTGAAAGCAATGTCGCAAGTGAGGTAATCTTCACACAACCCATGTAATACATAAGGGAAAAAGATACATAGTTGGCTTACAATCGCCACTTCACACAAATACATGAATAAAGCATTACATCATCCAGATACAATCTAGGTCCGACCACGAACCAAAATAAAAGAAGAACCCCAAATGCATAAAGGTCCCCGATCGACCCCAACCGGGCTCCACTATGATCAACTAGAACGAAACAACACAAAGGGCAAGATCTTCAATGAGCTCCTCCTTGAGCTTGGTTGTGTCACCGCTTTCGTAACATAGGCACCGCAAACTGGTTTTGAAGTATCCGTGAGCCACGAGGACTCAGCAATCCCATTACCATGGGTATCAAGACTAGCAAAGCTTAAAGGGTAAGGAAGGGGTAAAATGGTGAGGTTGCAGCAGCAGCTAAGCAAATATGGTGGCTAACCAACGCAAATGAGAGCGAGAAGAGAAACAAGCGGAACGGTCGTGAACTAGCAATGATCAAGAGGTGATTCTGAACACCTACTTACGTCAAACATAACCCAGAAATCGTGTTCACTTTCCGGACTCCACCGAGAAGAGACCATCACGGCTACACACACGGTTGATGCGTTTTAATTCGGATCAAGTGTCAAGTTATCTACAACCAGACATTAACAAATTCCCATCTGCCACATAACCGCGGGCATGGCTCTCGAAAGTTTATACCCTGCAGGGGTGTCCCAACTTAGCCCATGACAAGCTCTCGCGATCATCGAAGGAATAGACCTTCACCCGAGACACTCCGATCAGACTCGGTATCCCGGTACATCAAGACATTTCGACAATGGTAAAACAAGACCAGCAAGACCTCCGCGTGCCGACATCCCGATAGTAGCCGCACAGATCTCGCCTCGTGCCACGACCGGATGAGCAAGACGCATAACTAGAACCAGCCCTCAAGTTTCCCGAGGTGGCGCTGCAAGTGGCTCTAGTTTGGACCAACACTTAGACAAGCATTGGCCCGGGGCTGTAATAAAGATGACCCTCGAGAGCGACTCCCAAGGGAAAAAGTAGGTGGTGGTGAGGCAAATGGTAAAAGGCAATGTTGGGCCTTCTTTGGACAAGTTTTATTCAAAGCGAACTGTCGGGGGTCCCATAAATCACCCGACCGCGTAAGGGCAAAATCCGGGAACATAACACCGTATGACGGAAACTAGGCGGTAAGAGTGGAACAAAACACCAGGCATAACGCCGAGCCTTCCACCCTTTACCAAGTATATAGATGCATTAATAATATAAGAGATATTGTGATATCCCAACCAAAGTCCTGTCCACCATGGAGAAATCTTCAACTTCACCTGCAACTAGCAACGCTATAAGAAGGGCTGAGCAAAAGCGGTAACATAGCCAAACAACGGTTTGCATAGGAAAGATGTCAAAGGTTAGGGGTTCATGGCAATTTGGGATGGCTGGACAAACAGTAATAGGTAGCGCAGATAGCGAAGAACGAGGCAACTAGCATAGCAATGATAGTAGTGAGATCCAGGGTAGCGGTCATCTTGCCTGAAATCCCGCAAGGAAGAAGAACGAGTCCATGAAGAAGACAAGCGGACGTAGTCGAACGAATCCTCACAACTCCGGAACGAAACCGAAGCTAACGAGAGAGGCAACCCGGAAAGAAGCAAACAACATGGTAAACACACAAGCATAATCATGGCATGATGCACAATCAAGTATGATGCATGTCTGGTTTAAATATGCATGGCAAGGCAAAGTGCACAAACAATCCTACAAATTAAGTGGAGCTCAATATGCAACGAGTTGCATATTGACAAAACACCACGTCAATTACTTAGTTCTCTCTCGGTTATGCTACTCATCAATATTAAATGTTGTTAAACATGGCAAGGGGTGAAGCATAATTAAACTAACTATTTAGGCAAGTTGAAATGAGGCCGGGAACACAAACAACAATTCCGGAAAATCCTCATGAGCAATATTCAAGTTTGGTACTGTTCTGCCCTAAACACCATTTTAATGTTGTTAAACAGCAAAATAAAGTGGACCATGTTAATCTAGGCATTTTTCCACCCCATTTACATATAAAGTTCATTAAATTCCGAGTTACGGTTATTTAGTTATGAAATAAATCATTTTAGCATGGCATTAGAGCAAATTTAAACAAACAGCATTTTAAACATTTTAAACATGGATGAAAGCAGCATATTATGAAACTAGATGAAAAACTAAGCATTTTACATATATAAATTATTTACATCCGATGCACGGTTAATGAGTTATTATATGCATGAACATTAGGGGTTTTTCAGAAATGCTTAAATCACTCGGATAAAAGGAAAATCGCAGAACAGAAAAAAAAACATGAACGGGCCGAATCTGCTGGCTGGCCCAACAAAGGTCTGTGAGGGGAATCTGGAGGGCTGCTCACCAGCCACATGGGCCGGTCGGTGGAGAAGCTGGGCGGAGGGTGGTGGACCGGCCGGCTGCCATTGCAAGGCCTAGGCTTGCGGCAGCCCGCGAGGGAGGCCCACGGAGGAGGGGTCGAGGCGGGCGGCCTCCTCGATCCCGAGCGGCCAAGGCCATGGCGGCGCCGGGGGAGAAACTCCGCGAGGGCACGCTGGGAGGCCATGGGGCGGCGGTCCCGGCCGGATCCGGACGGATCGACCGGGAGTCCGCTCCGGCGACAATGAGTCGGACGGCAAGCTTGACTCGTGACGGCTTGAGGCGACGGCGAGGCATGGGAGGTCGAGGGAGGCTAGGATCCATCGATCCGTGGAGGATGAGGCGGGGACCCATTCCGGCGACGGCGGCGCTGGTGGCGACGGGACAGAGACGAGGAGGAGAAGACCGGCGAGGTAGGCGCAGGGTTTCGCCGGCGCGCGATGGAGAGCTTCTGGCGGCGGTGCATGAGCGACGCACCACCAGCGCGGGACGGTTCCAGGGCGGCGAGATCCGGGGTCAGGGGTTCGTCCCCGGGGTTGGCCGCGCCGGAGGTTGAGGCGGAGCCCAGCGGCGGCAACGGAGCGGCGGAGGGAGCCGGGCGGAGGAGCGGTCGACGGGGGAAGCCTGCAGGCGACCCAGGCGCTCGGGCCCAGATCGGCCAGGCGGGCAGCGGCTCGGGCCTCATGCGGCTGTGGTGGAGGAGGCGCTACTGGGAGGTGAGGTGGCGCGCAGGGAGAGGTGGAGAGCGACGGCGCGGTGGCGGCTGACCACTAGGGCAGCGCCAAGTGGCAAGGTGGAGGTGGAGGGCGCCGGAAAACGAGGAGGAGGTGGATGGATCTGGCTAGTGGCGCGGTTTTCGAGGGGGATGCGGCGGCTGAGGGTAGGGGAAGGCTAGGGGCACCCGAAAATGGCAATGGGGACTTCTTAAATAGGTAGGGGTCTAGGGTTAGGGGTTTTGGGGGTGTTTCGGATCCTCAGATCGACATCGGACGGCTCCGGATCGGGGAGGGACTAGGAGGGGGGTTAGTGGGCTGTGTTAAGATGGGCTAAGCTTTCGGGAGAGAAAAGAGAGAGGCCCGGCAGCAGTTTCGGAGACCGAAACGTCCGACGAATAGACCGGCTATATTGCGGTTGTAGGTTTAACGGTTGGGCTATCAAATGGGCTCCGAATGCGATGAAACTTGGCAGGCGGTCTGTCTACACTATAATAAGACCGCACGACAAGTTGCAACCCATTCCGAGAACAGTTTTATGCCACTTATAAAATAATATTTCGGAGGTGCCGCGGGCGCGTGCGAGTGTGTCTGGCTCAGAACGGGCAACAGAGAGAACCGACGGAACCCGAACGGATGCAAGTTTTTTAAAAAAACATGTAGATGAAATGCAGATGATGACATGAGATGAGATGCATAACAAGAACAAAATGCAAAACAAACGACAAAAACCCAACCACGAAGGAAGTATCGTATAGCATCTCCGGAAAAGGCAAGAGTTGGAGTCACGAATATGGAAAGTTGTATCCGGGGCGTTACAACACTCCACCACTACGAGAGGATCTCGTCCCGAGAACTAGGATGGCACCGGAGAGAAACGGCAGAGGAAGAGAAGAGGTTAAAACTAAGTTGCTTCTTCGGCAAACGAGTGAAACCACGGACCTTGAGAGGTTGAGCAATTTGAAAGAAAGAGTACAACAGAGATGAACGAGATTGCAAACAATCCGTTAGAAAAGAGGAACAAAGAGTATTACGAGGACTTGAAGGTTGCAAAGTCAAGAATCAAGAGTTTAATGGACAAGATGGAATTCGAAACCACTCCGGTTAAAACACGATGAGAGGGGAAGAATTCGGGCAGCACTCCGGTTGAACATGGAAGGAATTGAACATGAACTTGACAAGATGAGAGGATACATGATGAAATCAACAACACATTGTCTCCGGAATTGAAAGAATGGCACAAGGGCTAAGAAACATTACAAACCGCACTCCAGTTGAGAAGGGAGGCAAAACTTGATAAGATGAGATAACTCGAATGAAAACACGACACTCCGGCTAAACGGATAAGCAAGAAAAAATTACATGATATTTACAAAATGAGATGATGGGTCGAAGAGAGTAACATCACAATGCCTCTGGAACAAAAGAATAGAAGATAGATCGTTGGAATAAAAGAACGGGGAAGAAAATGCCAACTTCTGCCACAAATGGGCTCGGAAAGCACCCTTCCAAGAAGGTTATAACGGAGTTGTTGGAAAACCAATAACGAAAAGAATAAGCTTGTGGCGGGCTTATGAAAACATCTCAAAATTATGAGGTGAGCTTCTGCCGCCAACGGAAACAAATGATTGGATTGATATCAACAAGGAGACGAGAAACTTATTTCACCGGGAGGACAAATGAAGAACTTGGGTCATTTATAAGCACCATAAATAGCACAATCCTTAGGGAAAGCTTTAGGTGAAATATAACCCAAGATAACTCCAACAAAGGGATTGATGGATTTAAAATACCTCATTCTTGACAACATATGAATCATAAAACAAGAAGGAAATTGTCAAGAGTGACATAACACCACCTCAAAAGATAAGGTAGAAAGAATTGCACTTCGGAAAGCAAGACAAAGAATACTTGAACGCCTCAAAACAAAACATGTGTTGAGCATCATGTTTATTTTAGAGTGTAGCTTGGCGGATCATTAATTCAAGAGAAATCCTGAAGAACAAATCGAGAATGAAAGGAATCCTTGACGGACCACCATGTAGAGCCTCCATGAAGAACTCCGGTAATAAAAGGATGATACAAAGAAAGAGAAGTTGAAAACACAAGGTGAATCCTTGCAATGATTTAGATGGATCTCCGTGATAATTAGAGCTTGGAACTCCGAGAAAAAGAGAAGATGAAACAAATGAAACCGGGAATTTTAAGGGCCTCCGGAATAAAGAATTAATCACTTGGATGAACAAGAATAAGAATTATGTTATGCTTATCCTTCACCAATTAAATTGATGACAACCAACGGATTTGGCATACTACTTATTCTCGAAGAAAGGATTAAAATAGATACGGCGCAAGCTTGGGAAGGTCTTCAACGAACCACCGGTAGGATTGGAAAGAACGAATGAATTGATATGATAATGAAGGAAGTGAAATCTTGAACGAACCACTGTAAGAATTGAAAATGAACGTAGCAAAGGCACAATTCACCGGGAAGAATTGGAAAACGAATGAAGATATTTGAGGGGATTTAGATAGAAATGAACGAATAGATCACGAGCTGATTAGAGGATATTTGAACGAATCACCGATAAGATTTGGAGAACGATAGCTACCCGCTGAGAATGAAGAATTATGACATGATGGCCTTCGGAGGAAAGAAATGGAAACAACTCATAAAATGCTCCGGATGGGTGAAAAAGATTCTCACAATCAAAAACAATTATGAGAGGATGGCTACAAGCTAGCACGATGAATCTTGAAGAGAATGGACCAAGATTTACGAGAAATCCTTCTTCGGTCTTCAAAAGACGATGGGAAACACCACCAAAATTACTGAGATACTCCGGGAGAATTAAAAGAGGAAAGGTTGAGCCAAAGATGAAAAAAAAATTGAAAACGATCTTGGAGAAGCAATATGACTGATGAAAATTCATTCTTACGTCCAACTTGGAGAAGAATTTAGAATAGCTCTGGAAAAATAGAAGAGTCAGGTAAGATCCTGGGAAAAGACTTGTGGGTTAGGGCCCACTCAAAAGAACACCGTTAAAAAGATTTAAAAGAGATGTTGCACCAGTTGAATTAAATGACTTGAATGAGATACCAATCTCGAAATAGCTTGAACGAATGCAGAGTGGAAACACGAATCTTCGAGATATCTTGAGCACTCCGGAATAACAAATAGCGAGAAGTAGAATGATAATGAGGTGTACCGATATGAGAAGACATTGAAATGAGGAAAAAGGTATGATCAACAAAACTTGGCTTGAATCCACCCGAGAAGAGAAAGGAATGAGGAATGACGAACTAGTAGAACATCTTCTTGAGAACCACCGAGTAAGAACATTGATGGAAAAGAATGGAGAAACTTCACAAAAATAAAAGGATACTTGGTAAAGAAATCTTAGTCCTTGAGGAAAAAGGGTGGGTGGGCGGGAAAAAACAAAGGCAACTTGGGACGGATGAAACAAACACCGTTGAGAAAACTTAGAAATGATCTTGCGGATGGGGAGAATGATCGGATCCACTTGAAGAGAAGCACACCGGTTGGAAGAGAATTAACATGACAACCTCAATGATCCAAAAGGATTAGTATTCACATAGCAATATGAGAACACCGTTTAGGAAAGGTATGGATTCAACACTTGACTTCGAAGCAACTCGAATACCACAAATAAAACAAAACAAAGGATTTGGCTTGCAGAATAAGCGGAACAAACATATGATAGAGATTTCGTCCAAGTTTTTAGTGGTGGGGCCTACACGGCTCGATCAGACAGCACCATCATGTACAAGGCAAGGCACATGACATACGAAGTGTCCCAGTCGGCATAGCCAAGGACTCTTTAAGACACAACGAGACCACTGTAAAACCAACCGTGAATAGGCGGACCACTAGACGTCGAACCCCAATTTCATATCATAAATCCATCGGAAATATATCCTAAGAGCTACTTGAATTCCCACCTATGAAACTCCCAAACTTTCGGTTATGCAATCTGGTGTTGGGGATACAGGAGCAATATATCTCACCCAAACTAACAATCCCTACATCCAACTGTATCCATCCGTCAACACATAACCAAGAAACCTTCGAAATCGTCTACCTCAACCTTCAAAAGCATCCGTTATACGAGTCATGGCAATACTCCGTACTCACCTCGATCTTGGGTTAGCGGGGTTATCTCACCAACGGACTGCATAAAAGAGATTTCGATGTCGGCGTATTAAACTCGGTATTCCAGAATCTGCAACGATAAAATTATGACGACAACACCTCGGAGCTCAACTCCCGGGACACCGCCACAACCCCTAAATGTCGAGGCAACCAAGACAATGTTGTCATCATAAAACCATCGAACGATTCTAAGAAACCCGCGTGATCCTAAAAAAATTTAGTGAAATTTGAGAAGAGAAGAGTCAAAACTCTCGTCAGATACCTCACCGTAAGGTCAAGGACCGGGAGTAAAAAGAATTCCTAACTCTCCGATATATATAATCCTAAATGACTCAAAACATTTTTCTAGACACAACTCGCCGCTAAAAACGATCAAGCGGTGGGGGCTCCTAAGGTCGGGAAGGCTCGATTACCAACTTGTAACGCCTCGATGCGGCTATATCTCCCACGTGTCGAAGCACGACTTAGAGGCATAACCGCATTGAAAGCAATGTCGCAAGTGAGGTAATCTTCACACAACCCATGTAATACATAAGGAAAAAGATACATAGTTGGCTTACAATCGCCACTTCACACAAATACATGAATAAAGCATTACATCATCCAGATACAATCAAGGTCCGACTACGGAACCAAAATAAAAGAAGAACCCCAAATGCGACAAAGGTCCCCGATCGACCCCAACTGGGCTCCACTCTCGATCAACTAGAACGAAACAACACAAAGGGCAAGATCTTCAACGAGCTCCTCCTTGAGCTTGGTTGCGCCACCGCCGGTAACATAGGCACCTGCAAACTGGTTTTGGAAGTATCTGGTGAGCCACGAGGACTCAGCAATCCCATTACCATGGGTATCAAGACTAGCAAAGCTTAAAGGGTAAGGAAGGGGTAAAATGGTGAGGTTGCAGCAGTAGCTAAGCAAATATGGTGGCTAACCAACGCAAATGAGAGCGAGAAGAGAAACAAGCGGAACGGTCGTGAACTAGCAATGATCAAGAGGTGATTCTGAACACCTACTTACGTCAAACATAACCCAGAAATCGTGTTCACTTCCCGGACTCCGCCGAGAAGAGACCATCACGGCTACACACACGGTTGATGCGTTTTAATTCGGATCAAGTGTCAAGTTATCTACAACCAGACATTAACAAATTCCCATCTGCCACATAACCGCGGGCACGGCTCTCGAAAGTTTATACCTGCAGGGTGTCCCAACTTAGCCCATGACAAGCTCTCGCGATCATCGAAGAATAGACCTTCACCCGAGACACTCCGATCGACTCGGTATCCCAGACATCAAGACATTTCGACAATGGTAAAACAAGACCAGCAAGACCTCCCGCGTGCCGACATCCCGATAGTAGCCGCGTATCTCGCCTCGAGCCACGACCGGATGAGCAATCGCATAACTAGAACCAGCCCTCAAGTTTCCCGAGGTGGCGCTGCAAGTGGCTCTAGTTCGACCAACACTTAGACAAGCATTGGCCCGGGGCTGTAATAAAGATGACCCTCGAGAGAGCGACTCCCAAGGGAAAAAGTAGGTGGTGGTGAGGCAAATGGTAAAAGGCAATGTTGGGCCTTGCTGGACAAGTTTTATTCAAAGCGAACTGTCAGGGGGGGTCCCATAAATCACCCGACCGCGTAAGGGACGCAAAATCCGGGAACATAACACCGGTATGACGGAAACTAGGGCGGTAAGAGTGGAACAAAACACCAGGCATAAGGCCGAGCCTTCCACCCTTTACCAAGTATATAGATGCATTAATAATATAAGAGATATTGTGATATCCCAACCAAAATCCTGTCCACCATGGAGAAATCTTCAACTTCACCTGCAACTAGCAACGCTATAAGAAGGGCTGAGCAAAAGCGGTAACATAGCCAAACAACGGTTTGCATAGGAAAGGTGTCAAAGGTTAGGGGTTCATGGCAATTTGGGATGGCTGGACAAACAGGTAATAGGTAGCGCAGCATAGCGAAAGAACGAGGCAACTAGCATAGCAATGATAGTAGTGAGATCCAGGGTAGCGGTCATCTTGCCTGAAATCCCGCAAGGAAGAAGAACGAGTCCATGAAGAAGACAAGCGGACATAGTCGAACGAATCCTCACAACTCCGGAACGAAACCGAAGCTAACGAGAGAGGCAACCCGGAAAGAAGCAAACAACATGGTAAACACATAAGCATAATCATGGCATGATGCACAATCAAGTATGATGCATGTCTGGTTTAAATATGCATGGCAAGGCAAAGTGCACAAACAATCCTACAAATTAAGTGGAGCTCAATATGCAACGAGTTGCATATTGACAAAACACCACGTCAATTACTTAGTTCTCTCTCGGTTATGCTACTCATCAATATTAAATGTTGTTAAACATGGCAAGGGGTGAAGCATAATTAAACTAACTATTTAGGCAAGTTGAAATGAGGCCGGGAACACAAACAACAATTCCGGAAAATCCTCATGAGCAATATTCAAGTTTGGTACTGTTCTGCCCTAAACACCATTTTAATGTTGTTAAACAGCAAAATAAAGTGGACCATGTTAATCTAGGCATTTTTCCACCCCATTTACATATAAAGTTCATTAAATTCGAGTTCACGGTTATTTAGTTATGAAATAAATCATTTTAGCATGGCATTAGAGCAAATTTAAACAAACAGCATTTTAAACATTTTAAACATGGATGAAAGCAGCATATTATGAAACTAGATGAAAAACTAAGCATTTTACATATATAAATTATTTACATCCGATGCACGGTTAATGAGTTATTATATGCATGAACATTAGGGGTTTTTCAGAAAAGCTTAAATCAATCGGATAAAAGGAAAATCGCAGGAACAGAAAAAAAACATGAACGGGCTGAATCTGCTGGCTGGCCCAACAGTGTACAGGAGGGGGAATCTGGAGGGGGCTGCTCACCAGGCCACATGGGCCGGTCGGTGGAGAAGCTGGGCCGAAGGGTGGTGGACCGGCCAGGCTGCGGGCAAGGGCCTAGGCTTGCGGCAGCCAGAGGGGAGGCCCACGGGAGGAGGGGTCGAGGCGCGGCGGCCTCCTCGATCCCGAGTGGCCAAGGCCATGGCGGCGCCAAGGAGGAGAAACTCCGGCGAGGGCACGCGCGGGGAGGCCATGGGACGGCGGTCCCCGGCCGGATCCGGACGGATCTGACCCCGGGGAGTCCGTTCCCGGCGACAGCGAGGTCGGACGGCGAAGCTTGGACTCCGGTGACGGCTTGAGGCAATGGCGAGGCATGGGAGGTCGAGGGAGGCTAGGATCCATCAGATCTGGTGGAGGACGAGGCGGGGGACCCATTCCCGGCGACGGCGGCGCTCGTGACGACGGGGACAGGAGACGAGGAGGAGAAGACCGGCGAGGTAGGCGCAGGGGCTCGCCGGCGGCGCGATGGAGAGCTTCTGGCGGCGGTGCGCAGACGGGGCACCAGCGGCGGGGACGGTTCCAGGGCGGCGAGATCCGGGGTCAGGGGTTCGTCCCCGGGGTTGGCCGCGCCGGAGGTTGAGGCGAGCCAGGCAGGCGCAAACGGCGCAGGCGGAGGGAGCCGGGCAGAGGAGCGGTCGACGGGGAAGCGTGCAGGCGACCAGGCGCTCGGGCCCAGATCGGCTTCGGGCGGGCCACGCTCGGGCCTCGCGGCCTGTGGTGGAGGAGGCGCGCTGGGGAGGTGAGGTGGCGTGCAGGACAGTGGAGAGCGACGGCGCAGGCGGCTGACCACTAGGGCAGCGCCAAGTGGCAAGGTGGAGGTGGAGGGCGCCGAAAAACGAGGAGGAGGTGGATGGATCTGGCTGGTGGCGCGGTTTTCAAGGGGGATGCGGCGGCTGAGGGTAGGGGAAGGCTAGGGGCACCCGAAAATGGCAAGGGGGACTTCTTAAATAGGTAGGGGTCTAGGGTTAGGGGTTTTGGGGGTGTTTCGGATCCTCAGATCGACATCGGACGGCTCCGGATCGTGGAGGGACTAGGAGGGGGGTTAGTGGGCTGTGATAAGATGGGCTAAGCTTTCGGGAGAGAAAAGAGAGAGGCCCGACAGCAGTTTCGGAGACCGAAACGTCCGACAAATAGACCGGCTATATTGCGGTTGTAGGTTTAACGGTTGGGCTATCAAATGGGCTCCGAATGCGATGAAACTTGGCAGGCGGTCTGTCTACACTATAATAAGACCGCACGACAAGTTGCAACCCATTCCGAGAACATTTTTATGCCACTTATAAAATAATATTTGGAGGTGCAGCGGTAGCGTGCGAGTGTGTGTCCGCCTCGAACGGCAATGAGAGAACCGACGGAACCCGAACGGATGCAAGTTTTTAAAAAACATGTAGATGAAATGCAGATGATGACATGAGATGAGATGCATAACAAGAACAAAATGCAAAACAAACGACAAAAACCCAACCACGAAGGAAGTATCATATAGCATCTCCGGAAAAGGCAAGAGTTGGAGTCACGAATATGGAAAGTTGTATCCGGGGCGTTACAACCGCCTTACGGGTGGACCACGAGGGTCAGGGGCGCACCTAGGGGGTAGGGCGCGCCCCCCTACCTCGTGCCCACCTCGGATACGGTTTCGCGTTGATTTTACTTCCAGAAAATCATAAATATTCCAAAAAAAATCTCCGTCCGTTTTTATCCCGTTTGGACTCCGTTTGATATTGGGTTTCTGCGAAACAAAAATATGCAACAGACAGGAACTGGCACTGGGCACTGGATCAATATGTTACTCCCAAAAATAATATAAAAAGTTGCCAAAAACTATATGAAAGTGAATAATATTGGCATGGAACAATCAAAAAATTATAGATACGACGAAGACGTATCAGCATCCCCAAGCTTAATTCCTGCTCGTCCTCGAGTAGGTAAATGATAAAAAAGAATAATTTTTGATGAGGAATGCTACCTAGCATAATCTTGATCATATGTCTAATCATGGCATGAATATTAAGACACGAGTGATTCAAAGCAATAGTCTATCATTTGACATAAAAACAATAATACTTCAAGCATACCAACCAAGCAATTATGTCTTATTGAAATAACATAGCCGAAGAAAGCTCATCCCTACAAAATCATATAGTCTGGCTATGCTCCATCTTCGTCACACAAAATACTCCCATCATGCACAACCCCGATGACGAGCCGAGCAATTGGTTCATACTTTTAACGCTTCTTCACTTTTTCAACTCTTACGCAATACATGAGCGCAAGCCATGGACATAGCACTATGGTGGTATATGGTGGTGGTTGTGAGGACAAAAAGGGTGAAGATAATCTCACATCAACTAGGAGTATCAACGGGCTATGGAGATGACCATCAATAGATATCAATGTGAATGAGTAGGGATTGCCATGCAACGGATGCACTAAGAGCTATAAGTGTATGAAAGCTCAAACTGGAAACTAAGTGGGTGTGCATCCAACTTGCTTGCTCATGAAGACCTCGGGCATTTGAGGAAGCTCATCATCGGAATACACAAGCCAAGTTCTATAATAAAAAATTCCCACTAGTATATGAAAGTGAAAGCATAGGAGACTCTCTCTATGAAGAACATGGTGCTAATCTGAAGCACAAGTGTGGTAAAAGGATAGTGAAATTGCCCCTTCTCTCTTTTTCTCTCATTTTTTTTATTTTCTCTTTTTTTTGTGAGCTTCTTTGGCCTCTATTTTTTTATTTGGGCTTCTTTGGCCTCTTTTATTTTTCATAAAGTCCGGATTCTCATCCCGACTTGTGGGGGAATCATAGTCTCCATCATCCTTTCCTCACTAGGGCAATGCTCTAATAATGATGATCATCACACTTTTATTTACTTACAACTCGATATGTCGAACAAAGATATGACTCTATATGAATGCTTTCGGCGGTGTACCGGGATGTGCAATGATCTAGCATAGCAATGACATCAAAAAACGGACAAGCCATGAAAACATCATGCTAGCTATCTGACGATCATGCAAAGCAATATGACAATGAATGCTCAAGTCATGTATATGATGATGATGGAAGTTGCATGGCAATATATCTCGGAATGGCTATGGAAATGACATGATAGGTAGGTATGGTGGCTGTTTTGAGGAAGATATATGGTGGGTGTATGGTACCGGCGAAAGTTGCGCGGCACAAGAGAGGCTAGCAAAGTGGAAGGGTGAGTGTACATATATCCATGGACTCACATTAGTCATAAAGAACCCATATACTTATTGCAAAAGTCTACTTAGCCCTCGAAGCAAAGTACTGCTACGCATGCCCCTAGAGGGATAGATTGGTAGGAAAAGACCATCGCTCGTCCCTGACTGCCACTCATAAGAAAAGCAATCAAAGAGCACCTCATGCTCCAACTTCGTTACATAACGGTTCACCATACGTGCATGCTACGGGACTTGCAAACCTCAACACAAGTATTTCTCAATTTCACAATTACTCAACTAGCACGACTCTAATATCACCACCTTTATATCGCAAAACTATTGCAGGGAATCAAACATATCATATTCAGTGATCTACAAGTTTATGTAGGATTTTATGACTAACCATGTGAATTACCAATTCCTGTCATCTCTCTAAATAGATATAAGTGAAGCAAGAGAGTTTGATTCTTTCTACAAAAGATATGCCCACGCTCTAACAAATATAAGTGAAGCAAAAGAGCATTCTACAAATGGCGGTTGTCTATATGAAGAGAAACAGGCAATCCAAACTTCAAATGATATAAGTGAAGCACATGAAGCATTCTATAAAGCCACACTCAAAAGATTTAGGTGAAGTGCAAAGAGCATTCTATAAATCAACCAAGGACTATCTCATACCAGCATGGTGCATAAAATAAATTAAAAACCTAATTGCAAAAGACACTCCAAGACTTGCACACAATGCATGAACGAAACGAATTTGAAAACATACCGATACTTGTTGAAGAAACAGGGGATGCCTCCCCAGCATCCCCAAGCTTAGGCGCTTGAGTCTCCTTGAATATTTACTTGGGGTGCCTCGGGCATCCCCAAGCTTGAGCTCTTGCCTCTCTTCCTTCTTCTCACATCGAAACATCCTCGATTAGACACTACATCCACACAAAACTTCAACAGAAAACTCGGTAAGATCCGTTAGTATAATAAAGCAAATCACCACTCTAAGTACTGTTGCAAACCAATTCATATTTTGTTTTTGCATTGTGTCTACTGTAATATAACTTTTTCATGGCTTAAATACACTGATATAAATTGATAGTTTCATCAAAACAAGCAAACTATGCATCAAAAACAGAATCTGTCAAAAACAGAACAGTCTGTAGCAATCTGAACATCCACCATACTTATGGTACCCCAAAATTTCTACCAAAATTAGGAAAAATAAAAAAGTTGTATAGCAAGACAGTGCAAAAAGAATCAGAACCAAATGACGTTCCAGGTAAAAATGTAAAATCGCGCACTACAGCCAAAGTTTCTGTCCTGCACCGTACAAACCAACAAGCATTGTAAACATCCTAAAGGCAAACCTTGGCACATTATTTTTATAATACAATGGAATTGTACAAGGGGATAATTATTTTTGATGAAAAGTTTCTGTAATCAAGATTCACAAAGTTGTCGTGAGCATGAACAAAGTCCAAGGCTAGCTCCCACTTCAACAATGCTTGTCTTTCTCACTTTCACTTTCCTTTTTGAAAAGTTTTTAGGTTCCCCACTTTATGTTTTTGTTTTTAAACTATATGAAAGCACTCAACAGAAATAAATGACTCTCTAAAACTTCCGGGTTGTCTCCCTGGCAGCGCTTTCTTTAGAGCCATTAAGCTAGGCATATAGTGCTCAAGTAGTGAATCCACCCGGATCCCAAGGTATATCAAAGCCAATTCTAATTAACAATGATTTGTAATTTAGTAGTGAGCACAAAGTAACATATATCATGCAACGACGAAGTCTAACTCTCTTCCTATGCATCGGCATGTCATAAAAGAACAATTCATGCACACATAGTAAAGGCCAATGCATAGTATAAGCAATTTCTTGCAATTTCATCGTGTTGGAAACATAAAGAGGCGGAGATGTAGTTCCTCTCTCATAATAATTGCAAGTAGGAGCAGCAAGCACTTGCATATTATATTCATCAAAATCATCATGTGTAACGGTAAAAGGCAACCCATCAATATAATCCTTAATAATTGCAAACTTCTCCGATATAGTGTAGTCAGGAGAATTCAAAAAGATAATAGGACTATCATGCGTGGGTGCAATAGAAACAATTTCATGTTTAACATAAGGAACTATAGCAAGTTCATCTCCATAAGCATAATTTGTATTGGCATCTTGGCCACAAGCATCATCAAAAAGGGATATTTCAAGATCATCAATGGGATCATAATAGTCATCATAGCAATCATCCTTCGGTAAGCACGAAGGGGAATTAAACAATGTATGAGTTGAAGAGTTGCTCTCATTAGAAGGTGGGCACGGGTGATCAATCCGCTCTTCCTCCTTTTGTTCTTTGCTCTCCTCATCATCTTTTTCATCCAATGAGCTCATAGTTTCATAAATTTCTTCTTCCATAGCTTCCTGCAAAATATTAGTCTCTTCTTGGACAGTGGAGACTTTCTCAATAAGTGCATCAATTGCATAATTGTATTTATAATTCTCATAGCAATATTTGAGGATAGCTAAATTTTCAGATCTATTAACAACATCATCATAATCCTCAAACTCTTTACACATAGCTTCAATTTCATAAGCGCCCATAAAAGCAACAAATTCTTCTATTTGTTCCACATCATAGTAATCATATATACCATTAGGATAAGAAGCTAAGGTTTTATTATCATTAAATTTTCATGAAAAGGGAAGGTGCGGAGAATTCATCCTAGAGCAACAAGTATAATCATATTCCACGCATAGTTTCCAAGCATACCACTTCAATAAATGAATTTGATCCCATAATAGTTTCCCTTTTTGTATTAAGCGATAATCCTTAAAGTATTCACGTTGATCCAATGTTACTCCCATTATAAAGTTGAATGGGGTTTTCTCAGGATTATCAAAGTAGTATATAATATCTCTCGCATAATGAGAATCGAGGGTTTTAGGAGTTACCCCATCCTCATGAGTAGCCACTACACCTAATTTTTTTGGTATTTTGCGTTCCATATCCATAACTAAAGATAGAGAACAACTAAGAACAGCAAATAAAAATTACTTAGTGATAAAGCAAACAAGCACACACGAGAATATTCACCCCACGCTATGACTCCCCGGCAACGGTGCCATAAAAAGGTCTTGATAACCCACAAGTATAGGGGATCGCAACAGTTTTTCTATAAGTAAGAGTGTCGAATCCAACGAGGAGCTAAAGGTAGAACAAATATTCCCTAAAGTTCTATCGACCACCGATACAACTCTACGCATGCTTGACGTTTGCTTTACCTAGAACAAGTATGAAACTAGAAGTACTTTGTAGGTGTGACAGGATAGGCTTGCAAGAAAGTAAAGAACACGTAAATATAAACTAGGTGTTGTTTAGATAAAGACACAACTAAATTAGTGAAAGTAAAGAGCTTGTTGTCATGAGAAAGTTATTTGTCCCTAGGCAATCGATAACTAGACCGGTAATCATTATTGCAATTTTTTTTGAGGGAGAGGCATAAGCTAACATACTTTCTCTACTTGGATCATATGCACTTATGATTGGAACTCTAGAAAGCATCCGCAACTACTAAAGATTCATTAAGGTAAAACCCAACCATAGCATTAAAGCATCAAGTCCCCTTTATCCCATACGCAAGAATCCTCTTACTCGGGTTTGTGTTTCACACTCACCAACCCACTATAAGCTTAATCATGAACGATTGCAACACCCTACAGTGGAATCCTCACGCTATGCCGACACGGAGGGCACCATAGGACAGCACCAATAATAAAACATACAACTTAAACCAATCACGATCATCAAATAGCCATTAGGACAAAACAGATCTACTCAAACATCATAGGATAGCCATACATCATTGGGAAATAATATATAGCGTTGAGCACCATGTTTAAGTAGAGATTACATTGGGTAAGAGAGAGGTTACACCGCTGCATAGAGGGGGGAAGAGTTGGTGGAGATGTTGGTGAAGATGGAGGAGGTGTTGGTGAAGATCGCGTTGATGATGATGGCCCCCGGCGGTGTTCCGGCGCCACCGGAAGCAAGGGGGAGAGAGCCCCCCTTCTTCTTCTTCTTCCTTGACCTCCTCCCTAGATGGGAGGAGGTTTTCCCCTCTAGTCCTTGGCTCCCATGGCTTGGGAGGGGCGAGAGCCCCTCCGAGATTGGATCTATCTCTCTGTTTCTGCGTTCTTTCCGTTGGCCGATTCTACCCCTTCACCGTTTCCTTTATATCTGGAGATCCGTAACTCCGATTGGGGTGAATCTTTCGCCCAGATCTTCGTCATAAAATTATCTTTCTTGCGCCAGAATAAGAGCATAAACCGCCTTATGGGTGGACCACGAGGGTCAGGGGCGCGCCTGGGGGGTAGGGCGCGCCCCCTACCTCGTGCCCACCTCGGATACCGTTTCGTGTTGATTTTACTTCCAGAAAATCATAAATATTCCAAAAAATATCTCTGTCCGTTTTTATCCCGTTTGGACTCTGTTTGATATTGGGTTTCTGCGAAACAAAAAACATGCAATAGACAGGAACTAGCACTAGGCACTGGATCAATATGTTAGTCCCAAAAATAATATAAAAAGTTGCCAAAAAGTATATGAAAGTGAATAATACTGGCATGGAACAATCAAAAATTATAGATACGACGAAGACGTATCACTACTAAGTAGCAGAAGCGTATGATTTTGTACAGCGCTACTGGTAACATTCTGTGTATAAGGTTTTCCCTAGTAGTGATACTTCGGATCAATATTAAGAGTGTGCTCAGCGAGTTCCCTCGGTACACCCGGCATGTCAGAAGGCTTCCATGCAAAGATGTCCCGGTTCTCACGGATGAACTCGATGAGCGCTCTTTCCTATTTAGGATCCAAATTGGTACTGATGCTGAATTGCTTTAGAAGAGTCGCCCGGGGTAAAGTCAACAAGCTTCGTCTCAGCGGCCGATTTAAACTTCAACGCTGGGTCATGCTCTGTAGTTGGCTTCTTCAGGGAGGTCATATCCGCTGGGTCAACATTGTCTTGATAAAATTTGAGCTCTTCTACTGCACAAGAAGACTTAGCATAAGCCGCGTCACCTTCTTCACACTCCAAGGCTACCTTTTGACTCCCATGCACAGTGATGGTGCCCTTGTGACCCGGCATCTTGAGCTGCAAATAAACGTAACACGGCCGTGCCATGAACTTGGCATAAGCCGGCCGCCCAAACAGAGCATGATACGGACTCCTGATTTTAACCACTTCAAACGTCAATTTCTCAGCGCTGGAGTCATACTCATCTCCAAAGGCCACTTCCAGTTCAATCTTGCCAACTGGGTAAGCCGACTTACCGGGAACCACTCCATGGAAAATAGTGTTGGATGTCCTCAAATTCTTGTCAGTCAACCCCATGCGTCGAAAGGTCTCATAATAGAGGATATTGATGCTGCTACCTCCGTCCATGAGTACCTTAGTGAATTTATATCCACCAACCTAAGGTGCTACCACCAAGGCTAACTGACCCGGATTATCAACCCGTGGAGGATGATCTTCTCTGCTCCATACAATGGGCTGTTCTAACCACCTCAAATAACGAGGAACTACCGGCTCAACAGAATTCACGGCCCTCCTATGAACCTTCTGGTCACGTTTGCATAAGCTAGTGGTAAACACGTGATACTGCCCACTATTCAACTGCTTCAGATGGCTTTGATAACCCGACTGCTGCTGCTGTTGCTCTCCCTGACCAGACTGCTGTTGATTATAACCACCTTGATGTCCCTGAAAGCCGGAGTTTGAACCGCCGCCCGGGCCATGCAAACCGCCAGCTCCTGAACCGCCGCCAGACCCAGAATTGTCACCAAATGCGTTGGAATTCTTAAAAGCCTTCATGATCACGCAATCTTTCCATAAGTGGGTGGTGGGTCATTCCCGGGTGCCGTGTCTCGGGCAAGGCTCATTGAGTAACTGCTCCAGAGATGGGCCTGGCCCGCCAGATCGAGGGGGCGGCTTTCCCTTACGTCTCTGATTGTTACCTTGTGCATTAGCGTTGGCTACAAACTCCAGGTTACCATCTGCCTTACGCTTATTGCCACCTTGATTCATCGGGTTATGCTGCTGACCCTTTCCATTGCCGTTCTTCTTTCACTTCCCTGTCTTTTCCTCATCAGACGCGGGATCCTTGGTACTATCAGAGTCGGCATATTTGACTAAAGCCACCATCAGCGTACCCATATCGTTGCAATCACGCTTAAGGCGCCCAGCCGCTTCATGGCTCGGGCGCAATTCTTCTCCAACATGAGGACTGCAGAGCCGGCATCCATCTTGTCAGATGAATGTATTATCTCCTTGACCCAGCGTTCCCAATGAGTCATGGATTCACCCTCTTCCTGCTTACAATTCGTCAAGTCCACGATCGACATAGATTGCTTACAGGTGTCTTTGAAGTTCTGGATGAAACAGGCCTTTAACTCTGCCCATGAACTAATGGAATTGGGTGGCAAACCCTTCAACCAAGACCGGGCCGTTCCATCTAACATCATGGTGAAGTACTCAGCCATTGCCGCATTGCTGACCTCCAACAGTTCCATGGCCATCTCATAACTTTCGATCCACGCTCCGGGCTACAAGTCGGCCGTGTAATTCGGCACCTTTCGAGGTCCCTTGAAGTCCTTGGGTAGGCGCACATTACGCAGAGCCGGTACCAAACAAGGAACACCGCCTGTTCTAGTGGCTACTCCCGTCTCAACGGAAGTCATCGGATACTCTGGGAAATCTTGACGAGCCGTCTGTTGAGCCGCTAGCTGAGCCGCCCGCTCGTTCTCCTGACGTACTCGGTCTTGCACTGGATTAAAGCCACCGGGCTGGTTACGGCGCTGGGCATTGCTTGACAAAGCTTCAGACTCCATGTGCCTGCTGTAACTCGGACTCCGGTTTTGACGAGGCGGGTGCTAACCAAGGCGAAGGAGTTGAATGAATCATGTTCCAGCTGTAAGAATAAGTCTCTATGCTGAGCCAGGGCCGTTCGGAGAAGTTCTCTGACCCTCCGGGTCTCCACCGATGTTGGGTCATCACCGTCAACGAGGAGAGCCGCCAAGCGCGCCGATGCTGCAATTAAGTTCTCCATGGGGTTGGAAAAATGACCCGGCGATATCGACACGTAACGGGGCGGAGCCATGCTCCCATGAGGAGGTGCCATCTCCTGAGGCTGAGCCGGTCCTCCTGTTCCGGCTGTCATAAACTGATTTGCATCTGGCGGGTTACTTGGACCGGCTTCGGGTGTAGCAAAAAGATTCCAAGGATCATAAACCGGAGGTAAACGGGACTGGGATTTCCGATGTCTCCTCCTCATCACCTTGTTGGACGCGTTTAGGCTCATCATGAGCTGGTAGGCTTCTGACTGTAGCCGCTGCGCCCGTGCATCTAGAGCCGCTCGCTCTGCGGCTAGTCTAGTGTCCTCAGCTGCCAAGGCCTCCTTGGCCCGAGCTATCTCCTCACGCACCCGTGCCACCTCCGCGTCATGCTCATCTTTATTTGCGGGAATAACCATGGTGGTTAACAGGGCCGTAAGCTTGTCCATGAGATCTATCAGCACCTGAGCCGGCGGGCGACAGGCCTCCTCTGCCCGGCTGCCCCGTCCCCGGATGTTATTGCAGAAGCGGTCAGAGAATTTTGGCGGGTTGAGTCCCAGCCATGAAGACTCCTGCCCATCTTGGCGGCTCACAGGGGTCCGGAATACTAGTGCCATCGGAACAGCCCCCAAGCACGCCGTCTTGCACTTGGTATAGCGAATCTATTGAACCGGCGGAAGAATCACCGTCTGAGAGGACGGCCGTCTCACCACCATCTTCAGATCCTTCAGAAAGTTCCTCTCCGTGGATGCAGCCCATGAAGGCACGCTTCATGACGGGTTGAACTCGAGCCTTTCTCGCACTCTGAGCCATCTCGACAAGGTCGGTGCAGTTGTCCGGCTCAGGGCGCGGTTCACCAATCCGGCCGATGAAGACGTGGATTCCGTCGAAGGGGACCCAGTACCCGTACTCAATTGAGCCGGCGTCGGGGCCCCAGCCTTCATCATTGATGTAGATCTTGTCACGATGACTCTTGGTCATCCGGCCCACTACGTACCCCTTGAGGCCTTCGAAGTTGCCCTTCAAGAACTCAAATCCACCGTGCGCTGGCCCCACGGTGAGCGCCAACTGTCGTGGAATTGTCACATCAGATGTCCTCGTGAAAGGACTTAGTTGTGGAGCCATCGCAACTGGGAATCTTGAAGGGGTTAATCAGGACAAAGGACACAAGAGATTTATACTAGTTCGGCCCCTTACGGTGAAGGTAAAGCGTACTTCTAGTTGGGTTGGTATTGATGTTTCGATGACCAGGGAGCGAGATACGCTATGCCCGGCTCTCAGTCAGTTGTTTCTTTCCCTAAGACGCCAGCAGGTCGTCCCTTTATATACATGAGTGCGCGCCCTGCGGCCTATAGAGTCCCGGCCGGCTTATAAACAGTGTCCGGCTCGGTGACTAGTTAAATCTACCTTATGATACAAGTCATGCCATTATGGCGGTTTACTACAACGGGCCTTAAGTCACCTGTGGGCCTTAGCCCCTTTATTGAACCACCATCTTCATGTTTGGTCTTGGGCTTCTTTCTGGTGAGTCTTCTTTGTGTAACCCGGCCCCTCCTGGGCGGCTTACACAAATAGTTATATCCCCAACAGTACCGCACCTTCAGTTGAAGAGAACTGGTATCCAAAGCCTTTCTAGCCATACCGGCAGTACTAGCACATATATTCCAGCAAGTTCCACTTTGCTGATTTTACTCTGATGCTTACGGTTTTCCCCGTTATATCTACACTATGATCTGTGTAGCTGCTTTGTGTCCACTCTTGAAGCTAAACACTGCAGTGACTTACAAAATTGGCACCAAGGCATTGAGTGCCATTCTGGATGCAATGAAACTCATACGCTTCCCACCTGTTGATTCTTGTTTAGAATATGATCCTAATGAATATTTTAACCTCGAGGAGTCAAAGGCAGATGGCATGTCCTGTTCACTCGTCAAGGTGCATGTTCTAATTTGGCAAGGTTTTATTGATCGCGCGTATCTTGCATATGTTGTCTTGCATTTCTTCTACTTTGTTGCACCGCCATTTGCTTAGTTTACTCATCATATATGTCAAGATGCAATGCCCATCCATTATCAATACATATTCCATCTGTCATCATACCATGTTTTTCCACTCAAATGTTGTTCTTGTGCATCGACATCAAAAGGAAGAGGGTGATTGCGAACTCAAGGAGCACCAAAGAAAGTCCTTGAAAACGTGGTGGTGCCGGAGAAATCGACAACACCCCACTTATATTGGCTATACAACCAAAGACACAAAACATAGACCAACTCCAGCAGACTGCACCCATACTTCATCGCCACACCACTAGCCCCACCACACAGGACTGCACTCCAAGAAAAGGTATAGCGATTTCATTTGCCATAGCACCAGCCGCACTACGTAAAAAATCCCACTCGGCAAAAAGTACAAAGAAGTCCACCAGCCAAGACCTATCCCAACTGCAGGATGGCCAATTCTCAGAGATTGCAACCCCATTCCATTTATTCCCAGTTTAAAAGACAATGCTTTCAATGTTGTTAGGGACTACGTGCATATATTCCCATCATGGGAAGATTATAGTGAAGACAAACACCATTTTCACATCTTCCTGTCCAACTTACGTGTAAGTGCTATTATTCATGGTTATTATTTTCCTGTTTTCTGTTGATTGAACACATCAATGATTTACATTACATTGTTGTAACTAGGCGAGGGTCAATCTAGATAGTCATGACGAGCAAAGCTTGCTTGTGCTTTTCTAGGAAGCATTGCAGCAGCATCGGTGTTACCTGAGGAAATCACACTTTGATGGCAAGTCTATAAACGAACTTCCGGTGAAGTCGCCTATACTAAATTTAGAAGACATTGAATGGAAAAACCTTGTTATGCACTGGTCTCGTTCCCAGGATGAGGTACTATCTATGAAATCACATGACAATTTGAACTTCTACTTTTCTACATGTGCCTTATGGATCTTTTTTGCAGGAAATCTGATCGAAGAAGAATTCCGGTTTGAAAAGAACGACAGGATATCGCAAATATGCTGCCCGCTACTTTGCTCTTGTTAGTATCTGTTGTCCTGTATCACTGTACTTGCATACATACCTGGTCCATTATGTGACAGTAGTATGCATGATAGCTTGCTTATCAATTGTTCGCTCCAAATTATCTGATCTGTATGAATGGTTACATTAGTGTAGAATATATCCAATGCCAATGATTTTTTTAGCTCTGCGTTGTTCTTGTAAGTACATGTTGTCCTTTATCAGTGTACTTATAATGATAGGTAGTTGTTCATGTACCATCACTCTGCAGCTTATTTTCCTTTGCCCTCCATTTTCTACACATCAGATCTATATTTACTCTTACCATAAGGTTGGTACTGAAGAAGTTTAGCTGTGCATTGCTCTTGGCTGTACCTTTTGCCTGTATCGCTACACTTACATTTATAGCTACTTGGTTATGTAGCATCACTCTTCATCTTATCTTAAATATTCTCCATTTTTTCGTATATTATCACATCTATATTTACTCTTAACAAAATGTAGAATAAAGGCAATGCTTATGAAGAAGATTTTGTGGTAAACTTCTTGAATTCCCCCCCCCCCATCAGTATGGACAAGGGCTTTATAGAGCCTGTCTTCACCAATAATGTAAGTTTGTCCTTCTCAAGCCTTCAAACTTTGTTGTGTATATTTGGTTAGGCATGACTGCAACAACTGTTTATTTTTGGTGTTTGCATCAAATTGCATGTTTAAAGTTTATTATGTAGTTCATAAACAAAAGTTTGTCCTTCTCAATTTAAGTTTTCAGTTGTACAACCAAGTTCCTTCTTCATACCATGTAAATTAAACTATACAAAGCAAGTGATCTTCTTTTGCACTACATGTGTGCTTCTGTTCTTCATCCGTAATCCAGTGGTGTGGTGAACCTACCCACTACAACACAATGTCATATTCTCCAATGTCTTAACTATGAACAATGTCATATCATTCTACTATTATTTAACTGTCTCTCTATTTGCCAATCTGAAATGGGATAAATTGACAGCACACTAACCATTGATACTTATGAGTTCTTGATCTGTAATCCAGTGGTGTCGTGAAGCTGCCAACTCCTTCACAATGTCATTTCCTGTCATGTCTTGACCTAAACAATACTATATTGTGTTAATGCAATTTTAAACTATGTCACTTCATTCATCAGTAAGAAATGTGATGAATTGTCAGCACTGATACTTTTATGTGCAAAACTTGTCATCTGTCTGCTTGTTTATCTTTCAGAGTGAGGAAGATATAAGTGTTGAACAAGCGCAGTCTCATCATCTTGCTCAGCTGCTTGCACTGCAGCTCCCCAGCAGGGCTAACCTTTCTTGAACTCTATTGAAGTGTTGTCGGTTTTGTATATTATTTTGTCGGCGTGTTTATTTGCACTGGTGGCGAACTTTGATGCCCAGTGTATGTAATCTGCTGTCTGCTTGTGTTTTATTATCATAGTGGCGAACTTTGATGCCCAGTGGATGTAATATGCCGTAATTTCTTTATTGTATAGTCTAGGTTTTTTCTTATTCACGATGCTGCAGTTATTTTACTGTACATATATCCTGTGTTCGCAGTAAACCGGCCAGACCGTAAAATTGCGGTACATAATCGGGCCGTCATGCAATCACGATGTATGATCCGCATCATGGGCCCCGTCATCTTGGTCCATTAAAAGGCCAAAAGTAAATTGGCCCACTAGTAGATTTGGACCTTTAATAGGCCGAGTAACCCCCGACCCTCTTTTCGCAAGAAAACTCAATGGGCTTTTAGGAGGCTGAGAAGTAGGTTGGGCCTGAAACGTGTCAAACAGCTCACGGGCCGATAGCAGCCTGAAATGGACCCCGTCCCATGATTGTGCGAATCAAATCATGGGCTTTTAACAGGACAAAATTGTCCCGGTCCTAGTTTGGCCCAATCAGATATCGGCTGCGAGCAGGCCAGATGCAAACCGGGCCGTAGTTAGGCCCAACTATATGATGGGCTTTTAACAGGCCGAAATTAATATAGGGCCAATGTCAGTGTCAAAACCGGCGGATCTCGGGTAGGGGGTCTCGAACTGTGCGTCTAGGCGGATGGTAAAAAGAGACGAGGGACACAATGTTTTTACCCAGGTTCGGGCCCTCTCGATGGAGGTAAAACCCTACGTCCTGCTTGATTAATATTGATGATATGGGTAGTACAAGAGTAGATCTACCACGAGATCAAGGAGGCTAAACCCTAGAAGCTAGCCTATGGTATGATTGTTGAGATGTATGTTCATCCTACGGACTAAGGCCCTCCGGTTTATATAGACACCGGAGAGGGCTAGGGTTACACAGAGTCTGTTACAATGGTAGGAAATCTACATATCCGTATTGCCAAGCTTGCCTTCCACGCCAAGGAAAGTACCATCCGGACACGAGCCGGAGTCTTCAATCTTCTATCTTCGTAGTCTTGGAGTCCGGCGGATATTGATAGTCCGGTTGTCCGGACACCCCCTAGTCCAGGACTTCCTCAGTAGCCCCTGAACCAGTCTTCAATGACGATAAGTCCGGCGTGCATAATGTTCGGCATTGCAAGGCGGGTTCCTCCCTTGAATAATCCGGAGAAGATAACGAACACCAGGATAGTGTCCGGCTCTGCAAAAATAATTTCCACATTCCACCGTAGAGAGAATAAAATGTACACTAGCTCAATCTGCTGACGTATTATGCGGCGTGACATCACACCGCTACCAAGCCTTTGTTTGAATCATTTTTGCTATACCACCTCAGACGCTTAGCGGCGCGTTTCCTTGGCACGCCTTGTCGAGCGGAGATCGTGTTCCCCTTATTCCGGGATTCTCATCAATACGTGCGTGGGTAACCCAACCGCGCCATTGATGGTGGCGCTTGGGAGATAAGCGAGTTTTACCAGGCCGGTGGGGGACGCACAGTTTTGTCCGCCTATATATAAGGGATAAGGATTCACCTTCTCACCTACGGCTTCTTCCTCCTTTGCTCATCCATCCCTGCGAACTCAAGCTCCAACGCCCAAGCTCGCGCATCTCGCCTCGACCTTCTCCGAATATGTCCGGAGCGGGAGGTAAATGGTTGGCCCCCACCGCTAAGGAGGAGGACATCACCAAGCTGCGCGACGCCGGATACCTTTCCAGCGATATTGCGCATCGGCTGCCCGACGAGGGGCAGCTCAACCCTACCCCCGCGCCTCATGAGAGGGTCGTCTTCCTCCCCCACTTCCTCCGCGGACTGGGCTTTCCGCTCCATCCATTTGTCTGGGGGCTCATGTTTTACTACGGCCTGGATTTCCATGATCTGGCGCCGAACTTCATCCTCAACATCTCGGCGTTTATCGTGGGTAATGCGAGGCCATTCTCGCATCCAGCCCCACTTGCATGTGGCTCAAGACCTTCAACGCAAGCAAGGTTGTGAAGGGCACGCAAGCGAATGCGGAGGCGCCATGTTGGGCAAATTGCCCAACATCCCTTGGCTAGAAGGGACCTTCGTGGACTCCGTCAAGGGTGGCAATCGGGTGGTTCTACATCACCGAGCCGCGCAAAGCCCACATGGGCGGCGGCCCCGAGTTTAGATCTGGAATCCCCACGCAGCTCACCTCCCGGAAGAGAAGGGCTTGCGAGGGGGCAATCCGTGGAGGTGACGGGACTCGAGCCTGCATCAAGAAGATGGTGAGCAATAGGCTCCGCTTGTCGACGTGGTCCAAGTCATGCTCCTCCGGCGGATTCTCCCATGCCAAGAACGGGCATTCAATTTGTGGGAGTTCAATCCGGAACAGCACCAGGCGCTAAGCGGGCTCTTCGATACAACACACGAAGGTGCCTGGAGGGTGCTGTTCAAGGGCGTCGAAGCCCCCACATCCGTGACCGAAGACCGCGGATTCAGCTCGCAGTCTCCGACTGATGAGGTAAGTGATTCAACCCCATTACGGGACACTTGTGGTAATTAGATTGACTCTAGTGAGGTTTCATTCTGCCTCTTCCTTTGACAGGAATGGATGGAGAAGGCCAAGCTGATCATCAGCCCGGCTCCCATGCCAGAAGACCAAGTGAACGCCGCTATCAGAAGTTCTTGGTTCGGCACCGCACGTGGTGCCGGAGAAGAAGGCCAAGAAGGTGGCCACGGGGACTCGAAAGAGTTCCCGTAATCAGGCGTCTGACGACGACGAGGACTCCTCCCCTGAAGACGAGGAGGAGGAGTACTCTCTCCCGGAGGAGGGAGAGAAGAAGAGGAAGGCTTCCCCAATCGGGGCGGCCGAAGGGTCCAAGAGGGGGAGAACTATCCCCCCGGACAGTTTCGCCAACATCAGCGTTGGCGAGGATGAGTGGCCTCCAAGGGCCAAGCGTCCGGCAGGATCGTAAGTATCCGGATCATCTATATGCCGTACTTTTCATGTCACGTAGTATCCCTTTAACACCGCATTCTATCCGTAGTCCGGCCAGGGATGATCTCCCCGACTCGATGAGCGGGTCGTTGGCCTCGTCGGACGTAAATTCCGTCCCGACCGCCTCTACCCCACGCCACGACGAGGACGCCGAGGTGGGATCCCAAGAGGGGACCCATCGGAGGAGGCTCCAGAGGCGCCGTCGAGCGACCTCCGGACTTTGCACCGACTCTACATCGAACCCACAGTGGTTCCAGAGTCCGCAAGCTGCCCTTCTAAGAAGGGCAAGATCGGTGGCCGGCGGCCTCCGTCCCAACGGAGGCGCCGGATAACCTGTTGGAGGCGCTTAAAGGCGCTTCCATCGAGGAAGAACACCGCACTATCATGAGTGCGGTGATTGAGAAGGTCCAGCTTGCCAAGAGCGGGCTGACCGAAGCCTCCAGCAGCCTTCTAACAGGCTTTGAGGTAAGAAGTTAAAATTATGTAATGTAATACCGCATAGACAGTAGCCCTTGATGCTTAGTTCGGTGTTCGGAAGGAAAAGCCGGACTAAGGATCTAACAAGATATACGCATGGTTGCTAAAAATATGTCAATATGGGTTTGCAGGCTGCGCTGCTGACCTCTGCCGCTTTAACGGCGGAGGTCGATGTGCTGAAGAAGGACCTCGAGCGGTCCGAGCAAGAGCTCGGCCATGCGAAGAAGCAGCTCGAGGAGAAAGAAGGTGAGTAACACCTCTTTGAATAAATACCATATAAAAAAGGATTTTGGTTGCAAATAGAATTAACAAGGATAATATGTGTATTGCAGGGGCCACTAACGGGGTGGCAACCCTAAAGGATGCCGTGTCCGCGGCCGAACGCAATGCGGCCACGGAACGGGCTGAGCGAGAAAAGCAAGAGGCGCTGGTGGCGGAAGTTCGGCAAGAGCTCCAGGCTCTCATGGAAAAGCATGAGGGATTGGAGCGTGACTCTAAGACTCGAGAGTCCGAGCTTGCCTCGGCTCTCGAAAGTGCCAATTCTGCCAAGGCCAAGGCCCGTAAGGCCCTTCAGGAGGTTGAGGACATAAAGAAGATAGCGGCGGGTAAGGCATTTTTCAAGCAAAGCAGGCATGTTAGTGTGAACTACCTGACACTTACCCGAATTCGGTGCTCTCCAGGGGCGTTTGTAGATCTGCCGCGTAGTGCGTCTGATGCCGCCGCATTCTATCATGGCGAGGAGGGGAGCTCGACGGAGAAGGTCTTTTGGTCTCAGTACTCTGAGGCCGGCCATCCGTGCCCCCAAGCTTAAAAGTCAAGCAGCTGGTCGAACTCCACAAGGTAGCCGAGGAGGCCATGAATTGCCTCATAGTCCGGCTATGGCTCGGACAGGCCATGCCCAGGAGCTACTTTGGCCTCGTCGCGGCGGCTGGTGGATGCATGCCCAGGCTCGATGTAGTCAGCGCTCGCTTTGTATTGAAGGCGCTCGTCGGGCCCTTGCCCGCATAAAGGTGCAATGGGGCAAACTGGATGCGGAGAAGCTTCACGGACCCACCGCCGCCGGGCAAGGAGCATCGCACGCCGAGCGGTATTATAAAGTTGTCTGAAGGACCTGCGATATGCGATGAGTGCTCCCGAAATGTAATTTTGAGTGAACTCGCTGTGTATTTATCCTGGCGCCAAAACTTCGTTTATATGCGCCATGAGCAACGCTTGTTTAATTTAAAATATTACCTTCACATGCGGCCATTTTGTAAAATCGAGAGATGGCAAGTCGTTGGCTTCAGCCCCAAGCCACAAGTGCTGGGGTGTTCGGTGATAAACTTGAGCACTCTTGTTCCCATTTTTGGGTCCATCTAGGGAGGCGCTCAACACGATGAACAAGGCAACCGGACTTATAATGCTTGAACACTCTCACTTAGCCATAGTGTTGGGGATATTACCACTAGGTGTAAACCGGCCAGCTCTGGCCGGGTTAACTCCGTCGATGGTATAAGCGAAAAAGGCCAAGGCCCGTAGTCGGTTTAGAACTTGTAGCCGTAAACCGGCCTGATGTATAACTTGTATTGTAAGTTAGGAATAGAGATACCGACCGGGATACGAGTATGAACGGTTGGGACTCTATGAACCGACGGGCGTCACCCGTGTATATAAGGGGCGGCCCGGCGGCAGTTCAAGGACGATAACCACAACTCGAGCCTAAGCGAAGCTTGTTTGCTCCTAGCCATCGAGACCACATCAATTCCATCACAACTAACGAGGCTTTTACCTTCATCGAAGGGGCGAACTAGTATAAACCCTTGTGTCTTTGTGTCCGCTTTAACCCCTTCGTAAACTTCGTAGCGATGGCTCCACGACTAAGTCCTTTCACTAGGACATCTGCCGTGACAAATCCATCGACGGTTGGCGCCACCGTGGGAGCTATCGCGCGATGGTTTGACGATCTTGGAGGGCAAGCTCAAAGGACTCGAAGGCTACGTCGTGGGCCGGATGACCAAGAGTCGTCACGGCCGGATCTACATCGACGACGCAGGATGGGGTCCCGAGGCCGATTCAATTGAGTACGGGTACCGGGTCCCCTTTGGTGGCATACACGTTTTCATCGGCAAGATCGGGGAGCCTGGGCCTGAGCCGGACATCTGCACCGACCTCGTCGAGACGGCTCGGCGTGCGAGACCTACCCAGCTAAACCGCCGCGGCGTGTCGCCGTTGGGGTCATCCACGGAGGAGAACACGATGCGGTTCGTAACACGGCGGTGAGACCGCTGTTTATTCCGGCGAATCTTCAACAGAGAAACTCAATCATTGTACCAGCACGGGCGATATGATCGGGGCTGTTCCGATGGCGGCGATATTCCGGACCCCCAAGCCGATCAACGGGTTGGAATATTCATGGCTGGTACGCAGGCAGCCAATCACTCTTCAACCGCTGCAGCGATGCTTTCCGGATCAGCAGCGGGAGTGGCAGCAGGGGCAGGAGGCCCGGAGCGCCCGCCGGTTCAAGTTCTATCAGACCTGTTTGATGCACTAGCTGCGCTCATGGCAGAGGACAACCCGGCGGATCAGGAGGCCCATAATGCAGAAATTGCAAAGGTGAAGGAGCAGATCATGCAAGCCAAAGCGGATCTAGCGGCAGAAAAGGAGCGGCTGGCTGCAGAGCGGGCCGCTCTGGACGCCCAGGCCTACAAACTCATGCTTGACCAGAGTGCGTCGCAGGAGGTGTTGAAGCGGAAGTATAGATCACGCCTACCGTTAGGGTTTGATCCCAAATCTCTTCGCACCCGTGAGCTGGACCCGAATCCGCCCGACCGGAGGCAAACCGGATTGAGGCACCAGGGCCAGGGGCGACGGTCCAACCTCGCCCGATGGAGCCTCCTCAGCAGAACACCGTGTTTCCCCCTCCGGTTCAGACACCCCCAGGCCATTATTCTAATCCTATGGACAACCTTGTCGCAGCCGCCGCGCGATTGGAGGCTATCCCAGCCGAAGGGGACTCACCGCAAGCGGTCGAGACGCGTCGGGTTAAGGAGCTTCTCCGGACTGCACTGATTCAGCAGGAGGCATATTCATACAGCCGTGATTGGATTCATTCTACGCCCCGTCCGAGCAGGAGCTATATCAGGCGCATGGATGAGCCGGCCATATCAAGCAATGCGCGGGACCGTGAAGCGGCCCGTGGCAATAACCCGACAGTGGCGTTCGCGATGCTCGGGAGGTGGTGGACCGGCCAGGCAAGGCGAGGCCGAATTGGCAGCGCAGGATGACGCAGCCAACTTCGCCGTTCGCCCTACCACCTTCGCCGGCCGAGTCGCATCCGCTTTAGGGGTGCCTGTTTGATCCCCGCTTACGCAATGTACGCTGCCTAAGGACTTCAAGGGTCCGCGCAAGGTGCCGAATTACACCGCCGATTTGTCCCTCAAGCGTGGGTAGAAAGTTATGAGATGGCCATGGAGATGCTAGACGTGGATGAGATCGTGTGCAAAATATTTCACCATGATGCTTGAAGGCACGGCTCGTACTTGGTTGAAGAGCCTACCGCCCAACTCTATCAGCTCATGGGCCCATTCTATGGGCCGGTTTATCCGAAATTTCAAGGATACATGTAAGCAGCCCAAGTCCATAGTAGACCTGGAGGCTTGTGTCCAGGAGGAAGGAGAGTCAACGACCTGTTGGGTATGCCGTGTTTCGGAGATTTTGCACTCATCTGACAGGATCAACGCTGACTCCACGATCTTAACCCTAGAAGGAAACTGCCGGTTTGAGCCTTTAAAATTGAAATTGGGGCGCATGAAGCGGTTCTGTAATGATATGGGAACCCTCATGGCCGCGTTGGTGAAGTATGCTGATTCAGACAGTACCAAGGATCCCGAGGCTGATGATGATGAAGCAGGGAAGGGAAAGAAGAATGGCAACTCCAAGGGGCAACAGTACAAACCGGCGGGTCATGGAAACGGAGGCAAGTGCAAAGCGGATGGCAACATGGATTTCGTGGCCAATACTAACGCACAAGACAGGGGGCAGCGGCGCAGAGGTAAAGCGGCAAATCATAATGGGGGTCCCAATCCTAATGCGAGCCGTTTGAATTACTTGTTGAATCAGCCTTGCCCAAAACACGGGACGAAGGAGTCACCAGCTACCCACCTCTGGAAAGATTGTTATATTATGCAGGAGTTCAAAAACTCTAATGCCTTCCGGTATGATCAGGGGTCGGGTGGCGGTTCAGGATCCGGTTTCCACGGGCCGGGTCACGATGGAGCTTCCGGTTCAGGTCTTAATCAGGGCGGTCATAATAATCAGAATAGTCAGAACGGCCCGCAGCAGCAACAGCAGTCGGGTTATCAGAGCCAACCAAAGCAATTGAACAATGGGCAATATCATGTTTTCACGACTAGCTTGGATAAGCGCGACCGGAAACTTCACAAGCGAGCAGTGAACTCTGTTGAACCGGCCTTGCCGCGTTATTTACGCCGGTCGGAGCAGCCTATCATATGGAGCAGAGAGGACCATCCTCCCCGGGTTGATAATCCGGGCCAGCTAGCATTGGTGGTAGACCCACAGGTGGGGGGTTATAAATTCACCAAGGTACTTATGGACGGAGGAAGCATTATTAACATACTATATTATGAAACTTTCCGCCGCATGGGTCTAACAGACAAGGATCTCAGACCGTCCAATACAGTGTTCCATGGCGTAGTACCAGGCAAATCTGCATATCCTGTTGGTAAGATAGCCTTGGATGTGGCTTTTGGAGACGAGCACGATTCCCGGTCTGAAAAACTAACCTTTGAGGTAGTGAAGATCCGGAGCCCGTATCACGCCTTGTTTGGGCGGCCGGCTTATGCTAAGTTCATGGCACAACCTTGTTATATCTACTTGAAGCTCAAGATGCCAGGTTACAAGGGAACGATAACAGTGCATGGAAGCCGCCGGGTCGCTTTGGAATGCGAGGAAGGTGATGCGGCTTATGCAGAGGCGGTCTGTGCCACGGAGGAGTTGAAGTTCTATAAGGACAATGTTGATCCAGCAGATATGACCCCTTTAAAGAAACCAACTACAGAGCATGAATCGGATCTGAAGTTTAAATCGGCAGCTGAGACAAAACTTGTTGACTTTGTGCCAGGCGATTCGTCCAAGCAGTTCACTGTCAGTGTCAACCTGGATCCCAAATAGGAAAGCGCGCTCCTCGAGTTCATCCGGGAGAATCGGGACATCTTTGCATGGAAGCCATCTGACATGCCAGGTGTACCGAGGGAACTCGCTGAGCACACACTTAATGTGGATCCTAAGTATAAACCGGTGAAACAGTTCCTCCGCCGGTTTAACGAAGAAAGGCGCAAAGCCATTGGAGAGGAAGTGGCCAGGCTTTTGGCAGCTGGCTTTATCGTTGAAGTGTTTCATCCAGAGTGGCTTGCTAATCCGGTGCTGGTCCTTAAGAAAAATGGCACTTGGCGTATGTGTGTGGATTACACAGATCTTAACAAAGCATCGTCCAATGGATCCTTTGCCCTCCCCGCATTGATCAGTTATTGATGCCACAAAGCAGGCTGTGAGCGTTTAAGTTTTTGGATGCGTACTCGGATATCATCGATCAAAATGGCGGTTAAGGACCAGGAGAAAACAGCGTTTATCACTCCCTTTGAGCCTTCGCTATGTATCTATGCCTTCGGGCTCAAGAGCGCCTGAGCTACTTATCGGTGTGTGTCTGAAATTGCTCGCATACACGATCGGCCGCAATGTGCATGCTTATGTGGATGATATTGTAGTGAAATCAAGACAAAAGGAGACACTGGTGGATGATTTGAGGGAACCTTTGACAACTTGCGATTTACAAGATGATGCTTAATCCGCCAAGTCGTCTTTGGTGTTCGGCAGCAAGTTATTAGCTTTCCGGTGTCTAATAGAGGAATTGAGGCTAATCCGGAGAAAATTAGGGCTATTACTTCCTTGGCTAAACCGGCGTATCAATGATGTTCAGATTTGGCGGGCGAATCGCTCTGTTGAGCAGGTTTATCGGCCGCCTCGGAGAAAAGGCCATCCCTTTGTACCGAATCTTTGAGGAAGACAGATAATTTAAATGCGAGTCCATTCTTGATGAAGCGTTTGAGGATTTAAAGCGGCAATTGGCCAATCCGCCTATTCTTGCGGCTCCGGTTGACAAGGAGCCACTGTTGTTATATGTTGCAGCCAATGCTTGAGCAGTTAGCGTGGTTATTGTGGTGGAACGCAAGGAAGCAGGCAAGGAATATCCGGTTCAGCGGCCGGTTTATTATATCAGTGAGGTGCTTATTGAGTCCAAGCAAAGATATCCACATTGGCAGAAGCTAGTCTATGGTGTTTTCATGGCCAGTCGGAAATTGAAGCAGTATTTCCAAGGGCACCCCATCACAGTGGTCAGTTCAGCTCCTTTGGGTGATATCATACAGAACCGGGAGGCGACTGGCCGGATTGCTAAATGGGCTATAGAGCTTGGGCCGCATGGACTGAAGTATATACCACGGACAGCGGTAAAGTCTCAAGCACTTGTTGATTTCATTAATGATTGGACGGAGTTACAAGCACCAGAGGAGAAGCCGGATCACACGTATTGGACTATTCATTTCGATGGATCCAGGCAGTTGGAAGGCTCGGGGGCTGGAGTCATTTTAACTTCCCCACGAGGTGATAAGTTTTCTTATGTTCTCCGCTAATGTTCCCTTGTACTAATAATGCAGCTGAATACGAAGCCTTGCTCCATGGTCTCCGGATGGCTAAAGAGATGAACTTAAGCCGGGTTAAGTGCTTCGGTGACTCGCACCTTGTGGCTCGCAAGTGTCCGCACTTGGGATTCTAAGGACCCGCTCATGGCATATCGTCGGGAAGTGGATAATATTGCGGGTTGCTTCAAGGGTATCAAGTGGATCATGTGGACCACGAGAAGAATGAAGCGGCGGGCGCTTTAAGCGGTTGGGTTCTCGGCAAAGCGGTCCTGCCTAATGTCTTTTGGATGTATTGCACAACCCGTCACCCGGCTCGGTGAAGCGGATTTGGCTATTCCTGATCCGGGGCTCAATTGGTGGCAGCACTACATGCTATTTCGGATTGGACGGTTCCTTTCCTTGCGTATATGACTCGAGGGGAGTTGCCAGAAGATGATATTCTGGCTAGACAGATAGTCCGGCGATCCAAGTCTATGATGATTCTCAATGGTGAGTTACATCATTGCAGTGTATCAGGGGCGTTTCAACGTTGTGTTTCTCCTGAGGAAGGCTGTGAAATCTTAAGAGAAATCCATGAAGGGGATTGTGGACATCACGTCGGTTCAAAGTCTCTGGTGGCAAAGGCGTTTCGTCACGGGTTTTACTAGTTGACAGCACACGCTGATGCGGAGGACTTGGTTAGACGGTGTGATGGATGTCAGAAATTTTCAAGGCGTGCTCATGTACCGGCACAAGAGTTGAGGATGATCCCAATAACGTGGCCGTTTGCAACTTGGGGGCTGGATATGGTTGGACCCTTTAAACGATCCAAGGATAAGAAAACCCACCTTTTGGTGGCGATGAACAAATTTACCAAGTGGGTTGAAGCGGAGCCTATCGGCTAAGTGTGATGCAGCAACAGCGGTGCAGTTCATCAAAAGGTGATCTTCGGTTTGGCTTTCCACACAAGATCATTCATCGACAATGGTACCAATTTATCCAAGGGTGCTATGAAAGAGTTACGTGAGCGTGAGCACATCCGCAGACGTGTCGTCGATGGCTCACCCAGTCCAGCGGACAGCGTAACGAGCTAATCAAGAGATCTTCGAGGCATCAAACCCGGCTTATGGTCCCGTTCTGAGAGGACACCGAGGTGCTGGGTTGAAGAGCTACCATCGGTGCTATGGAGTATCAATACTACGCCAAACCGGTCCACTAGATATACACCGTTCTTCATGGTCTATGGAGCAGAGGCAGTTCTCCCCAGCGATATCTGGCACGATTCGCCTCGTGTGGCGGCTTATGTTGAAGCGGAAAACGAGATGGCACGGCAAGACGCTTTGGACTTATTGGATGAGGAGCGTGATATGGCAGCTGCTCGTTCGGCGATTTACCAGCAAGATCTTCGTCGTTATCACAGTCGCCGGGTTAAAACCAGAACCTTTCAAGAAGGAGATTTGGTGCTTCGACTCATCCATGACCAGACAGATATGCACAAGTTATCCCCACCTTGGGAATGACCTTTTGTGGTCAGCAAGAATCTACACAACGGATCATACTATCTGATTGATATTCGAGAGCATCAAGACTCACGCACATCAGAGGAGGAGACCAACAGGCCGTGGAACATAGCTCATCTTCGGCCTTACTACACTTGAGCCATCGGCTCTATTTATGTATATATTATCTTCGATATAATAAAACCGGAGCCTCAGCTAAAGCGGGGTCTCTGTCTTTCTCATCATGTGTGGTTACATGGAGTGACTCTGTTTTTTAAAGCGGCCTCCGGTTTACCCCTTGACATTTGCTTTTTTGTATATCACTAGGGGCCTTGGTCGAGTCCGAACCAACGAACACCTTTTGATAGGCGACAGCCACCAGATCACTTGGGGACACGGTCAAGTCTGAACCGGTCACGCCTCTTGGTCGGCCTAAGGCCATCGAATCACTTGGGGGAATGGTCGAACCCAACCATTACCACGCTCTTGATCTCGCATATATGCCAACGAGTCATTTGGGGACCTGGCTGACTTGAATCATAGTCACACCTATTGGGGGCTTGATCCTGTCCGACCATGGTAATGCCATCTAAACAGCTCAGTATAACGTATGTTTATAAAAAGGATTTATCATTGCCTTGGTTTCCATGTTGTTTTCATGGTTTCTTTGATATTTGTTTTTGTTGGATTTCTTTTATCAACAAAACACCTTTTTTCCGGTTAAACCGATGAATTTGATTTCCCTTTAAACCGGAGACGTATGCCCGGTTTACCTTTTCTTATTATCATCATCAAGTAACAAGGGGGCTTGTGTTGATTCAGCACAGGTTTATATGGGAGCTGTTCTCTCCCCGCTTTACCGACGGTAATGGTCTCTAAGACCTCCGCTTTCAGCTTGGTTATGCCGGCTTCATGCCCAGTCATGGCAGGTATTTGTGTCACATATTTGTTGTATTAATGATACATATATTCACCATCATAAACCGGCTGGCAGTATAACCGCCACCGAAGTTCAAATTTTTCTTGTTGCAGGAAGTACGAATCAAGCAAAGGCTTCAGTACTTATGCACGAAGGCATATTCAAGACGGAAGTATTAACTAAGTTATTACAAGGCAACACGGTGCCCAAATAAAATCAATGTTCTTTGGGCAGCCGTCAACGACATCTATTTAAACCGGCCTCCGGTTCAAGCCTGCTCCTCATCCTCCGCCGCTTCAGCTTCCTCGTCTCTACCCATTGGCTGGAAATCAACAGTGGTCCAGTCGATTCCCATTAAAGCTTGGAAAACAGCCTCTTCATGGATCGGGAAGACGGTTCAATATCGAGGCGTAAGTATGCTTACGGATTGGAGGGATCAGATTTTCCGCTTCAAAAGTTGGGGCAGGCACTCGCTTGTTCTGGTCATTGTACTGTGCTTGATAATGTGTCAAGTCTGCTTCTTGACCACCGACAGCCGAGGGCGCCTTGCACGGTTTATCGCCTGTAAATCCTCTTCATTAAATTCAGAACCATCTTCCTTCACACTGGGGTAGCCTTGAGCTGCTTCCACAGGGTCAAAATCTGGTACCCATGCCTTGGCTCGGATCAAAGCATTAATAGCTCCGGTTCGGGCAGCAGATTTCTTCACCTCCTCAATCCGGGCAGGAAGCATGGACAACCTGTTCAGAGTATCCTGGAGTAAGTTAGGTGCCGGGTTATTATGAGAAATTGTGGTGATGATCCGCTGGGCTCCGGTATATAGCTGTTCTACTAAGGTGTAGACAGCCTTCAGTTTCTTCCGCACATCATTTCCTAAGTGCCCGATGCGAGTGCCTACAAACAATAAGGAGATAGTCTCAAACCGGATTTATACTACAGCAAGTTCAAAGCATCACAAATGTTCGACGGAGCTTACCAAAGATCGCCGCGGTCATGGAGTGTACTTGCCGCTTTACGGCTGTCAGATCATCTACCACCGGTTTAAGGGCAGCTTCAGCATTTTCTGCCCGTTTGATTAAAGTGGCCTTCTCAGTGGCCCAATCAGCTTGTTCTTTCTTGAAGCCTTCCTTCAGTTGTTCAGTGGTGTTCAAGGCACTGGTTAATTCTTTCTTGGCCTTCTCTGTTTCGGTCTGCTGGGTTTTCAACGCCTCTTGTAAATCGGCAATCCGGTCCTCCTTGATTTTCACCTCAGCCTGCATATAGACAGTATTTTCAACAAGCAGTTCAAGAGAGTAAAAGTCTCAACCACACAACAAAGTTATATGCTTGACACTTGTGGGCTAATGCACCTTCAATTTTTTACTAGATGGCAAAGTCCCAAGCTCAATACAAGTATTCAACTTGGCACTTGGGGGCTAATGGCTATTTGATCTACGTATGTTTCCAAGGACAGTTTTTATTGAAGCCCCGGTTTAAGCATGTCAAGATAAACCGGCCCTTGGGGGCTATGCAGGTGGATTTCAAAATTGTTAAAAAAAATATATTCAAGTCCCGGTTTGATCAAGATTACAAACCGGCCCTTGGGGGTTAGAAGGACTGATATAATGGCAGTAAGTAAAGGAGTGGGTTACCTCAAACTTGTCTCTCATCAACTTGACCAGGCCAGCTTCACAGTCACGGCTAGTATAAAGCCGGTTTAAATAGCCAGAATGAAGGTCTTGGGCACTCAGAGCAGCATATGTTTCCAGTTCAACATCCAATTTTCCTTTATTCAAAGCGGAAAAATCTTCTTTCACAGTGTGCCTGGTTAAGGTTGCAGGATTTCTCGGTTCAGAACGGCCCATACCAGTAATCACAACGTCATCATCTTTGGACTCGACGGATTGTGTGGGCACGGCCGTTTTGTCAGCAGGACTGTGGGATTTATCAAACCGGACGGAGCTGACAGGAGGATCGGCAGAGATTGAAGCATTAACAGGCCTCTCTACGGGTGCAACATCATCTTGCAACGGAGGATCATTGGGAATGTCTTCAGAGGCAAAATTTTCAAAATCTACCGCTTTATCATGATCTGGGGCGGTATCTTCTTCAGCCGTTTTATCCAAACGGGCCTTCTTGCTTGGTTTCGGTTTGGTTCTAAGAGGAAAAACAAAGTCAGTGAAAAACATAAGCCATTGCACAAATACACTAGAAGTATATGCTCGGTTTGACTTACCCAAATGACTATCTTCAATGGTGGTAATCGAGTGGCGATGATTCACGGAGGACGAATGGGAAGTGACCCGATAATCGGAGTCGGACGGATTAAGAGGTTGACGAAGAAACCCACTTTAGAATTTAAAGCAATAAAAGGTCGAGACCTCGAGCGGCGCTTCGAACCGGGCTGTTTGGTAAGCGGCGAGGTAACTACGACCAACATGCGGGTTGTCTGGCGAGCTTCGTGTTGCTGCGTCTTCATAAGAAATTTGGGATCCAAATAAGCAAGAGGGTGAGAAAATTGACTTTCCGGCTTGCTGGCGAAAATTTTGGCAAGGGCAAATTTTACGAATCGAAGAGAGAATAGTTACCTCGTGAATCTGCATTGCTGGCCTCGGCGTCGTCCTGACAAGCATCATCATCAATAAGGCGCGTAAAAAGCAAGCCAAGAGAATCAAGTTCTACCTCAAGATCCGGATTACCCACATCATCGTCAATGGCTGGGTCAGATGAAGCGGTGGTCTTTCTCTTGTGAGCTGGTTTCTTAACAACTTTGGTTTTGGGCCGGGTTGGCCGCCCTGTTTTCTCCGCTTTATCTTGGGAAAGTTTTTTGCTCCAAAACGGATTATCACCCTGGATCAGAAATAATTAAATATGAGACACATAAAGCAGTAACAGGTTTAATTATGGAGCAATCAAATACTTACCGCAGGCGGTTTGTTGGTGGTGCGGTAAGGAGGCAGACCGGTTTGAGCACAGAGATGCTCCGGTTCATTCAGCATCTTCTTTACCGAGTCTGTAACTTCATCATCAGAGAGTTGGATTTTGGTGTGTCGGAGTGGGTCGTCGACACTATCAGTATACTGACACATCAAACCGGAGTGCCGGCTCTGAGGCAGTATGGCCCATGATAACCAGCAGCGTGCAAGGTCTATTCCCGTCAAACCGTTAGCCATAAAAGCTCGGAGCTTGGACAGTTGCGGGGCATATTTGCTTCTATCTTTGGCGCTCAATCATTGTGGAAACGGATGGGTGTTGCTCAGCCGCTCTGGACGAAAGCCAGGTAAGGGATTTTCATCCTCAGGAGAAGTATCTTTGCAATAAAACCAAGTCGCATTCCACTCCTTGGGGTAAGTATGGTGTTTGACATGGGGATAGGTGATCTCCTTCCTCTTTTGAATAGCCATGCCACCCAATTCAGTATTGCGGCCGTTGGTGAATTCAGTGCGACGGTTTAAATGGAAGAGGTCTCTAAACAGTTCAACAGAAGGTTCCTCTTGAAAATATACTTCAGATAGTACTTGGAAGTGGCATAAAATGGTGACGGAGTTGGGTCCAATATCCTGGGGACGGAGCTGAAAATTGGCTAACACGTCCCGGTAAAATTTAGAACCGGGCGGTTTGAAGCCCCGGGCCAGGTGATCTGCGAAGACCACAACCTCTCCTTCTTGCGGTGTAGGAGGGCATTCCTCTCCAGGGACCCTCCAGTGGATCGTATCTTTGTCGTCTAAAGCGCCAATCGAGACTAGATCATTCAGCTGTGATTCGGTGACGCGAGAAGGAACCCAGTTGCATTCATACACTTGTTTGGCCATGGTAAGATCTACAAGAAATAGTTGATCCGGTTCAGGAATATGCTTGGTACAAGGAATTGATCTAAACTATGATAAACCGGAGGCAGTGTCTACAAACCGGTTTCCTGTGATACGATATCGTGAATTTCGCGGTTCAACAAGGGGACTAATGATATATATGTGCCGGTTTAGCAGTTTTCTTCCTATGGTGAGTTAAACCGCCTGATCTAGGCATTGGAAGCGATTGAAGCTATGGATAACTAAATATGCAGAAACAAGTTTCACAAGATCCTATTATAGCTGTGGATCAAACGCAAGCTTACAGAAAATAGAAAATGATTCACGGAAGTAAGGCAGAAACGGAAGTGAACTATGGAGCAGATATATATGCGGAAGATCCATGGACTTAAGATGAGAAAATACAGCGGATGCGCAGGGATCACTATTAAATACAATATAGATTCACGGATTTGTTCAAAGTTAAGAACAGATATGAACGCGCGAAGAACACAGTATGAAACTGGAGCCCTAAAAACAGATCTAGGGCAAGAAGGGGAAGAAGCTTACCGGGAACGGAGAAGACGCGTAAAGAGGCCGCAATGCTCTGGTACGTTCAGGTCGATCAGCGCCCAAATCGAGGCGTAAGTCGGCGACGGTGGCGGAGCTCCAAAACAGCGCGGCGAGGAAGGCGAAGAAGAGGAGACGAAGGAAGAAAGAAATGACCCTTCGGTCCTATTTATAAAACAACCAAGCTAGGTCAAGCGCGTGGATCCGAGAACTGCTATTAAAAGAGGCGTTATAAATGATAAAATTTCAGGATGACGTCATGCGGTTTACATAACGAAGTGATAGCGACATGGCGGTTTACCACCACTAGAAGATGTCCAAGATGCAAGTTTTTGTGAAGGATTGACATGAACCAGTTCAAATCAATCTGGGGCCTAATGTTGGGGATATTACCACTAGGTGTAAATCGGCCAGCCTGGGCCGGGTTAACTCCGTCGATGGTATAAGCGAGAGAAAGGCCCAAGGCACAGTAGTCGGTTTAGAACTTCTAGTCAGGTAAACCGCCCGATGTATAACTTGTATTGTAAGTTAGGAATAGGGAGCTACCGACCGGGATACGAGTATGAACCGGTTGGGACTCTATGAACCGACGGGCGTCACCCGTGTATATAAGGGGACGGCCCGGCGACGGTTCAAGGACAGACAACCACAACTCGAGCCTAGGCGAAGCTTGTTTGCTCCCTAGCCATCGAGACCACATCAATTCCATCACAACTAGACGTAGGCTTTTACCTTCATCGAAGGGGCCGAACTAGTATAAACCCTTGTGTCTTTGTGTCAGCTTTAACCCCTTCAGGTAAACTCGTAGCGATGGCTCCACGACTAAGTCCTTTCACTAGGACATCTGCCGTGACAAATCCACGACACATAGAATTCTATAATTTTAAATTTCGGCGAAGCCCCTGGTATTCGGAAGACCGAATCCGGGGCGCTATCCACGCCTTCGTCGGACATCATCCGGAACTTCGCTCGAAGCGGCATGAGTCTTTAAGGACCCGAAAGAACCTCTCGAACAGCGACCAGTCTCTCGCCTTATCATGCCAGTCAGTTTTAGCTTTCTCCACTGAGGCGTTAACCCGGCTCAACCGGGCGCAATCGCAGTGGTTCTCCCAGTGCTACCTTAGCCGACGGAATGGAACGTAAGGCACCAAAACATGGGAGCCGGGCAAACCCAACTATTGACCCAAGACATGATTCGGAGTCGATTCATATAATGCTATAAGTTCGGGTGCGCACTTGTGAAAGTGTTAGGACTTTATCACACCATAGTTTGGGGAATAGAAGCCCTGGCGTGATTCGGCCGTACCAAAATATCTGGTGCAAGATGTCATGTAATGAACATATATAAAAGATAACGCAATTGCAATAAAAGGTGCTGCATTATTTTAAAAAGAAAGTCGATAGTAGATCGGACTGATACAAATAGTCTTGATAAGCAAGGGATTTGGACTAAACAAACATGTCCCCTCGTGGATGAGCTGCAGACTTGGTGTATATAATCGAATTTAATGCTCGTAATTGAGACCACAGAATGTTAAATCGCGCCTTCTTTAGTCCCCGATTGTTGTATCGTGAGTTCGGCGGGTTAAGCCACGGACGGGGCTTCTAGTTAACGAGTCCTGTGTACATAAAAGAAGAAGAAAAATAAAGAGGAAGGAGGTGCACTTGTGAGCCCTGGTGTGGTCGAGCCGCACTGGGTCCATTGTGATCGTGCCCTTTCCCTGCACCCATGGTATCTCCAAAGCGTAATGATGTCGCGAGTGTTATCCTTGAGATTATCTTGCGCAGTGAGGTTGGGGCCGCATTGCTCTGCTAGCCTCGATCGCGCCAGTGGTCTTAGTTGGTATTGCTCGGCGCGCTTTGATGTATCCGGCTTTTTAGCGCGGACTTGAAATTGCCTTAGAAGGCTACTCAGACTATCGCCGCGAGAGTCATTGTATGTTCCTCCGTTAGGAGGAGCGTTCCGTATTCCCATTGACCGTAATGACTCCACGAGGGCCCGGCATTTTGAGCTTTAGGTATGCGTAATGCGGCACCGTTGAATTTTAACGCGTTCGTCCGAAAGCAGAGCGTGATAGCCGCTGCGAAGCGGGACTATGTCGAAGATTAACTCTTCGCTCCGAAATTATCCGGGATCCGAAGACCACTTCGGTGTGGTGAGCTGTGCATAGCTTGGCTTCCACTCTGGTATGACACCTTTAAAGGTTGTCTTTGTAGGTTTAATCCTTGATGGGTCTATGCCCATTTTGCGCACTGTATCCTGATAAAGCAGGTTCAGGCTGCTACCGCCGTCCATCAGGACTCTCGTGAGGTGGAACCCATCGACGATTGGATCTAAAACCAATGCGGCGAATCCGCCATGGCGTATGCTGGTCGGATGGTCTCTTCGATCAAAAGTGATCGGGCAAGAGGACCATGGGTTGAACTTTGGGGCGACTAGCTCCATCGCATAGAAGTCCCGTAGTGCGCGCTTCCTCTCCCTCTTGGGTATGTGGGTCGCGTATATCATATTCACCATCCGCACTTGTGGGGGAAAACCCTTCTGTCCTCTATTGTTCGGCGGCCGGGTCTCTTCCTCGTCGTCGCTATTTAGCCCCTTGTCATTGTTTTCGGCAATTAACTTGCCGGCCTGCTTGAACACCCAACAATCTCTATTGGTGTGGTTAGCTGGCTTTTCGGAGGTGCCATGTATCTGGCATAAGCGGTCGAGTATTCGGTCCAGATTGGACGGACCCGGAGTGGTTCTTTTAAATGGCTTCTTCCACTGACCGGGTTTAGAGCCTCGGAATCCGGCATTGACTGCCGTATCCTCCTTATCGTCGCCGTTAATGCGGCGCTTGTTTTTGATTCAACGTGACCTGCCGTTGTTGTCCTTAGTATCCGGACTGCCAGAATTTTTACGGAGATTGTTGCTGCGGGCTAGCCAGCTATCCTCCCCCACACAAAAGCGGGTCATTAACGATGTGAGGGCTGCCATGGATTTCGGCTTTTCCTGCCTAGGTGCCGGGCTATCCATTCGTCCCGGATGTCATGTTTGAACGCTGCAAGGGCCTCTGCTTCCGGACAGTCAACAATTTGGTTTTTCTTTGTCAAGAACCGTGTCGTAATTGTGCGGCGATTCGTGCAGCTGCTGAATGATGTGTCTTAGGTCATCGGCGTCGGTGGTCGCATATGTGCCTTGGAAGTTATCAAGGAATGCGGCCTCGGTCTTCCCAACACCCAATTGACTCTGCGGGCAAGCTGTTAAGCCAATGCCGAGCTGGTCCTTTAAGCTTGAGTGGTAGGTACTTGATGGCGTGGAGATCGTTGCATGGGCCATATGGATGTGGAGAAGGTAGTCTTCAATCCACACCGCGGGTCTGTTGTGCCATCGTAGATTCAATGTTTACTGAGTTTAAACCCTTGAGGATCGATGATCCATTACTTCGTCGATGAAGCATAGAGGTGTGCGGCGCCCAGATTGAGCGATATCGCGACGCAGCTCGAGAGAGCGCTGTCTGCTGTGTTCGGCCGGCCGGGTTATTGTGTCCGTGGCGACGGTATTAAATCGTGGGTCGTAGGGTGCCCACGTGATCCGTAGATGGATCTGGATTGCCTTGCTTTGTCCTCAATATGTCTCGCAAGTCCGTAGCGTTCCCTCTTGGCCGTACTTTTGGAGCGATGCTTGGAACGGTCTTAGCTGGGGCCCTGGATGCCTCTGTCACGACCACGGGGTGGTCGGTCAGCCATATCGTCTTGCTGGTGATGGAGGTATGTATGCCTCCTCCTCTAATCGGGGAGCAGCTTGCGTCTTAGGGTAACTTTGGAGGGGCGTTCGAGTTTATACTCTTGACGCGAGGACCTCGGTCCATCGATCGGCCAGCGAGTCTGATCGGCTTGAAGCTGCTGCTTTTCTTTAGGCTGTTTCTTTGTGGTGATAAGCCTGCGCTTGAAGCGCTCTTGTTCGACGGGATCCTCGTGTGCAGCCAATTCGTCATCGTCGAGGCTTGCTTCGTCTTGGAGGGAGGCATGTAGTTATCATCCTCGACCCTTAAATCGCCGCCCTCTCGTGGGGGCTTGCTTCGATCCTCCTCTGCGCCGAGTCTTGCTAGAGGGATTGTCTTGGCGCTCTCTGGAGTGTTATTGTCTCTGTGCGGAATCTCCATCCTTCTTTGTGGCGGGATTTAGAGCGGCGCCACGCCGCCGGCGTTTGGGCTGCTTCTTTAAAGAGTGCGCCTCCGCTTCTTCTTCGCCATCCCCTTCTTTTGGGGTATCCACCATGTATCGTCATATGACGAGGTGGCCTTCCAATGCCTCAGAGGCGCTGGTTCCTATTCGTCTCCGGCATAAATGCGTCCATAGTGTCGATGTCTTGAATCGTAGTCTAACATGTCGGTTAAATCCTTGGCGGTGGCTACAAAGTGGATGGTGGGTGGGCTCTGAATTTCTTCGTCGTCCGTACTCCAACCATCACGGCCATAGTCCGTCCCGGACTCTCCGATAACGAGAGATGCTTTAATGAATTTAGGATATCGCCAAAAGCGAGTGTTGGAATATGTCATGGCGGTGAATTCCATAACCGCGCCAATCCGGATAGATTGGTAGGGCGCGGGAGGTTGGTCCGGCGAGAGTCCAAATACCTCAGTTCACGAGTTTCGCAAGGACAAGATTGGTGTTCGGCTCCATCGTCGTGGATGTTGAAGCCCCGGCGGCGTCTATCCACCGGCCCTCGATCTGGGCGATCGGCTCGGACTAACGGCCGAGGCTGATCCATGTCGCCACCAAGGCACTTTGTTGGTGAGAGCTAGATCATGCCCATTGTCCAAGATCTTGGTGGCGCTCGGTACAGGGCTCGAGTCCGTCGAAGATCTAGTCTCCGCGACATCGGCCGTGAAGTTTAAGCTTCAAATCGACTGACGGCGGGCGTAGCTTCGATCTGCTCCAAATGGCCAAGAGAATTGGCCCGCGATGCAAAGCCGCGAATCTGAAGATCTGTCCGGGAGAAAAGTCTCACCACAGACAGCGTTGCTGGTTGAAGATGCCATCAAGCCTATCGGTGGCGACGGAGGAACTCTCAATGAAAGCACCAATGTCGGTGTCAAAACCGGCGGATCTCGGTAGGGGTCCCTAAGCGTGCGTCTAGGCGGATGGTAACAAGAGGCGAGGGACATAATGTTTTTACCTGTGTTCGGCCCTCTCGATGGAGGTAAAACCCTCGTCTGCTTGATTAATATTGATGATATGGGTATTACAAGAGTAGATCTACCACGAGATCAAGGAGGCTAAACCCTAGAAGCTAGCCTATGGTATGATTGTTGAGATGTATGTTCGTCCTACGGACTAAGGCCCTCTGGTTTATATAGACACCGGAGAGGGCTAGGGTTACACAGAGTCGGTTACAATGGTAGGAAATCTACATATCCGTATTGCCAATCTTGCCTTCCACGCCAAGGAAAGTACCATCCGGACACGAGCCGGAGTCTTCAATCTTCTATCTTCGTAGTCTTGGAGTCCGGCGGATATTGATAGTCCGGCTGTCCGGACACCCCCTAGTCCAGGACTCCCTCAGCCGATATGTTAAACGGGCCCTTAACAGGCCGAAACTAATATCAGGCCGAATTACTACATGGGCCTTTAGCAAGTGGGCCCAAAAGCATAGCGTCTAGTTGACGGGCCGAATCTGATATGGGCCATAATTTAGCCCAAAGCCTCTTAATGGGCCGGACCTGATCTGGGCCGTAATTTGGCCCAGAACATGGTAGGCTTTTAACGGGCCAGATATCATATGGGTCATTATTAGGCCCGGAATGTGGCAGGCCATTAATGGACCGGATCAAATATGGGTCGGCATTTGGCCACAAACATGGCAGCCAGTTAATGGGCCGGCCTACTAGGGTCCTCAAAATCTGGTGGGCCTACAGCTCGGCCGGCCCATTAATGTCCACGAAATCTCGTGGGCCTTTAGCTGGGCTGGCCCATTATGATCCGCAAGAATCTGGTGGGCCTTTACCTGGGCCGGCCCATTATGGCACACAAAAATCATGTGGGCCTTTACCTGGGCCGGCCCATTATGGCCCGCAAAATCTTGTGGGCCTTTAGCTTGGCCAGCCCATTATGGTCCGCAAAATCTCGTGGGCCTTTAGCTGGGCCGGCCCATTATGGTCCGCAAAATCTTGTGGGCCTTTAGTTGGGCCGGCCCATTTAAACTTGATGGGCCGGTACACGTGTCAACATATCATCGCCGCATCTCGCCCATTGGATGAGTGACACCTGTGCCAACGCGGACCTGACACGTGTCTCCTCCAGCCAATGATGATTTTACATGTGGAAAATCCCCATTGGTCGGGGTTGTTAACGGGTTATCGGATCCAAAACCCGACCCGATAGCTTAACGGCGTTCCGTTACGGTGGATGCCACATGTCGGTCACCCTTGACGAAAGCACTTCTGTGATGCGCGATTTATCGTCATGGAAGTGGACACTTCCATGATGATAATTTTGGTAATGTCATGGAACACTTCTATGACAGCACAGGTATGACTATCTTGATTCTGTCATAAAATCGTCATGCATGTACATGCATGACAAAAAACGCGACCTACTGTGACAAACACGTATCATCACGGAAGTGTATTTTTTTTGTAGTGATACTTGGGGCAGTTCCGCTTCCAGTGACCAGTCCTTTTGCAGTAGAAACACTCAGTCTCGGGCTTAGGTCCAGATTTAGGTTTCTTCTCTTGAGGAGCAACTTGTTTATCGTTCTTCTTGAAGTTCCCCTTTTTCTTCCCTTTACCCTTTTTCTTGAAACTGGTGGTCTTATTGACCATCAACTTGATGCTCCTTCTTGATTTCCACCTCCGCAGCCTTTAGCATTGCGAAGAGCTCGGGAATTGTTTTGTTCATCCCTTGCATATTATAGTTCATCACGAAGCTCTTGTAGCTTGGTGGCGATGATTGAAGAATTACATCGATGACACTATCATCGGGAAGATTAACTCCCGGTTGAATCGAGTGATTATTATCTGTGAACATTTTGAGTATATGTTCCTTGTGAGCTGTTCTCCTCCATCTTGCATCTATAAAACTTATTAGAGACTTCATATCTCTCAATCCGGGCATTTGCTTGAAATATTAACTTCAACTCCCGGAACATCTCATATGCTCTATGACGTTCAATACGTCGTTGAAGTCCCGGTTCTAAGCCGTAAAGCATGGCACACTGAACTATCGAGTAGTCATCAGCTATGCTCTGCCAGACATTGTTAACATTGTCGATTGCATCTCTGATGGGCACGGCACCGGCGGTGCTTCCAAGGCGTAATTCTTACGTGCGACAATGAGGATAATCCTCAAGTTACGGACCCAGTCCGTGTAATTGCTATATCATCTTTCAACTTAGCTTTCTCAAGGAACGCATTAAAATTCAACGGAACAAGAACACGGGCCATCTATCTACAACAACATAGATAAGCAAAATACTATTAGGTACTAAGTTCATGATAAATTTAAGTTCAATTAATCATATTACTAAAGAACTCCCACTTAGATAGACATCTCTCTAATCATCTAAGTGATCACGTGATCCAAATCAACTAAACCAAAACCGATCATCATGTGAGATGGAGTAGTTTTCAATGGTGAACATCACTGTGTTGATCATATCTACTATATGATTCACGCTCGACCTTTCCGTCTCAGTGTTCCGAGGCCATATCTGCATATTCTAGGCTCATCAAGTTTAACTGAGTATTTCTGCGTGTGCAAAACTGGCTTGCACCCGTTGTATGTGAACGTTGAGCTTATCACACCCGATCATCACGTGGTGTCTCAGCACGACGAACTTTGGCAATGGTGCATACTCAGGGAGAACACTTATACCTTGAAATTTAGTGAGAGATCATCTTATAATGCTACCGTCAATCAAAGCAAAATAAGATGCACAAAAGATAAACATCACATGAAATCAATATAAGTGATATGATATGGCCATCATCATCTTGTGCCTTTGATCTCCATCTTCAAAGCACCGTCATGATCACCACACCTTGATCTTCATCGTAGCATCGTTGTCGTCTCGCCAACTATTGCTTCTACGACTATCGCTACCGCTTAGTGATAAAGTAAAGCAATTACAGGGCGATTGCATTGCATACAATAAAGTGACAACCATATGGCTCCAGCCAGTTGCCGATAACTTTGTTAAAAACATAATCATCTCATACAATAAAATTTAGCATCATGTCTTGACCATATCGCATAACAACATGCCTTGCAAAAACAAGTTAGACGTCCTCTACTTTGTTGTTGCAAGTTTTACGTGGTTGCTACGGGATGAGCAAGAACCGTTCCTACCTATGCATCAAAACCACAACGATATTTCGTCAAGTTAGTGTTGTTTTAACCTTCTCAAGGACCGGGCGTAGCCACACTCAGTTCAACTAAAGTTGAAGAAACTGACACCCGCCAGTCACCTATGTACAAAGCACGTCGGTAGAACCAGTCTCGCGTAAGCGTACGCATAATGTTGGTCAGGGCCGCTTCATCCAACAATATCGCCGAACCAAAGTATGACATGCTAGTAAGCAGTATGACTTGTATGCCCACAACTCACTTGTGTTCTACTCGTGCATATAGCATCTACGCATAAACCTGGCTCGGATGCCATTATTGGGGAACGTAGTAATTTCAAACAAGTTCCTACGGACACGCAAGATCGTGGTGATGCATAGCAACGAGAGGGGAGAGTGTCGTCCACGTACCCTCGTAGACCGTAAGAGGAAGCGTTATGACAACGCGGTTGCTGTAATCGTACGTCTTCACGATCGACCGATCCAAGTACCGAACGTACGGCACCTCCGCGATCTGCACACGTTCAGCTCGATGATGTCCCACGAACTCACGATCCAGTAGAGCTTCAAGGGAGATTTTCGTAAGCACAACGGCGTGATGACGATGTCGATGAAGCTACCGACGCAGGGCTTCGCCTAAGCACCGCTATGATATGACCGAGGTGGAGTATGGTGGAGGGGGCACCGCACATGGCTAAAGATCAATGATCAACTTGTGTGTCTTGGGGTGCCCCCCCTCCCCCTGCCCCCATATATAAAGGAGCTAGGGGGAAGGCGGCCGGCCAAGGAGGAGGGCGCGCCATGGGGGTGAAGGAAATATGCCCTAGAGGCAATAATAAAGTTATTATTTATTTCCTTATATCATGATAAATGTTTATTATTCATGCTAGAATTGTATTAACCGGAAACATAATACATGTGTGAATACATAGACAAACATAGTGTCACTAGTATGCCTCTACTTGACTAGCTCGTTTATCAAAGATGGTTATGTTTCCTAACCATGGACAAAAGAGTTGTCATTTGATTAACTAGATCACATCATTAGGAGAATGATGTGATTGACTTGACCCATTCCGTTAGCCTAGCACTTGATCGTTTAGTATATTGCTATTGCTTTCTTCATGACTTATACATGTTCCTGTAACTATGAGATTATGCAACTCCTGTTTATCGGAGGAACACTTTGGGAGCTACCAAACGTCACAACGTAACTGGGTGATTATAAAGGAGTACTACATGTGTCTCCAAAGGTACATGTTGGGTTGGCGTATTTCGAGATTAGGTTTTGTCACTCCGATTGTCAGGGAGGTATCTCTGGGCCCTCTCGGTAATGCACATCACTATAAACCTTGCAAGCAATGTAGCTAATGAGTTAGTTATGGAATGATGCATTACGTAACGAGTAAAGAGTCTTGCCGGTAACGAGATTGAACTAGGTATTGGATACCGACGATCGAATCTCGGGCAAGTAACATACTGATGACAAAGGGAACAACGTATGTTGTTATGCGGTTTGACCGATAAAGATCTTCGTAGAATATGTAGGAGCCAATATGAGCATCCAGGTTCCGCTATTGGTTATTGACCGAGAATAGTTCTAGGTCATGTCTACATAGTTCTCGAACCCGTAGGGTCCGCACATAAGGTTTCGATGGCGGTTATATTATGAGTTTATGAGTTTTGATGTACGAAGGAGTTAGTCCGGATGAGATCGGGGACATGACGAGGAGTCTCGAAATGGTCGAGGCGTAAAGATCGATATATTGGACAACTATATTCGGAGTTCAGAAAGGTTCCGAGTCATTCGGGTATTTTTCGGAGTACCGGAGAGTTACGGGAATTCGCCCGGGAGTATATGGGCCTTATTGTGCCAGAGGCCAAAAGGAAGGAGGGGCACAGCCCCCCTCTGGTCCGAATTGGACAAGGGGTGCAGCCCCCTTTTCCTTCCTCCTCTCCCCCTCTTTCCTTCTCTCCTACTCCAACAAGGAAGGGGGGAGTCCTACTCCCGGTGGGAGGAGGACTCCTCCTAGCGCGCCCCTCCTGGCCGGCCGAACCCCTTCCCCTGGCTCCTTTATATACGGGGGCAGGGGGGCACCTCTAGGCACAACAATACAAGTTGATCTACAGATCGTTCCTTAGCCGTGTGCGGTGCCCCCCTCCACCATGTTCCACCTCGGTCATATCATCGCGGAGTTTAGGCGAAGCCCTGCGCCGGTAGAACATCATCATCATCACCACGCCGTCGTGCTGACTGAACTCATCCCCGAAGCTTTGCTGGATCGGAGCCCGGGGATCGTCATCGAGCTGAACGTGTGCTAAACTCGGAGGTGCCGTACGTTCGGTGCTTGGATCGGTCGGATCATGAAGGCGTGCGACTACATCAACAGCGTTGTGGTAGCGCTTCGCTTATGGTCTCACGAGTGCGTGGACAACACTCTCCTCTCTCGTTGCTATGCCATCACCATGATCTTCGTGTGCGTAGGAAATTTTTGAAATTACTCGTTCCCCAACAAGTGGTATCGAGCCTAGGTTTTATCGTTGATATTATATGCACGAGTAGAACACAAGTGAGTTGTGGGCGATACAAGTCATCTTGCTTACCGATGTTATACTTTGGTTCAGCGGTATTGTTGGATGAAGCGGCCGGACCGACATTACGCGTGCGCTTCGCGAGACTGGTTTTACCGCCGTGCTTTGCACACAGTGACTAGCGGTGTCTGTTTCTCCAACTTTAGTTGAACCGAGTGTAGCTCGCCGGTCCTCGCGAAGGTTAAAACAGCACTAACTTGACAAACTATCATTGTGGTTTTGATGTGTAGGTAAGAACGGTTCTTGCTCAGCCCGTAGCAGCCACGTAAAATTTGCAACAACAAAGTAGAGGACGTCTAACTTGTTTTTGCAAGGCATGTTGTGATGTGATATGGTCAAGACATGATGAGATATAAGTTGTTGTATGAGATGATCATGTTTTGTTGAAGTTATCGGCAACTGGCAGAAGCCCTATGGTTGTCTCTTTGTTGCATAAGATGCAAGTGCCAAATAATTGCTTTACTTTATCGCTATGCGATAGCAATAGTTGCAAGAGCAATAGTTGACGAGACGACCATGTGATGACACATTGATATAGATCAAGATGATGAAGATCATGGTGTCGTGCGGTGACGATAGAGATCATGTGATACTTTGGAGATGGAGATCAAAGGCAAGATGATCATGGCCATATCATGTCACATATTTTGATTGCATATGATGTTTATCTGTTATACATCTTATTCTGCTTTTGTTTGACGGTAGCATTTTAAGATGATCTCTCACTAATTATCAAGAAGTGTTCTCCACGAGTATGCACCGTTGCGAAAGTTCTTCGTCTTTGAGACACCACGTGATGATCGGGTGTGATAGGCTCTCGTCCAAATACAACGGGTGCAAAACAGTTGCACACGCGAATACTCGAGTTAAACTTGACGGGCCTAGCATATCTGAGATATGGCCTCGGAACACGGAGACCGAAAGGCGGCGTGAATCATATAGTAGATATGATCAACATAGTGATGTTCACCATTGAAAACTACTCCATCTCACGTGATGATCGGACATGGTTTAGTTGATTTGGATCACGTGATCACTTAGAGGATTAGAGGGATGTCTATCTAAGTGGGAGTTCTTTAGTAATATGATTAATTGAACTTTAATTTATCATGAACTTAGTCCTGGTAGTATTTTGCAAATTATGTTATAGATCAATAGCTCGCGTTGTTGCTTTCATATGTTTATTTTGATATGTTCCTAGAGAAAATTGTGTTGAAAGATGTTAGTAGCAATGATGCGGATTGGATCCGTGATCCGAGGTTTATCCTCATTCTTGCCTGAAGAATTATGTCCTTAATGCACGCTAGGTAGCGGACCTATTGCAGGAAGCGGATCTGAGACATTATGAGCGTTTGGCTAGCTCAATATGATGACTACTTGATAGTTTAGTGCACCATGTAACGGCTTAGAATCGGGACTTCAAAGGCGTTTTGAACATCATGGATCATATGAGATGATCCAGAATTGAAGTTAATATTTCAAGCAAATACCGAGTTGAGAGATATGAAGTCTCCAACAAGTTCTATAGCTAAAAGATGGAGAGAATCGCTCAACTAGTGAGCATGTGCTCAGATTATGCAGGTACTTCAATCGCTTGAATCAAGTGGGAGTTAGTCTTCCAGATAAGATAGTGATTGACAGAATTCTCTAGTCACCATCACTAAGTTACTAGAACTTCGTGATGAACTATAGTATGCAAGGTATGACAAAAACGATTCTCGAGCTCTTCGTGATGTTGAAATCGACGAAAGTAGAAATCAAGAAAGAGCATCAAGTGTTGATGATTGACGAGACCACTAGTTTCAAGAAAATGGCAAAGGGAAAGAAAGGGAAACTTCACGAGGAATAGCAAACAAGTTGTCACTCCGTGAAGAAGACCAAAGCAGGACCAAAGCACAAACGAGTGCTTACCTTTGCAAAGGAATGGTCCTTTGGAGCGGAAATGCCCTGAATATTTGGTGGATAAGAAGGATGGCAAAGTGAACAAGGGTATATTTGATATACAGGTTATTGATGTGTGCCTTACTAGTGTTTATAGTAGCCCTTGAGTATTTGATACTGGTTCAGTTGCTAAGATTAGTAACTCGAAACAGGAGTTACAGAATAAACAGAGACTAGTTGAAGGGTGGAGTGATGATGAGTGTTGAAGTAGTTCCAAGATTGATATGATCATCATCGCACACTCCCTATACTTTCGGGATTAGTGTTAAACCTAAATAAATGTTATTTGGCGTTTGCGTTGAGCATGAATATGATTTGATCATGTTTATTGCGATACGGTTATTCATTTAAAGTTAGACAATAAATTGTTATTCTGTTTACATGAATAAGACCTTCGATGGTCATACACCCAATGAACATAGTTTGTTGGATCTCGATCGTAGTGATACACATATTCATAATATTGATGCCAAAAGATGAAAAGTTAATAATGATAGTGCAACTTATTTGTGGCATATCGTTTGGGTCATATCGGTGTAAAGCGCATGAAGAAACTCCATAAAGATGGATTTTTGGAATCACTTGGTTATGAATCATTTGATACTTGCGAACCGTGCCATTTGGGCAAGATGACTAAAACTCCGTTCTCCGGAACAATGGAACAAGCTACTGACTTATTGGAAATAATACATACCGATGTATGCAATCCAATGAGTGTTGATGCTCGTGGCAAGTATCGTTATTTTCTGACCTTCACAAGATGATTTGAGCAGATATGGGTAATCTACTTGATGAAACATAAGTCTGAAATAGTTGAAAGGCTCAAAGAATTTCAGAGTGAAGTGGAAAAATCATCGTAACAAGAAAATAAAGTTTCTGCAATCTGATCACGGAGACGAATATTTGAGTTACTAGTTTGGTCTTCAATTAAAACAATGTGGAATAGTTTCACAGCTCACGCCACCTGGAACACCACAACGTAATGGTGTGTCCGAACGTCATAACCGCACTTTATTTGATATGGTGCGATCAATGATGTCTCTTACCGATTTACCAATATCGTTTTAGGGTTATGCATTAGAGATAGCTACATTCACGTTAAATAGGGCACCATCTAAATCCGTTGAGACGACACCGTATGAACTATGGTTTAGCAGTAAACCTAAGTTGTCATTTCTTAAAGTTTTGGAGTTGCGATGCTTATATGAAAAAGGTTTTCAACCCTATAAGCTCAAACCCAAATCGGAGAAGTGCGTCTTCATAGAATACCCAAAGGAAACTATTGGGTACTCCTTCTATCACAGATCCGAAGGCAAAAAAATTCGTTGCTAAGAATGGATCCTTTCTAGAGAAGGAGTTTCTCTCGGAAGAAGTGAGTGGGAGAAAAGTAGAACTTGATGAGGTAACGGTACCTTCTCCCGAATTGGAAAGTAGTTCATCACAGAAATAAGTTCCAGTGATTCCTACACCAATTAGTGAGGAAGCTAATGATGATGATCATAAAGCTTCAGATCAAGTTACTACCGAACTTTGTAGGTCTTCCAGATTAAGATCCGCGCTAGAGTGGTACGGTAATCCTATTCTGGAAGTCATGTTACTAGACCATGATGAACCTACGAACTATGAGGAAGCGATGATGAGCCCAGATTCCGCGAAATGGCTTGAGGCCATGAAATCTAAGATGAGATCCATGTATGAGAACAAAGTGTGGACTTTGGTGGAGTTGCCCGATGATCGGCAAGCCATATTGTATAAATGGATCTTAAAGAGGAAGACAGATGCTGATAGTAGTGTTACTATCTACAAAGCTCGACTGGTCGCAAAAGGGTTTTCGACAAGTTCAAGGTGTTGACTACAATAAGATTTTCTCAACTGTAGCGATGCTTATGTCTGTCCGAATCATGTTAGCAATTGCCACATGAAATCTGGCAAATGGATGTCAAAACTGCATTCCTTAATGGTTTTCTTAAAGAAAAGTTGTATATGATGCAACCAGAAGGTTTTGTCAATCCTAAAGGTGATAACAAAATGTGCAAGCTCCAGCGATCCATCTATGGACTGGTGCAATCATCTCAGAGTTGGAATATACGCTTTGATAAGTTGATCAAAGCATATAGTATTATACAGACTTGCGGTGAAGCCTGTATTTACAAGAAAGTGAGTGGGAGCTCTGTAGCATTTCTGATACTATATGTAGATGACATATTGTTGATCGGAAATGATATAGAATTTCTGGATAGCATAAAGGGATACTTGAATAAAAGTTTTTCAATGAAAGACCTCGGTGAAGCTGCTTACACATTGAGCATCAAGATCTATATAGATAGATCAAGGCGGCTTGATAAGATTTTTCAATGAGTACATACCTTGATAAATTTTGAAATAGTTCAAAATAGAACAGTCAAAGAAGGAGTTCTTGCCTGTGATGCAAAGGTGTGAAGTTGAGTAAGACTCAAGACCAGACCATGGCAGAAAATAGAAAGAGAATGAAAAGTCATTTCCTATGCCTCAGTCATAGGTTCTATAAAGTATGCTATGCTGTGAACCAGACTTATTGTATACCTTGCTCTAATTTTGACAAAGGAATATAATTTTGATCTAAGAGTAGATCACTGGACAGCGATCAAGAATATCCTTAGTGAGGACTAAGGAGATGTTTCTCGATTATGGAGGTAATAAAAGAGCCCGTCGTAAAAAGTTACAACGATGCAAGCTTTTACACCAATCCAGATGACTCTAAGTCTCAATCTGGATACATATTAAAAGTGGGAGCAATTAGCTAGAGTAGCTCCGTACAGAGCATTGTGGACATAGAATATTTGCAAAATACATACGACTCTGAATATGACAGACCCGTTGACTAAACTTCTCTCACAAGCAAAACATGATCATACCTTAGTACTCTTTGGGTGTTAATCACATAGCGATGTGAACAAAACCTTTTGGGTGTTGATCACATGATGATGTGAACTATGGGTATTAATCACATACAGATGTGAATATTGGTGTTAAATCACATGGCGATGTGAACTAGATTATTGACTCTAGTGCAAGTGGGAGACTGAAGGAAATATGCCCTAGAGGCAATAATAAAGTTATTATTTATTTCCTTATATCATGATAAATGTTTATTATTCATGCTGGAATTGTATTAACCGGAAACATAATACATGTGTGAATACATAGACAAACATAGTGTCACTAGTATGCCTCTACTTGGCTAGCTCGTTTATCAAAGATGGTTAAGTTTCCTAACCATGGACAAAAGAGTTGTCATTTGATTAACATAATCACATCATTAGGAGAATGATGTGATTGACTTGACCCATTCCATTAGCCTAGCACTTGATCGTTTAGTATATTGCTATTGCTTTCTTCATGACTTATACATGTTCCTGTAACTATGAGATTATGCAACTCCCATTTACCGGAGGAACACTTTGGGTGCTACCAAGCGTCACAATGTAACTGGGGTGATTATAAAGGAGTACTACGGTGTCTCCAAAGGTACATGTTGGGTTGGCGTATTTTGAGATTAGGTTTTGTCCTCCGATTGTCGGGGAGGTATCTCTGGGCCCTCTCGGTAATGCACATCACTATAAGCCTTGCAAGCAATGTAGCTAATGAGCTAGTTACGGAATGATGCATTACGTAGCAGTAAAGAGACTTGCGAATAGCGAGATTGAACTAGGTATTGGATCTGACGATCGAATCTCGGGCAAGTAACATACCGATGACAAAGGAACAACGTATGTTGTTATGCGGTTTGACGATAAAGATCTTAAGTAGAATATGTAGGAGCCAATATGAGCATCTAGGTTCGCTATTGGTTATTGACCGAGAATAGTTCTAGGTCATGTCTACATAGTTCTCGAACCGTAGGGTCCGCAACTTAAGGTTTTGATAGCGGTTATATTATGAGTTTATGAGTTTTGATGTACGAAGGAGTTGGTTCGGATGAGATCGGGGACATGATGAGAGTCTCGAAATGGTCAAGGCGTAAAGATCGATATATTGGGCGACTATATTCGAGACTCGAAAGGTTCGAGTCATTGGGTATTTTTGAGATCTGGGAGAGTTCTGAGAATTCGCCGGGAGTATATGGGCCTTATTGGGCCATAGGGGAATAGAGGAGAGATGCCGAAAGGAAGGAGGGGTGCAGCCCCCCTCTGGTCCGAATTGGACAAGGGGTGCAGCCCCCTTTTCCTTCCTCCTCTCCCCCTCTTTCCTTCTCTCCTACTCCAACAAGGAAGGGGGGAGTCCTACTCCCGGTGGGAGGAGGACTCCTCCTAGCGCGCCCCTCCTGGCCGGACGAACCCCTTCCCCTGGCTCCTTTATATACGGGGGCAGGGGGCACCTCTAGGCACAACAACACAAGTTGATCTACGGATCGTTCCTTAGCCGTGTGCGGTGCCCCCCTCCACCATATTCCACCTCGGTCATACCGTCGCGGAGTTTAGGCGAAGCCTGCGCGATAGAACATCATCATCGTCCTGCGCCGTCAGACTAACTGAACTCATCCCGAAGCTTTCTTGGATCGGAGCCCGGGATCTTCATCGAGCTGAGCGTGTGCTGAACTCGGAGGTGCCGTCGTTCGGTGCTTGGATCGGTCGGATCGTGAAGGCGTCGACTTCATCAACAGCGTTGTGCTAACACTTCCGCTTATGGTCTCACGAGTGCGTGGACAACACTCTCCTCTCTCGTTGCTATGCCATCACCATGATCTTACGTGTGCGTAGGAAATTTTTTGAAATTACTACGTTTCCCAACAGGGGGGAGTCCTACTCCCACCGGGAGTAGGACTCCTACTTTCCTAGTAGGAGTAGGAGAAGGGGGAAGGAGGAGAGAGGGGGGAAGGAAAGGGGCCCCCTCCTTGTCCAATTCAGACTAGAGGGGGAGGGGGCGCGCGACCCGGCCTTGGCCGCCCCTCCTCTTCTCCACTAAGGCCCATAAGGCCCATTATACTCCTCGGGAGGTTCCGGTAACCCCCCGGTACTCCGGTATATGCCCGAACTTGCCCGGAACACTTCCGAAGTCCAAACATAGTCATCCAATATATCAATATTTATGGCTCGACCATTTTGAGACTCCTCGTCATGTTCGTGATCATATCCGGGACTCCGAACTACCTTCGGTACATCAAAACACATAAACTCATAATACTGATCGTCACCGAAAAGCATGCGGACCCTACAAGTTCGAGAACTATGTAGACATGACCGAGACACGTCTCCGGTCAATAACCAACAGCGGAACCTAGATGCTCATATTGGCTCCTACATATTCTACGAAGATCTTTATCGGTCAAACCGCATAACAACATACGTTGTTCTCTTTGTCATCAGTATGTTACTTGTCCGAGATTCGATCGTCGGTATCTCAATACCTAGCTCAATCTCGTTACCGACAAGTCTCTTTACCCATTCTGTAATACATCATCCCGTAACTAACTCATTAGTCACATTGCTTGCAAGGCTCATAGTGATGTGCATTACCAAGAGGGCCCAGAGATACCTCTCCGACAATCGGAGTGACAAATCCTAATCTCGATCTATGCCGACTCAACAAGTACCATCAGAAACACCTGTAGAGCACCTTTATAATCACCCAGTTACGTTGTGACGTTTGGTAGCACACAAAGTGTTCCTCCAGTAATCAGGAGTTGCATAATCTCATAGTCATAGAAACATGTATAAGTCATGAAGAAAGCAATAGCAGTAAACTAAAACGATCAAGTGCTAAGCTAACAAAATGGGTCAAGTCAATCACATCATTCTCCTAATGATGTGATCCCGTTTATCAAATGGCAGCTCATGTCTATGGTTAGGAAACCTTAACCATCATTGATCAACGAGCTAGTCAAGTAGAGGCATACTAGTGACACTTTATTGTCTATGTATTCACACATGTATTATGTTTCCGGTTAATACAATTCTAGCATGAATAATAAACATTTATCAGGAAATAAGGAAATAAATAATAACTTTATTATTGCCTCTAGGGCATATTTCCTTCACCGCGGGCCTGAGGGCTATTGTTGGGCCCGTGGGACTGGGGGTACCCGGGCCTGTTTGCCCGTGGCCTAGCGCGTGGCATAGTCAAGGGGCCTGGTGAGGCCCAGCATCAGGACTTGACAAGCAAGGACCTCGCGAGGGTCCCCGCCTCGCGAGGCGAGCATCTACAAGCGTCATCAGGTGCCCCGAGGACTCCCTGAGGGGCGACCTCCCGAGGCCCCTTGTGGGGTGGACATCTCTAGGCTCGCCACCCCACCTCGCGATGCATGTGGGTGGCGCGAGCCACGACAGGCAGAGCTAGAAGGGCGCCAGCGGGCGCCGACAAGGACTCTTCCTCTTTGATGCTAAGGAAACAAGATATCTCGCCAGTTTGCAAAGCAATCCCAAAAGGTTGTCGTTCTGGTGGAACAAGACCAAGACGTGGGCTCGTCGGGACAGAGGTCATCGCCAAGCCCACATGCGCGTCATGGACAAGAGCTTCACGGGAGAAGACAACCTTTAGTCATGATAGGGTGTACCACTATCCCCCTTCAAAATTGGTCATTGTGGTATCCCTTCCCATCGAGAGTTTTCGGGGAAGAGGGCCAAGGCTAGTATAAGTATAGGCTAGTCTCCACCATAAAAAGGATCCAGTCCAGAGCCCTCCCGAGGCGCGACACTCTTGTACTAGTTCATACTCATCCTCCTCGCGAGGCAATCCATCACAAAGTAGAAGTAGGGTCTTACATCGCAAGGTGGCCCGAACCTGGGTAAATCATCGTGTCCGTCTTGCCTTCCCTCTCACTGGAGCATGCCGAAGCATCCCCGTGAGGCAGTGAGCAATGAGGCTTGACGAAGTGGTGTTCTTTTCGCACACCCCAGAGTTCGAACCTCACTTTGGGGCCCCGGAGCCCCGATTCCGGCAATTACCAAAAATGGCGAGATTGAAAGTGCAAATAATCCCTGGTGGTTTTAGTTATTCATAACAACATATAGCTCATTGAACTAATATCCATTCAAGATAAATATTTTAGGATGTTCAATGATTGGCATGGCATGGACTAGAGATGTGGACCCCTCAAAATGCTAAGGACAAATATTGACAAAAGCTCAAGACTATTCATTTCTATTTTAGTGATCCAAGATCACATTGAGTCCATAGGAAAGCCAATACTACTGAAGGGGGATGAGGTGTTGCTTAATGGTCTACTTGCTCAAGTGCTTAGTGATATTGCTCCAAAACCCTCATCCACTTTCTCCATCCAAATATGTCCAAAACCCAAATACCAACTCGGCCCCACCGATTCTTTCTACCTGGACCCACCGAGTTCATTTGACATAGCCATTGCCAAAAACCCTAACAGTTCAGTCACACCGATACGAATCTCGGTCTCACCAAGATGGCCTTGCAAATTCCCTGTGACTTGTTGTAATTATTTCGGTCTCACCGAAATGTTGCAATCAGTCTCACCGAGTTTTCCTGACAGATACTCAGTTGCTTATTGCTTCACTTCGGTCCCGCCGAGTTGATGCAATCGGTGCCCACCGGGATGAAGTTTGCCCTAAGCCCTAGCACATTGGTCCCACCAAGTTGTTCCAGTCGGTCCCACCGAGATTCCTAATGTTCATATTTTTGAACTAACCAGTGTCACCGAGTTTACATATCAGCGCCACCGAGATAAGTCAAAAGTGTGTAACGGTTGGATTTTGTGTGGAGGCTATATATACCCCTCCACCCCCTCTTCATTCATGAAGAGAGCCATCAGAACGTGCCTACACTTTCATCATTCATTTTCTGAGAGAGATGTAAGTGCATCTAGTGCCCCTTAGTGATTTTGGTGTATTGAAGACTTATAGGTTAAGTAACTGATGCGTTTGTGAGTGTACACAGGTTTATAAGTCTATGAGGAGTTTGATATTTACAGAGAAAGTCGACCCTAAAATGAAGTTCTTCAATGAAGACTTTGATATTCGAAGACTTTACAAGACTTTGAAAGTGAAGAAAATGGTGTGACCTTGAAGACTTGGTATTCACTTGAGGAATATGGGCGTGAAGACTTTTGTTTTCGTAGTTTCATTTTCTCTTTCTTGAGTCATAGGAAACACCGTCTTTGTTAAAGGGGTCGAGAAAATACTAAGGAAAAATTTCCATGTGATGCTCAACTCAAAATCCTACACCTACCAATCCCTTGAGTGAAGCCATTGGAAATCTCATACTGATTCGATCAATTTCTTGATGACACGACGCAGTTCTTACAGTCACTTGAGGACTTTGCTCGATCGAGGAGTTAGGAATTCGCCAAAGTCTGAATTGCCTACGATGAGGAACATGATAGCCGAGGAATTTGAGAGTCAAATTTCCGACCGTTCTTTGTGTTCTTGCCACCTGTCCAAAATATCTTATCCACCTAACGGGCATATCATTGAAGGGCATTTATGTCTTATCATGTCGGGCTGCTCCTAGGCTATAAATAGCCGCCCCTACAACCACTAGCTGGTTGGCTGCTCGAAGAACTTGACACTTGTCATCGAGAGCAACCCATCCTCAGAGGACATTGAGCGAAAATCATCAAGTGAGGAAAATCCAAAACCAAACCCCACAAACCCAAAGTGATTGAGCATCATTGAAGAAATTGATCTGCGTGGATCCGGCGCTTGTTACCTTTGAACACTGTGCTTCTTCCAGACGGTTAGCGTCAAGGTCTAGAGCATCCAAGAGGAATTGTGGATCGCCGAGTGACCAAGTCTGTGAAGGTTTGGAAGTCACTGAAGACTTACCACGAGTGATTGGGCGAGGCTGCGTGGTCTTAGTTCAAGGAGAATACGGTGAGGACTGGGTGTCTGAGTTGCGGCTCGAGGCTGGGTGTCGGGACTGTGTGTCCTCGAGTTTAAATACTCGGCCGCTCCAACCAGACGTCTGGCCGAGACAGCAGTTGGAACTGGTTTCCCAAATCATTGTCTTCACCAACTAACTGGTTCTATCTCCTCAACTCTTTCATTTCCTCATTACTGTGTTGTGTGTTGTTCATATCTGTGTTTGAAGACTTTGACTGAAGAATTTCACAAATTCCTCAGTTCAATTTCTTCAGTCTGTTTGTCTTCATCTTGTTATCTTGTGTTTACGCTTTCTGTACTCTGTGCTAGTCTTCATTTCACCATGATGACTATGGTTGTATCCTGTTATGCTTACTTACGAGTACTTATTCCGCAGAAGTAGTTCTTAGCTAAGGAATTTCCTCACCAGCAAATTCCTCGATGAAGAATTCATAAAATCGCCTATTCACCCCCTCTAGTCGATATAGCACTTTCAATTGGTATCGAGCAAGGTACTCCCTTGTTACGTGTGATTTTGGTTTAACCTTTGGAGTTTTAGTTATGTCAACCGCAGTATGATCAAGGTCTCGGCTGGGTGTCCTACCTTTGATGGAGCGGACTACCCCTCTTTGGAAGAACAAGATGCGAATGCATCTTGAGGCAATGATAATGATCTACGGTATGTTGTGGAAAATGGTGTCCCCTCTGTCACTCCCACACTGAACGCTACCGATGTGAAGAGATTCAAACAACTCGATTCTCAAGCGAAGAATATCATATGTGGCCATCTGAGCAAAGGACAGTATGGAAGAGTGAGTGCTTTGGAAACTGCTAAGCTTATCTGGGATAGGTTGTCCAAAGTAAATGAAGGAGTTTCAACTCAGCGTGACTCTCGAGTCGATGTTCTTCGGAATCTCTTCAACCACTTCAAAAGACTCAACAATGAGAATGTCCAACAAACCTCTGATCGCCTCACTGACATCTCAAATGAGCTTCAAGCCCTCGGTGCCACTGACATCACTGATCATGAAGTTGTGAAGAAACTACTGAGATCGCTTGATTCCTCATTTGATACTCTGGGACTGATGATATAAGAACGTGCTGACTACAAGTCGCTTGATCCTGCTGATATCCTCGAAAGGCTAAACACTCACGAGTTCGACTTGCTGAAAAGAGAGATCTCTATGGCTCAAACTATGGCAAACCACGTGCCACGAAGGCTAAGGTTGTGTCGACTCAATGTGAGGATTCTGGTAGTAGCCTTGGTGATCCTGAAGAACTGAGCCAAGATCTAGCACTGCTTGTGAAGAAATTCCAGAAATTCACAAGACGTGGTCGCTTTGGAAAATCCTCAAGAGGAAATGATTCCTCATCCAGTGACTATAAGAGAAGACTTTGCCACAAATGCAAGAAACCTGGTCACTATATTCAAGATTGTCCTCAGTGGGAAAAGGAAAAGAAGAAGAAGAAATACAAGGATTACAGTTGTGATGATGCGAAGAAGAAGAAGAAATCGTCAGAATCTTCATCATCAAAATCCTCAAAGTCTTCATCTCACAAGAAGGGCAGCTCCAAGAAGGCTCGGGCATTCATTGGCAAGGAAATGGACTCTGAAGCTGAATCGAGGAAAATGATGAAGAGGAGGAGTGCAAGAATCTGAGTGCAGTGTTGCGAGTCGGCGTTACTCTGCCTTCATCAACAAGTCCACCTTCAACATCAAGAAACCGACATCACCGACAAGCCCTGATGAAGATAATGATGGCTACGCTCCCACCTATTGCTTCATGGCAAAAGGAGCTAAGGTACTCAAATACAACTCCTCTGACTCTAGTGAAAATGAATTTGATGAGGATCTCAAGCCCAGCTACTCTAAAATTGCTAAAATTGCTGTGAAACAACAACGGGCTCTTGAAAAGGTTCAAAACATGCTAGATAAAAGTGATGATATGTTGGGTGAAGAAATGGATCGCACTAAATCCTTGGTGAAAATCTTGAGAGACTTGGTCTAGGTATGATAACCTTCAAGGTCATCATAACTCTCTCTTGTCTGATCATGAGAAACTTTCTTATGAATTTCTTCAAGAAAAGCAAGATCACGAGAAGATTTCTCTTGAATCTCTTCAAAGAAAGGATGATCTTGAAAAGCTAAGAGTGTGTTATGAAGATCTTCAGAAGGAGCGTGATTCATTACTAGCTCAACAAATCAGCGCTTCTCAGGAAGAATTTGTTCCTCCATGCTTAAAGTGCATTGAACGTGAATCTGCTAATTCTTCACCTGAATGTTCAAATGCTTCAAATGTTACAAATTCTTCATCTGCTCTGCTATCACTAATTCCTCATCGAGGACATTGCTAGTATCCTTGACAATGCAGGGCTGAAGGAATTGTACATGAGAGCATGTACAAAAGCCTCAAAGGGCATCGACACTTTGTGATGTGCTCAAAAGCAGATCCTCAACGAAACCCTAGGAAAGAGGGTATTGCCTTTGAGAGGAAACTCAATGCTTGATGGAACATATTGGAAGCTTTGAGCGGTACCCTAAAACCTCATGGGTTGCTGCAAAGGGACCTCTGTTGATCCATCTAACTTATCGGCTTTACATGTGAATCTCCTCATTCTTCGATGAGTCATTTGACTCAACTATAAACTATTCAAAAATCAGAATGGTGAAGTATTTGCTAGATATGTTGGCACTAAGCTGCAGAGCGGTTCCCCTATGAAGAAAATCTGGGTTCCCAAAAGTTGTGTTGAAAGTCTTGGTGAATGTCCTCATGACACCACACATGAAGAACAGAACCCCAGATCAAATTCTTCATATGGACCAAATTCTTCATATGGATCAAATTCCTCAACAGGATCAAAGTCCTCATATGATTATCATCGTGCTAACAACTCTGTCTCGCATGAGGTAGAGCTAAGGGCTATGAATATGTGCATTATTCTTCAAACCATTATGTTCATAAGTCCTCGAAGAATTACTCTGCTTATTCATATGCTTACCCTAACCCCTCTTATGTGAAGCGAAATGGTTTGGCATCTTTGCCACCTTTCTCACATGGTGCTCACAGGATGATGAACTCTTTGCCACCCCTCCATATGTGGGTGGTGAAGAAAAAGAACTAATATCCTCTGCTGGGTCAGGTCTCCAGACATGCTCTAACGTCTGAAGAATTTGCTGGGGACCTGACAAAAATGCCTGAAAGGACGCAGGCGAATCATGATGAAATGAACTTTCATTTCACACGTCCTCATCTTGCTATATCATTTCTTTGCTTGATGAAATTCATCTGATGAACTTGATATCATATCCTTCACTAATGAAGCATATGAGATTGTAAGCTACACTAATTCATCTGCAGGATGATCAACCCAAAACCACTGAATGGGTCCACGATAGTGGATGTACAAATCACATGACTAGTGTCAAGAATCTATTGATGGATGCTCCCTTATCACCATCACCTCTGAAGCATATCATCTTTTTGCTGACAAAGGCAAAAGTCAGGTATTGGGTCTTGGTAAGGTTGCTATCTCTAAGGATAAGCACATGGACAAAGTCATGCCTGTTGAGTCCTTAGGATACAATCTCATGCCAGTCGCAATGCTTTGTGATCTTGATATGGTTGTTGTCTTTGGCAAATATCGTTGTGTTGTGATTATGGAAGTGACAATTCCAAAGTCTTGAAGGCTTTAGGAGAGGAGATCAGTATATTGTTGATTTCTCTCTGGGACCACAACCAGCCGTGTGTCTACTTGCAAAAGCTTGAAGGCTGGCTATGGCATCGACGACTTGGTCATGCGGGCATGAGGAATCTGAACACGCTTGCGAAGAACAAGCATGTCATTGGCATTGAGAATGTCAAATTCCTCAAGGATCACTTATGCGGAGCATGTGAAGCGGAAAAATGACCAAGGCCAAGCATCCAAATAAGACTATCATGACCACTACCCGTCCATTGAATTGCTTCACATGGACCTCTTCGACCTAATCATTATTCAGCGGTCACTAATGATGCATCTCTATATGGTTTTGTCATTGTTGATGATTATTCTCAATATACATGGGTACACATTGTTACTTACAAACATGAAGTGCGGGAAGTCTTCAAACAATTTTCCTCGAGGGCTTCAACCAACTTTGGTGTGAAGATCAAGCATATCGAAGTGACAATGGGCCGAGTTCAAGAATTCTGGTCTTGATGCCTATCTTGATGAACTTGGTATTACTCATGAGTTATCTGCTCCCTATACTCCTCGTGAGAATGGCGTCGTGGAGCACAAGAACAGAACTCTTGTTGAGATGGCTTGCACTATGCTTGATGAATACAAAACGCCTCGGCGTTTTGGATTGATGCAATTGATCTTGCTTGCCACATCATCAACAGTATATCTTCACAAATTCTTCAAAAAGACGCCTATGAACTCTTCAGCGACAAGAAACCCAATGTGAGTTATTTCAAAGTCTTTGGTGCTAAATGTTGGATTAGAGATCCTCACCACAACTCTAAATTTGCACCAAAGCACATGAAGGTTTTATGCTTGGTTACGGAAAGGACTACGCACACCTCTGAGTCTTCAACATTGTTCTTCACAAGATTGTTGACCTTTGTAGATGTGCGGTTCGATGAAACTAATGGCTCGCAAAGAGAGCACCTACCTTCATGTTAGATGAACCAGCACCGAGGATGCTATCAAGCTCAAAACAGCCGAGGATGTCATTCCTCTTGAAGAATCTGCTGAAGAATTCATTCCTGTTCGTGAAGAACGTCGAGTTGATGCACCTGAAGAACAAGATGAGGAAAATGGTGTTGAAGAAAATGCTGATCAAAATCCTCAGCGACAACCAACTCATCCACGCGTTGCAAAAGAAGTGCAAGTGGAGAAGATCATCGATGACATTAGCGCACGGGTCCTCTCACCCGCTCAAAAGCATCACATTTATCTAACTTTTGTGGGCACTATGCTTTTGTCTCTATCACAGAGCCCACTAAGGTAGATGAAGCATTTACGGGCGGAGTGGATTCAGGCTATGCAAGAAGAATTACATCGATTCGAATCTGAACAATGTCCGGAATTGGTCAATCGTCCGGATCCTCATAAGCATAATATCATTGGCACAAAGTGGATCTACCGCAACAAGCAAGATGAAAATGGCCTTGTGGTGAGGAATAAGGCACGACTAGTAGCTCAAGGCTACACACAGTTGAAGGAATTGATTTCGATGAAACTTTTGCACTGTTGCTAGACTTGAGGCTATTCGCATTTTACTTGCCTATGCTAACCATCATGATATCATCTTATATCAAATGGATGTGAAAAGTGCATTCCTCAATGGTAAGCTTGAGGAAGAAGTATATGTTGCTCAACCCCGTGTTTTGAAGATCCCAAGAATCGACAAAGTCTTGAGACTTAATAAGGCTCTCTATGGCCTCAAGCAAGCCCCTCGGGCATGGTATGATACATTGAAGGAATTCTTCGTGAAGAATGGCTTCACACCCGGTTCACTCGACCCTACTCTCTTTACTAAATCATATGATGGTGAACTGTTTGTGTGCCAAATATATGTTGATGATATTATCTTTGGCTGTACTAACCAACGTTATAGTGATGAATTTGCCTATATGATGAGTGAAGAATATCAAATGTCTACGATGGGAGAGTTGAAATTCTTCTTAGGTCTTCAAATTCGTCAGCAGCGAAATGGCATATTCATACCTCGGGAGAAATACCTCAAAGATGTACTGAGGAAATTCGGCATGCAAGATTGCAAAGGCGTCAAAATTCCTATGCCCACAAATGGCCATCTATGCCTTGATGAAAATGGTATTGACTTGATCACAAGGTATACCGCTCCATGATTGGTTCTTTATTGTACTTATGTGCATCTAGGCGGATATAATGCTTAGTGTTTGCATGTGTGCCCGATTTCAAGCCGCACCAAGGAATCACACCATAAGGCTGTGAAGCATATTCTTGATATCTAGCTCACACACCAACACTAGGATTATGGTACCCCAAGGGCTCTGCTTTTGATCTCATTGGATATTACGACTCGACTATCTTTGGTGACCGTGTGGACCGCAAGTCAACATCGGCACTTGTCATTTCCTCGGACGATCTTTGGTCCATTGGTCCTCGAAGAAAGCAGAATCGCGTATCACCGTCTCTTCTGAAGCTGAATACATTGCTGCTGGCTCATCTTGTGCTCAAGCTGCTTTGGATGATGCAAACCCTCAAGGACTATGGCGTCAGCGTGAAGAATGTGCCTCTCCTCTGCGACAATGAGAGTTCCATCAAAATTGCTCACAACCCAGCTTCAAAGACTCGAAGACTAAGCACATCCAGATTCGTCATCATTTTCTTCGTGATCATGTGTTGAAGGCGACATCTCCATTGAGCATGTGAAGATCAAGAACAGCTAGCTGATATCTTCACTAAGCCCTTGGATGAGAAGAGATTTAGCAAGTTGCGGTGTGAGGTAAATATCTTAGAATCTTGAATGTTCTTTGAAAAGGACACACATCCTAACCCTTATGCGAAATTGATGACTTAGATGTGCAACACATTAAGAAACGTTTTCTTCAATCAATGAAGAATAACACTCTAAGTGTGAAGAAATCAATGAAGAATTTGATTCTCGAAACCCTACAACAATTATGCGCGGTGTCTGAAATCATCATTCTTATCTGATGGGTCACGCCACCACAAAAGTTGAAAATCTTCGATTTGAGTTTTCCTCATTTTGAAATTCCTCGATCTTTCAAATTCTTCAACTTTGCAAAATCTTCACTGTTTCCGACGCGTTTTTCTTCATTGACTATATATATATATATATATATATATATATATATATATATATATATATATATATATGAGTTTATGTTCTCTCTGACATTCACTTATTGCTATTTCTTCAAGTTGTGATTTACGCTAAGTGAATGTGATCGGACCCTTCCCCTCTATGCTATACTCAACCCAATCTATTCACAAATTCTTCATATGCGTTACGATTGAAACTTCGTTCAAGTCTTCACTTGTGTCTGTCAATTTGAAGAAATTGCGAATCGAAACTTTAAAACAAATCTTATCCAGATTTTCGGTTTTACCGCTCAAACCGTTCCGCATCCCACGATGCATTATTATATTCACCCACGATCTTACATGATCTCATCTCGCACGATGCGTGGGTGACACATGTCGCGTGAAGAAGAAAGGGCGGGGGCATGTTAGTCCCAAAATCTTGAGCGAACAGTTTTTACCGTGGCTATAAATACCCTCTCCTTCCTTACTTCATTTACTCCGCTTCGATCGCTGTCTCTCGCTCGAGCTCTCCTCAAACCCTAAGCGCCGCCGCTTCTCCATCGCTGTCGGTGAGGAAGAGCTTCACTTGCCTCGACCTCGTCACCGTCGTACTTTCGCGCCCAGCTGCGGAAATCTTCACTCCGCCGCCGTAGTTTGTCTCCCTCTGCCAAGTTAGGGCGTGGGAGATCTAACGTGACGAACTTCACCACGGTTCATCTCTGTTAAATCGTGTTCTTGATTCGGGTAATTAAAAGTCACTTTTATTACTCGCTTTGATTCTCAAACTTTTACGAAAATCTTCAAAGGTGTTTTATTCTTCAAATCTTCACATATGAACACCTCACACACTGTATGCCCTTGATCCATCTCTCTAAGTACTCAATTCTTCAAGATTCCTCAATTGTGCGGATTTTCGATCTGTACAACTCTGGAACCTAAGACAAGAACGCTTAGTGAAATTCCTCAAGGCTCAACTGGTCAAATTCCTCAAAACTTGTCTTTTTCGAAAAATCTTCTGAGAACGCATATGACCTCTCCAAATTCCTCGCACCTACACTCTATTCACAGGTACTCATGTCATTTCTTTGAATCACTAGGTTCTCATCAACTTAACTCATTTGCAGCGTTCCTCGAAGAAAAACTGCATACTTCTTCAGAGTGTTCTATTGTTCAAATTCCTCATCTGAAGAAAATGGCAGAAGGCAAGAGACCGCACAAGGGAGGAAAGAAACCGGAGGTCATGACTGCTTTTGAGATCCCTGATGAAATATACAAGGATTATTGCACACCTGATGAAGCCAAGTTTGGCAAAGAGAACAAAAATCAGCGCAAAGTGCGCATTCAGAGGATAGAACGAAGATGGGCACGAGAATGGAGGGAATATCGCTATGTTACTCCAAAGTACATGAAGAAATTTGCCTTAAACCCTCCATGCCCAAGAGCTCCATTGGCACCTGGCCAAGTCGCTGATCCCACCAGCATTGTAAGTGCATCTAGTGCCCCTTAGTGATTTTAGTGTATTAAAGACTTATAGGTTAAGTAACTGATGCATTTGTGAGTGTACACAGGTCTATAAGTCTATGAGGAGTTTGATATTTACAGACAAAGTCGACCCCTAAAAATAAAGTTCTTCGACTGAAGACTTTGATATTCTGAAGACTTTCTGAAGACTTTGAAAGTGAAGAAATTGGTGTGACCATGAAGACTTGATATTCATTCAAGGAATATGAAGCGTGAAGACTTTTGTTTTCGTAGTTTCATTTTCTATTTCTTGAGTCATAGGAAACACCGTCTTTGTTAAAGGGGTCGAGGAAATACTAAGGAAAAATTTCCATGTGATGCTCAACTCAAAATCCTACACCTACCAATCCCTTGAGTGAAGCCATTGGAAATCTCATACAGTTGAGTCAAATTCTTGATGGATGAGACATAGTTCTTACAGTCATTGATGACTTTGCTCGATCGAGAGTTAGGAATTCGCCAGTCTTGCCTTGCCTACAAATGAGGAACATGATAGCCCCGAGGACTTTGAAAGTCAAATATCCGACCGTTCTTTGTCTTTGGCGCGTGAACAAAATATCTTATCCACCTAACGGTCATATCATTGAAGGGCATTTATGTCTTATCATGTCGGGCTGCTCCCTAGGCTATAAATAGCCGCCCCTACAACCACTAGTTGGTTGGATGCTCGAAGAACTTAACACTTGTCATTTGAGAGCAACCCATCCTCCGAGGACTTTGGCGAAAATCATCAAGTGAGGAAAATCCCAAAACCAAACCCACAAAAACCACAAGTGATTGAGCATCATCAAGAAATTGATCCCGTGGATCCGGCGCTTATTACCTTTGAAGATCGTGCTTCTTCCGACGGTTAGGCGTCAAGGTCTAGAGCATCAAGAGGAATTGTGGATCGCCGAGTGACCAAGTCTGTGAAGGTTTGGAAGTCACTGAAGACTTACCACGAGTGATTGGGCGAGGCTGCGTGGTCTTAGTTCAAGGAGAATACGGTGAGGATGGGTGTCTGAGTTGCGGCTCGAGGCGGGTGTCCGGACTGTGTGTCCTCGAGTTTAAATACTCGGCCGCTCCAACCAGACGTATAACCGAGACAGCAGTTGGAACTGGTTTACCAAATCATTGTCTTCACCAACCGACTGGTTCTATTTCCTCAACTCATCCATTTCCTCGATCATGTTGCATGTTGTTCATATCGTGCTTGAAGACTTTGGTGAAGACTTTCACAAATTCCTCGCCCAATTTCTTGATCTGTTTGTCTTCATCTTGTTATCCTGTGTTTACGCTTCTGTACTCTGCTCTAGTCTTCATTTCATCATGCTGACTATGTGTGTAATCTGTTATGTTTATCTCTGAGTACATATTCCGCTGCAAATAGTTCTTCGCTAAGGAATTTCCTCACCGGCAAATTCCTCGGTGAAGAATTTCATAAAAATCGCCTATTCACCCCCCTCTAGGCGATATAACGTACTTTCAATTGGTATCAGAGCAAGGTACTCCCTTGTTCTGTGTGATTTTGGTTTAACCACCTGGAGTTCTAGTTATGTCGACCGCAGGTATGATCAAGGTCTTGGCTGGGTGTCCTACCTTTGATGGAACGGACTACCCCTATTGGAAGAACAAGATGCGGATGCATCTTGAGGCAATTGATAATGATCTCTGGTATGTTGTGGAAAATGGTGTCCCATTTATTCTTTGAACACCGACCGCTACGGATGTGAAGAGATTCAAACAACTCGACTCTCAAGCGAAGAATATCATCTGTGGCCATCTGAGCAAAGGACAGTATGGAAGAGTGAGTGCTTTGGAAACTGCTAAGCTTATCTGGGATAGGCTGTCCAAAGTAAATGAAGGAGTCTCGACTCAGCGTGACTCTCGAGTTGATGTTCTTCGGAATCTCTTCAACCGCTTCCAAAGACTCGACAACGAAAATGTCCAACAAACCTTCGATCGCCTCACTCACATCTCAAATGAGCTTCAAGCCCTCGGTGCCACTAACATCACTGACCATGAAGTAGTGAAGAAACTGCTGAGATCGCTTGATTCCTCATTTGATACTCTGGGATTGATGATACAAGAGCGTGCTGACTATAAGTCGCTTGATCCTGCTGATATCCTCGAAAGGCTTAACACTCACGAGTTCCAGCTTGCTGAAAAGAGAGATCTCTATGGCTCAAACTATGGCAAACCACGTGCCTCGAAGGCAAAGGTTGTGTCGACTCAAATGTGAGGATTACGGTAGTAGCCTTGGTGATCTGAAGAAGCGAGCCAGGATCTAGCTCTCCTTGTGAAGAAATTCGAAAGTTCACAAGGCGTGGTCGTTTTGGAAAATCCTCAAGAGGAAATGATTCTTCATCCGGTGACTACAAGAAAGACTTTGTCACAAATGCAAGAAGCCTGGTCACTATATTCAAGATTGTCCTCGATGGGAAAAGGAAATGAAGAAGAAGAAATACAAGGACTACGATTACGATGATATGAAGAAGAAGAAGAAATCATCAAAATCTTCGTCTTCAAAACCATCAAAGTCTTCATCTCACAAGAAGGGCAGCTCCAAGAAAGCTCGGGCATTCATTGGCAAGGAAATGGACTCTGAAGCTGAATCGAGGAAAATGATGAAGAGGAGGAGTCTGAAGAATCTGAGTCCAGTGTGGCGAGTCCGCGTTGCTACTTCTTTTGTCGACAAGTCCATCTTCAACATCAAGAAACCGACTTCACCGACAAGCTGATGAAGATAATGATGGCTACGCTCCACCTATTGCTTCATGGCAAAAGCAGCTAAGGTACTCAAATACAACTCCTCGATTCTAGTGAAAATGAATCGATGAGGATCTTAAGCCTAGCTACTCTAAACTTGCTAAAATTGCTGTGAAACAACAACGGGCTCTTGAAAAGGTTCAAAACATGCTAGATAAAAGTGATGATATGTTGGTTGAAGAAATGGATCGCACTAAAGCCCCGATTGAAAATCTTGAGAGACTTGGTCTAAGTATGATAACCTTCAAGGTCATCATAACTATCTCTTGTCTGATCATGAGAAACTTTCTTATGAATTTCTTCAAGAAAAGCAGGACAATGAGAAGCTTTCTCTTGAAGCTATTCAAAGAAAGGCAGATCTTGAAAAGCTAAGAGGATGTTATGAAGATCTTCAGAAGGAGCGCGATTCATTACTTGCTCAACAAATCAGCGCTTCTGAGGAAGAATTTGTTCCTCCATGTTTAAAGTGCATCGAACGTGAATCTGCTAATTCTTCACCTGAATGTTCACATGTTACAAATTCTTCATCTGCCTCTGCTATCACAAATTCCTCATCTGAGGACTTTGCTAGTATCACTGACAATGCAGGGCTGAAGGAATTGTACATGACAGGCATGTACAAAAGCCTCAAAGGGCATCAGACACTTTGTGATGTGCTCAAAAGCAGATCCTCAACGAAACCCTAGGAAAGAGGTATTGCCTTTGAGAGGAAACTGAATGCCGATGGAACATATTGGAAGCTTGAGCGGTATCCCAAAACCTCATGGGTTCTTTGCAAAGGACCTCCAGTTGATCCATCTAACTTATCGGCTTTACATGTGAATCTCCTCATTCTTCCGATGAGTCATTTGACTCTAACTATAAACTGTTCAAAAATCGAATGGTGAAGTATTTGCTAGATATGTTGGCACTAAGCTGCAGAGCGGTTCCCCTATGAAGAAAATCTGGGTTCCCAAAAGCTGTGTTGAAAGTCTTGGTGAATGTCCTCATGACACCACCGTGAAGAACAGAACCCCAGATCAAATTCTTCATATGGACCAAACTCTTCATATGGATCCAAATCCTCATATGGACCAAATTCTTCACGAGGATCAAATTCCTCAACTGGATCAAAGTCCTCACATGATTATCACCATGCTAACAAATCTGTCTCGCAGGGTAAAGCTAAGGGCTATGAATATGTGCATTATTCTTCAAACCATTATGTTCATAAGTCCTCGAAGAATTACTCTGCTTATTCATATGCTTACCCTAACCCCTCCTATGCTAAGCGAAATGGTTTGGCATCTTTGCCACCTTTCTCACATGGTGCTCGCAGGATGATGAACACTTTGCCACCCCTCCGGATGTGGGTGGTGAAGAAAAGAACTAATCTCTTCTGCGGGTCAGGTCTCGGGCGTGCTCAAATGTCTCAAGAATTTCTTTGGGACGACAAAATGCTCGAAAGGGCGCAGGCGAATCATGATGAAATGAACTTTCATTTCACACATCCTCACTCTTGCTATATCATTTCTTCGCTTGATGAAATTCATCGATGAACTTGATATCATATTCTTCATCGATGAAGCATATGAGATTGTAAGTTACACTAATTCATCTGCAGGATGATCAACCCAAAACTCTTGAATGGGTCCTCGATAGTGGATGTACAAATCACATGACCGGTGACAAGAATCTATTGATGGATGCTCCTTTATCACCGTCACCTCTGAAGCATATCATATTTGCCGACAAAGGCAAAAATCGTATTGGGTCTTGGTAAGGTTGCTATCTCTAAGGATAAGCACATGGACAAAGTCATGCTTGTTGAATCCTTAGGATACAATCTCATGTCAGTCTCAATGCTTTGTGATCTTGATATGGTTGTTGTCTTTGGCAAATATCGCTGTGTTGTGATTATGGAAGCTGACAATTCCAAAGTCTTCGAAGGCTTTAGGAGAGGAGATCTGTATATTGTTGATTTCTCTACAGGACCACAACCAGCCATGTGTCTACTTGCAAAAGCTTCAAAAGGCTGGCTATGGCATCGACGACTTGGTCATGCAGGCATGAGGAATTTGAACACACTTGCAAAGAAGAAGCATGTCATTGGCATTGAGAATGTCAAATTCCTCAAGGATCACTTATGCGGAGCATGTGAAGCCGGAAAAATGACCAAGGCCAAGCATCCAAATAAGACTATCATGACCACTACCCGTCCATTGAATTGCTTCACATGGACCTCTTGGACCTAATCATTATTCAGCGGTCACTAATGATGCATCTCTATATGGTTTTCATTGTTGATGATTATTCTCGATATACATGGATACACATTGTTACTTACAAACATGAAGTGCGGAAGTCTTCAAGCGATTTTCCTCGAGGGCTTCAACCAACTTTGGTGTGAAGATCAAGCATATCGAAGTGACAATGGGCCGAGTTCAAGAATTCTGGTCTTGATGCCTATCTTGATGAACTTGGTATTACTCATGAATTATCTGCTCCTTATACTCCTCGGCAAAATGGCGTCGTGGGCGCAAGAACAGAACTCTTGTTGAGATGGCTCGCACTATGCTTGATGAATACAAAAGCGCCTCGGCGTTTTTGGATTGATGCAATTGATCTTGCTGCCACATCATCAACAGAGTATATCTTCACAAATTCTTCAAGAAGACGCCTATGAACTCCTCACCGACAAGAAACCCAATGTGAGTTATTTCAAAGTCTTGATTGCTAAATGTTGGATTAGAGATCCTCACCACAACTCTAAATTTGCACCAAAAGCACATGAAGGTTTTATGCTTGGTTACGGAAAGGACTCACACACCTCTGAGTCTTCAACATTGTTCTTCACAAGATTGTTGACCTTGTAGATGTGCGGTTCGATGAAACTAATGGCTGCAAAGAGAGCACCTACCTTCATGTTAGATGAACCAGCACCGAGGATGCTATCAAGCTCAAGGCAACGAGGATGTCATTCCTCTTGAAGAATCTGCTGAAGAATTCATTCCTGTCGTGAAGAACGTCGGTGATACACGAAGAACATGATGAGGAAAATGGTCTTTGAAGAAAATGCTGATCAAAATCCTCAGCGACAACCCACTCATCCACGTGTTGCAAAAGAAGTGCAAGTGGAGAAGATCATCGATGACATCAGCGCACCAGGTCCTCTCACCCGCTCAAAAGCCTCACACTTATCTAACTTTTGTGGGCACTATGCTTTTGTCTCTATCTCGAGCCCACTAAGGTAGATGAAGCATTTCGAGCCGAGTGGATTCAGGCTATGCAAGAAGAATTACATCGATTCGAGCTGAACAATGTCCGAATTGGTGAATCGCCTGATCCTCGCAAGCATAATATCATTGGCACAAAGTGGATCTACCGCAACAAGCAAGATGAAAATGGCCTTGTTGTGAGGAATAAGGCACGACTAGTAGCTCAAGGCTACACACAGTTGAAGGAATTGATTTCGATGAAACTTTTGCACTGTTGCTAGACTTGAAGCTATTCGCATTTTACTTGCCTATGCTAACCATCATGATATCATCTTATATCAAATGGATGTAAAAAGTGCATTCCTCAATGGTAAGCTTGAGGAAGAAGTATATGTTGCTCAACCCCCAGGTTTTGAAGATCCCAAGAATCCTGACAAAGTCTTCAGACTAAATAAGGCTCTTTATGGCCTCAAGCAAGCCCCTCGGGCATGGTATGACACATTGAAGGAATTCTTCGTGAAGAATGGCTTCACACCCGGTTCACTTGACCCTACTCTATTTACTAAATCATATGATAGTGAACTGTTTGTGTGCCAAATATATGTTGATGATATTATCTTTGGCTGTACGAACCAACGATATAGTGATGAATTTGCCTATATGATGAGTGAAGAATATCAAATGTCTATGATGGGAGAGTTGAAATTCTTCTTAGGTCTTCAAATTAAATCGAAAAGCAATGGCATATTCATATCTCGGAGAAATACCTCAAAGATGTCTTGAGGAAATTCGGCATGCAAGATTGCAAAGGCGTCAAAATTCCTATGCCCACAAATGGCCATCTATGTCGATGAAAATGGTATTGACTTGATCACAAGGTATACCGCTCCATGATTGGTTCTTTATTGTACCTATGTGCATCTAGGCGGATATAATGCTTAGTGTTTGCATGTGTGCCCGATTTCAAGCTGCACCAAGGAATCACACCATAAGGCTGTGAAGCATATTCTTGATATCTAGCTCACACACCAACACTAGGATTATGGTACCCCAAGGGCTCTGCTTTTGATCTCATTGGATATTCGACTCGACTATCTTTGGTGATCGTGTGGACCGCAAGTCAACATCGGCACTTGTCATTTCCTCGGACGATCTTTGGTCATTGGTCCTCGAAGAAAGCAGAATCGTGTATCACCGCTCTCTTCTTTGAAGCTGAATACATTGCTGCTGGGTCATCTTGTGCTCAAGCTGCTTTGGATGAAGCAAACCCTCAAGGACTATGGCGTAGACGTGAAGAATGTGCCTCTCCTCTGCGACAACGAGAGTGCCATCAAGATTGCTCACAACCCAGTTCAGCACTCGAAGACTAAGCACATCCAGATTCGTCATCATTTTCTTCGTGATCATGTGTTGAAGAGTGACATCTCCATCGCGCATGTGAAGACTGAAGAACAGCTAGCTGATATCTTCACCAAGCCCTTGGATGAGAAGAGATTTAGCAAGTTGCGGTGTGAGCTAAATATCTTAGAATCTTCGAATGTTCTTTGAAAAGGACACACATCCTAACTCTTATGCATAATTGATGACTTAGATGTGCAACACATGAAGAAACGTTGTTCCTCAATCAATGAAGAATAACACTCTAAGTGTGAAGAAATCAATGAAGAATTTGATTCTCGTAACCCTCGACAATTATGCGCGGTATCTGAAATCATCATTCTTATACGATGGGCTATGCCACCACAAAAGTTGAAAATCTTCAATTTGAGTTTTCCTCATTTTGAAATTCCTCGCTTTTTAAATTCTTCAACTTTGCAAAATCTTCAGTATTTCCGTCGTCTTTCTTCATTGGCTATATATATATGAGTTTATGTCCTCTCAAAGATTCACTTATTGCTAATTTCTTCAAGTTGCGATTTACGCTAAGTGAATGTGATCGGACCCTTCCCTCTATGCTATACTCAATCCAATCTATTCACAAATTCTTCATGTGCGTTCGATTGAAACTTCGTTCAAAGTCTTCACTTTGGTCCTTGACAATGAAGAAATTGCGAACGAAACTTTTAAGCAAATCTTATCCAAGTTTTCGGTTTTACCGCTCAAACTGTTCCGCATCCCACGATGTATTAGTTTGATCACCCACGATCTTACACGATCTAATCTGCACAGTACGTGGGTGACACACGTCGCGTGCAGGAGAAAGGGCAGGGGCATGTTCGTCCAAAATCTTTGGGCGAACAGTTTTTCACCGTGGCTATAAATACCCCCTTTACCCTCCTCACTTCATTTACTCCGCTCGATCGCTGTCTCTCGCTCAAGCCCTCCTCAAACCCTAGCGCCGCCGCTACTCCATCGCCGCCGGTGAGGAAAAGCTTCACTGCCTCGACCTCATCGCCGTCGTACTCGCGCCGGCCGCGGAATTCTTCACTCCGCCGCCGCCGTAGCCGTCTTCCTCTGCCAAGTTAGGGCGTGGAAGATCTAACGTGACGAACTTCTCTACAGTTCATCTCTGTTCGTCGTGTTCTTCAGTTCGGGTGATTAAAAGTCACTTTTATTACTCGCGTTGATTCTCAAATCTTATTGAAAATCTTCAAAGGTGTTTTCGCTCTTCAAATCTTCACCTATGAACACCTCACACGCTATATGTTCTTGATTTATCTCCCTAAGCATTTATTTCTTCAAGATTCCTCAATTGTGCGGATTTCCAATCTGTACAACTCTGGAACCTAAGACGAAACGCTTAGTGAAATTCCTCAAGGCTCAACTGGTCAAATTCCTCAAAACTTGCTTCTTTTGAAAAATCCTCCGAGAACGATATGACCTCTCCAAATTCCTCACACCTACACTCTGCTCACGGTACTCATGTCATTCTTTGAATCACTAGGTTCTCATCAACTTAACTCATTTGCGCGTTCCTTGAAGAAAAACTGCATACTTCTTGAGTGCTCTATTGTTCAAATTCCTCACCAAGAAAATGGCGTAAGGCAAGAGACCATAGAAGGGAGGAAAGAAACCGGAAGTCATGATCGCTTTTGAGATTCTGAGGAAATATACAAAGACTATCTGCACACCGATGAATCCAAGTTTGGCAAGGAAACTAAGAACCAGCATAAAGTCGCATCTGAGAGGATAGAAAGGAGATGGGCACGAGAATGGCGAGAATACCGCTATGTCACTTCCAAGTACATGAGAAATTCGCTTTAAATCCTCCATGCCCAAGAGCTCCTCCGCACTGGCCAAGTTCTTGATCCCACCAAAGATCAAGCGTGGTGAAGATTTTCTGAAGAATGGTCCAGCGCCAAGCCAAATTGGCAAGACAGGCCAAGGAGGCGGTGAGGAAGTTCAATGAGGATACTGCTGCTGCTGCTTCTTGAGCCCTCGGTCAAGCCGAGAAATCAATGCCAAAGAAGCTCTGCACGCAAGCCAAGTGCTTCACCGTCAGCGCCCTCACGGCCCAGTTCCTCGATCGCGCCCTCACGGCAAATTCCTCGATCTCTTGCTGCTCATGCAAAATCCTCGGCAGCTCCTCCAAGTCCTCAACACTGTGCATCTTGCTACTTGTCAAAGGACTCGGGGTTTCTCAATTGCTTCGTGTCTCAAAGAAGTTCCTCACCGCACCAATGTCCTCAATAGGCCCCACTCTGCTGAAGACAAAAGCAACAGCTGGACGCGGTCCTCGGCCAAGTCCAAAGAAGAAACAGGTTGCATTCAATGTTCCCTCTGATGATGAAGCCTTTGATGAAGAACTTGAAGAAATCATCAGGGACAGACTGACCAAGGCCGCTAGAGCCAAAAGAACAAGTGTGCCTCTGCTTTTGGATCCGAAGAAGATCCTTCACTTCATTGACCTGTGGCATCAGGATCCACACACTCCTATTCCGGATCTGCCATCGACTCTGGTCAAAGTCATATCTTGAACCATTTCATCTCTGAAGAGAAATGGAAATTTGAAAAGGCTCGTGAATTGAAAAGAGCAAAAGCCGAAAAGGAGAAGCTTCGAGGAAGAACATCATCAACTTGACTCTGAAGAACTTCTTAAAGCTCAATCGAAATCAAGCACTCAAAGCAAGGATTTTGATGCTTACAATCTTGGGCAAGGAGCCAAGGTGAGATTCGTCACTCGACGAAGAAAATGTCAATGCAGCTCCATCGAAACAAGAAAATCCTCAGTGAAGAATCTGCTCGGCGATGAAGAACATGCCAAGATCGCTGATGACTTTCAGCATCTTGAAGAAAACACAAGTTCCGTGGCTGATGACTCCATTCCATTCTTGAAGAAATTCCTGGGGCATCCACTAGTGGTGCGCTGAAGAATCTGAAGGAAGCAGAACAATCGCACTTGCACTGAAGAAATCAGATCACAATCCTCGGCTCCTCGTGCGCCAACACCAACTCCAATTCTTCCTTCTGCCTATGAAGTGAAGAAGACAAAGGCTGCAGAACGAGCTGCAGTAAAGAAAAGGAAGGCATCAGCTGCGTCAAATTCTTTGGCTGCGAAGAAAATGAAGCCAATGACCAGCTCGATTGAAAATCCTATTGATGCCATTCCCATTTCCTCCATGTCATCCAAGGAAATTGTTCCCTTTGGAGAAGATTACACGATCCCAAGCGGATCAGATGAAGAAAATCAATCTGTTGCTACTTCAGAACAGCTTGATGAAGAAATTGAAGTGGAAGCTTTCCCTTCAACTCCTGTTGCTTCCTCACCCGTGCCTCAGTTCACAGCTGAAGAGGCAGGTGTTGAGGAAATTGAAAGAGAAGATGAAGACGTGGATATTGGGTGCACTACACCTGTGATGAACGATGACTTTTGGGAAAGTTAGCATCCCAATACTCCTCTCTTCACTCCGCTTCAACAAGTTCCTCAGTCCCCTACTACAACTGTTCAAATGGGCTCTGAAGAAACTCATCCCACATCATCTGTCAACGAAGAGATTCCAGCCACTAGCGCCAAGAACCCATTCTGATCCTCAAATTGCACAAGGAGAGAAAAGAAATTCCTCACTGAAGAACACGAGATCGCGATTCACGAGGTTGTGCTTCAAATCACTGATATTCCTCTGCCCAAGCCAAAGAATCCGTTCTCCAGCAAACAAAAATTCAAGGCTGAAGACTTCTTTTCTGAGCATGTGTTCTTCACTGCTTATAATCCCTATGACTCTGCTCGAATGAGGAAAAGACGCTTCTGGACTCCAACACAAGCAAATTTCTATTCCTCAGTGCTATTTGACAAGGACAAGATCTTTGACCATGAGCATATTCCTCATGTGGATATGGAATCACTACCATGCTTCGAGCCAGTACTCCATGTTCTTCACGATGCAGGGCTGCTGAATTTCTGCACTGATATATGTGACTAGAATGAAGAACTCATTCTTCAGTTCTATGCCACCCTGCACATCACCGAAGATGCTGAAGACATCAACTCATGGGTTCTGGATTGGATGACTGAGAATACTCACTACAAGGCACCAGCAACTGAATTGCTTCGTGTCCTTCCTCTTGATCCTCCCCATGAATCTGCTTGTTGCCTCTACAATGACCGTGAACTGTCTGATCACTTCATGCAAGTACTTATGAAGCCATTGAAGCCAGGCCAAGCCCCTCGAACCAAATTCCTCGTCAAGGATTTGTTTTATGTGCCTTGGACTATGTATAGAATCTTGACGAAGACAATGAGTCCAATCAAAGGTCACGACTCAAATGACAAAGATGTCATTGGCATCATGAAGAACATGCTTTTCAATATCATTCATGGCGTTCCTGTCAACTTCCATGATTTCTTCATGAGGACTCTGGCCAATGTTGCAATGTCACCTTTTGAGCTGAAGCCATATGCGCCTTGGATCATGAGATTCATAAGGGCAAGATCTTCACTGAACTACAAGGCTGACACTCTGAACCATGGCAGCTTCCTGCCGCCCATTGAAGTCCTCAAGCGACCAATCTCATCATCTGATGACAAGGGCAAGGCAGCAGCTGTAATTGATGAAGGCACTCGTCCATTGGATGGTCAATTTCGCAAGGCTGCATCTTACTCCACCAATGGCGATTCTGCAACGCATGATACTGCCGCAAATACCTCAACCAAGCAACAGCCTCAAGCAACTGCACCCAGGGTGATGACTGATCGTGAGTTACTCCTCAGTCTTCATTAGAAGGTTGATCGCAATCAAAAATGGGTGAAGCGCCAATTTGCTGCAATTCTTCACAACATGACCTCAACGCATAATGCAGTGAAGAAAAACCAGTACTACCTTCATGAAACCCTCAACCGCACTTGGGCTGTTCGAATCATGTCTATTCCATGGAAGAATTGAAGACTATGGGTCTTCGGAAGCTTATGACCGGTCCGCACCACCTCAGAAGAAATTCAAGAGAGTCAAAGTTCCCGATTTGGTGGCGAGTCTTATTCTTCATCGCTGCGAAACCGATGAACATGAAGATTTAGACGACAACTGCGGCAGCCCTACTTCAACATCCAACCCGACAATCTTTGGCGCCCTCCATCAACTTGAATATCTTGAGCGTTAGTCCTCGGTTTGATCCTTTTGGTCATTTGATGACAAAGGGGAGAAATCTGAGTTAGTCTTCAAGCGGGTTTATACTATGGGCGTTTTATTAAGTTACAACTCTCGTTCTTCCAAACTTTTATTGGATCGAGTTGTAATCTTAAATCGATGGTGCCTCGATACTTTTAATCGTGCATTGTGCTGACTTTGCACTGTGCGCTGATACTTTTGATCGTGCTTCTGATGTTCTGATTTTGATACGTGTTATGCTCTGATGCTTTTGAAGCACTAAGCTCTGAATGTGATATTTGAGCTCTGATACTTGTGATGTGATATTCCGCATGCTGAATCTCATCAGGCACCATATTCCATCATGCATTTCAAATTCTTCATAATATATATCAAATGCGTGTATGAATTACAAGATATAGGGGGAGATCTCCATGATTCAAATCTTCAAATGTGCATTGCCTCAACAGCAAATTCCTCGTTATGCACATATTCAGGGGGAGTTCTTCTATATCTTGCAATCAAATTCCTAAATATCAGTATTTACACTTCATATGTTTATCCCGTTGAAAACTTAACCTATGTTGTCATCAATCACCAAAAGGGGAGATTGTAAGTGCATCTAGTGCCCTTAGTGATTTTGGTGTATTGAAGACTTATAGGTTAAGTAACTGATGCATTTGTGAGTGTACACAGGTCTATAAGTCTATGAGGAGTTTGATATTTACAGAGAAAGTCGACCCCTAAAAATAAAGTTCTTCGACTGAAGACTTTGATATTCTGATGACTTTCTGAAGACTTTGAAAGTGAAGAAATTGGTGTGACCATGAAGACTTGATATTCATTCAAGGAATATGAAGCGTGAAGACTTTTGTTTTCGTAGTTTCATTTTCTCTTTCTTGAGTCATAGGAAACACCGTCTTTGTTAAAGGGGTCGAGGAAATACTAAGGAAAAATTTCCATGTGATGCTCAACTCAAAATCCTACACCTACCAATCCCTTGAGTGAAGCCATTGGAAATCTCATAAAGTTCAGTCAAATTCTTGATGGATGAGACGCAGTTCTTACAGTCATTGATGACTTTGCTCGATCGAGGAGTTAGGAATTCGCCAAGTCGAATTGCCTACACAAGAGGAACATGATAGCCCCGAGGACTATGAAAGTCAAATATCCGACCGTTCTTTGTCTTTGCACGTGCGGACCAAAATATCTTATCCACCTAACGGTCATATCATTGAAGGGCATTTATGTCTTATCATGTCGGGCTGCTCCTAGGCTATAAATAGCCGCCCCTACAACCACTAGTTGGTTGGCTGCTCGAGAGAACTTGACACTTGTCATTTGAGAGCAACCCATCCTCCGAGGACTTTGGCGAAAATCATCAAGTGAGGAAAATCCCAAAACCAAACCCACAAAACCCCAAGTGATTGAGCATCACTGAAGAAATTGATCCTGCGTGGATCCGACGCTTGTTACCTTTGAAGACTGTGCTTCTTCCAGACGGTTAGGCATCAAGGTCTAGAGCATCCAAGAGGAATTGTGGATCGCCGAGTGACCAAGTCTGTGAAGGTTTGGAAGTCACCTGAAGACTTACCACGAGTGATTGGACGAGGCCTGCGTGGTCTTAGTTCAAGGAGAATACGGTGAGGACTGGGTGTCTGAGTTGCGGCTCGAGATCGGGTGTCCGGACTGTGTGTCCTCGAGTTTAAATACTCACCACTCCAACCAGACGCATAACCGAGACAGCGGTTGGAACTGGTTTACCAAATCATTGTCTTCACCAACCGACCGGTTCTATTTCCTCAACTCATCCATTTCCTCATCAGTGTTGCATGTTGTTCATATCGTGCTTGAAGACTTTGATGAAGACTTTCACAAATTCCTCGTTCAATTTCTTGATCTGTTTGTCTTCATCTTGTTATCCTGTGTTTACGCTTCTGTACTCTGCTCTAGTCTTCATTTCATCATCTTGACTATGTGTGTATCTGTTATGTTTACCTCTGAGTACATATTCCATCAAATAGTTCTTCGCTAAGGAATTTCCTCACCGGCAAATTCCTCAGTGAAGAATTTCATAAAAATCGCCTATTCACCCCCCCTCTAGTCGATATAACGCACTTTCAAGCATCAAGCGTGGTGAAGACTTTCCTGAAGAATGGTCTAGGCGTCAAGCAAAACTGGCAAGACAAGCCAAGGAGGTAGTGAGGAAATTCAATGAGGATTCTGCTGCTGCTGCTGCTGCCACGAGACCTCGGTCAAGCCGAGAAATCAATGCCAAGAAGCCTGCTTTCATAAGCCAAGTGCTTCACCATCAGCGCCCTCACGGCCCAGTTCCTCGGCCCGCCCTCACTGCAAATTCCTCGATCTCTTCTGCACCACCAAAGTCCTCGGCAGCTCCTCCAAGTCCTCAACTCCTGTGCATCCGCTACATGTCAAAGGACTCGGGGTTTCTTGATTGCTTCGTGTCTCAAAGAAGTTCCTCACCGCACCAATGTCCTCATCAGCCCCACTCTGCTGAAGACAAAAGCAACAGGTGGACGCGGTCCTCGGCCAAGTCCAAGAAAGAAACAGGTTGCTTTCCAAGTGCCCTCTGATGACGAGGCTTCTGATGAAGAACTTGCAGAAATCATCAGAGACAGACTAGCAAAGGCCGCTAGAGCCAAAGGAACAATTGTGCCTCTGCTTTTGGATCCGAAGAAGATCCTTGACTTCATCGACTTATGGCATCAGGATCCAAACACTCCAATGCCTGATCTGCCTCTGACTCCTGGTCAAAGTCATATGCTGACCCATTTCATCTCTGAAGAGAAATGGAAATTTGAAAAGGCTCGTGAAATAAAGAGAGCACAAGCCAGAAAGGAGAAGCTTCTGAAGAAGAACATTATCAGACTATCACCTGAAGAACTTCTCAAGGCTCAATCTGAGATCCAAGCCCTCAGCAAGGATTTTGATGCATACAATGCTGATTGGCAAGGAGCCAAAGTGATATTCGTCAATTTGACGAAGAAAATGTCAACTGTTGCAGCCCCATCGCAACAAGAAAATCCTCAGGCTGCAGATTCTGCTCAGCCTGCTAAAGAACGTGCCAGCACTGCTGATGACTTTCAGCATGCTGATGAGAATACAAGTTCCAGGGCTGATGACTCCATTCCACCGCTGAAGAAATAGTCGGGGCATCCACTAGTGGTGCGCTGAAGAAATCAAGAGATCAGGCAACTACACTGTTGCGCTGAAGAAATCGAACCACGTCCTCGGCTCCTCCTGCGCCAACACCAACTCCAATTCTTCCTTCTGCTTATGAAGTGAAGAAGACAAAGGCTGCAGAGCGAGCTGCAGTGAAGAAAAGGAAGGCATCAGCTGCGTCAAATTCTTCGGCTGTGAAGAAAATGAAGCAAATGACCAGCTCGCTTGAAAATCCAATTGATGCCGTTCCCATTTCCTCCATGTCGTCTAAGGAAATTGTTCCTTATGGAGAAGACTACAAGATCCCAAGCGGATCTGATGAAGAAAATCATTCTGTTGCTACCTCAGAACAGTTTGATGAAGAAATTAAAGTGGAAGCATTCCCTTCAACGCCAGTCGTTTCCTCACCCATGCCTCAGTTCACAGCTGAAGAGGCTGGTGTTGAGGAAATTGAAAAGGAAGAAGAAGACATGGATATTGGATGCACTACACCAGTGATGAACGATGACTTTTGGGTAAGTCAGCATCCCAATACTCCTCTCTTCACTCCTATTCAACAAATTCCTCAGTCCCCGGCTACAACTGTTCAAATGGGCTCTGAAGAAACTCATCCCACATCGTCTGTTCATGAAAAAATACCAGCCGCTAGTGCTGAAGAACCTGTCGCTGATCCCCAACCTGCACAAGAAGAGGAACCAGAAATTCCTCAGCCTGAAGCACCTGAGATCGCGATTCACGAGGTTGTCTTTGCAAATCACTGACACTCCTCTGCCCAAACCGAAGAATCTGTTCTCGAGCAAGCAAAAATTCAAGGCTGATGACTTCTTTTCTGAGCATGTGTTCTTCACTGACTACAATCCATATGACTCTACTCGCATAAGGAAAAGACGTTTCTGGACTGCTACTCAAGCCAACTTCTATTCCTTAGTGCTCTTTGACAAGGACAAAATCTTCGATCATGAGCATATTCCTCATGTGGATATGGAATCTCTGCCGTGCTTCGAGCCAGTTCTCCGAGTTATTCACGATGCAGGACTACTGAATTTCTGCACCGATATCCGTGATTGTAATGAAGAACTCATTCTTGATTCTATGCCACTTTGCATATCACCGAGATCTTTGAAGATGTCAATTCATGGGTGCTGGATTGGATGACGAAAAACACTCACTATAAGGCGCCAAAGAATCGAATTGCTTCGTGTCCTTCCTCTTGACCCTCCCCATGACGATTACATCGTTGCATCTACAATGACCGCGAATCGACCGATCATTATATGCAAGTGCTCATGAAGCCTTTGAAGCCGTGGCAGGCCCCTCAAACCAAATTCCTCGTCAAGGAGTTGTTGTATGTGCCTCGGACCGTCTATCGAATCCTAACGAAGACAATGAGTCCTATCAAAGGCCACGATCGAAATGATGAAGATGTCGTTGGCATCATGAAGAACATGCTTTTCAACATCATTCATGGCGTTCCGTCAACTTCCATGATTTCTTCATGAGGACTCGGCTAATGTTGCCTTTGTCACCTTTTGAGTCAAGCCCTATGCGCCTTGGATTATGAGATTCATAAGGGCAAGATCTTCACTTTGAATTACAAGGTGACACTCAAACCATGGTAGCTACTTGCAGCCCATTGAAGTCCTCAAGAGACCGGTTTCATCATCTAATGATAAGGGCAAGGAAGCTGTTGTGATCGATGAAGGCACTCGTCCATTGGATGGTCAATTCCGTCTAGCTACTTCTTACTCCACCAATGACGATTCGCAACACATGAAACGCCGCAAATACCTCATTAAGCAAAATCCTCAAGCCACGGACCTGTGGTGATGATCCGACCATGAGTTACTCCTCGGTCTTCATCGGAAGGTTGATCGCAATCACAAATGGGTGAAGCGTCAATTTGCTGCAATTCTTCACAACATGACCTCAACACATAATGCAAAGAAGAAAAATCAGTATCACCTTCATGAAACCCTCAACCGCACTGGGTTGTTCTCACTCATGTATATTCATGGGAAGAACTCAAGACTATGGGTCTCCGTGAAGCATTTGGTGATCGCACCACCTCAAGAAATTCTTCATCGCGTGGCCGATGAACATGAATATTTGAGCGACAACTGCGGCGCCCTACTTCAACAAACAACCCCGACAACGTTGGCGCTCCTCCATCAACTTGAAATTCTTCAGGGGCGTTAGTCCTCAGTTTCGATCCTTTTGGTCATTTGATGACAAAGGGGGAGAAATCTGAGTTAGTCTTCAATCGGGTTTATATTATGGGCGTTTTATTAAGTTACAACTCTCGTTCTTCCGAAACTTCTTATTGGATCGAGTTGTAATCTTAAATCCGATGGTGCCTTGATACTTTTGGTCATGCTCTGATGCTTTTGATGCACTGAGCTTTGATACTTTTGATGTGCTATTCTGCATGCTTATTCCTCGTTAATATTATTGAGCGATCTCAATCTCATCGAGCACCATATTTCATCATGCATTTCAAATTCTTCATATTATATATCAAATGCGTGTATGAATTACAAGATATAGGGGGAGATCTCCATGATTCAATTCTTCAAATATGCATTGCCTCAAAAGCAAATTCCTCACTATGCACATATTCAGGGGGAGTTCTTCTATATCTTGCAATCAAATTCCTCAATATCAGTATTTACACTTCATATGTTTATCCCCGTTGAAAACTTAACCTATGTTGTCATCAATCACCAAAATGGGGAAGATTGTAAGTGCATCTAGTGCCCCTTAGTGATTTTGGTGTATTGAAGACTTATAGGTTAAGTAACTGATGCGTTTGTGAGTGTACATAGGTTTATAAGTCTATGAGGAGTTTGATATTTACAGAGAAAGTCGACCCCTAAAAATGAAGTTCTTCAACTGAAGACTTTGATATTCTGAAGACTTTCTGAAAACTTTGAAAGTGAAGAAAATGGTGTGACCTTGAAGACTTGGTATTCACTTGAGGAATATGGAGCGTGAAGACTTTTGTTTTCGTAGTTTCATTTTCTCTTTCTTGAGTCATAGGAAACACCGTACTGTTAAAGGGGGTCGAGGAAATACTAAGGAAAATTTTCCATGTGATGCTCAACTCAAAATCCTACACCTACCAATCCCTTGAGTGAAGCCATTGGAAATCTCATACAGATTCAGTCAATTTCTTGATGGATGAGACGCAGTTCTTACAGTCACTTGAGGACTTTGCTCGACCGAGGAGTTAGGAATTCGCCAAAGGTGAATTGCCTACACGGTGAGGAACATGATAGCCCGAGGAATTTGAGAGTCAAATTTCCGATCGTTCTTTGTCTTCTTGTACCTGTCCAAAATATCTTATCCACCTAACGGTCATATCATTGAAGGGCATTTATGTCTTATCATGTCGGGCTGCTCCTAGGCTATAAATAGCCGCCCCTACAACCACTAGCTGGTTGGTGCTCGAGAGAACTTGACACTTGTCATCCGAGAGCAACCTATCCTCAGAGGACTTTGGCGAAAATCATCAAGTGAGGAAAATCCAAAACCAAACCCCCACAAACCCAAAGTGATAGAGCATCATCAAGAAATTGATCTGCGTGGATCCGACGCTTGTTACCTTTGAAGATGTGCTTCTTCCGACGGTTAGGCGTCAAGGTCTAGAGCATCCAAGAGGAATTGTGGATCGCCGAGTGACCAAGTCTGTGAAGGTTTGGAAGTCACCAAGACTTACCACGAGTGATTGGACGAGGCTGCGTGGTCTTAATTCAAGGAGAATACGGTGAGGACTGGTGTCTGAGTTGCGGCTCGAGATCGAGTGTCCGGATCTGTGTCCTCGAGTTTAAATAGTCGGCCGCTCCAACCAGACGTCTAACCGAGACAATGAGCTTGGGCCCGGTTTACCAAATCATTGTCTTCACCAACTAACTGGTTCTATCTCCTCAACTCTTTCATTTCCTCATTCTTGTGTTGTGTGTTGTTCATATCTGTGTTTGAAGACTTTGGTGAAGACTTTCACAAATTCCTCGCCCAATTTCTTGATCTGTTTGTCTTCATCTTGTTATCCTGTGTTTACGCTTTCCGTACTCTGTGCTAGTCTTCATTTCACCATGATGACTATGGTTGTATCTGTTATGTTTACTTCGAGTACTTATTCATTTGCAAGTAGTTCTTAGCTAAGGAATTTCCTCACCACAAATTCCTCGTGAAGAATTCATAAAATCGCCTATTCACCCCTCTAGTCGATATAACGCACTTTCAAGAGAACCACCTACTCATGTGTTCAGATCAAGAGATTCCATTCCAACCATTTGAACCTTGATTTCTAGCCTTCCCAAGTTGTTTTCCATTCAAATAAATCTTTCACCATAGTTAAATCTGTTAGAGAGAGTTGAGTGTTGGGGAGAATATCATTTGAAGCACAAGACCAAGGAGTTTATCATCAACACACCGTATATTATCTTTTGGAGAGTGGTGTCTTCTAAATTGGTTATGTGTAACTTGGGAGCCTCCGACATGTTGTGGAGTTGAACCAAGAAGTTCATAAGGGCAAGATCGCCTACTTCGTGAAGATCTACCCGAGCGAAGCAATGGGATAGACAAGGTTACTTCTTCGTGGACCCTTCGTGGGTGGAGCCCTCCGTGGACTCGTGCAACTATTACCCTTCGTGGGCTGAAGTCTTCATCAACGTGGACGTATAATAGCACCACCTATCGGAACCACGCCAAAAATTTTCGTGTCTCCAATGCATTTGACTTCTCTAGACTCTTCCCTTTAACTTCATATGCAATGTGTTTACTTTTTGCTGCTATACTCTTAGAATTGCATGTATATGTTGATTGCTTGACTTGTACTAATTGCTAAAATCTGTCCACAACTAGAATTGGGGAAATGATAGACCTGGGCGCGATCGCGATGGATCGGACGGCTATCGCAGCGTGTGCTCGCGAACGTGAAAAAGTGCAGCTGCACTTGCTAGAATTTGGGTTTAGACCCCCTTCGGTTACGTCGTTTACTTTTAGACAATCCCCTCCTGATTACGTAACCCCGCAAGGGCGCCTTCAACTATTCTACACCAGCTGGGCTCTCTCAGCGCTGGAGAGCGCACGCCGCGCCGCTCGCCTTCTCCCTCCGGCTAAACCCTAGCCCGACGCCACGCAGCAACTTTCTAGAACCTTCTCCACGATGGCGCTCCTCCGAGCCCTCCGGCGAGCCCTCCCTCCGCTCTACTCTCCGGCGGCGCCTCTTTCCCGGCGCGCCCCAGGTCCTCCTCCGCTCCCTTCCCGTCCACTCCGGCTCCTGGATCCGATCGGGTTCCGGCCCTTCTCCGCGGCGGCTGCCACCGCCACCGCCGTCGCGCGGGCGCCGGAAATGGGGGCCAGCCTCTTCAGAGGGCTCACGGAGACCAGGTTCCCCAAGCGGCGGCCGGGGTTCGTGTCCCGGCGCAAGAGGGCCAGCCTGCGACCCAAAGGTACGGTGATCTCTGCCATTCCGCGTTTATTAGCAGTCTAAAGATGGCAACGATCTGCACAGTTCGTTCTGGATTATCGCCATTTTAGTTGTGCGTCGCTGCTGTGCCGATTTATGCGTTTCATTCGAGCTGCGCGCCGCTCTTGCAGTTTCAGTCTGGTTAACACTGCTGATGCTGCTGTTATTGGTTGGCAGGTCCGCACTACTGGGTGAAGTGCACGCCGGGGGAGCCTATCCCTTCGAGCCAGCCGAATAAGGGCAGTGTGCAGGGGAGGAAGGAGAAGAAGCGTATCAAGCAGCGCAAGGACTTTATCATGGTGTGCATTTTGTTCAGTTCCCTGCAATGCTTGTTTTAATTGTGTGTTGGCCTGTTGGGTGTATGCAAGGTTATTAAAATCTATCTGTGTCTTGGAGTGGAAAAAGTATCAGGCCGATGAAATTCTGAGAACATAGGTACTTTTAACAGGTGGATGAAATCGTGAGAACGTAGGTATTTTTTTCATGCTATCGAGTAGTCCTAAATACCATGTTTGTAACGGAACTAGCTAATCATAGTTTAGGCGAGTATGTCTTTTAAAAGTACCGTGGTAATACCAACACCTACATTTCTAGTAAGTCACCATTCTATATGTTTCCTTGGTTTTGCTTTAACTTATTGCGTTCTTGTCATTGACTTGAAGCTGTTAGTTTCAACTGTTTCAGTACTCAATAGTCTCACGCACCTTACCTTCATACTCCCTCCGTCCGAAAATACTTGTCGAAGAAATGGATAAAAATGGATGTATCCAAAACTAAAATACATCTAGATACATCCATTTCTTCGACATGTATTTCCGGACGGAGGGAGTACTTTATAAAAACAAACCTGTCTTTTCATAATGTAGTTCTATGTGAAACTTTTGTTACGATGTTCACTTATGCTCTGTCCATATGTCCAATTGATGACCCAGACCTGAATTCTCTATTTATGATTTTACTTACATTCATTTATCTTGCTTTGGCAGGCTGAAAAGAGGAAGCGCAAAGCACAATATTCTGTTGCTGTGAAGAGAAAGGAGGCAGAACGGACAGAGAGAAAGATGGCTGCCGTGGCAAGAGACCGGGCATGGGTGGAAAGGTTGGCAGAGTTGAAACAGATAGAGGCAGAGAAGAAAGCCACGATGGCTTAAGGAGCTCCTCTGGAAAATGGCAAGGCGTCTAACTTGTTTCTGCTGCTCCGTTTCGTCGCTATTTTTTCTTTCCTTTTCAGATAGCCTGAATATGTTCTGTGCAACAATTGTCAACAATGTCTCAACCCTTCTGTGTGGAACTCTGGCTGTACCCCTTTCCTTCAACAGCAATCCCAAAATTGCTGATTTTGTTTTAATACGGTGTTCCCAAATTTGTCTCATTGTAATGAAACATCTGCTCTATGATGTATGTAGAATAAACCAAATGATCTTAGTTGTGTGCTGGTAATCAGAAATGACAAATGTGTGCAACCTTCTGTCACATTTGTGGCACCGAAGTTTGTTTGGAATCAGTATTGCAACTACTAATGTTTGTTGTTGATCTACTGCTCATCTTCCTTACCTCCCTTTGCATTCAACCCCCTCAGTTCTGATGTCCTGGAAGAGCAGTTTATGTTGTGTTGCAGAATATTGCATAAATGTCACAGTTCTAGAGAAGCATCTATGAATTAGATGCAGATTGTTCTTCCATAGCTTCCAGCCTTCCTATGCTTCCATGTTCTTTTGTCAGTCTCCATCCCTGCTATTCCAGGTGGCCTTTTTCCCTGTCCTGGGCACTCTGACCCCATTCCTGCAGATTTAGTTGCCTGGCAATTGCGCTTTCAAACATGCAAATTGCAGTGGATGAGCGATCCCTGTTGTTGCAGGGTACCTCCCCTACTGGAAGAATGCTCCTTGCAGGAACAACTGCTGCTGTTATAATCCCCATATAATGAGAGTCCATGAATCTTCAACAGGGGGGCACTCAGATGACCTGTTCTAGTGGAATTTGATGATACTCAACCAAAATCACCGAATGGCTTCATTGCGGATTGAGATTAAGAGTTTGGTTAGTGCTGAGTCTCCCCTGGGCTCTTCTCGGAATCATTCCCCACTTGGAGGCTACCTGGGTTGCAAGGAGGTGAGTTCAAGATCAGACTGTCTCTTTGCTTGTGTTGTGTTCCAGAATTTGCATTGAATCAGCATCTTGTTAGACAGTCATAGCTGACACGGGACACTAGATACTTTGCTTCCTAGAGGCAGATTGTCCCAAAACTTAGAACACCTGTATCCAGTAATCACTTGGCACCTTTTGAGATTCTGTCTAGTATTATTCTTATCGGCGAAGTTGCTGCACCGTCTATCCGGCATCAAGTTTTATGTGGAAAAGGTCGATGAGAATATATTCTATTCTAACCAATGCTAATCATACATGGTCACTGCACATTGCTTGTGATACAGTTATTTCGTTCTTATCAGGAGTTTGTCTTATCGTTACATTATCCTGCCTTGAATTAGAAGTGCCTTCTGAAATATTGCTGAGCTGTAAAGTCTTTCCTTACCGGACAACCACATAAAAAAAATCAGAAGGTAGGCATGACCAAAACATGGCAAATAAAAGTCACACCAACAGTACATGTGCTGATATGGTCATATACATAGACTGGATTTCCCACCATAGACAAGAAATCTCTTCTCTTCTGAATTTTCTAACTAAATATGCTTCAAAATGCAAAGCATTCTACCAATACTGGATAAACTACACATGCCTTCCACTTCGCCATCTTGTACTTTCCTCATACTGAATATCTACAGAAGATTAATTATTGGTCCCTACCAGAGTGCTATGAAGAACTGACCCAACCCCTCGGCCATTTACCATCAAGAAAATATTATACATGAGGTGAGTTCCGATGGCTAGCCTAGTACATCTGTTCCCTCCTATCGCGGAACCATCGCCACCTGTAGCAAAAACCATAAAGCAGTGTTAGAGAAATCAGAGCAAATAGATGGCCACAAACTGAAACTGCGTTATATTGCCAGTATCATCATTACTTCTTTATGTGTGCAAAGAATTTCGTTAATGAAGAAGCAGCGAAGCATGATTAAGAAGGACCCCCCCCCCCTTTTCTGTTGAATAAGCACTATTCAGAAATTATTCAGAAATAAACTAATCCATTTTTTCGCTTTAATCATGAGACTGGAAAATGCATTTTTGGGGCTGAAACCAGACATCTGAAAAGAAAACAAATGCCAATGAAAAGCAGCAATCAAACAGAAATGGAGTGGCAATTTTATTTTGTTTTTATTTTTGGCTGAAAGTACCAGTAGTAGTCCCAGCGTGGATTGATCTTGGACATGCGGTTTACCCCGTATGGGTACTCGGAGACAGAGCGGCGGGCGTTTCTGAAGGCGCAGCACCCGCAGGCGCAGATGCAGATGAGGAAGACGAGCACGATGACGTTTAGCACGGAGATCTTGTGCCAGTCCTGGCGCACCTGCTCCATCACGCCGGCCTTGCACGAGTTACACTGGTAGCATAGGATGTTTGGGGCATTGTTCCACTGGTAGCAGTCCTCATCCTGCGCTCCGACCGGCATCCCCCCACTGTATGCGCATGATGTTGGCGGCTTGCAGCACCCAGACTGCATGATAGTGCATAGTTCCATTAGTAATTTTAGAAGCAAAGCTATTAGTTAGAACTACAACTTGTATTAAAGTAGCAGAGCTGCAGGAGCACTGAAGATGCTCTGAGCTAGAGATTGACTAAACCTAGTTTGTTTAGTTTATCTGAAAATGGGTTCAAATTTTGTCCTGAGGTCACACTCTTTACTGGGTCTTGAATCTTGGTGGCCAATAGATTTGATGTTTTTGTCCAAATAGACAATGAACATAAACCTGTGCTTGAGGTATTTAAATTTACATAGATGCAACTGGTGAACTGGATCAATTAATTGTTTAGCTATTTTTTATGTTTCCATTTCTTTGACAATTTGTTATGTTTGTGCCGGCTATAGTTGAGATTATCAATTCTGTTGTACTACAACTACAAGTGCTGAAAGCAGTGGCGACAAATAGCAAGAGGAGCAAATATGGAAGAAAATGAGCAGTGGGTGAAATGCAAACCTGTATTGGCGTGAGATCATGCTGGAGGTAATCCATGGGAGTCCAGTTGGCGATCTTGGGGCAGGCCTTGGACCCGACGACGCAGGCCAGCGCCGGCTTCCAGTACTTGATGTCCTGCATATGCTTCTGGAGCCACGAGGAGTAGTCCGAGATGTGGTACTCCCTGTACGGCCTCCCCTGCACCTGCGTGCCGCCGCCTCCCGCCGTGACGGCGAACCCGAACATGGTGAGCCCGAGCAGCATGCCGATGAGGAGTATCACGGCGAAGAGGTAGAGCCACAGCGCCCAGGCGACGTGGAAGCAGGCGCCCACGAAGCCCGCGAGGGAGATGAGGAGCACGATGAAGCCGATGATGAGCAGCGGCGTCTGCAGCATGGACGAGCACGTCGTCGTGGAGCCCTTGGCCAACCAGAGCCCCGCCCCGATGACCGGGATGGAGGCCAGGAGCGTGGCCAGGTTGAGGTAGCCGATCATCATGTTGCTGAAACGCTGAGGGTAGTACATGCCGTCCATCTTGCTCCTGCTCCCTGCTCCTGCTCAGGTTCTTCTTGCTCCTTCTCCTGCTCCTGCTCAGGTTCTTCTTGCTCCTTCTCCTGCTCCTGCTCTGTTCTTATGTGCACTGCTGTTGGCCTTTGGTTTGGTTTATATGATATGGCTACCTATGGTGTTCTTGGCTCTTGTTGCCCTTCATTTGATTTGGCTTGTCTCACTCTCACTCCCCCTTCTACTGATTGGGATGGTGGTAGTGTGTCCTGGAGCGGCCTGGTGCAAAGCAAGCTTTGCCTTTCTTCCTGCCTTGGAGAACTACTTTTGCATCCTGCTGACTCTGCGTGTGTGTGTCCCTGCAATGCGGCGTACTTGTGGGTATTCTAACGCTGGCTTTGGCTTTGCCTTTGTGGAGGCCGTTCTTTAATAATGCCGTGGTGGTTTTGGGAAATCTGAGGCGCCTACCCTCGCCTTTATTTTACTTTGTTTTGGTTCGAACTTTGGCTTTTTTCGTGCTACGTGTATGAAATCCGTCACCGTGTTTTCCGCCTCGGCACTCTATTTCCTTCTTTCTTTCTTGCAAGAATACCATTTTGCAGTAAAATGGGAAGCATTGCCATTTTCACATCTCACATCCACTAAAGCTCAGCCAGCCCACAGGATAAGAATTCAAGAGCATCAGGCCGCATAATAATACCAATAAACATGGATATATATATTTGAGAGAAGCATATATTTGTTTTCTTAGTGGCTGGAATAGGAATAAAACCTCCAACAGATTTCCATGTTTGGCATCGATTCTCCATTGCCAAAAAGTATCGGAATTATGGCACGGCATCGTCCTCGACGCCCGGGTGCCTTAGCCGCTGCCCGGATGCTTAATCATGAAGCAAAAAACATAAACACAGGAGATAGGTCTTGGCATCCGGATTCCGGCTTTCTGGACGACCATGGCCCTTTCTTTCTTTCTTTCTTCTTCTCCTTACATCAGAGTGCACGAAGCAGGCCTGCTTTGCTTTATAGCCATACAACACCAGTATCACTTTGCATGCAAGTAGAAAAGATAGAAGGAGGGCCCTAAGCCAGTCGTCTTGCTGCCCGGATCAGTGGCAAATGGAAAGCGCATCGTATGCATAATGCATCCACTTTTCATCCTTTGCTCACCACCTTTTCTTTCTTTCTTTCTCTTTGATGATTTGTGTATTCTCTTTGGGCAGGATAAGCTCATCAATCAGGCCAATCAGCTTAAAGCAGTGAGTGCGATGATTTGCTCTAATGACAAATGTGGCGCCGCTAACCACATATACTTTTGAAGAATTTCCTTTTTTTTTTCCTTTTCACTGCTCCGAGACCCGAGTGATGGCGGATCGGCTTCTCTGGGACGTGAAAGTACGTTTGCGGTGACGGAAAGCACGCACCGGAGACGCGTCGGGATCCGGAAACCCCTGGGTGGCTCGAGATAGAGCCATGCTATCAACGTTTGATTTGATTATGAGATGTTTAAAGTAATGATGATCTTTGATATTGACAACCGGTTTCCTTGGTCACTGGCTAGGGTCACATGTTCATAGGTTACCTGAGTGAGTGATCGTGTTGTTGCTTGGACAGGAAACAGATGGCGCATCTAGTGGATGTCCTTTTTTTTTTTTTGAACAGTCACATGCGGCGGTAGAAAGGCCACCAAAGTCTCACAAATGATTGATTCTCCTGTGTACTTGCATTGCGCCTTAGTCCTACACTCCCAAGTGCACAAGCCAGGCATTCTGCATTCTTTTTTTTTTAGGTTCTTCCTCAGCTTGTTCTATACGTAAATAAATTCTGCGCATTCTGCGCCTACATTGCGTGATAAACTGACACGGGGGTCATCAAATTTTCGACAAAACAGTAGGGTAATGCTGTATTTCATTCATCAAGAAGAGAGAGCAATGACAGGGGTTCAGAAGACAAAACAAGGGGGAAACCTGGCGATGGATACCAGTATAAACGACCAGCTAAAAAGATACCTACATAGTAGATAGATATATCAAGGGGGCTTGAATATCCGGTTGAGTAGGCTGATCCACTCCGGCCACAGAGGCTGCACAGGGGGTCGTGTTGGACATCACCAAATCATCTTTGGCCAAGCACTTTCACCCAACCACGCCAACATCTCTGTTCAAGGACCAGCCTTCACCGACCCGAATCGAGCTCTTCTCGTCAGTACGCAGCGTTCCTTCAAACTGACAGGTGAGGCTCGAACCTCATCCAATATGTCCTTCTCCAAAGCTTCGCCGAGTGTCAGTCGGCGCCTTGTGCAGTGCTTGGTCAGGGCAGGCCAAGCATATGAGGAATTAAGCTCAAATCTAATAGGCAGAGGTGAGGCCGGGGGGAGGATGGCACTGTTGAGAGTCAGCTTGCCGCTGAGGCTGAGAGTAGACGTCGGCTCCCCCTTGGCAGGCCCGCCCAGGCGCGCCATCTTCTCGCTGAATCCTTGAGCCCCAAGCACAGAATCCATTTTAGAGCGACCGAAAGGACTTGATCGTCCAGATGGCATCGCCGGTTCTCATTCATATCCCTTGGTAATTCGCTCTTTCTCCCGGTTCAGCAAGGCAAACCTGTGGAGCAAAGCGTAAAACCCATGATGCAGAGATATTTGCTACATTTGAGGGATCAGCAAGGCAAAGAGGCTCGTGTGCCCTAATTTTTTTTTATGTTGATATGATCTTTCATTTTTATAATTGATCAATGCTGCAATAAACAAACAATACTAGTTATTGTTCCCGCATTTTTTTAACTAGTTATTGGGAAAGAAAGGTAAAAAGGAAGGATGGCAACTGCAACGGATTCTCTCCGCAGGGCTGTCAAACACAGATAGATGCTGCCAAAAGGAGACACTGGATTAAGCCACCTGATTTATCAACATAAAAAGGATGGGGCCAAGGACACTTAAGACTCAAATGAAACCAAAAAAAAACAGTGGAAATAGATGAGAAGAACACCAGCCTTACTCTCACACGAACGGATGATAATCTCAGAAAAATGCACCATACTTGTTTGATTGTCTTCTAAAATGCGCCCAATGGTGCGTGAATGCAGCCTGGGCTCGGAAATAGTCAGTCAATTTGTCAAATGCAATGAATGAATGACGGAAATCGAATTTGAGCTCAGGAGCAAATAGGGAATTTCATGAAGCCGCTACCTTGTATTTTGAATATCTTATTCTTACGATTTAAGATGTGCTCCCATGGTTTCTCTCTGAATATTCTGGTCATAAAGAGATGACTAGGCACAATTAAACATATTAAGTCAGTAAACATAAAAATCTTGCAGTAGATAAGCAGGACCGAATTTGGCAATTATTCCTAAACAAAAGTTGAGATTGCATGGCACAATTTTGTAAGACCTTAAAGATATAATCAGGTGCAACCCATGTCGGTTGGCACACCGTATCAATACGACAAATTCCCCCCAAAACTAGTCATTTAATGCATATCAATGCATCAAATTCCCCCCATTGCCTCCATCAAAGCATCCATGATGTTGTAAAAAAGGGTGCAAACCTTAGTTTCAGCAACCAGTCCTGATTCATCAACTGATGTTTTCTTGACGAATCAACTTGACAGATGAAGAAATAGAATGATTTAAAGATTCCGTGCTGCACAGTTTGGAAAAACGAAGTCAGGTCAGGATTGTCACATACATAAATGTACGTGATGGTATTGGACTCAGAAAATCAGGTACTGACCCTGAAAGATTGTGGTGAGATACATCCCTGGAAATGCAAAGTAACATGAAGCACTTACAAACAGATGTTTAAGTATGATAGAACAAATTCCAATGCGTTGCACCCATGAACTTTCGGATTGAGATATTTAGTAATTCAAGCTTAAAAAACAAAAGGAACTGAACCCAAGATTAGGCATTCATGCCATGTTCGAATAAGTCACACACATATTGTTTAACAATAGAAAATCAACTGATAAAAGGATAAAGAGGTCCTGTGGTAATTTGTTACTGTAGTTTAGAAAGAGACAGCATTGAGCTGTCAATGGTCATACATGTCCAAAAATGCAAACACTGTTAATTCAGCTCGATTAACTCAGGGATGAAATCCGCCGTGATGTGCATATGCTCCCAAATATTAGTAATCTTTTCACCATTAGCAAATGCGTCATGCACCAGACCGCCATTGTGGAGGTGGCCTGCAGATCAGGGACAATGGCCATAGGATGCACACCCAACAGCTAAGCACCGACAAGAACACCACGGTGGCACCGTCACCCAGCTCAATATTGGCAAGCACACAGAAGAGACTTGTCTACATCGTTGAGAGGGAGATCTGAACCATGACAAGGCTTACTGCCAAGTCCAGCGCATCAACTGATTCCTTCAAAAAATTGGTACTTTGCAGGGAGCAATTGTAGTTGTTTCCGATATTTCCCATTCCCTGAAAAGAGAGACAACAACAACGAACTAGTTGAAGCTTCAAGTGAGATGCTCTTCCCATCAACTTTAGACATATATTTTCCAGCCTTGACTATCTCCCCCTTTTCCAATAAAGTTCTGATGACATCATTTATAAGACGAGAGCTAGGAGCACAGCCACTCTTCTCCATTGATGAGAACATACTATCAGCTTCCTCCACTGCTCCTTCTTTTAGAAGATTTTGTACCATTACTCCGTAAGTGGAAGCATTAGGCACCAACCCGCTGGCTGGTAATGCAGCAAACAAATCATTAGCTTCTTCTCTTCTTTCAACCTTGTACAATGCATTAATGATGGTATTGAGTGTTGTGATATTGAACTTCACATTCATTGCACGTAATTTCTGGAATAGGACGATCGCTTCATCTGCGCAATTATTTCTACAAAGTCCTCCAAGAATTATATTATATGTAGAAATGCTCACCATTATTCCACTTTCGATCATCTCATCGAAGATTTTCTTCGCATCAGCAGTTCTCCCAGCACGAAATAATCCATTCAGTATGGTTTCATATGTAACAGTTGTAGGTTTAACTTTCTTATGCAACATTTGTCTGAACAGAATCAACCCATCATCGATCCTTCCACGTTTACAATATCTACTGACAAGTGTGCTATACGTAATGACATTAGGCTCAATGCCAGCTGATACCATGGCATCAAGTACTCCACATGCTTTGTCCATCTCACCGACTAAGCAATATCCGTCAATCAGCGTACTAAACATACTGATATCAGGTTTCTCACCTATATCTATAACCAAGTCAAAGATATGGTGTGCATCTATAACCCTTCCTTCATTGCATAGACTGTCCATTATTGAACTGAAGAGTGCAGTGTTTGGAGGAGCAATACTTTTATTCATCATTTCAGAAATCAACTCCTTCGCTTTCACCAAATCACCATGTGTACATAAGAACTGAACTAGGGAGTGATAAACAACTGTGTCCGGCTGTACTCCCGTACCAACAACCATCTGACTGAACTTATCCATGGCATCAGTCAGCTTACCCATTCTCCAATGTGCAGATATTAGAGTTGAATAGGTGACTACATCTGGACTCAGTCCTTGTCCTCGCATTTCAGTAAGTATGAGCATAGCTTCATCTATCAGCCCTCGTTTAGCATATGCACCAATTAATATGTTGAAAACTTTGCAGTTGGCTACAATGCCGCCGCCTTTCATTGAATTGAAGAGACTCATCATATCAGCAAAGCTTCCTTCATTGGCATACCCATGAAGAAGAATAGTGTAGGAGACAATATTAGGCTTGCTGCCCTTTGCAGCCATGGAAAAGAAAACCTCTGCAGCTTCTTTGGTTCTTCCATGCTTGCAAAGGGAGTCCATGAACGAGTTCCAAGTGACAATATCTGGTATAAGACCACGGCTTGTCATTTCTCTGAACATTTTACGCACCTCTTTCAGCCGTCCCAAAGTGGAATATCCATGGATCATGCTAGTATATGTCACCTCATCCGGTCGAACATCGTTATCAACCATCTGCCGAAGGAACAACTCTGCCTTGTGCATTGCTCCGGCTTTGCACAATGCATCGATAATCGAGCTATACGTCACCACATCAGGCACAACCCCTTGCCGCATCATTTCATTGAATAGATTGCATGCCTTGTCTAATTTGCCTTCCTTCAAGAAGCCGTGGATGACCGTGCTATATGCCACCGTGTCAGGGGAGCAGGCACCTCCTTCCTTCGACACCATCTGGAGCAGTAGGTCGAGCGCCTGCAAGCTCCTGCCGTCTTCACACAAGCTCTTCAGAACTGTGTTGTATGAGAAGTCATCAGGCACACAGCCGAGGTCGGACATCCTATGAAGCAGCATATTGACAGCCTCGTCAGTATGTTTTGAGCAGCAGAGGCACTTGATGACGGTGTTGGCCGCGATCTGGTTTGTCTTCAGGCCCGCCCTCAGGATGAGCCCAAAGAAGGCAAGCCCTAGGTCCGGACGACGTACGCGGCAGCAGCAGTTCATGAGGATGCCGTAGGTGAAGATGGTTGGCGGCGCAACCTGTATGCCGGCTTCTTCTCGGCAGACACGGTTGAAGAGGGTGAGGGCGAGGGCGGGGCCGTCTCTGCAGGCTTCAGAGGGCGTAGCATGGCTGAGGGCGGCAAGGAATCCATCAAGGGAGCGCTCGGGGACCCGAGTGGCCTGCTGAAACAATACGTCGAACAGGTGGTGTGCGTCTCGCGGGCTGAGCGTCCCGGCTCGTACGCGCTCTGTGGCCGCGGCAAAGGCGGCGTGGGGAGACCAGGGTGGTGAGGGCGGCGAGGTGCAGTTGGAGAAGGAGGAGAGGTGGCGGCGGAGGCAGACGCGGGACATGCGCATAGTGGAGCAGTGGCGGAGGTGGATGCTGGACATCAGCGTGATGAAGAGGAGGAGCTGCAGAGGCGCAAGCCGGACGTCGACTAGGTAGAGGAGGAGGAGGAGGAGGAGGAGGGTGATCGGCGGCGGCGGCGGCGGCGGATGCGGGACACTCCGGCGCGTGAGCCGGCGGGGAGGTGCGCGCACAGGACAGGGCGTGTCAGCTGAGCCGTTAGGGCATCTCGCCGTTGGCCCCCAAGAGGGCAAAAATTCGCCCAGGCGGCGGCGCTAAACACGCCTTTGGGCGTGATGCTTGCGTCGCGGCGCCCACGGGTCAAGTAAAAATGGCAAACATGGCGCAAAACGACTCAAAATTAACGCAAACACGGCGAGTTCGTCCAAACTTAAACATATTTTACAAAAAAAAAAAAAAAATTGCCGCGGGCTACTCCCGCCGTCTCTCGCCGCCCGCCTCGCCGCCCGCTGCTGCCCGCCACGCCGTTCTACATGCCGAGGAGGTCAGAACCGCGATGTAGTCGCCGCCGTCGTCGTCGTCGTCGTCGTAAATCGCCGCCGCCGCCGCCGCCGCTTAAGCCTCCGCCGTCCTCGCTTTGCGCACTCCCGGTTGGCGTGGCGGCGGGTTGAAGGTCCGGGCGTCGTCGTCGTCATTGCCGAGATGACGACGCCGTGCTCGCCCTCACGCCCACGCTTGCGGCGGCGATCTCTCGAGGCACGGCAGATGCCGGACCGCTCGTTCGCGAGTAGTCGTCCCGCGCCATCGCAGGCGTCCTCGTCGGAAGCCGCGCGGCTATCTCCTCGTACTCATGGGGAGGGCGGGCTCCGGCCGGCTCGGCGAGGACGAACGGCCGCGGGGCGGCGACGTTGGCGCCGACACGGACGCCGGAGCTGCGGTGCGCTGCCCACCGGCATGTCCTGGGCTCCGGCTGATGGGCGAGGCGAGGCGAGCCACGGACGAAGAGGAGGACCCCGGTCTCCATGCGCCTCGGGGTCGTGAGCTTCCCAGCGTGAAAAGGAAGGGGCGGGGGTAGTCGAGGCGGCGTGTTGCCGCCCTCGATGTACTCGAGGCGGCCTCAACGTCGCCCGCACGCCCGCCCATCGACGCCGCCGGCGGAGTTTTGCTCGCCGGAGGGCACGACGCCGTTGGTGGCCTCGAGCTGCTTTCGGCGTCTGCGGCGGCGGAAGTACGGCTCCACAATGGGCTGTCGGGACGTCTGCGGCCCTCCTCGCCGCCGCGGTAGGTTCGAGCGGATCGCGTGATCTCCGCGACGCCGCGCCGCGCTGCCCGCTGATCCTCACGCCGGCACCGCATGTCCGGCGGGACCGGTACTCGGCCTCGTAAAGGCGAGCCTCGTCTTCATGGAGATGGCGGCGTCCGGCCGTTCGCCGCCGCGCCGCTGGGAAGCGCCGGCCATTGGTTTTGAGCCGAGACGGCGAAGGAGGAGAGGAGAGGAGGAACGACGGCGGCGGGGAAGTGTGAGACGGCCGAGTGCGCCGGGGAGTGGCATATATAGGCCGAGGCGCCGCCCACACGCGTGGCACCGTGCGTACGCGTGGCGGGCGAGGCGAGGGTGAGGGACGCGTCGTCCGACCTTCATCGCCGCCGTGAAGCATCAATGGCGCAGGTGACCGCGCGGCAGCGCGATGCTTTGGCATTGATTCGCCAAGGAAACAAGGCGATGAGGACGACAAAGGGTCGAGAAGTAATCCGTGTCGCCGACGCGTCGGGCCCACGGTTTCTTCGCGCCAAAAAGTTCGCCGGCGCCCGAAGCGCCCCAGCCGCTGGTTCGGCTGGGTCCGCTTGCGTTTTTTCGCCTGGCCGACGTAAAATCGGGCTCTGAGGCGCGACGGGCGTTTTTTTTGCGGCAAAAAAACGCTCGGGAGGCCTTCTTGGGGGCGCGGCTGGAGATGCCCTTAAATGGACACGCAAGTATATGTACATCTTGCTTTTTTTCTTCAATTTTACTGCTTGTTAATCATATCATACAGTGGCAAAAAAAAACGCGTATTTGACCTGAGGACGAAATCAATTCATGATTTGAACTGCTTTTAAAAAAATCACAAACTGACCGTTTTGTGTGGCGCCTGACAGCCGGGCCCTGCACTCCACCATGCAGTGCCTTTGACTTATGCGTCGCACTCCCGGCCAGCACGGCGGCCCGGGGTCAGGCGCGGCCCCACAGCCAGCCGTGCAGCGCCTAAGCCATAGGCGCCACACCTGTAATGTGCAGCGCCTAGCGCTTAGGTGCTGCACAGTGACTTAAGCGCATCGGCCCAACCCTCCCAAGCAGTTCCCTCCTCTCCAGGCAGCTGCTCTCTTGAGAGAGAGAGAGAGAGAGCAGCGGCGGCGCCCCCATCGGATCCCCCCAACATCCCTCTCCGATCTGAAGATTAAATCTGTGGATTCGATCTCCAATCCCTCCTACTAGGTAAACTCGTCCGTTCCCTTTCTTTTCCTCCGTAAATTTGTTGTCATTTTAGAGATTTGTCCAAGATTTGGTGGAACCCTTGATTTGCTTGGTTTGGATCTTTATTTTTCCAAAATTGGGTGTTGTGATGTAGGATGTGTAGTCATAGTGGTACTACCCTAATATATGATTCTTGTTAGTGAAACCTAGATTGTTTAGTTTTTTTAGATATATATGAGATGCCTAGTTTTGTAGATAACTATGAGATGTTGAGTTTTGTAGATATATAGGAGATGTTTAGTTTTTTTAGATATATATGAGATTTTGAGTTTTTCTGAACACACGTGACATAGGAGATATATATGAGAAATTACAATCATTTATCCATTGTGTGAGAAGGAGATGTTGAGATTCTTGTAGTTGAACACATATGAGATGTTTAGTGTATACCGATATTTGAGATGAACTCATATATGTTTATTGTTTGAACTTTGTAAGGATGGTTTGGCTTCTTGACGATGCCTATGACACGCGACACGGGGCCTACATGATGCGCGAGAAGGAGATGGTAATAATGAGTAATCTAAATATTTTACAAATTTGCCTTTAGTTGAAATTGGCATGCCCTAAGATTTGTCATTACTTGTTTTTTGCAGAAGCTTGAACCTCTGAAGATTCGGTATCACGGGGTCTCTGTGTTGGGGAACGTAGTAATTTCAAAAATTTTCCTACGCACACGCAAGATCATGGTGATGTATAGCAACGAGAGGGAGAGTGTTGTCTACGCACCCTCGTGACCCCGGCGAAGCGATCACAACGTAGAGGAAGTAGTCGACGTTCTCCTCGCGATCCGACCGATCCGGCGCCGTTACTCCGGCGCCCCAGTTCTTGACACACGTACAGCTCGATGGCGTCCCTCGTACTCGATCCAGCCGAGTGTCGAGGAGAGTTCCGTCGACCTGACGGCGTGGTGACGATCTTGATGTTTCACGGCGCGAGGCTTCGCCTAAGCTTCATGACGGTATAACCGAGGTGGAATATGGTGGAGGGGGCACCGCACGGCTAAGGAACGATCTCACGATCAACTTGTGTGTTCAAGGTGCCCCCTGCCCCAGTATATAAAGGAGCCGGGGGAGGGGGCCCGGCCAAGCTAGGCGCGCCAAGGAGTCCTACTCCCTCTGGGGGGATTCCCCAAATCCTAGTTGGACTAGGATTCCGGAGGGGAAAGAGAGAGAGGGGCGGCCCCTTCTCCTAGTCCTAGTAGGACTAGGGAAGGGGGGGCCGCCAGCCTTGGGCTGCCCTCCTCCTTTCCACTAAGGCCCATTGAGGCCCATTTACCTCCCGGGGTTTCGTAACCTCCGGTACTCAGATAAATTCCGTTTTACTTGGAACCATTCGAACTCCAAACATAGGCTTCCAATATATCAATCTTTATGTCTCGACCATTCCGAGACTCCTCGTCATGTCCGTGATCACATCCGGGACTCGAACTCCTTGGTACATCAAAATACATAAACTCATAATAACCGCCATCGAAACCTTAAGCGTGCGGACCCTACGGTTCGAGAACAATGTAGACATGACCTAGAACCATTCACGGTCAATAACCAACAGCGGGACCTGGATGCCCATATTGGTTCCTACATATTCTACGAAGATCTTTATCGGTCGGACCGCATAACAACATACGTTGTTCCTTTGTCATCGGTATGTTACTTGCCCGAGATTCGATCGTCGGTATCAATACCTAGTTCAATCTCGTTACGGCAAGTCTCTTTACTCGTTCCGTAATACATCATCTCACAACTAACTCATTAGTTGTAGTGCTTGCAAGGCTTCAGTGATGTGTATTACCGAGAGGGCCCAGAGATACCTCTCCGACTATCGGAGTGACAAAACCTAATCTCAAATACGCCAACCCAACATCTCGCCTTTGGAGACACTGTAGTACTCCTTTATAATCACCCGATTCGTTGTGACGTTTGGTAGCACCAAAGTGTTCCTCCGTAAACGGAGTTGCATAATCTCATAGTTACAGAACATGTATAAGTCATGGATAAAAGCAAGAGCAACATACTAAGCGATCGTGTGCTAAGCTAAGGGAATGGGTCATGTCAATCGATCATTCTACTAATGATGTGACCTCGTTAATCAAATAACAACTCCTTTGTTCATGGTCGAAACATAACCATCTTTGATTAACAAGCTAGTCTAGTAGAGGCATACTAGTGACATGTTGTTTGTTTATGCATTCACACATGTATCATGTTTCCGGTTAATACAATTCTAGCATGAATGATAAACATTTATCATGAAATAAGGAAATAAATAATAACTTTATTATTGCCTCTAGGGCATATTTCCTTCAGCCTCCCACTTGCACTAGAGTCAATAATCTAGATTACACAAGAATGATTCTAACACCCATGGAGTCTTGGTGCTGATCATGTTTTGCTCGTGGAAGAGGCTTAGTCAACGGTGCGCAACATTCAGATCCGTATGTATCTTGCAAATCTCTATGTCTCGATCCGGACTAAGTCCGGATGGAATTGAAGCGTCTCTTGATGTGCTTGGTCCTCTTGTGAAATCTGGATTCCTTCGCTAAGGCAATAGCTCGATATTGTCACGAAGATTTTCATTGGACCCGATGCACTAGGTATGACACCTAGATCGGATATGAACTCCTTCATCCGCACTCCTTCATTAGCTGCTTCGAAGCTGCTATGTATTCCGCTTCACATGTAGATCCCGCCACGACGCTTTGTTTAGAACTGCACCAACCGACAGCTCCTCCGTTTAGTGTAAATCGTATCCGGTCTGCGATTTAGAATCGTCCGGATCGGTGTCAAAGCTTGCATCAACGTAACTGCCACGATGAGCTCTTTGTCACCTCCATATCTGAAAAACATATCCTTAGTCCTTTTCGGGTATTTCAGATGTTCTTGACCGCTGTCCATGATCCACTCTGGATTACTTTGGTACCTCCTGCTAGGCTTATAGCAAGGCACACATCAGTCTGGTACACAAGATTGCATACATGATAGAGCCTATGGCTGAAGCATAGGAACATCTTTCATTTTCTCTCTATCTTCTGCGGTGGTCGGGCATTGAGTCGACTCAACTTCACACCTTGTAACACGTGCAAGAACCCTTTCTTTGCTTGATCCATTTTGAACTTCTTCAAAACTTTGTCAAGGTATGTGCTTTGTGAAAGTCCAATTAAGCGTCTTGATCTATCTCTATAGATCTTAATGCCCAATATGTAAGCAGCTTCACCGAGGTCTTTCATTGAAAAACTCTTATTCAAGTATCCCTTTATGCTATCCGAGAATTCTATATCATTTCCGATCAGCAATATGTCATCCACATATAAGATCGAAAATGCTACTGAGCTCCCACTCACTTTCTTGTAAATCAAAGCTTCTCCAAAAGTCTCACAAACCCAAATGCTTTGATCACACTATCAAAACGTTTATTCCAACTCCGAGATGCTTGCACCAGTCCATATATGGATCATTGGAGCTTGCATACTTTGTTAGCTCCTTTGGATTGATAAAACCTTCGGTTGCATCATATACAACTCTTCTTCCGTAAATCCATTCAGAATGCAGTCTTTACATCCATTTGCCAAATTTCATAATCATAAAATGCGGCAATCGCTAACATGATTCGGACGGACTTAAGCATCGCTTCGGTGAGAAGGTCTCATCGTAGTCAACCCCTTGAACTTGTCGAAACCTTTTGCGACAAGTCGAGCTTTATAGACGATAACATTACCGTCGTCGGTCTTCTTCTTGAAGATCCACTTGTTTTCTATTGCTTGCCTACCCTCGGGCAAGTCAACCAAAGTCCACACTTTGTTTTCATACATGGATCCCATCTCGATTTCATGGCCTCAAGCCATTTTGCGAATCTGGGCTCACCATCGCTTCTTCATAGTTCGTAGGTTCATCATGATCTAGTAGCATGACTTCCGAACAGGATTACCGCACCACTCAGTGCGGATCTTACTCGGTTGATCTACGAGGTTCTGCGATAACTTGATCTGAAGTTTCATGATCAACATCATCGACTTCCTCACTACTTGGCGTAGGTGTCTCAGAAACTGATTTCTGCAACGAACTACTTTCAAGTAAGGGAGAAGGTACTATAACCTCATCAAGTTCCACTTTCCTCCCACTCACTTCTTTCGAGAGAAACTCCTTCTCTAGAAAGGATCCATTCTTAGCAATGAATGTCTTGCCTTCGGATCTGTGATAGAAGGTGTACCCAACTGTTTCCTTTGGGTATCCAATGAAGACACATTTCTCGATTTGGGTTCGAGCTTATCGTTGAAGCTTTTTCACATAAGCATCGCATCCCCAAACTTTAAGAAACGACAACTTTGGTTTCTTGCCAAACCATAGTTCATAAGGTGTCGTCTCAACGGATTTCGACGGTGTTCTATTCAGTGTGAATGCGGCTGTCTCTAGAGCATAACCCCAAAACGATAGCGGTAAATCTGTAAGAGACATCATAGATCGTACCATATCTAGTAAAGTACGATTACGACGTTCGGACACACCATTACGTTGTGGTGTTCCAGGTGGCGTGAGTTGCGAAACTATTCCGCATTGTTTCAAATGTAGACCAAACTCGTAACTCAAATATTCACCTCCACGATCAGATCGTAGAAACTTAATTTTCTTGTTACGATGATTTTCAACTTCACTCTGAAATTCTTTGAACTTTTCAAACGTTTCGGACTTATGTTTCATTAAGTAGATATACCCATATCTCGCTTAAGTCATCTGTGAAGGTGAGAAAATAACGATATCCGCCACGAGCCTCAACATTCATCGGACCACATACATCTGTATGTATGATTTCCAACAAATCTGTTGCTCTCTCCATAGTACCGAGAACGGTGTTCTAGTCATCTTGCCCATGAGGCACGGTTCATAAGTGCCAAGTGATTCATAATCAAGTGACTCCAAAAGTCCATCGAGATGGAGTTTCTTCATGCGCTTTACACGATATGACCTAAACGGCGGTGCCACAAATAAGTTGCACTTTCGTTATCAACTCTGCATCTTTTGGTTTCAACATTATGAATATGTGTATCACTACTATCGAGATTCATCAAAATAGACCATTCCTTAAGGGTGCATGACCATAAAAGATATTACTCATATAAATAGAACAACCATTATTCTCGATTTAAATGAATAACCGTCTCGCATCAAACAAGATCCAGATATAATGTTCATGCTCAACGCAGCACCAAATAACAATTATTTAGGTCTAAAACTAATCCCGAAGGTAGATGTAGAGGTAGCGTGCCGACCGCGATCACATCGACTTTGGAACCATTTCCCACGCGCATCGTCACCTCGTCCTTTGCGAGTTAAGCAATCAGAGTCCTGCTTTGAGTTGCAAATATTAGCAATGTAACCAAGATCAAATACCAGTGCTACTACGAGCTCTAGTAAGGTACACATCAATAACATGTATATCACATATACCTTTGTTCACCTTGCCATCCTTCTTATCCGCCAAATACTTGGGGCAGTTCCGCTTCGGTGACCGATCGCTTGCGGAGAAGCACTCGGCTTCAGGTTTAGGGCCAGACTTGGGTTTCTTCTCTGAGCGACAACTTGCTTGCTGTTCTTCTTGAGACTCCCCTTCTTCTTCCCTTTGCCTTTCTTCTTGAAACTAGTGGTCTTGTTGACCATCAACACTTGATGCTCCTTCTTGATTTCTACCTCCGCAGCCTTTAGCATTGCGAAGAGCTCAGGTATAGTTTTAACCAACCCTTGCATATTATAGTTCATCACGAAGCCTTTGTAGCTTGGTGGCAGTGATTGGAGAATTCTGTCAATGACACAATCATCCGGAAGATTAACTCCCAATTGTGTCAAGTGATTGTAGTACCCGGACATTACGAGTATATGCTCACTAATGTAACTGTTCTCCTCCATCTTGCAGCTATAGAACTTATTGGAGACTTCATATCTCTCAATCCGGGCATTACATTTGGAATATCAACTTCAACTCTGGAACATCTCATATGCTCCATGACGTTCAAAACGTCGTTGAAGTCCCGGTTCTAAGCCGTAAAGCATGGCACACTTGAACTATAGAGTAGTCATCAGCTTTGCTCGCCAGACGCTCATAACATCCGGCGTTGCTCCAAAGAAGAGTTCGTCACCTAGCGGTGCATCCAGACGTAGCTCTTACGTGCAGCAATGAGGATGATCCTCAAATTACGGACCCGATCCGTGTAATTGCTACCATCATCTTTCAACTTTGCTTTCTCAAGGAACGCATTAAAATTCAACGGAACAACAAAGACGAGCCATCTATCTACAATCAAACATAAACAAGCAAGATACTATCGGTACTAAGTTCATGATAAATTTAAGTTCAATTAATCATATTACTTAAGAACTCCCACTTAGAAAAACATCTCTCTAGTCATCTAAGTGATCACGTGATCCAAATCAACTAAACCATAACCGATCATCACGTGAAATGGAGTAGTTTTCAATGGTGAACATCTTATGTTGATCATATCTACTATATGATTCACGCCGACCTTTCGGTCTCCGTGTTCGAGGCCATATCTGCATATGCTAGGCTCGTCAAGTATAACCCGAGTATTCTGCGTGTGCAAAACTGGCTTGCACCCGTTGTAGATGGACGAGAGCTTATCACACCCGATCATCACGTGGTGTGCGGGCACGACGAACTTTGGCAACGGTGCATACTCGGGAGAACACTTCTTGATTATTTAGTGAGAGATCATCTTATAATGCTACCGTCAATCAAAGCAAGATAAGATGCATAAAAGGATAAACATCACATGCAAATCAATATAAGTGATATGATATGGTCATCATCATCTTGTGCTTCACGATCTCCATCTTGCAGCACCACCATGATCACCATCGCCACCGGCGTGACACCTTGATCTCCATCGCAGCATCGTTGTCGTCTCGCCAAACTTATGCTACTACGACTATCGCTACCGCTTAGTGATAAAGTAAAGCATTACGAGCGATTGCATTGCATACAATAAAGCGACAACCATATGGCTCCTGCCAGATTGCCGATAACCGGTTACAAAACATGATCATCTCATACAATAAAATATAGCATCACGTCTTGACCATATCACATCACAACATGCCCTGCAAAAACAAGTTAGGCGTCCTCTACTTTGTTGTTGCAAATTTTACGTGGCTGCTACGGGCTTAAGCAAGAACCAGTCTCACCTACGCATCAAAACCACAACGATACTTCGTCAAATAGACTCCGTTTAACCTTCTCAAGGACCGGGCGTAGCCACACTCAGTTCAACTAAAGTGAGAGAGACAGCACCCACCAGTCACCTTTAAGCAACGAGTGCTCGCAGCGGTGAAACCAGTCTCGCGTAAGCGTCTGGCGTAATGTCGGTGCAGGCCGCTTCATCTCACAATACCGCTGAACCAAAGTATGACATGCTGGTAGGTAGTATGACTTGTATCGCCCACAACTCACTTGTGTTCTACTCGTGCAAAACATCAAACCATAGAAAAACCTAGGCTCGATGCCACTGTTGGGGAACGTAGTAATTTCAAAAATTTTCCTCGCACACGCAAGATCATGGTGATGTATAGCAACGAGAGGGAGAGTGTTGTCTCGTACCCTCGTAGACCCGGCGAAGCGATCACAACGTAGAGGAAGTAGTCGACGTTCTCCTCGCGATCCGACCGATCCGGCGCCGTTACTCCGGCGCCCGAGTTCTTGACACACGTACAGCTCGATGGCGTCCCTCGTACTCGATCCAGCCGAGTGTCGAGGGAGAGTTCCACGGACGACGGCGTGGTGGCGATCTTGATGTTTCACGGTGGCAGGCTTCGCCTAAGCTTCATGACGGTATAACCGAGGTGGAATATGGTGGAGGGGCACCGACACGGCTAAGGAACGATCTCACGATCAACTTGTGTGTTCCAGGTGCCCCCTGCCCCGTATATAAAGGAGCAGGGGGAGGGGCCGCCGGCCAAGCTAGGCGCGCCAAGGAGTCCTACTCCTCTGGGAGTAGGATTCCCCAAATCCTAGTTGGACTAGGATTCCTGAGAGGAAAGAGAGAGGGGCGGCCCCTTCTCCTAGTCCTAGTAGGACTAGGGAAGGGGGGGCGCGCCAGCCTTGGGCTGCCCTCCTCCTTTCCACTAAGGCCCATTGAGGCCCATTTACCTCCGGGGGTTTCGGTAACCTCCGGTACTCCGGTAAATTCCGTTTTAGCGAACCATTCCAACTCCAAACATAGGCTTCCAATATATCAATCTTTATGTCTCGACCATTCCGAGACTCCTCGTCATGTCCGTGATCACATCCGGACTCGAACTCCTTCGGTACATCAAAATACATAAACTCATAATAACCGCCATCGAAACCTTAAGCGTGCGGACCCTACGGTTCGAGAACAATGTAGACATGACCTAGAACCATTCACGGTCAATAACCAACAGCGGACCTGGATGCCCATATTGGTTCCTACATATTCTACAAAGATCTTTATCGGTCGGACCGCATAACAACATACGTTGTTCCCTTTGTCATCGGTATGTTACTTGCCCGAGATTCGATCGTCGGTATCCAATACCTAGTTCAATCTCGTTACGCAAGTCTCTTTACTCGTTCCGTAATACATCATCTCACAACTAACTCATTAGTTGTAGTGCTTGCAAGGCTTCATGATGTGTATTACCGAGAGGGCCCAGAGATACCTCTCCGACTATCGGAGTGACAAAACCTAATCTCGAAATCGCCAACCCAACATCTCGCTTTTGGAGACACCTGTAGTACTCCTTTATAATCACCCGATTCGTTGTGGCGTTTGGTAGCACCAAAGTGTTCCTCCGTAAACGGAGTTGCATAATCTCATAGTTACAGAACATGTATAAGTCATGGATAAAAGCAGTAGCAACATACTAAACGATCGTGTGCTAAGCTAAGGGAATGGGTCATGTCAATCAGATCATTCTACTAATGATGTGACCTCGTTAATCAAATAACAACTCCTTTGTTCATGGTCAGGAAACATAACCATCTTTGATTAACAAGCTAGTCTAGTAGAGGCATACTAGTGACATGTTGTTTGTTTATGCATTCACACATGTATCATGTTTCCGGTTAATACAATTCTAGCATGAATGATAAACATTTATCATGAAATAAGGAAATAAATAATAACTTTATTATTGCCTCTAGGGCATATTTCCTTCACTCTGGTCCTGCCATACCCTACGATGAGCAGTACACATCCTACATCCAGCAGGCAGGACTCCTCCCGTGGATTTAGTTGGTCAGCCGGTCCATGCCAAAACCTCAACGCTACACTGGTGTCCTCTCTTGCTGATCGGTGGAGGCCGGAGACGCACAGTTTCCATCTTCGGACTTGGGAGATGACTGTCGGAGTAATGGGCCACAGGTAGGCTAACCCGACTCCCAGAACCTTTCAAGACATCGGGGCAGACTGCGCCCCTCAAGTATCTACGGCGACTCCAAGATGGCCGAGTCCCAGAGGCGACTCCCATTCAAGCCGAGTCCAGGAGGCGACTCCAAGATGGTCGAGTCCCAGAGGCGACTCCCATCCAGGCCGAGTCCCAGAAGCGCCTCCGATGAAGCCGACTGTGGGAAGTTAGCCCACGACTTCCAACCACCCCGATAATTAAAGGCGGGCATGGCCACAGTGCACCGTACCTGCGGAGATCTCCGCCCGGTGCGGCACTGTCGCCATGCCAGCCCTGACATCAGCCCTTGGGGCGGGGCCCTGTGCCCACGACGCCTTGTCTGTACGACCCGAAGATGGCGGGACCTACCAGTCAGCGAGAGTATTGAAGACGGCGGGAATGCCGAGAGTCGGACCCGTTGGGAGTCGGCCCCCTGGAGTCGGCCGGCCCCTCCCACGGGCCCCACATGCCATTAACGGATCTGCGACGGAATGGCCACGGTGATCGCCACGCCGTGGCGCTGCTGCTGTTACCATGACCCACTGACCAAGCCCGCGTCATTAGAAGCATGGCTACAGTAATCTGCAGCCGGCAGGACCCGCCCGCGGCGGACACGGGCTGACGCCCTCGTACCATGCCAGTCGGCGGGACCCACCAGTCGACGGGACCCACCAGTCGACGGGACCCACCAGTCGGCGGGTCCCAGGAGTCGGTGGAGAAGACGACACCTGAGAGACAGACGGCTGGGACCCGCGCCCAGCCGGTTTACCATTGTAACCCTGGGGGTAGGCCTATATAAACCCCCAGGGCACCCATGCAAAGGGTTCGCATCCATAGACATTAGATAGACCACATAGAAGGGAGAGAGCTAGCCGTGCCCTCTCCTTGTTGGGGAACGTAGTAATTTCAAAAAATTTCCTACGCACACGCAAGATCATGGTGATGGCATAGCAACGAGAGGGGAGAGTGTTGTCCACGTACCCTCGTAGACCGTAAGCGGAAGCGTTATGACTACGCGGTTGATGTAGTCGTACGTCTTCACAATCCAACCGATCCAAGCACCGAACGTACGGCACCTCCGAGTTCAGCACACGTTCAGCTCGATGACGATCCCCGGGCTCCGATCCAGCAAAGCTTCGGGGATGAGTTCCACAAGACCTGACGGCGTGGTGACGATGATGATGTTCTACCGGCGCAGGGCTTCGCCTAAACTCCGCGACGATATGACCGAGGTGGAATATGGTGGAGGGGGGCACCGCACACGGCTAAGGATCAATCCGTAGATCAACTTGTGTGTCATGGGGTGCCCCTGCCCCCGTATATAAAGGATTAAGGGGGAGGAGGCGGCCGGCCAAGGGAGGGCGCGCCAGGGAGGAGTCCTACTCCCACCAGGAGTAGGATTCCCTCCTTTCCTAGTCCAACTAGGAGACCTTCCATGTAGTAGGAGTAGGAGAGAAGGAAAGGGAAGAGAGAAGGGAAGGAAGGAGGGGGTGCGGCCCCTCCCCCTAGTCCAATTCGGACTAGGCCTTGGGGGGCGCGCGGCCTGCCCTAGGCAGCCCCTCTCTCTTTCCCGTATGGCTCATAAGGCCCAATACTTCTCCCCGGCGAATTCCCATAACTCTCTGGTACTCCGATAAATACCCGAATCACTCGGAACCTTTCCGAACTCAGAATATAGTCGTCCAATATATCGATCTTTACGTCTCGACCATTTCGAGACTCCTCGTCATGTCCCCGATCTCATCTGGGACTCCGAACTCCTTCGGTACATCAAAACTTATAAACTCATAATAAAACTGTCATCGTAACGTTAAGCGTGCGGACCCTACGGGTTCGAGAACTATGTAGACATGACCTAGAACTATTCTTGGTCAATAACCATAGCGGAACCTGGATGCCCATATTGGCTCCTACATATTCTACAAAGATCTTTATCGGTCAAACCGCATAACAACATACATTGTTCCCTTTGTCATCGGTATGTTACTTGCCCTAGATTCGATCGTCGGTATCCAATACCTAGTTCAATCTCGTTACCGGCAAGTCTCTTTACTCGTTACGTAATGCATCATTCCGTAACTAACTCATTAGCTACATTGCTTGCAAGGCTTATAGTGACGTACATTACCGAGAGGGCCCAGAGATACCTCTCCGACAATCGGAGTGACAAAACCTAATCTCAAATCGCCAACCCAACATGTACCTTTGGAGACACCTGTAGTACTCCTTTATAATCACCCGATTCGTTGTGACGTTTGGTAGCACCAAAGTGTTCCTTGATGGCGGAGTTGCATAATCTCATAGTTATAGGAACATGTATAAGTCATGAAGAAAGCAATAGCAACATACTAAACGATCAAGTGCTAGGCTAACGGAATGGGTCATGTCAATCACATCATTCTCCTAATGATGTGATCCCGTTAGTCAAATGACAACTCTTTTGTCCATGGCTAGGAAACATAACCATCTTTGATAAACGAGCTAGTCAAGTAGAGGCATACTAGTGACACTATGTTTGTCTATGTATTCACACATGTATTATGTTTCCGGTTAATACAATTCTAGCATGAATAATAAACATTTATCATGATATAAGGAAATAAACAATAACTTTATTATGGCCTCTAGGGCATATTTCCTTCAGTCTCCCACTTGCACTAGAGTCAATAATCTAGTTCACATCGCCATGTGATTTAACACCAATATTCACATGTGTATGTGATTAATACCCATAGTTCACATCATCATGTGATCAACACCCAAAGGGTTTACTAGAGTCAATAATCTAGTTCACATTGCTATGTGATTAACACCCAAAGAGTACTAAGGTATGATCATGTTTTGCTTGTGAGAGAAGTTTAGTCAATGGGTCTGTCATATTCAGAGCCGTATGTATTTTGCAAATATTCTATGTCTACAATGCTTTGCACGGAGCTACTCTAGCTAATTGCTCCCACTTTCAATATGTATCCAGATTGAGACTTAGAGTCATCTGGATTGGTGTAAAAGTTTGCACCGATGTAACTTTTACAACGAACTCTTTTATCACCTCCATAATCGAGAAACATCTCCTTAGTCCTCACTAAGGATATTCTTTATCGCTGTCCAGTGATCTACTATTAGATCAAAATTGTATTCCTTTGCCAAACTCAGAGCAAGGTATACAATATGTCTGGTTCACAGCATAGCATACTTTACAGAACCTATGATTGAGGCATAGGGAATGACTTTTTCATTCTCTTTCTATTTTCTGCCATGGTCGGGTCTTGAGTCTTACTCAACTTCACACCTTTGCAACACATGCAAGAACTCTTTCTTTGACTGTTCCATTTTGAACTACTTCAAAATCTTGTCAAGGTATGTACTCATTGAAAATCTTATCAAGCGTCTTGATCTATCTAAATAGATCTTGATGCTCAATATGTAAGTAGCTTTACCGAGGTCTTTCTTTTAAAGAACTCATTTCAAACACTCCTTTATGCTTTGCAGAATAATTCTACATTATTTCTGATCAACAATATGTCATTCATATATACTTATCGAAATGTCTTTGTAGTGCTCCCACTCACTTTCTTGTAAATACAAGGCTTCACCGTAAGTCCAGATAAAACTATATGCTTTGATCAACTTATCAAAGCGTATATTCCAACTCTGAGATGCTTGCACCAGTCCATAGATGGATTGCTAGAGCTTGCACATTTTGTTAGCACCTTTAGGATTGACAAAACCTTCTGATTGCATCATATACAACTCTTCTTTAAGAAATCCATTAAGGAATGTAGTTTTGACATCCATTTGCCAGATTTCATAAAATGTGGCAATTGCTAACATGATTCGGACAGACTTAAGCATCACTACAGTTGAGAAAATCTCATTGTAGTCAACACCTTGAACTTGTCAAAAACCTTTTTGTGACAAGTCGAGCTTTGTAGATAGTAACACTACTATCAATGTCCGTCTTCCTCTTGAAGATCCATTTATTTTCTATGGCTTGCCGATCATTGGGCAAGTCCACCAAAGTCCACACTTTGTTCTCATACATGGATCATATCTCAGATTTTATGGCCTCAAGCCATTTCGCGGAATCTGGGCTCATCATCGCTTCCTCATAGTTCGTAGGTTCATCATGGTCTAGTAACATGACTTCCAGAACAGTATTATCGTACTACTCTGGTGTGGACTGTACTTTGGAAGACCTACGAGGTTCTGTAGTAACCTGATCTGAAGTTTCATGATCATCATCATTAGCATCCTCACTAATTGGTCTAGGAATCACTGGAACTGATTTCAGTGATGAATCTATTTTCCAATTTGGGAGAAGGTACAATTACCTCATCAAGTTCTACTTTCCTCCCACTCACTTCTTTCGAGAGAAACTCCTTCTCTAGAAAGGATCCATTTTTAGCAACGAATATCTTGCCTTCGGATCTGTGATAGAAGGTGTACCCAACAGTTTTCTTTGGGTATTCTATGAAGATGCACTTCTCCGATTTGGGTTTGAGCTTATCAGGATGAAACTTTTTCACATAAGCATCGTAGCCCCAAACTTTAAGAAACGACAACTTGGGTTTCTTGCTAAACCGCAGTTCATATGGTGTCGTCTCAACGGATTTAGAGGGTGCCCTTTTAACGTGAATGCAGCTGTCTCTAATGCATAACCCCAAAACGATAATGGTAAATCAATAAGAGACATCATAGATTGTACCATATCTAGTAAAGTACGATTACGACGTTCGGACACACCATTACATTGTGGTGTTCCAGGTGGCGTGAGTTTGTGAAACTATTCCACATTGTTTTAATTGAAGACCAAACTCATAACTCAAATATTTGTCTCCACGATCAGATCGTAGAAACTTTATTTTTCTTGTTATGATGATTTTCCACTTCACTCTGAAATTCTTTGAACCTTTCAACTATTTCAGACCTATGTTTCATCAAGTAGATATACCCATATCTGCTCAAATCATCTTGTGAAGGTCAGAAAATAACGATACTTGCCACGAGTATCAACACTCATTGGATCGCATGCATCGGTATGTATTATTTCCAATAAATCAGTAGCTTGTTCCATTGTTCCGAAGAACGGAGTTTTAGTTATCTTGCCCAAAAAGCACGGTTCGCAAGCATCAAATGATTCATAACCAAGTGATTCCGAAAATCCATCTTTATGGAGTTTCTTCATGCGCTTTACACCGATATGACCCAAACGGCAGTGCCACAAATAAGTTGCACTATCATTATTAACTTTGCATCTTTTGGCATCAATATTATGAATATGTGTATCACTACGATCGAGATCCAACAAACTATTTTCATTGGGTGTATGACCATTGAAGGTTTTATTCATGTAAACAGAACAACAATTATTCTCTGATTTTAAATGAATAATCGTTTTGCAATAAACATGATCAAATCATATTCATGCTCAATGCAAACGCCAAATAACATTTATTTAGGTTTAACACTAATCCCAAAAGTATAGGGAGTGTGCGATGATGATCATATCAATCTTGGGACTACTTCCAACACTCATCGTCACTTCCCCTTCAACTAGTCTCTGTTTATTCTGTAACTCCTGTTTCGAGTTACTAATTTTAGCAACCGAACAAGTATCAAATACTCAGGGGCTACTATAAGCACTAGTAAGGCACACATCAATAATCTGTATATCAAATATACCCTTGTTCACTTTGCCATCCTTCTTATCCACCAAATATTCAAGGCATTTCCGCTTCCAGTGACCATTTCCTTTACAGTGTAAGCACTCAGTTTCAGGCTTTGGTCCAGCTTTGGTCTTCTTCATGGGAGTGAAAACTTGTTTGCCATTCTACTTGAAGTTTCCCTTTCTTTCCCTTTGCCCTTTTCTTGAAACTAGTGGTCTTGTCAACCATCAACACTTGATGCTCTTTCTTGATTTCTACCTTCGTCGATTTCAACATCACGAAGAGCTCGGGAATCGTTTTCGTCATCCCTTGCATACTATAGTTCATCACAAAGTTCTACTAACTTGGTGATGGTGACTAGAGAACTCTGTCAATCACTATCTTATCTGCAAGATTAACTCCCACTTGATTCAAGCGATTGAAGTACCCAGACAATCTAAGCACATGCTCACTAGTTGAGCGATTCTCCTCCATCTTTTAGCTATAGAACTTGTTGGAGACTTCATATCTCTCAACTCGGGTATTTGCTTGAAATATTAACATCAATTCCTGGAACATCTCATATGGTCCATGACGTTCAAAACATCTTTGAAGTCCCGATTCTAAGCCGTTAAGCATGGTGCACTAAACTATCAAGTAGTCATCATATTGAGCTAGCCAAACGTTCATAACGTCTGCAACTGCTCCTGCAATAGGTTTGTCACCTAGCGGTGCATTAAGGACATAATTATTCTGTGCAGCAATTGAAGGAAATATGCCCTAGAGGCAATAATAAAGTTATTATTTATTTCCTCATATCATGATAAATGTTTATCATTCATGCTAGAATTGTATTAACTGGAAACATGATACATGTGTGAATGCATAGACAAAACAAGATGTCACTAGTATGCCTCTACTAAACTAGCTTGTTAATCAAAGATGGTTATGTTTCCTAATCATGAACAAGGAGTTGTTATTTGATTAACAAGGTCACATCATTAGTTGAATGATCTGATTGACATGACCCATTCCATTAGCTTAGCACACGATTGTTTAGTATGTTGCTACTGCTTTTATCCATGACTTATACATGTTCCTGTAACTATGAGATTATGCAACTCCGTTTACGGGAGGAACACTTTGGTGCTACCAAACGTCACAACGTAATCGGGTGATTATAAAGGAGTACTACGAGTGTCTCCAAAGGCGATGTTGGGTTGGCGTATTTGAGATTAGGTTTTGTCACTCCGATTGTCGGAGAGGTATCTCTGGCCCTCTCGGTAATGCACATCATCAAGCCTTGCAAGCAATACAACTAATGAGTTAGCTGTGAGATGATGTATTACGGAACGAGTAAAGAGACTTGCGTAACGAGATTGAACTAGGTATTGGATACCGACGATCGAATCTCGGGCAGTAACGCATCGATGACAAAGGAACAACGTATGTTGTTATGCGGTCTGACCGACAAAGATCTTCGTAGAATATGTAGGAACCAATATGGGCATCCAGGTCCCGCTATTGGTTATTGACCGTGAATAGTTCTAGGTCATGTCTACATTGTTCTCGAACCGTAGGGTCCGCACGCTTAAGGTTTCGATGACAGTTATTATGAGTTTATGAGTTTTGATGTACCGAAGAAGTTGAGTCCGGATGTGATCACGGACATGACGAGGAGTCTCGAAATGGTCGAGACATAAAGATTGATATATTGGAAGCCTATGTTTGGAGTTGGAATGGTTCGGTAAAACAGAATTTACCGGATACTGGAGGTTACGGAACCCCGGGGGTAAATGGGCCTCGGTGGGCCTCGAGGGAGAAGAGGAGGGCCGGCCAGAGGTGGCGCGCGCCCTCTCCCCCAGTCCGAATAGGACAAGGAGGGGGGCGCCCCTCTCCTCTCCCCCTCCCCCAACTAGGAAGGGGGGAGTCCTACTCCGGTGGGAGTAGGACTCCTCCCGCCGCCTCTCTCTAGGCCGGCCGGCCTCCCCCTCCCTCCTTTATATCTCTGGGCAGGGGGCACCCTAGAACACACAAGTTTGATCTACGGATCGTTCCTTAGCCGTGTCTGGTGCCCCCTCCACCATATTCCACCTCGGTCATATCGTCAAAGCTTAGGCGAAGCTCTGCTGCCGTAGAACATCAAGATCGTCACCACGCCGTCGTCGACGAACTCTCCTCGACACTCGGCTGGATCGGAGTACGGGGACGTCATCGAGCTGTCGTGTGTCAAGAACTCGGGGCGTCGAGTAACGGCGCCGGATCGGTCGGATCGCGAGGAGAACGTCGACTACTTCCTCTACGTTGTGATCGCTTCGCTTGGTCTCTCGAGGGCGTGGACAACACTCTCCCTCTCATTGCTATACATCACCATGATCTTGCGTGTGCGTGGGAAATTTTTGAAATTACTCGTTACCCAACAAAGGGTATCGAGCCTTGGTTTTTCTATGGTTTGATGTTTTGCACGAGTAGAACACAAGTGAGTTGTGGGCGATACAAGTCATACTACCTACCAGCATGTCATACTTTGGTTCAGCGGTATTGTGAGATGAAGCGGCCCGGACCGACATTACGCGTGACGCTTCGCGAGACTGGTTTCACCGCTCGAGCACTCGTTGCTTAAAGGTGACCAAGGGTGTCTGTCTCTCTCACTTTAGTTGAACCGAGTGTGGCTACGCCGGTCCTTGAGAAGGTTAAAACGGAGTCTATTTGACGAAGTATCGTTGTGGTTTTGATGCGTAGGTGAGACTGGTTCTTGCTTAAGCCCGTAGCAGCCACGTAAAATTTGCAACAACAAAGTAGAGGACATCTAACTTGTTTTTGCAGGGCATGTTGTGATGTGATATGGTCAAGACGTGATGCTATATTTTATTGTATGAGATGATCATGTTTTGTAACCGAAGTTATCGGCAACTGGCTGGAGCCATATGGTTGTCGCTTTATTGTATGCAATGCAATGCATACTGTAATGCTTTACTTTATCACTAAGCGGTAGCGATAGTCGTAGAAGCATAAGTTTGGCGAGACGACAACGATGCTACGATGAAGATCAAGGTGTCGCGCGGTGACGATGGTGATCATGGTGGTGCTGCAAGATGGAGATCATGAAGCACAAGATGATGATGACCATATCATATCACTTATATTGATTTGCATGTGATGTTTATCCTTTTATGCATCTTATCTTGCTTTGATTGACGGTAGCATTATAAGATGATCTCTCACTAAATTATCAAGAAGTGTTCTCCCGAGTATGCACCGCTGCCAAAGTTAAATCGTGCCCGGACACCACGTGATGATCGGGTGTGATAAGCTCTCGTCCATCTACAACGGGTGCAAGCCAGTTTTGCACACGAGAATACTCGGGTTATACTTGACGAGCCTAGCATATGCAGATATGGCCTCGGAACACGGAGACCGAAAGGTCGGCGTGAATCATATAGTAGATATGATCAACATAAGATGTTCACCATTGAAAACTACTCCATTTCACGTGATGATCGGTTATGGTTTAGTTGATTTGGATCACGTGATCACTTGGATGACTAGAGAGATGTCTTTACGAGTGGGAGTTCTTAAGTAATATGATTAATTGAACTTAAATTTATCATGAACTTAGTCCCGGTAGTATTTTGCAAATTATGTTGTAGATCAATAGCTCACGTTGTTGCTTTCATATGTTTGTTTTGATATGTTCCTAGAAAATTGTGTTGAAAAATGTTAGTAGCAATGATGCGGATTCGATTCGTGATCGGAGGTTTACCCTCATTGCTGCACGTAAGATTATGTCCTTAATGCACCGCTAGGTGATGGACCTATTGCGAGAGCGGATGCAAACGTTATGAGCGTTTGGCTAGCTCAATATGATGACTACTTGATAGTTTAAGTGCACCATGCTTAACAGCTTAGAATCGGGACTTCAAAGATGTTTTGAACATCATGGACCATATGAGATGTTCCAGAATTGAAGTTAATATTTCAAGAAAATACCGAGTTGAGAGATATGAAGTCTCCAACAAGTTCTATAGCTAAAAAATGGAGGAGAATCGCTCAACTAGTGAGCATGTGCTCAGATTATGCAGGTACTACAATCGCTTGAATCAAGTGGGAGTTAATCTTCCAGATAAGATAGTGATTGACAGAATTCTCTAGTCACCATCACCATGTTAGTAGAACTTCGTGATGAACTATAGTATGCAAGGGATGCTGAAAATGATTCCCGAGTTTTTCATGATGATGAAATCGATGAAGGTAGAAATCAAGAAAAAACATCAAGTGTTGATGGTTAACAAGACCACTAGTTTCAAGAAAAGGGCAAAGGGATAGAAGGGAACTTCAAGAAGAACGGCAAGCAAGTTGTTGCTCAAGTGAAGAAGCCCAAGTCTGGACCTAAGCACGAGACTAAGTGCTTCTACTTGCAAAGGGACTGGTCCTTTGGGCGTAACTACCCCAAGTATTTGGCGGATAAGAAGGATGGCAAAGTAAACAAAGGTATATTTGATATACATGTTATTGATGTGTACTTTACTAGTGTTTATAGCAACCCCTCGGTATTTGGTACTGGATCAGTTGCTAAGAGTAGTAACTCGAAACAGGAGTTGCAGAATAAAACTAGTTAAGGGTGAAGTGACGATGTGTGTTGAAAGTAGTTTCAAAATTGATATGATCATCATCACACACTCCCTATACTTTCGGGATAAGTGTTGAACCTAAATAAATGTTATTTGGTGTTTGCGTTGAGCATGAATATGATTTGATCGTGTTTATTGCAAAACAGTTATTCATTTAAGTAAGAGAATAAACTGTTGTTCTGTTTACATGAATAAAACCTTATATGGTTACACGCCCAATGAAAATGGTTCATTGGATCTCGATCGTAGTGATACACATATTCATAATATTGAAACCAAAAGATGCAAAGTTAATAATGATAGTGCAACTTATTTGTGGCACTGCCGTTTAGGTCATATTGGTGTAAAGCGCATGAAGAAACTCCATGATGATGGGATTTTGGAATCACTTGATTATGAATCACTTGATGCTTGCGAACCGTGCCTTTTGGGCAAGATGACTAAAACTCCATTCTCCGGAACAATGGAACAAGCTACTGACTTATTGGAAATAATACATACCGATGTATGCAATCCAATGAGTGTTAATGCTCGTGGCAAGTATCATTATTTTCTGACCTTCACAGATGATTTGAGCAGATATGGGTATATCTACTTGATGAAACATAAGTCTGAAATAGTTGAAAGGTTCAAAGAATTTCAGAGTGAAGTGGAAAAATCATCGTGACAAGAAAATAAGGTTTCTACGATCGATCGCGGAGACAAATATTTGAGTTCTGAGTTTGGTCTTCAATTAAAACAATGTGGAATAGTTTCACAAATTCATGCCACAGAACACCACATCATAATGGTGTGTCCGAACGTCATAACCGTACTTTATTGGATATAGTACAATCTATGATGTTTCTTACCGATTTACCAATATCGTTTTGGGATCATGCATTAGAGACAGCTGCATTCACGTTAAATAGGGCACCATCTAAATCCGTTGAGACGACACTATATGAACTGTGGTTTAGCAAGAAACCAAAGTTGTCGTTTCTTAAAGTTTGGGGCTGCGATGCTTATGTGAAAAAGTTTCATCCTGATAAGCTCAAACCCAAATCGGAGAAGTGCATCTTCATAGAATACCCAAAGGAAATTGTTGGGTACACCTTCTATCACAGATCCGAAGGCAAAACATTCGTTGCTAAGAATGGATCCTTTCTAGAGAAGGAGTTTCTCTCGAAAGAAGTGAGTGGGAGGAAAGTAGAACTTGATGAGGTAATTGTACCTTCTCCCTTACTTGAAAGTAGTTCATCGCAAAATCAGTTTACGAGACACCTACACCAAGTAGTGAGGAAGTTGATGATGTTGATCATGAAACTTCAGATCAAGTTACTACAGAACCACGTCAATCAACGAGTAAGATCCGCACTGAGTGGTACGGTAATCCTGTTCGAAATCATGCTACTAGATCATGATGAACCTACGAACTATGAAGAAGCGATGGTGAGCCCAGATTCCGCAAAATGGCTTGAGGCCATGAAATCTGAGATGGGATCCATGTATGAAAACAAAGTATGGACTTTGGTTGACTTGCCCGAGGGTCGGCAAGCAATAGAAAATAAATGGATCTTCAAGAGGAAGACGGACGCTGATAGTAGTGTTACTATCTACAAAGCTCGACTTGTCGCAAAAAGGTTTTTTGACAAGTTCAAGGTGTTGACTACAATGAGATTTTCTCAACTGTAGCGATGCTTAAGTCTGTCCGAATCATGTTAGCAAATGCCACAATTTATGAAATTTGGCAAATGGATGTAAAAACTGCATTCCTGAATGGGTTTTAGGAGGAAGAGTTGTATATGATGCAACCGAAGGTTTTATCGATCCAAAGGAGCTAACAAAGTGTGCAAACTCCAGCGATCCATCTATGGACTGGTGCAAGCATCTCGAGTTGGAATATACGCTTTGATGAGTTGATCAAAGCATATAGTTTTATCTGAGACTTACGGTGAAGCTTGTATTTATTAGAAAGTGAGTGGGAGCACTACAGACATTTCGATAAGTATATGTGAATGACATATTGTGGATCAGAAATAATGTAGAATTATTCTGCAAAGCATAAAGGAGTGTTTGAAAGGAGTTTTTCAAAGAAAGACCTCGGTGAAATTGCTTACATATTGAGCATCAAGATCTATAGAGATAGTTCAAGACGCTTGATAAGTTTTTTCAATGAGTACATACCTTGACAAGATTTTGAAGTAGTTCAAAATGGAACAGTCAAAGAAAGAGTTCTTGCCTATGTTACAAGGTGTGAAATTGAGTAAGACTCAAAACCCGACCACGGCAGAAGATAGAAAGAGAATGAAAGTCATTCCCTATGCCTTGGCCATAGGTTCTATAAAGTATGCCATGCTGTGTACCGATCTATTGTATACCCTGCACCGAGTTTGGCAAGGAGTACAATAGTGATCTAGGAGTAGATCACTAGACAGCGGTCAAAATTATCCTTAGTGGAATAAGGATATGTTTCTCGATTATGGAAGTGACAAAATGTTCGTCGTAAAGGGTTACGTCGATGCAAGTTTTTGACACCGATCTAGATGATTCTAAGTCTCGATCTAGATACATATTGAAAGTGGGAGCAATTAGCTAAAGTAGCTCCGTGCAGAGCATTGTAGACATAGAAAATTGCAAAATACATAACGGATCTGAATGTGAAAGACCCGTTAACTAAGATTCTCTCACAAGCAAAACATGATCACACCTTAGTACTCTTTGGGTGTTAATCACATAGCAATGTGAACTAGATTACTGAATCTAGTAAACCCTTTGGGTGTTGGTCACATGGCGATGTGAACTATGGGTGTTAATCACATGATGATGCGAACTATCGATGTTAATCACATGGTGATGTGATCTAGATTATTGACTCTAGTGCAAGTGGGAGACTGAAGGAAATATGCCCTAGAGGCAATAATAAAGTTATTATTTATTTCCTCATATCATGATAAATGTTTATCATTCATGCTAGAATTGTATTAACCGGAAACATGATACATGTGTGAATGCATAGACAAAACAAGATGTCACTAGTATGCCTCTACTAAACTAGCTTGTTAATCAAAGATGGTTATGTTTCCTAATCATGAACAAGGAGTTGTTATTTGATTAACAAGGTCACATCATTAGTTGAATGATCTGATTGACATGACCCATTCCATTAGCTTAGCACACGATCGTTTAGTATGTTGCTACTGCTTTTATCCATGACTTATACATGTTCCTGTAACTATGAGATTATGCAACTCCGTTTACGGAGGAACACTTTGGGTGCTACCAAACGTCACAACGTAATCGGGTGATTATAAAGGAGTACTACAGTGTCTCCAAAGGCGATGTTGGGTTGGCGTATTTGAGATTAGGTTTTGTCACTCCGATTGTCGGAGAGGTATCTCTGGGCCCTCTCGGTAATGCACATCATCAAGCCTTGCAAGCAATACAACTAATGAGTTAGCTGTGAGATGATGTATTACGGAACGAGTAAAGAGACTTGCGGTAACGAGATTGAACTAGGTATTGGATACCGACGATCGAATCTCGGCGCAAGTAACATATCCGATGACAAAGGAACAACGTATGTTGTTATGCGGTCCGACCGACAAAGATCTTCGTAGAATATGTAGGAACCAATATGGGCATCCAGGTCCGCTATTGGTTATTGACCGTGAATAGTTCTAGGTCATGTCTACATTGTTCTCGAACCGTAGGGTCCGCACGCTTAAGGTTTCGATGGCGCTTATTATGAGTTTATGAGTTTTGATGTACGAAGAAGTTGAGTCCCGGATGTGATCACGGACATGACGAGGAGTCTCGAAATGGTCGAGACATAAAGATTGATATATTGGAAGCCTATGTTTGGAGTTCGGAATGGTTCCGGCGAAAACAGGAATTTACGGAGTACCGGAGGTTACGGAACCCCGGGGTAAATGGGCCTCGGTGGGCCTCGAGGGAGAAGAGGAGGGCCGGCAGAGGTGGTGGCGCGCCTCTCCCCCCCAGTCCGAATAGGACAAGGAGGGGGGCGGCGCCCCTCTTCTTCCCTCCCCCAACTAGGAAGGGGGAGTCCTACTCGGTGGGAGTAGGACTCCTCAGCCCTCTCTCTAGGCGGCCGGCCTCCCCCCCCCTCCTTTATATCACGGGGCAGGGGGCACCCTAGAACACACAAGTTTGATCTACGGATCGTTCCTTAGCCGTGTCGGTGCCCCCTCCACCATATTCCACCTCGGTCATATCGTCACGAAGCTTAGGCGAAGCTCTGCGCGATAGAACATCAAGATCGTCACCACGCCGTCTTGACGGAACTCTCCCTCGACACTCGGCTGGATCGGAGTCGAGGGACGTCATCGAGCTGTCGTGTGTCAAGAACTCGGGCGTCGAGTAACGGCGCGGGATCGGTCGGATCGCGAGGAGAACGCGTCGACTACTTCCTCTACGTTGTGATCGCTTCGCTTCGGGTCTACGAGGGTACGTGGACAACACTCTCCCCTCTCGTTGCTATACATCACCATGATCTTGCGTGTGCGTAGGAAATTTTTTGAAATTACTACGTTACCCAACAGCAATGAGGATAAACCTCAGATCACGGATCCAATCCGCATCATTGCTACTAACATTTTTCAACACAATTTTCTCTAGGAACATATCAAAATAAACATATGAAAACAACAACGCGAGCTATTGATCTATAACATAATTTTCAAAATACTACCAGGACTAAGTTCATGATAAATTTAAGTTCAATTAATCATATTACTTAAGAACTCCCACTAGACAGACATCTCTCTAGTCATCTAAGTGATCACGTGATCCAAATCAACTACACCATGTCCGATCATCATGTGAGATGGAGTAGTTTCAACGGTGAACATCAATATGTTGATCATATCTACTATATGATTCACGCTCGACCTTTCGGTCTTCGTGTTCCGAGGCCATATCTGTATATGCTAGGCTCGTCAAGTATAACCTGAGTATTCCGCGTGTGCAACTGTTTTGCACCCGTTGTATTTGAACGTAGAGCCTATCACACCCAATCATCATGTGGTGTCTCAAAGACGAAGAACTTTCATAGCGGTGCATACTCGGGAGAACACTTCTTGATAATTAGTGAGAGATCATCTTAAAATGCTACCATCAATCAAAGCAAGATAAGATGCATAAAGGATAAACATCACATGCAATCAATATAAGTGATATGATATGGCCATCATCATCTTGTGCTTGTGATCTCCATCTTCAAGCACCGTCGTGATCACCATCGCCACCGGTAGCGACACCTTGATCTCCATCATAGCATCGTTGTCGTTCGCCATCTATTGCTTCTCGACTATTGCTACCGCTTAGTGATAAAGTAAAGCAATTACAGGCGTTTGCATTTCATACAATAAGCGACAACCATATGGCTCACGCCATTGCCGATAACCGGTTACAAAACATGATCATCTCATACAATAAAATATAGCATCACGTCTTGACCATATCACATCACAACATGCCCTGCAAAAACAAGTTAGATGTCCTCTACTTTGTTGTTGCAAATTTTACGTGGCTGCTACGGGCTTAGCAAGAACCGTTCTTACCTACGTATCAAAACCACAACGATAGTTAAATCAAGTTGGTGCTGTTTTAACCTTCGCAAGGACGGGCGTAGCCACACTCGATTCAGCTAAAGTGAGAGAGCAGACACCCACCAGCCACCTTTAAGCACGAGTGCTCGTAGCGGTGAAACCAGTCCAGCGTAAGCGTCTGGCGTAATGTCGGTCCGGGCGCTTCATGTCACAATACCGCCCGAACCAAAGTATGACATCTTTGGTAAGCGGATGACTTGTATCGCCCACAACTCACTTGTGTTCTACTCGTGCATATAACATCAGCGCATAAAACCTAGGCTCGGATGCCATTTGTTGGGGAGCGTAGTAATTTCAAAAATTTCCCTACGCACACGCAAGATCATGGTGATGGCATAGCAGCGTGAGGGAGAGTGTTGTCCACGTACCCTCGTGGTATGGCGAAGCGTTATGACAACGCTGTTGATGTAGTCGTCGTCTTCACGATCCGACCGATCCAAGCACCGAACGTACGGCACCTCCGAGTTCAGCACATGTTCAGCTCGATGACGATCCCCGAGCTCCGATCCAGCAAAGCTTCAGGGATGAGTTCCGTCAGCACGACGGCGTGGTGACAATGATGATGTTCTACCGGCGCAGGGCTTCGCCTAAACTCCGTGACGATATGACCGAGGTGGAATATGGTGGAGGGGGGCACCGCACATGGCTAAGGATCGATCCGTAGATCAACTTGTGTGTCATGGGGTGCCCCCTGCCCCCGTATATAAAGGAGCAAGGGGGAGGAGGCGGCCGACCAAGGGAGGGCGCGCCAGGGAGGAGTCCTACTCCCACCGGGAGTAGGACTCCCTCCTTTCCTAGTCCAACTAGGAGACCTTCCATGTAGTAGGAGTAGGAGAGAAGGAAAGGGAAGAGAGAAGGGAAGGAAGGAGGGGGTGCGGCACCTCCCCCTAGTCCAATTCGGACTAGGCCTTGGCGGGGCGCGCGGCCTGCCCTAGGCAGCCCCTCTCTCTTTCCCGTATGGCCCATAAGGCCCAATACTTCTCCCCGGCGAATTCCCGTAACTCTCCGGTACTCCGATAAATACCCGAATCACTCGGAACCTTTCCGAACTCCGAATATAGTCGTCCAATATATCGATCTTTACGTCTTGACCATTTCGAGACTCCTCATCATGTCCACGATCTCATCCGGGACTCCGAACTCCTTCGGTACATCAAAACTTATAAACTCATAATAAAACTGTCATCGTAACGTTAAGCATGCGGACCCTACGGGTTCGAGAACTATGTAGACATGACCTAGAACTATTCTTGGTCAATAACCAATAGCGGAACCTGGATGCCCATATTGGCTCCTACATATTCTACGAAGATCTTTATCGGTCAAACCGCATAACAATATACATTGTTCCCTTTGTCATCGGTATGTTATTTGCCCTAGATTCGATCGTCGGTATCCAATACCTAGTTCAATCTCGTTACCGGCAAGTCTCTTTACTCGTTACATAATGCATCATTCCGTAACTAACACATTAGCTACATTGCTTGCAAGGCTTATAGTGATGTGCATTACCGAGAGGGCCCAGAGATACCTCTCCAACAATCGGAGTGACAAAACCTAATCTCGAAATATGCCAACCCAACATGTACCTTTGGAGACACCTGTAGTACTCCTTTATAATCACCCGATTCGTTGTGACGTTTGGTAGCACCCAAAGTGTTCCTCCGGTAAACGGGAGTTGCATAATCTCATAGTTATAGGAACATGTATAAGTCATGAAGAAAGCAATAGCAACATACTAAACGATCAAGTGCTAGGCTAACGGAATGTGTCATGTCAATCACATCATTCTCCTAATGATGTAATCCCGTTAATCAAATGAAACCTCTTTTGTCCATGGCTAGGAAACATAACCATCTTTGATAAACGAGCTAGTCAAGTAGAGGCATACTAGTGACACTATGTTTGTCTATGTATTCACACATGTATTATGTTTCCGGTTAATACAATTCTAGCATGAATAATAAACATTTATCATGATATAAGGAAATAAATAATAACTTTATTATTGCCTCTAGGGCATATTTCCTTCACTCCTACCTCCCAAAACAGATCTAGGAGCAAGCTTGTACTCACTTTGCCTTAGTGATCATGTGGAGACCCCGCAGAGCAGCAGTAGGGGTATTATCTCCTCGGAGAGCCCTGAAGCTGGGTAAGATTCGCCGGCGTGCATGTCTTCGCCTCATCCCGTTTCCAGGCACCGGCGACGTTCTACTCGCCCCCACCATGATAAGCCATCCTTTGGCATATGTCGCACCCAACCCCCGACATTTGGCGCCCACCGTGGGGCCTGGTGCACCGTCGTCCGGAGATCTGTTCTGGACGGGAACCCTCTTCCTCCCTGGCGAGCGCAGCCAGCCAGGCTCGCCAGACGGAGTCTGCATCGACGCGCTGCGTGGCGCTGAGGCCGCCTGCGCAGCGAGCAGCCTCGCCGAACTTGTCGGCGAGGTTCGCCTCTCCGACGAGCCTGCATCCGACGCAGGCACGGGTGGCCCCGAGAGTCTCCTCGCGGGCGTCCTCGATCAACTCCACGTCGTTGGCGAGCCCGCCGTGGACTTGGAGTCCGTAGGCTCCACCGACCTGATGCTGGTCGACTCCGACGCTGTGTCGCTCGACACTTTCCCCACTAACGTAGTGGTCTACGACGAGCCGCTTCCTCATGAGGAGAGCGGCAGAAGCGCCCTCACGGAGGTGCTCGTCATCAGTCACGATGAGCGCTCCGGTGAGGGAGCTCAGGACCCGCTCAACGCGGCTCTGCAAGGTCTGACTGCGCCTATTCCATAGGACGCAGACGCCGAGACGCTAGAGACACGCCGCCTTCAGATCATCGAAGGCGCCAATAAGTTGGCAAGCATGAGGCGCTTGTCAGAAGCCTACCAGCGCGAAATGGATCGCGCCGTGGGCGGCTCGCCGGCTCCGACTGGGCCTAGCCGCCTAGGTGCGGTCCGACAGCGCGGCACGACCATTGCCGACTTGTTCGGGGCCAATCGCCCCGTATACGCCACCCCTGCGGAGAACATCTGCGCCGCCCAAGCGGTGACTGACGAGCTGAAGAACTTCGAAGGCGAAGAGCGCCGCATGATGATGGAGCGAGTTCAACAGCTCCTCGACGTGGTTGCTGCGCAGAACGCAGCCGACGGCCGCACTGAGGCGCCACGGCAGCTAAATGACGACTTGCCTCCCCACCGAGATCAGGGCGCGACGTCTCGAACGCCGACTGGTGGAGTCCGCGGAAGAAAAGACAAAGAGCCGGTTGTCAGTCGCAGTCGGACTCGCATCACCATCGAGCATGACCAAGACGGCCGTCCGAGAGCGATGGAGCGGCAGGACAACTACCTGCCACCCCCACCCAGAAGAGAACGGCGAGTTTCCCCACCACCTGTTGAGCATTCGACTCTCGGTGGCCGCCTTGGCCGCCGAGAGGGAGTCGGAGAGAATGACGCCCGCCATCGGATCGACCGACTCCACCAATCCCTGGCGTTGGAAGAAGAAGATGAGCTGGGTCCGCCTTGCTTTGGGCCCCGCATCCGAGACGAGCCCTTCCCCAAAGGGTTCACGCTCCCCCGAGACACACCCAAGTACACCGGCTCCGTGAAGCCAGAAGACTGGCTAATTGATTACTCCACGGCCGTCAGCATAGCGAACGGCAACAAGCGAGTCGCCGTGAAGTACGCTCCACTCATGCTCCAGGGCACGACCCGGACATGGTTGAACAGTCTGAAGCCCCGCAGCATCAACAGCTGGGTCGACTTCACCGAAGCCTTCATCCGCAACTTCACAAGCACGTACAAGCGACCTCCCAAGCCGCGCCAGCTTTCCCTGTGCGTGCAAGGCCCTGACGAGTCAACACACGACTACCTCACACGTTGGGGCGAGCTTCGGAACTCCTGCGAGGGCATGCACGAGGTGCAGGCTATCGAGTACTTCACCGCCGGGTGCCGAGAAGGCACCCTCCTCAAGCACAAGCTCCTCTGCGACGAGCCAGAAACCCTCGACGAACTGCTGGTCATAGTAGACAAGTACGCCACGGCCGACTCCTCCATGAAGACGGAGATTCAAGTCAATGCGGCTGGCAAAGTGGCCCCACAGGCTCCCAGAACTCCAGCTGGAGACATCAGTCGACGGCAACAGAACGACAACAAACGCAAGGCCCAATAGCCGACTTCCAACAGTCGGCAGGTTGCGACAGTCGAAGATCAACAGCCAGAGGGACAGCCTCCGGCCAAGCGACAGAAAGGCGGCAAGTCCAATTGGTTGCCGGCCTTCTCTTACGAGCAGACCCTGGATGGTCCCTGCAAGTTCCACAGTGGCGCGAAGCCGTCAAACCACACCACCCAAAAGTGCCACTGGCTCATCCGAATCACCAAGGGAGATGGCCTCCTTCCTCCGCCGCCTGCTGGGCCGCCGCCTCCACCGCCGCTCCAGCGACGGGCTGCTAAACCGGCCGGCCTTGATACAAGACGAGTACCCAGAAGAGCATGGAGCCTATGTGGTGTTCACCAGTGTGGCTGATGATCGACGCAGCAGACGGCTGCAGCAGCCATAAGTGAATGCAGTGGCAACAGATACTCCAGAGTTTATGCATTGGTCCGAGAAGCCTATCAGTTGGAGCAGAGCGGATCACCTAGAGGTGATGCCGAATCCGGGCTCCTATGCCCTGGTCCTAGGCGCTACCTTGGCCACTGATAGGCGGGCAACCTGCTTTTCGAGAGTGCTGATAGACGGAGTAAGTAGCATCAACATCCGGTACAAAGATACTATGGAGAAGCTAGGAATCAAGCAAAGACAGCTGCAGAGCAGCCGGACTGTGTTCCATGGTATTGTACTCGTCCTTTCCTGCTCACCAATCGGCAAGATCCTGATAGACGTCCTCTTCAGAGACAAAGATCATTTCCGCCGAGAGCCAGTCTGGTTTGAAGTAGTGGACCTTGAAAGCCCGTACCACGCACTGCTCGGCCGACCTGCACTGGCCAAGTTCATGGCGGTTCCTCACTACGCCTACCTCAAGATGAAGATGCCGAGTTCCAAGGGAATTCTGACCGTAGCCGGCGACTACGAAGTCGTCCGCTGCTGCGGCGAGCAGCAGCCGGCTGGCGAGTCCCCGTGATCGCGGCTGAGAAGCGGCTCCTTGATCGGGTCGTGGCGATGGCCGGAAAGCAGCCAGAGATGTCGCCTGACCCCAAGGAGTCGGAAGCTGAGGGTTCGTTCAAGCCGGCCAAAGAGACCAAGAAGATACCCTTGGACCCGGAACACCCCGAGAGGTACGCTGTCGTGGGTGCAAACCTTGACAGCAAATAGGAAGGCAAGCTCGTTGATTTCCTTCGTGAGAATCGAGACATCTTTGCATGGTCCCCTAAAGACATGCCGGGTGTACCGACGGAATTCGCCGAGCACAAGTTACATGTCCGACCTGATGTGAAGCCTGTCAGGCAGCCCTTGTGCCGACTGTCAGAAGAAAAGAGAAGAGTCATGGGAGAAGAGATAGCCCGACTCCTAGCCGCCAGCTTCATTATGGAAGTGTTTTTCCCAGAGTGGTTGGCAAACCCGGTCTTGGTGTTGAAGAAAAACAAGCAGTGGCGGATGTGCATTGATTACACAAGCCTCAACAAAGCCTGCCCAAAGGACCCATTTGCCCTGCCGAGAATCGATCAGGTGATAGACTCCACAGCCGGATGCGAGCTGTTGAGTTTCTTAGATGCATATTCAGGATATCACTAGATCAAGCTGAACCCGGCAGATAGACTAAAGACCGCCTTCATCACGCCATTCGGAGCCTTCTGCTACCTGACCATGACGTTCGGCTTGAGGAATGCCGGCACCACCTTTCAGCGTTGCATGCAGAAGTGCCTCCTTAAGCAACTCGGCAGGAATGCCCACGTCTACGTGGATGATGTGGTGGTGAAGACGGAGAAGCGCGGGACGCTGCTAGAGGACCTCAAGGAGACCTTTGAGAACCTGTGCCGATTCCTGATCAAGCTCAACCCTGAGAAGTGCATTTTCGGAGTACCAGCCGGCCAACTCCTTGGCTTCCTGGTCTCCGAACGTGGCATAGAGTGCAACCCCGTGAAGATCAAGGCCATCGAGAGGATGGAGGTACCCAGCCGGTCGTTGGATGTCTTGAAGTTCACCGCTGCTTGGCGTCCATCGGCCGATTCATCGATCGGTGGCGAGAAACCTCTCCCTTTGTATCAATTAATGAAGAAGACCACCTTTTTCGAGTGGAACCACAAGGCGGACGAGGCATTTCTCCAGCTGAAAAAGATGTTGACTACTCCCCCTGTGTTGGCGGCTCCAACTCCCAAAGAGCCCATGCTCCTATATATCGCCGCAACCAGCCGAGTAGTCAAGCCTGATCATTATGTCGAGCATAAGGAGGAAGGCAAGGCGCTCCTGTCCGAGACCGTGTATTACAGGCGAGTCTTCGTCGACCTCCAAGCAGAACTACCCCCACTACCAGAAGATGTGCTACGGTGTGTATTTTGCCGCCAAGAAGCTGAAGCCTTACTTTCAAGAGCATCCAATCACTGTGGTTTGCACAGCCCCGCTGGCCGAGATCATCGGGAGCCGAGACGCTTCTGGCCGAGTAGCAAAATGGGCCATAGATTTGGCCCCCTATACCATCTACTACCAGCCCCGCACCACCATCAAGTCGCAAGCACTGGCCGACTTCCTCGTCGACTGGGCTGAGACCCAGTACCTGCCGCCAGAGCTCGACTCCACCCATTGGCGGATGCATTTCGACGGCTCCAAGATGCGCACCGGCCTGGGAGCCGGCATCGTCCTTACCTCCCCCAAAGGCGGCAAGCTCAAGTATGTCTTTGCAGATCCGCCGCCGCCTCCAACAACGTCGCCCGAATATGGGCGCTCATTCCGGACTCCGGCTTACCAAAAGAGCTCGGCATTGGCGGATCACGTGCTATGGCGACTCCGATTTGGTGGTCCAGCGATCATCTAGCGGCGGGGCGCCAAAGATGCAAACATGGCGAGCTACCGCTTCTGGTGCAGCAACTCAGCGGATACTTCGAGGTGCGAGTTCCTTCACGTGCCAAGAAACGACAACGATCAAGCAGACGCCTTGGCACGAATCGGCTCCACCCGCCAAACAATACCGTCCGGCGTCGTTCTTCAGCGCCTCCTTAAGCCGTCTATCAAGCCTTCACCAGAATAAGACTCCATCTTTGTGCCGGCTCCCCCCGAAGAAGTCGGATCCGACTCAAGAGCCCCAACAGATGGCCCCAGGAAAATTACAATCGAAGCCAGCCCGGGGACTTCAGAACCCGGCCCGGGGACTGCGCCAGTCGGCCTAGGGACTGTGCCAATCGGCTCGGGGACTTCGTCAATCCAGCAAGTGGCCGCAGACTCCAGCCCGCCGCCTCCCAGCCCAGCCGCCCTTGTCCAAGTCGCTGTGGTGGCGGTTGAAGAAATAGCAGCACCCTCATGGGCGCAACCCATCCTCAAGTTTCTAGTGAACAGAGAGCTGCCAACTGATGAGATCTTGGCTCGGCAAGTGCAACGCCAAGCGGCAGCATACACAATAGTCAGCAGAGCTGGTCGGTAGCGGTGTCACTGGTGTCCACCAGTCTGTGTAGAAACGAGAACAAGGCCAAGCAATTCTCGAGATATTCATCGTATGAGTCGGCCACCATGCAGCCTCAAGAGCACTCGTCGCCAAAGCCTTTCAAAGACGGTTTCTTCTCGCCATTGCCCTAGAAGAGGCTAAAGAGTTAGTCCAAAATGTAAGGGGTGCGAGAATTCGCTCCAAGCCACTTCAGCCGGCTTCAGCGCTGAAGACAATCCCCATCGCTGGCCCTTTGCGGTTTGGGGCTGGACATGGTGGGACCATTCAAGACGGCCCGAGGCGGCCTAACTCATTTGCTTGTCGCGGTGGACAAGTTCACCAAGTGGATAGAGGCAAAGCCCATCAAGAAGTTGAATGGTCTGACTGTAGTGACTTTCATCGCCGACATCACGGTGCGGTACGGCATACCGCACAACATCATCACCGACAATGGCACAAATTTCGCCAAAGGCGCCTTGGCCTGTTTCTGCGCAACGCAGGGCATCCTACTGGACTTAGCGTCCGTTGCCCATCCGCAGTCAAACGGCCAGGTGGAGCGAGCAAACGACCTCATCCTGTCCGGCATCAAGCCTCGACTGGTCGAACCACTGGAGCGTTCGGCCGGCTGTTGGCTTGAGGAGCTGCCGGCCGTCCTCTGGAGTCTACGCACAACTCCAAACAAGTCAACTGGCTTCACGCCTTTCTTCGTCTACGGTGCCGAAGCCGTCATCCCGACGGACATAGAGTTCGACTCCCCACGAGTCACCATGTACACCGAAGAGGAAGCCGAAGAAGCACGACAAGACGACGTCGACCTGATGGAAGAGGGCCGGCTGTTGGCACTCAGCTGGTCCGGCATCTACCAGTAGAGTCTGCGCCGATACTACAATCGAAAGGTTAGGTCGAGATCGTTTCAAGAGGGCGACCTTGTGCTCCGGCTGATTCAGCGAACAACTGGCCAACACAAGTTGTCGGCGCCTTGGGAAGGTCCCTTCATCATCAGCAAAGTACTGGGCAACGGCTCCTACTACCTAATCGACGCTCAAAAGCCTCGAGCGCGCAAGAGGGACGACTCCGGTAGGGAGTCAGAACGGCCATGGAACGCAAATCTTCTCCGAAGATTTTACGATTAATCTGATATGTACCACGCTATCCTTTGTATTAAAGTACGAGACTTTGGGCCCCAGAGCGAGCTCGGGAATGCCCTTTGTTATCGTATGATAAAATTATGCCCCCGAGTATGCTACTCTTTGTTATGCCGCTTGGCACCGGGTTCGACTAGTCGGCCCAGGGACTCGCCGTCTTGTGCTATGAAATGCTTCCTGCAGTCGGACAAGTAGTGTGTTGCGCTTAAGCCGTCTCCCGTCAAAGCCGCCTTCATGAGCGGCTTGTTGGTAGGCGGAAACAAGCAAACGAGCACACACATGAAAAAATGGCTAAGGACTCAAAGCATATGCATAGCCCAAGCCGGCTCCCAACCTCTCTCTACAGAGCCGACTCTCGAATAGTCGGCTCGCCGCCTTCTTTCCCACTTGTTAAAAAACTCTAAAAAGGCCAAGTACTTGCCTTCCCTAAAGTAGCCAAGCATTTGACTTACGGCAGTCCGCGGAGCGGCTGTCCGTCTGGCAAAGCAGCGACTATGGAAAGGCAGCAAAGGAAAAAGCCAAAAAGAGCAATAAGCAAGGAAAGATAGAAGGCAGATAGATATTTACATAGCAAAGGCCTGCAGCAAGTTCAAAATACACCCATGGTGGAATTGTACAAACTAACAAGTTCTTTCAAAAGACTACTAAGACAGGAAAAATAAAAGGCAAGTCGGCAGCCTAAGGAGCGCAGCCGGTTGGGAGGGTCGGCGGAGGCAGCGGTGTCGAGCGCCGGAGCGGCCGTCTGGGCGGTCTCGCCTTGATCGTCTACGGCGGCAGTCGGCCCGGTCGGACGCGGCTCGTTGCTGGAGGCGCGATCGAGCTGAGGCTGGCCGTCCGCTCTGTCTTCTGGCGCCTCCGTCTCGTCTTCGTCCCCCGCCCTGTCTTCCTCCTCGGTGCTGGAGCCGATCACCTCTGCTGAGTCCTCGTCGTAGTCGGGGTTCATCCCGAACCACTCCGGAGGGACATCCTCGCTGTTCGCGGCCCGCTCGGGAACGAAGATGCTGGTGTCGGTGTAGTCGGCGATCTCCGCCGGACGCTCGACGAGGGCGCCTTCCATAGCCGCCAGTTCTTCCTGGGCCTCTGACCGGAACGCGGCCAGCCGGTCCAGGTCCAGCCCTGGATACCAAGCCTTGACCAATTCCAAGGCCCGGCGGGCTCCAGCCCGGGCCGAGGAACCATTCCAAGCCTCAAGGCGGCCGGCGCGACCTCGGCCAGGTCGGCGATCCGACCGGCGATCGGAGAGCGGCATGCCCGGCCACAGGGCAGATATCGCTTGGGCCCCGACACGTTGAAGACGGCGCAGCAGCTGATGGGCTGGCCGTAGACGGGTCTCGGTGCTCAGAAGCTGCTCGTCGACGGTCAGGGGGGCCTTGGCGGCGATCTCCTCGCCATTCGCCCTCCGCGCCTCGCGATCAGCCTCAATGGATCGATTGACCGCCTGCGAGTGGCCAGGGAAGAAGTCTGCCCAAAACAGAAAGAAGCAAAGAGAAAATCAGTAGTCGGCGTGACTTACAGTCAGCAGCTCGAAGAAAGAAAGCAAAGAAACTGACCGTCGACAATGTCCTCGATCTCGTGGAAGCCAGAAGTGAGCATCGCCTCCCTATCGGTCCAGGACAAGCGCTCCATCTCGAACTCAGCCAGGAGGGCGGTCTCTTTCTTACCCGCCTCGTCCCGAGCCGCCTTCAGCAGCTCCTCCTGCTCCGCCAACTGCTCGACCAGCAAGTCGCGCTCTTTGGCGAGCTTGCCGCACTCCTCTTCCTTGGCGCGAAGGGCCGTGCCGACTTCGCCCAACTGCTCTTGAAGAGCGGCATTGGCCTCTGAAGAACAAAGAAAAAAGACGTTAAGTCGTCAACAACAAAGCTCGCCGGGAAGATCCGGCCCGACTGCTCAGCAGTCGGCCCGAATCTCGGGGACTACAGCCCGCGGGTGCGCTAGCGCGCCCCCGCGGAAAAGAACTTACTCCGGCTCTCCGACAAGGCGGCAGTCCGCTTCTCCAGCCGCTCAATGTTACGGTTGAAGGCGGTGACGCGGAGGTTGTGATACTCCTGTGATAAAAAATCGGACAAAGACAAACGAGAAACTCGCCAGATTGAGTTCCGGCCGCCTACGCAGCAGCCGGCCCGAAACTCGGGGACTACACCCAGTGGGTGCGCTGGCGCGCTCCCACAAAGAAGAGCGAGAAGAGACAAAGTCAATAAAGAAAAACGTACCCGGATAGACGCTCGCGACGCCAGATGCGCCCTGGTGCAGCCTTGGATGGCTTCGCCCTCAGCTCGCAGCATTGCTTGCACGTCCAGGAGCGCCTGGTTCAACGGACCATCGCCGCCTCCTCGCACCCATCCAGTAGGCGCAACACTTGATGCCTCGGCGTTTGGAATGGCCGAGCTGGCAGCGCTGGCTTCCAAGGGGCGTGGCGCCGAGACCGCCTTCGCAAGGCGGTGGCGCGCTGGTGAGGCGACTTGAAGAAGCAGCCTCGCCACCGCCTCGTCCTCAGCCGGCGGCACTGGAGGGCCCGCCGGCTGCTTGCCATGCGGTGGAGGCGGCGGTGGCGGCGAGGCCGTGCCTGATGCGGAGGCCTCGCCATCGTCCTTCTCCACGATGGGGTGATCCCCGCCGACATCTCCAGTCTGCCCCGTGAACTCCGGGGGCGGCGGCGTGGAGTTCAGCGGGATGACAAGCAGCGCCAACTCACGGCGCGCAGCCTCTTCCGCCCGCCGTTTTGCTGCGGCGGTGGCTTCGGCCTCCTCCAGCTTCTTCTGGGCGGAGGCCGCTGCTTTCTCGGCCTCCGCCTTCTCCAGACGGTCGGCCTCTTCTTTGTCGCGCCTCTCCCACGCGTTGCGCTCCGTCGCCTCTCGGAGGTCGGCGGCGGGGTCAATCCGCCGAGTGTTGGCAGACGTCTCGGCCGACCCCATAACAGAGGGGACGGTGACCCTCTCAAGAGAAAGAGGGGCCCTGAAGCAGAAAACAGAATGAAAAAGACTCGGAAAAGATCCGTCCAAGGAAACAAGAACAAACGACAGTCAGCACTTACGCAGAGACCAGCGGCGGCTTCTTCACTTCCCTGCGGAAGCGGTTGGCCTTCACGATCGCCTCCTCCCACTTGGTCGCGGCAGCCGCCCCCTTGAACTTTTTCGGCCGACCGCCGAGCGAACTCGGCGTGGCCCGGCGCTTCTTCGTGCCGACTTTATCGGCCATGCCGGCGGAGGAACTCGCGCCTGGATGGCCGGCTTTCGGTTGGCGGCGCGGGACGACCTCGGCATCGACCTCGTCCTCTGGCCAGTCAGCGAAGGTCGCCGAGGGCCGAAGGCCGCCTTCCGCTCCTCCTCCCCCGCCTTCGGCGTCGGCCTCCATCGCCGCCGCCCCCAAGTCGGGGTCGTCGATGTCGCTCTCCGCGGTGGAGAGCGAACTTCATGAAGCGGCCAGTGGCACCGACTGCAGGCTGGGTGAGGGAGTTCTGACTCAGAGAACCAAGAAGATCAGAAGTCGGATTCGTCTATAAAGAAAAATAGAAAACAAAATATTCGACTTACCACAGGCGGAGGGTTGGCACACGAATACGGCTCCTTGCCGAACTGCCAGTCTTCCGCGAGCTCACAGTTCGCGATGTGGTTCACCATGTTCGCCACCTCCGCGTGGGGCATCTCCCAGGTGCTCATCCGGCTCGGGTCTCGGCGGTCACTCATCTAGCAGATCAGATGAGGTCGGCCTTGGAGTGGGAGGACTCGGCGCGCCACGAAGGCGGCCAGCAAGTCAGCCCCGACCAGGCCTTCCGACTGCGTCAGCACTCGGAGTCGGGGATGGCGGCGGTGCCGGCAGGAGACAACGTCTTGGCCCGATTGGACCAGCTGGGAAGCCTCCCAGCCGGTGCGCCGGCTTCATAGTGCGGCAGGTTGACCCAGTCGCCTTCCGTGGCAACGTTCTTCACGTAGAAGTACGAACGTTACCACATCTTCACCGACTTAATCAGTGCGATGGAGGGGAAGGGGTTGTCAGCGGCCGACCTGCGCATGGCGATGAAGGCGCCGCACTGGGCCGGTATGCCGGCGGAGTGCGTGCCGAGCTTCGATTGGAAGAACTCTCCCCACAGCTCGAGGGTGGGGAGAGCGCCGAAAAACCTCGCACAGGTGGCGGCGGCGGCCAGCAGCTTCACCGTGTTGGGGTGAGGTGGTGCGGCTAGAGTCCGTTGAACTCGAGGCAGCGAAGAAGCCGCTCGCCCGGCGAGCCCATGCGCGCATGAGTGCGCAGCGGAATATGACCCGCTCGCCCTCCTCCGGCGCCGGCGTTATCTCCCCCTCTGGTGCGGCGCGGGCTCACACCAGGTGCGCGCCCGGGAGCCGGCGCGTCCTGCGGAGTGCTCGATGGCATCGTCATCCACCCGAGAACCATCCCACGCGCCGGAGCGGACGACGGAAGCCGCGGCGGAGGAAGAGCTCGTCGCTGCAGAGCGGTGCGGCGTGGTGCGACGAAGACAAGAAGAAGGATAGGAAGGAGGAAGTGGGGGAAGCAGGGAAGAACGAGCGTGCGCTTCGCCGTCCCGCTTCCCCCGCCTATTTATAGTCTCAAAGACTGAGAAGCCGATGGGACGGTGTAGGGATTAACTGTGCGCGAGCCCCCACGCCCCCCACGATTAAACCCACGAAATTCTGCGCGAGAACAACACAGAAACCCAACCGCCCACCCGCGCGGCGGATCCGTTCGCGTGCGGCGCTGTAGTGGCGAGCCCGCTGACAACTGTGCCGTCCACGCGTGGGCAGGCAGACTGCCCCTGCCATGTGGCACCAGCAGCGAGGCCACACGGCGCGACGCGGAAGCGTGTCGAACACGCCGCTGGTTCCCGCCACGACGTTCGAAACACCTCAAGGGGAAAGACGGCCCTCGGCGAATCTGACTCCAGCCAGTCCGCTTGAGCATGACGGCCCTCAGAGAATCCGACTCAAGCCAATCGGCCTGGAAGGCGGCCACCAGAGCTTGCTTTCCCCCATCTGAAGAATGAAACTGCTGAGGCGCACGACGTATCGCCCTCGGAGCCTCACCAGCTTCGGGGACTACTGTCGAAGTAATGGGCCATGGGTAGGCTAACCCGAGTCCCAGAACCTTTCAAGACATCGGGGCAGACTGCGCCCGTCAAGTATCTACGGCGACTCCAAGATGGCCGAGTCGAGGCGACTCCCATTCAAGCCGAGTCCAGAGGCGACTCCAAGATGGCCGAGTCGAGGCGACTCCCATCGAGCCGAGTCGAAGCGATTCGATGAAGCCGACTATGGGAAGTCGGCCCGACTTCAACCACCCGATAATTAAAAGGCGGGCATGGCCACAATGCACGTACTGCGGAGATCTCCGCCCGTGGCAGCTGCTTGTCGCCATGCCACCCGACATCAGCCCTTTGGGCGGGGCCTGTGCCTGACGCCTTATCATGCGACCGGAGGCGGCGGGACCTACCGGTCGATGAGAGTATTGAAGGCGGCGAGGCCAAGAGTCGGACCCGTTGGGAGTCGGCCCCCTGGAGTCGGCCGGCCCCTCCCACGGGCCCCACACGCCATTAACCAGATGCGACCGGGGAATGGCCACAGTGATCGCCCGCCGGCGGCGGCACTGTTGCCATGACCCACTGACCAAGCCCGCGTCATTAGAAGCACGGCTACAGTAATCTGCAACCGGTAGGACCCGCCCGTGGCGGACACGGGCTGACGCCCTCGTACCATGCCAGTCGGCGGGACCCACCAGTCGGCGGGTCCCAGGAGTCGGCAGAGAAGACGGCACCTGAGAGACAGACTGCTGGGACCCGCACCCAGCCGGTTTTACCATTGTAACCCTGGGGGGTAGGCTTATATAAACCCCTAGGGCACCCATGCAAAGGGTTCGCATCCATATACATTAGATAGACCACATAGAAGGGAGAGAGCTAGCCGTGCCCTCTCGTACCTCCCGAAACAGCTCTAGGAGCAAGCTTGTACTCACTTTGCCTTAGTGATCATGCGGAGACCCCGCAGAGCAGCAGTAGGGGTATTATCTCCTCGGAGAGCCCTGAAGCTGGGTAAGATTCGCCGGCGTGCATGTCTTCACCTCATCCCGTTTCCAGGCACCGGCGACGTTCTACTCGCCCCCACCATGATAAGCCATCCTTTGGCATATGTCGCACCCAACCCCCGATAATGACTGTGACGCTCGAGGATGCCGCCTTGATAACCAGGCTTCCTATCAACGGGAGGCCTCTATGTATGAGCACCTATTCTGATGGGTGGCGCGAACAGATGATTGCTCTTACCGGTATGGCTCCTACCGAGGCTGAGGCTGATGTAGAGGAGGGAGAAGAGAAGACGAAGAAGGAAAGGAAAGCAGCCAGATCTACTTTCACGTGGATTCAAAGCAACTTTGCGCATTGCCCTGCGGATGCCACTAATGATGTGATATAGACACATCCTCGTGTCTATATGTGGTATGTTGTCTCGAGGACTTTGTTTCCTGACTCCACATGCAAGAATGCTCCATGGATGTGGCTGAAGGCGTTGACCGTCTTCGATAGCGAATGGAGCTGGGGTTCAGCGACTCTTGCCTACTTGTACTGACAGGTAGTTGGTTTGTTTTGTTATCAAGTCATTTCTTCATTAGCAATGCAACCTTGCTGTCAAGTTAACATTGTTTTCTCTCGTATGCAGCTGGACAATGCGTGTTGCAGGATCACAGGTAGTGCAGGCATTGGTGGTAATATGCTTCTACTTTCTGTATGGAGCTGGTAGCGTCTTCCTGTTGGACGCCCGAAGAGCGTCAAGTTTAATCCTTGGGATGAAGATGGAAAATTACGACGCCCCACTTGGGCTTACAAGTGGGATGTGGTATCCGAGATGACGAACGATGTCAATCTCATGTAACAAAAGTAAATTGACGAGTTGGACACGATTACGCCTGAGCAGGTAACGAGGACATTACTTCGCTATTTCTCATGCTTGCCTGAAAAATTGTCATTAATGCTGCGTTATTGCCCTATTTCATATGTGGTATGGAAGCCATATGGCGCAATGACAGAATTGGGTACACCAAGGAGTTTGTCATCAACCCGATGTGCTTGCGGGATAGGGATCTTTGGCATATGCGGGCCCGTTGATATGCAACTAGGCGGTTGAGTTTCATTTGCCACATCGGATGTATCGTCAGTTTGGTATGTTCCAGCCTCACCCGCTGGAATGGGTGGGCACGGACAAAGCACTTCATAGGTAAGAGAGCATGAACCATATAGACTAAGCATCGCCACTCATTCTTGTTTGTGCTAATGTTTGGTTTTGTACCATGCAAGTTGGACAGGAGAAAGCAGCGGAAGATAAAGGACTGGGACAAGCATCATGCATCGTATGTTACTCGTTTCCGTCTTAGTGTGGAGCAAGCTCGTAACAGTGCACGCGGCCAGCTTCGTGAGCATAGATCACTTGCTTTCGATAACTACCTACGGTGGTTTCTTGAGAATGCTCGAGTTGAGATATGCCCGCCGGCATACAACGATGATATTATTAAAGATCTCGTAAAGTTCGAGGATCTATCGAAGCAGCAGTACAACAAAGATGCCAGGGAAGGGCTAGGAGTCCCCGCTGTTCCGGTTATTAACTATGTGGTAAAGTGTTCCCTTCTTTACTTTCCCATTGGCCGTATTACACATGTTTGAATGGCTAACGTGTTACTTTGTTCTCATCCGCAGCGCAACCAGATCAAGAAATCAGTTGATGAAAGCCAGTCTATTCTTGAGAAGACACCGGTTGGAGAAGGCAATGATGAATGTCCACTACGAAAATTTCTCAAGGTACATATCGCACTCAGGTGTGTCCATGTTACATATCTTGCGGAGTTTGTTATCTTATACACTTGTTCATGTTACATCGCCAGGCCTAGAAATTAAGGCGGTTATCGAACCTTCTCGGTTGCCGTGACCTAGAATATAATGAACCATCTGCCTCTAGGTCTGGTACACAATTAGACCCCTTATCTCACCATCAGGGGGACGATGTGAGTTCCTCATATGCTTATTTGGATGATGAGGGTGCGGTCACCAAGAGGTATGACTAATCCTTTAGATGTGATTCTCACTTGATTATGACGCCGGTCTTTACCATATTGTTTGATTGTGTGATAGGGCCATGACCTTGATGATGACATGACTTTGGCGGATGTTCAAGTTTGGTCCGCATATATGTTGAAGCCTAGGCAGCCCATACGCCGGTACACGCCCATTGACTTTGTCAACAGAGGCAACCCAAAGGTGGTCGTAGGGAGCTCGCGGATGGCTAGCTTGGACGATGAGGCGGAGGAGGAAGTGGAGGAAGAGGAGGCTTGTCCTAGCAGGAGGAAGAAGATTGCCACTAGGCGTGGCACCAAGAACACGCGCGGAAGGCATTAGTGCTTGTATTTTTTATTATGGAAGTGCTCTTGTAGCCGTTTCATTAGGTTGAAGAACTTGTGAGGTTATGTCATATGTTGGTGAACTCTTACTAGTGTGGTACTTGTGTTTGCGAACTTGTAGTAATGTTGAATTGTCCTAAATGATGTGATGTTCAAGTTATTAGTTCTCTTTGTTCAGTTTCTGCAGTTTAGAGCACTACATTTCACTATACTTGTGAATTCAGTTTGCAGCCAAAAGTGCATCTGTTTCTGCAGTCTAGCAGTTAACAGCACTGCAGTGCCCACGCCTCAGGCGCCACACCGTACTGTGCAGCGCCCAACACTCAGGCGTCACACTATACAGTGCAACGCCTATGCCCTAGGCGCTGCACATCTGGATGTGCATCCAGAGAGCAACAATAGCTTTGCAGCACTGATCTTGCCGAAAAATTGCTAGGTCAGTGTGCAGTGCCTAAGGGTCAGGCGCTGCACTATACAGTGTGACGCCTCGCCCTTGGGCGCTGCACTGTATAGTGCAGCGCCTGTCCTCTAGGCGCTGCACTGTTGTGCTTGCATCACTTTTCTTTGATCTCTTTCTTGGTTTGGTACAAGTTATTGTGTTGTGTCCCCACCATTGCACTCCCCACAACGGGATTGCTCACGAGGCTCTTGGAATTGGCCGGTGCTGGTTTCTCGACTGGCACCACGGCCCCACCCATCCATGTCACCTATAAGATGCTTTGTCTTACGTCTTCCCCATCTAACAATCTTCAATTCTGGGTCCGACCATAGTTGAACTGCATGATACTCCGACCATTGTGATTGGTCCAAGTATGGCTGAAACCGGGGAGCCCATGTATTCTTTACAGTCATGATTGAGAACTCGGACTCCCGCACAGTAAGAGGGTGATTGGCGTCGACATTCCTAACACGAGATGCGTTTAACAAGTGCGAGCATGGGAGATGAAGCAAGGATTGTTGGGGAACGTTGCATAAAATAAAAAAAATTCCTACGTTCGCCAAGATAAATCTATGATTTCATCCAGCAACGAGAGAGGGGAGTGCATCTACATACCCTTGCAGATCGCGAGCGGAAGCGTTCAAGAGAACGGGGTTGAAAGTCGTTCACATCGTGATCCAAATCACCGAGATCCTAGCACGAGCAGACGGCACCTCCGCGTTCAACACCGTATGGTCAGCGTGGCGTCTCCTCCTTCTTGATCCAGCAAGGGAAGGAGAGGTTGATGAAGATCCAGCATGACCTGACGGCGTGGTGGTGGATGCAGCGAGGATCCGCGGGGCCGCCAAGCGTCCGGGAGGAGAGGTGTAGCAAGGGGAAGGGAGCGCAAGATGCGGTCGGCTGCCTCCCTCCCCTCCTTTATATAGGGTCCCCAAGGGGGGCGCCGGCCCTAGGAGATGGGATCTCCTAGGGGGGGTGGCGGCCAAGGGGGGAAACTTGCCCCCCAAGGCAAGTGGAGGCGCCCCCTCCCCTAGGGTTCCCAACCCTAGGCGCAGGGGGGGCAAGGGGGGGCGCACCAGCCGACCAGGGTCTGGTTCCCCTCCCACTTCAGCCCATGGGGCCCTCCGGGATATGTGGCCCCACCCGGTGAACCCCCGGGACCCTTCCGGTGGTCCCAGTACAATACCGGTGACCCCCGAAACTCTCCCGACGGCCGAAACAACACTTCCTATATATATTTCTTCACCTCCGGACCATTCCGGAACTCCTCGTGACGTCCAGGATCTCATCCGGGACTCTGAACAACTTTCGGTTTGCTGCATACTAATATCTCTACAACCCTAGCGTCACCGAACCTTAAGTGTGTAGACCCTACGGGTTCGGGAGATATGCAGACATGACCGAGACGCCTCTCCGGGCGATAACCAATAGCGGGATCTGGATACCCCTGTTGGATCCCACATACTCCTCGATGATCTCATCGGATGAACCACGATGTCAAGGATTCAATCAACCCCGTATTCAATTCCCTTTGTCAATCGGTACGTTACTTGCCCGAGACTTGATCGTCGGTATCTGAAAACCTCATTTAGTCTCGTTACCGGCAAGTCACTTTACTCGTACCGTCATGCATGATCCTGTGACTAGACACTTGGTCACACTGAGCTCATTATGATGATGCATTACCGAGTGGGCCCAGAGATACCTCTCCGTCATACGAAGTGACAAATCCCTGTCTCGATTCGTGCCAACCCAACAGACACTTTCGGAGATACCCGTAGTGCACCTTTATAGCCACCCGATTCGTTGTGGCGTTTGGTACACCCAAAGCACTCCTACGGTATCCGGGGTTGCACAATCTCATGGTCTAAGGAAATGATACTTGACATTTGGAAAAGCTCTAGCTAAGCGAACTACGATCTTTGAGCTATGCTTAGGATTGGGTCTTGTCCATCACATCATTCTCCTAATGATGTGATCCCGTTATCAATGACATCCAATGCCCATAGTCAGGAAACCATGACTATCTGTTGATCAATGAGCTAGTCAACTTAGAGGCTCACTAGGGACTTGTTGTGGTCTATATATTCACACGTGTATTACGATTTCCGGATAACACAGTTATAGCATGAATAATAGACAATTATCATGAACACAGAAATATAATAATAACCATTTATTATTGCCTCTAGGGCATATTTCCAACAGTCTCCCACTTGCACTAGAGTCAATAATCTAGTTACATTGTGATGAATCGAACACCCATTGCGTTCTGGTGTTGATCATGTTTTGCCCTAGGGAGAGGTTTAGTCAACGGATCTGCTACATTCAGGTTCGTATGCACTTTACAAATATATATGTCTCCATCTTGAACATTTTCACGGATAGAGTTGAAGCGACGCTTGATGTGCCTGGTCTTCTTGTGAAACCTGGGCTCCTTGGCAAGTGAAATAGCTCCAGTGTTGTCACAGAAGAGTGTAATCGGCCCCAACGCATTGGGTATGACTCCTAGGTCGGTGATGAACTCCTTCACCCAGATTGCTTCATGTGCTGCCTCCGAGGCTGCCATGTACTCCGCTTCACATGTAGATCCCGCCACGACGCTCGCTTGCAACTACACCAGCTTCTGCCCCACCATTCAAAATATACACGTATCCGGTTTGTGACTTGAGTCATCGGATCGTGTCGAAGCTAAGCGTCGGCGTAACCCTTCTGACGAGCTCTTCGTCACCTCCATATCTGAGAAACATGTCCTTAGTCCTTTTCGGTACCAAGGATGTTCTTGACTGCTGTCCGGTGTTCCTTGCGGGATTACTTTGGTACCTTCCTACCAAACTTACGGCAAGGTTTATATCAGTCCGTACAGGTCATGGCATACATGATAGACCCTATGGCTGAGGCATAGGGGATGACACTCATCTCTTCTTTATCTTACGCGTGGTGGGGCATTGAGCTGAGCTCAATTTCACACCTTGCAACACAGGCAAGAACCCCTTCTTGGACTGATCCATATTGAACTTCTTCAATATCTTATCAAGGTATGTGCTTTGTGAAAGACCTATGAGGCGTCTCGATCTATCTCTATAGATTTTGATGCCTAATATGTAAGCAGCTTCTCCAAGGTCCTTCATTGAAAAACACTTATTCACGTAGGCCTTTATGCTGTCCAAAAGTTCTTGTAAACGCAGGTTTCTCCATAAGTCTGCATAAACCCAAATGCTTTAATCATCTCATTAAAGCAAATGTTCCAATTCCGAGATGCTTGCACCAGCCCATAAATGGATCGCTGGATCTTGCATACCTTGTTAGCATTCTTAGGGTCGACAAAACCTTCCGGCTGCATCATGTACAGTTCTTCCTTAAGGTGACTGTTAAGGAATGTAACGCCCCGGAGTCGTTGCGCCAGGTGTCCGCCAGTTAATCATCGTTGTTGCCATGTCATTTTCTTGCGTGTTGCATTTTATCATGTCATCATGTGCATCTCTTTTCGCATTCGTGTTCGTCTCATGCGTCTGAGCATTTTCCCCGTTGTCCGTTTTGCAATCCGGCACTCCTATGTTCCCCCGGCGTCCCCCTTTTGTCTCTTGTTGTGAGAGGGTATTAAACATTCTCGGAATGGACCGAGGTTTGTCAAGCGGCCTTGGTACACCACCGGTAGACCGCCTGTCAAGTTTCGTGCCATTTGGAGGTCGTTTGATACTCCAACGGTTAACCGGGTAACCGTAAAAGCCTCTGTTGTCTTGCAGCCCAACACCCCTCCAAAGTGGCACAAAACCCACCTAAGTATCTTCCATGCTCTCGGTCGTTCGATCACGATCGTGTTGGCGAAAACCGCACCTCATTTGGAGTCTCCTAGCTCCCTCTACCTATAAATATGTGATCCTCCCCGAAGTCCCGCAGTCCAAACCCTAGAATTTCCCCTCGCGCCGCCGGACATTTCTTCCCCGCCGACGGACATGTCCGCTTCGCCGCCCCGTCCAACCCGAGCTTGCCACCTGTCCCCGCCGGCCCTCTCTCTCTCCTCCCACCGCACGAGGCCCGCCAAGACCGGCTCAGGCCCGCGGAGCCCGTCCGTCGCCGCCAGCGCCCGTCTTTGCCTCCGTGCAGTGCCGCTTCGCCGCCGCCCGACCGGCCAGCGCCTCCGCCCGTCGCCGCCTCCCTGCTGAGCCAGCCCAGCCGCCGCCCGCCCGCCCCAGAGAGCCGCCGCCCTCGCCTCGCCTCTCGTCGCCTCCGCGCCGCCATCCAGCGCCGCCGCCCGGCCTCGTCCCGCCTCCGTGCTCTGCCCGCCTGCGCACGTCCCCCTCACCACCGGCTTCGCCGCCGCCCGCTTCGCCTCCGCCGCCGCCCGGCCTCGCCTCCGCCGCCGTGTACGCCGGATCCGGTGAGGAGCGCCTCGGATCCGGTGACCCCGCCGCCTCCGGCTGCCTTCCCCTCCGTCCCCGGCCTCGACTCCAGCGAGAGCCCCGGCCATACTCGATCCGCGCGCGTCAGATCTGGATCGGGTCAAACAGAGGTTGACCCTCGAAAATTTCTCCAAGTCCCCGAGATATTTTCATTATGGTCCCCTGTTCATCGCATCATACTTCTCCGTTCTGTGCGTGTAATATGTCAAATTGTTCGTCTCAACGAGTACTTCATTTCATTCCATTGCATCATGTTCATTTGGGTCCATATTGATGCCTGAATCATCATTGTAAGAGTGCTATGTGATGTTAATCTGCTGAAACTGTTATAACTTGATGATTTGTTATTTTTGTTGCATTTGATGTGTGCATCTTATGAGCATGAGCTCTACATGTGTTTTGATCTATGTCATGCCATCTTTACAGTGATTCCATCCATGTATTTTTGTGTGCCTTGTGGTGAGTGCGTCGAGCTTGTTAAGTAGGGTACTTGCTGTTGCTGTTTTGCTAGACAGATTCTGCTATGTTTTGTTGCTATGTAAACCTGCTGCTACAAGTCATTCTATGCATAATCTGGAGATGTTCACTAAGGAAGTTTTGTTATACATGTCATGCTCTATCCATTAATGCCCCCGGTTGCATTTATAGCCTGCTGTAGATTGTTGTAATCTTGCTCTCAACTTGCTAAATAATGTTACTGTCAGCCTGTTAACTTTAAGTTCAATGTTGCCATGATTGTTGCTAGTGATCCATGCACTCTATGAACTTGTTCTTGCCATGCTTAGCTTCATAAACATGTCTTCTTACTGTTGGTTGCCTTGCGATGCCATGTATTGCTCTGTGGTGAGTGGTTCAAGCTCACCAACATGCCTACTTATTGTTGTTCCTGCCATGTATGAATCTGTCATACATTTTGCCATGTTTACATGGGTGCCATCATATCTTCTGTGCCTTTTTGGCTCATGGTCAGTAAGGGACTTTTGTTCTATGCTACTAGTAGATTCATGCCATGCCTTTGTTTGCCATGATAAGTTCATGTAGCTTGCTGTTTGATAGCTCTAAACATTGCAACATGATGATATTTCTGCTAATGACTGAAACTGTTATTATTTGCAATCTTGCCATGTCCTTTTGAGCATGTTCTAGTGATTTCTGGAGTTAGCTCAGTGTTCATGTTTTGTCATGCTTTACCTGTACATCATTCCCATGCCTTTTGTTATTATGTTGGGGTGCGGTAGCATGTTGTTTTGATGCTTGTAATATGTCTAGTTGCTGTTTTGGACAACTTGTCCCTTTAAACTTGTATAGAGTGTGTGTTGAACCGTTGCTCCGTGTTGAGTGTGCTCTATATGAAACTTGCTTGATTTTGCATGAAGTTTCATATTATCATGTTGCATCCTTATTTTGAGGTGTTTGCTTGATGTTTGTATGTATTTTGCATCAATGCCATGTTTAACTTGTTTTGCTCATATCTTCTAGGCCGTAGCTCCGAACTAAATGAACTTTATATGAAACTTGACTAGAACTTCGTGTAGATCCTCTTCGTGCTTCTTAACTTGCTGTTTAACAACTTCAACTTAATGTTCGTACAGATCTGGACCAACTTTGAAACTTGCATATGAGGACCTACCAGATTTGTTATATGTTGTTTCCGGCCTCATTTAAACTTGTTTTGATGTGTTGATCTTGTTTGCATCATCTCTTGCCATGAGTAGCCTCATCTAGCTTTGTCATGCATCATGCTTGGTTGTGCATCATGTCTTGTCTATGTGTGGTGTGTTTACCATGTTGTGTGCTTCTTCTCGATAGTTTCCATTTTGTTGCGATCGTGAGGATTCGTTCGTCTACGCTTGGTTCATATTCGTGGCTACATCTTCTTCATGGACTCGTTCTTCTTCCTAGCGGGATTTCAGGCAAGATGACCGCTACCCTGGATCTCACTACTATCATTGCTATGCTAGTTGCTTCGTTCTATCGCTATGCCGCGCTTCCTATCACTTGTTCTTCAAGCCTCCCCAAATTGCCATGAACCTCTAACCTTTGACACCCTTCCTAGCAAACCGTTGTTTGGCTATGTTACCGCTTTGCTCAGCCCCTCTTATAGCATTGCTAGTTCCAGGTGAAGTTGAAGATTGCTACATGGTGGACAGGATTTTGTTGGGATATCACAATATCTCTTATTTAATTAATGCATCTATATATTTGGTAAAGGGTGGAAGGCTCGACCTTATGCCTGGTGTTTTGTTCCACTCTTGCCGCCCTAGTTTCCGTCATGCCGGTATTATGTTCCGGGATTTTGCGTTCCTTACGCGGTCGGGTGATTTATGGGACCCCCTTGACAGTTCGCTTTGAATAAAACTCCTCCAACAAGGCCCAACCTTGGTTTTACCATTTGCCTCACCACCACCTACATTTCCCTTGGGAGTAATTAACCCAAGGGTCATCTTTATTATAGCCCCGGGCCAATGCTTGTCTAAGTGTTGGTCGAACCGAGCTCCTTGCAGCGCCACCTCGGGAAACTTCGAGGTCTGGTTTTAGTTGTACGTAGTGTTCATCCGGTGTTGCCCTGAGAACGAGATCTGTGCAGCTCCTATCGGTATTGTCGGCGCATCGAGCGGCTTTGCTGGTCTTGTTTTACCATTGTCGAAATGTCTTGTAAACCAGGATTCCGAGACTGATCGGGTCTTCCTGGGAGAAGGTATATCCTTCGTTGATCGCGAGAGCTTATCATGGTCTAAGTTGGGACACCCCTGCAGGGTTTAAACTTCCGAGAGCCGTGCCCGCGGTTATGTGGCAGATGGGAATTTGTTAATGTCCGGTTGTAGATAACTTGACACCAGATACGAATTAAAATGCATCAACCGTGTGTGTAGCCGTGATGGTCTGTTTTCGGCGGAGTCCGGGAAGTGAACACGGTTTTGGGTTATGTTTGACGTAAGTAGGAGTTCAGGATCACCTCTTGATCATTGCTAGCTTCACGACCGTTCCGTTTGCTCTCTTCTCGCTCTTATTTGCGTATGTTAGCCAACATATCATGCTTAGTCGCTGCTGCAACCTCACCACCTTACCTCTTCCTTTCCCATTAAGCTTTGCTAATCTTGATACCCATGGTAATGGGATTGCTGAGTCCTCGTGGCTCACAGATTACTACAACAACAGTTGAAGGTACAGGTTATGTGATGATCATGACGCGAGAGTGATGTTTGCTTGTTTTGGAGTTCTTCTTACGCTTCTTCTTGATCGGGGATAGGTTCGGTCGGCAGCCTGGGCTAGCAGGGTGGATGTCATTTGAGCTTCTGTTTGTGTTTCATCCGTAGTCGGATGTTGGTCTTATGTATGATGTATTGTTGTATTCATGTGGCATTGTATGCCTCTTGTATGTATCCCCATCTATTATGTAATGTTGAGGTAATGATATCCACCTTGCAAAAGCGTTTCAATATGCGGTTCTATCCTTGGTGGGACCTTCGAGTCTCTTTAGGATAGTATCACATATTGGGCGTGACAAGTTGGTATCAGAGCCTCGGCCGACCGTAGGAGCCCCCTTGATTGATCGTGTAGTTTGGCCGTTGTTGAGTCTAGAAGAAAACTGTTTTCGGAGTTTAGTTGTATTGGAGAATAGGAATTCTTTTTACTCCTCAGCCCCTTCGTCGCTCTGGTGAGGAATCTTGACGTAGGTGTTTTGAATTACTCCTCTTCCCATTCAAATTTTTCTTTAGGTTCATGCAGTTGGTTTTCCAATCGTTGTTCCTCATCTTTTTTTATCCGGTGCATTTCTCGTCAAGTTGACTCGAGTCCTCTTCATCTTTAAGTTCATTCCTCAATAGTTTTCTTTTCCCACCCACCCACCCCTTTTTCTTCTTGGAGCTGGAGCCTGTAATCGAGTATTCATCCTACTCATGCGAAGTCTTTGCTTTCTTTCCACAATGATGTCAACCGGTGTTTTCTCTTCAAGATATTCGTAGCTTTCCCCTTCCATGTTGCCTTTGTTTTCCCGCCCTCCCACCCTCTTCTTCCCGGAGTCTGAGTCTGTTTCGACCATCAATTTCATTCGTGTGGAGCCTCTTCAGTCTTTTGTCAATTATTTCATCCGGTGAATTCTCGTCCCGTTTGACATTCTTCATCTCTTTTCTTATTTGGTGAACTCAATTCAAGTTTTTTTGGGGTTGATAATATTATTTTCCTCGGCTCAAGTGTTTTCCCCTTGCTCGTTCGCCTCTCTCCAGTTTATCTTTTCGGAGTGCTCAAGACATCTCAAGAGATTAGTCTGTGTTCCAAATTAATTCGAGGTGGTCACCTCATTCAAATATTTCAATTGTTCTGGTGCATCAACTCCTCTTCAATCCTTTCCAACGGTGTTTTCTTTAGTGGGCCCTAACCCACAAGTCTTTTCCCAGGATCTTACCTGACTCTTCTAATTCTCCCGGAGTTATTCTCAAATTCCTTTTAAGTGTGACATAAGAATGGATCCCATCAGTCACATGACTTCTCCAAGATCTCGTTCAAATTCTTTTTCATCTTTGGTCAACCCTTCCTCTTCGTTTTTCATTCTCCCGGAGTATCTCACCAATTTTGGTGGTGTTTCTCGTCGTCATTTGAAGATAGAATAAGAGTTTTTCCTCTAAATCTTGTCCGTTCTCTCGAAGATTCGCGATTCTAGCTTCTTGTTATCCTCTCAAATTATTCCATTTGTCAGATATTCCTTTTCTTACCAATCCGGAGTATGTAAGGAGTTGTTTTTCCATTTCTTTTCACCGGAGGCCATCATTCCAGAAGAATTCTTCGTCCTCACATTTCAGCTAACGTTATCCAATTATCCCGGTGCTTCCTTCAAATGTTCTTTAATCATCTCGAGTTCTTCCTGTTCTTTTGCATCTAAATCCCCTCTAGCATATTTGTCTTCTAATTCTTCCGGGTGATTCATTCTCTTTCATCAGTCATTTTCGAATTGTTACGGTGGTTCATTCAAGATTCTTTTTCCTTGATTATCATATTAATTCATTCATTCTTTCCAATCCTACCGGTGGTGCATGAAGACTTTCTCAAGTTTTGTGCTATATTGCCCTCAATCCTTTTCAAGAAGAATAAGTAGTATGCTAAATCCATTGCTTGTCATCAATCTAAGTTGATGAAGGGTAAGTATACAATATATCTTATTCTTATTTCCTCCAAGCGTGTAATCCCTTCCTTCGGAGTTTGTTCTTGAGGAATAAATTCTAGTTCCAAGTGTTTTCATTTCTTTTCTTTTCCGGAGTTCAAATTTCCTCGGCCATCTCGTCGGAACCTCCATCTAAATCAACGCAAGGCTTTAGTCTTATTATTTTCATCCTTCAATTCTATCTCATCATCTTTTGTCACCGGAGTTCTTCATGTTGGATCTTCACGATTTATTTCATTCTTCAAGAGTTCATCAAGATTCTTGTTGGTGGAGTTCAAGTATCTTTTCCTCTTGCGTCTCGAGGTGCAATTAATTCTCCATATTGTTTTGAAGTGGAGTTTTGCATTTCTTCGTTCTTCTAAGCTCTCCAATCATTTCCGTTTGTGGCCGGTTATCACCTTATGATTTTGAGATGTTATCCATAAGTCCAAAACAAGCTTATTCTTTTCGTTGTTGATTTTCTCAACAACTCCATTTAAACCTCCCTCCTAAAGATGCTTTCAATTCCATTCATGGCACAAGTTGTCATTTTCTTCTCCGTTCTTTTCATTCAACTCTTCAATTCTTTCCGGAGGTTTTGTGTCTTGTCTTCATCAAGTATCATTCCATCCTCTCAAGCTCGTGTTCTATTCTTCCTTGTTCAGCCGGAGTGCTGCCTAAATCCTTTCAGTCATATTCGTTTCTTATCTCGTTCTAACCGGAGTGGTTTCATAGTCTATCTGATTCAGTGAGCTTTCGATTCTCGTCATTCTTGTCGTTCCTCTCTTCTTCTCGACTGCTCTCGATTCTTTGTTTCCTCTCTTGAGTTCTTGTTTCACCTCATCCCTTTTTCCCTTCCGTCTCGGTCCTAAGATCTCGGGACGAGATCTCTTGTTAGTGGAGGAGTGTTGTAACGCCCCGGAGTCGTTGCGCCAGGTGTCCGCCATTTATTCATCATTGTTGCCATGTTATTTGCTTGCGTGTTGCATTTTATCATGTCATCATGTGCATCTCTTTTCGCATTCGTGTTCGTCTCATGCGTCCGAGCATTTTCCCCGTTGTCCATTTTGCAATCCGGCACTCCTATGTTCCCCCGGCGTCCCCCTTTTGTCTCTCGTTGTTAGAGGGTGTTAAACATTCTCGAAATGGACCGAGGTTTGTCAAGCGGCCTTGGTACACCACCGGTAGACCGCCTGTTAAGTTTCGTGCCATTTGGAGGTCGTTTGATACTCCAACGGTTAACCGGGTAACCGTAAAAGCCTCTGTTGTCTTGCAGCCCAACACCCCTCCAAAGTGGCCCAAAACCCATCTAAGTATGTTCCATGCTCCCGGTCGTTCGATCACGATCGTGTGGGCGAAAACCGCACCTCATTTGGAGTCTCCTAGCTTCCTCTACCTATAAATATGTGATCCTCCCCAAAATCCCGCAGTCCAAACCCTAGAATTTCCCCTCGCGCCACCGGACGTTTCTTCCCCGCCGACGGACATGTCCGCTTCACCGCCCCGTCCAACCCGAGCGTGCCACCTGTCCCCGCCGGCTCTCTCTCTCTCTCCTCCCACCGCTTGAGGCCCGCGGGCCAGCTCGGGCCCGCGAGCCCGTCCGCCACCGCCGCTGGCCCGTGCACTGCCTCTGCGCCGGTGCCCGCTTCGCCGCCGCCGACCGGCCAGCGCCTCCGCCCGTCGCCGCCTCCCAGCTGGAGCCCGCCCCGCCGTCGGCCGTCGCCCGCGAGGGCGCCGCCCTCGCCTCACCTCTCGTCGCCTCCGCGCCGCCATTCGGCGTCGCCGCCCGGCCTCGCCCGTCTCATGCTCGCCCGCCCGCTGCGTCGCCCCACCACAGGCTTCGCCGCCGCCCGTCCTCGCCTCCGCCGCCATGGACGCCGGATCCGGCGAGGAGCGCCTCGGATCCGGTGACCCCGCCGCTTCCGGCTGCCTTCCCTTCCGTCCCCGTCCTCGACTCCGGCGAGAGCCCTGGCCATCCTCGATCCGCGCGCGTCAGATCTGGATCCGGTCAAACAGAGGTTGACCCCCGAAAATTTCTCCAAGTCCCCGAGATATTTGCATTATGGTCCCCTGTTCATCGCATCATAACTTGTTGCATACTGCTCCGTTCCGTGCGTGCAATATGTCAAATTGTTCACCTCAACGAGTACATCATTTCATTCCATTGTATCATGTTCATTTGGGTCCATCTTGATGCCTGAATCATCCTTGTAAGAGTGCTATGTGATGTTAATCTGCTGAAACTGTTATAACTTGATGATTTGTCATTTTTGTTGCATTTGATGTGTGCATCTTATGAGCATGAGCTCTACATGTGTTTTGATCTATGTCATGCCATCTTTACAGTGATGCCATCCATATATTTTTTTGTGCCTTGTGGTGAGTGCATCGAGCTTGTTAAGTAGGGTACTTGCTGTTGCTGTTTTGCTAGACAGATTCTGCTATGTTTTGTTGCTATGTAAACCTGCTGCTACAAGTCATTCTATGCATAATCTGGAGATGTTCACTAAGGAAGATTTGTTATACATGTCATGCTCTACCATTCATGCCCCTGGTTGCATTTATAGCCTGCTGTAGATTTTTGTAATCTTGCTCTCAACTTGCTAAATAATGTTGCTGTCAGCCTGTTAACTTTAAGTTCAATGTTGCCATGATTGTTGCTAGTGATCCATGCACTCTATGAACTTCTTCTTGCCATGCTTAGCTTCATAAACATGTTTTCTTACTGTTGGTTTCCTTGCCATGCCATGTATTGCTCTGTGGTGAGTGGTTCAAGCTCACCAACATGCCTACTTGTTGTTGTTCCTGCCATGTATGAATCTGCCATATAATTTGCCATGTTTACATGGGTGCCATCATATCTTCTGTGCCTTTTGGCTCATGGTCAGTAAGGGACTTTTGTTCTATGCTACTAGTAGATTCATGCCATGCCTTTGTTTGCCATGATAAGTTCCTGTAGCTTGCTGTTTGATAGCTCTAAACATTGCAACCTGATGATATTTCTGCTAATGACTGAAACTGTTATTATTTGCAATCTTGCCATGTCCTTTTGAGCATGTTCTAGTGATTTCTGGAGTTAGCTCAGTGTTCATGTTTTGTCATGCTTTACCTGTACATCGTTCCCATGCCTTTTGTTATTATGTTGGGGTGCGGTAGCATGTTGTTTTGATGCTTGTAATATGTCTTCTAGGCCGTAGCTCCGAACTAAATGAACTTTATATGTAACTTGACTAGAACTTCGTGTAGATCCTCTTGGTGCTTCTTAACTTGCTGTTTAACAACTTCAACTTAATGTTTGTACAGATCTGGACCAACTTTGAAACTTGCATATGAGGACCTACTGGATTTGTTATATGTTGTTTCCGGCCTCATTTAAACTTGTTTTGATGTGTTGCTCTTGTTTGCATCATCTCTTGCCATGAGTAGCCTCATCTAGCTTTGTCATGCATCATGCTTGGTTGTGCATCATGTCTTGTCTATGTGTGGTGTATTTACCATGTTGTGTGCTTCTTCTCGATAGTTTCCGTTTCGTTGCGATCATGAGGATTCGTTCGTCTACGCTTGGTTCGTCTTCGTGGCTACATCTTCTTCATGGACTCGTTCTTCTTCCTAGCGGGATTTCAGGCAAGATGACCGCTACCCTGGATCTCACTACTATCATAGCTATGCTAGTTGCTTTGTTCTATCGCTACGCTGTGCTTCCTATCACTTGTTCTTAAACCTCCCCAAATTGCCATGAACCTCTAACCTTTGACACCCTTCCTAGCAAACTGTTGTTTGGCTATGTTACCGCTTTGCTCAGCCCCTCTTATAGCGTTGCTACTTGCAGGTGAAGTTGAAGATTGCTCCATGGTGGACAAGATGTTGTTGGGATATCATAATATCTCTTATTTAATTAATGCATCTATATATTTGGTAAAGGGTGGAAGGCTCGGCCTTATGCTTGGTGTTTTGTTCCACTCTTGCCGCCCTAGTTTCCGTCATACCGGTATTATGTTCCCGGATTTTGCATTCCTTATGCGGTCGGGTGATTTATGGGACCCCCTTGACAGTTCACTTTGAATAAAACTCCTCCAGCAAGGCCCAACCTTGGTTTTACCATTTGCCTCACCACCACCTACATTTCCCTTGGGAGTAATTAACCCAAGGGTCATCTTTATTATAGCCCCCCCCGGGCCAATGCTTGTCTAAGTGTTGGTCAGAACGAAACCACTTGCGGCGCCACCTCGGGAAACTTCGAGGTCTGGTTTTAGTTGTACGTAGTGTTCATCCGGTGTTGCCCTGAGAATGAGATATGTGCAGCTCCTATCGGGATTGTCGGCGCATCGGGCGGCTTTGCTGGTCTTGTTTTACCATTGTCGAAATGTCTTGTAAACCAGGATTCCGAGACTGATCGGGTCTTCCTGGGAGAAGGTATATCCTTCGTTGATCGCGAGAGCTTATCATGGGCTAAGTTGGGACACCCCTGCAGGGTTTAAACTTTCGAGCGCCATGCCCGCGGTTATGTGGCAGATGGGAATTTGTTAATGTCCGGTTGTAGATAACTTGACACTAGATACGAATTAAAATGCATTAACCGTGTGTGTAGCCGTGATGATCTCTTTTCGGTGGAGTCCGGGAAGTGAACACGATTTTGGGTTATGTTTGACGTAAGTAGGAGTTCAGGATCACCTCTTGATCATTGCTAGCTTCACGACCGTTCCGTTTGCTCTCTTCTCGCTCTTATTTGCGTATGTTAGCCACCATATCATTCTTAGTCGCTGCTGCAACCTCACCACCTTACCCCTTCCTTTCCCATTAAGCTTTGCTGGTCTTGATACCCATGGTAATGGGATTGCTGAGTCCTCGTGGCTCACAGATTACTACAACAACAGTTGAAGGTACAGGTTATGCGATGATCATGACGCGAGAGCGATGTTTGCTTGTTTTGGAGTTCTTCTTACGCTTCTTCTTGATCGGGGATAGGTTCTAGGTCGGCAGCCTGGGCTAGCAGGGTGGATGTCGTTTGAGCTTCTGTTTGTGTTTCATCCGTAGTCGGATGTTGGTCTTATTATGATATATTGCTGTATTCATGTGGCATTGTATGCCTCTTGTATGTATCCCCATGTATTATGTAATGTTGATGTAATGATATCCACCTTGCAAAAGCGTTTCAATATGCGGTTCTATCCTTGGTGGGACCTTCGAGTCTCTTTAGGATAGTATCGCATATTGGGCGTGACAAGGAATGCCGTTTTGACATCCATTTGCTATCTCATAATCATAGTATGCGACAATTGCTAACATGATTCAGACGGACTTCAGCTTCGCTACGGGAGAGAATGTCTCATCATAGTCAATCCCTTGAACTTGTCGATAACCCTTAGCGACAAATCGAGCTTTATATATGGTAACATTACCATCCGCGTCCGTCTTCTTCTTAAAGATCCATTTGTTTTCTATCGCTCGCCGATCATCGGGCAAGTCTGTAAAAGTCCACACTTTGTTTTCATACATGGATCCTATCTCGGATTGCATGGCTTCAAGCCATTTGTTGGAATCTGGGCCCACCATTGCTTCTTCATAGTTCGAAGGTTCACCGTTGTCCAACAACATGATTTCCAAGACAGGATTGCCGTACCACTCTGGTGCGGAACGTGTCCTTGTGGACCTTCGAAGTTCAGTAGGAGCTTGATCCGAAGTATCTTGATCATCATCATTAACTTCCCCTCTTATAGGTGCTGGCACCACAGGAACATTTTCCTGAGTTGCGCTACTCACCGTTTCAAGAGGTAGTACTTCATCAAGCTCTACTTTCCTCCCACTTAATTCTTTCGAGAGGAACTCTTTCTCCAGAAAGGACCCGTTCTTGGCAACAAAGATCTTGCCTTCGGATCTTAAGTAGAAAGTATACCCTATGGTTTCCATAGGGTATCCTATGAATACGCACTTTTCCGACTTGGGTTCGAGCTTCTCAGGTTGAAGTTTCTTGACATAAGCATCGCATCCCCACACTTTTAGAAACGACAGCTTAGGTTTCTTCCCAAACCATAATTCATACGGCGCCGTCTCAACGGATTTAGACGGTGCCCTACACTACTAGGAAAACGGTTTTTAACGACGGTATATGTGGTTGTTAAAGGTGGGATTGTGGTCGTTAAAGGTTAATAACGACCACAATATGCTGGTCGTAGTAGGCTCCGTCGTCCACATACCTTTTGTGGTTGTTATTCTTATAATGACAGGATGGTGTGTCAATAACTCGATCCTGGGGAAATAACGACCACAATTGTCATCGTTAATAACATTCTAATGATGGCCAATGTATTAGTAACAACCACTTTATTGTTTTAGCGACCTGCCGACCTCTCCCTTCACCATTTTGATATTCTTCAAAACCACTTATATATAGTATAACTTTCCGTTCAAGGATTAAATTATGCACCATCCAACATTTGAGTATTAACTTCCACATTAATATGAAAACAAAATAATGTGAATTGAAAAAGATCATAGCCTCTTTCATTAATAGAAATCGTATAAGCTAACAAAAATCTGATATATAATTCTGGAATTATAGAACACTCCTTGTATCACCACATACTTGCTCATATGTAACTGGAAAGCGAGACAACTAGAAAACATTATATTTATTAATCTTCAACTGGGGGACACCATTGTTGTTTGAATGGATCATTCTTCATCAGCCATAACAATGCCTCTTGATGCTCCTATATTACTATGCACCGCCAGTCCTACAAAAACGTTGAGTAATTTATTGAAGTCAGTCTGTGTAAATAAATTGGCACAAAGTATAAGAGCATAGAACAACAATGTATGAGACCAACTTACTTGATCATGCTAGATTTCACCAGAGCTATCACGTGGAGATCTACCATCTATAAGAAACTGAAGTTCTCACACTTCTTGCACCCCAGCATTGACTGTTTCTTCGAGTACTTGTTTTGGCTACGGGCAATGTGGCTGAATATACTCCGTTATGTCTACCAAAATCCAAAAGGATGGCTTGGCTGATGAGCTTGTAGATTAAACAACACAGGTACCAGCTCTAATATAAAATACTAGAAATCTGAGATTGTGACTATTTTCAATTGGCCAACAAGAACAAAAAAGGCAAAACTCAGGTGTGTAATTTAGAATTAGCCATGTGTTGGTGTACTAGAGTAGGGGTACCCTAGTATCCTGAATTTGTGCACGGGCAGTCGCAGCACCCCGCGGCAAGGCTTGCCGGGTGACCGCCAAGGTCCTCCGTGGTTCCTTTGGAGCCATTCAAGAACAAAGTGTTCAAGACAAGGAGACAAGACCCCGACAAGAGGAGCTTGCCGGGAAGGCCAACCGAGGCATCTCAAGGAACTTGCCGCGACGCGCCACGCGTCCCGGCAAGGCCCGGCGAGCGACAAGCTTCTGGGCGCGGCAAGACAACGACTGCGGCAAGACAACGACCGCGGCAAGGCACTTGCCGCGGCAAGCCACCACTCTGTACCCACGCTCCAACAAGATCCGTCAGCGATGTCGCCATGGGACCTTTTCGGTAGCGGCGTGGCGAGAGGCTGTGCAGCCAGCGGTGCGAGGGGCAGCGGCGTGACAAGAGTGCCATCGTGGCGGCGGTGGCGCCCTGACGGTCGCTTTACGCCTTTGTTTGGGCGACCGAGACGAGCATTTAATGCCTTTGTCCCCTGCCGTCGGGGTTAGGTAGGATACCTTTGCTCGGTGGTTGTACCAACCACTACTCCTTTTCCATTTTTGCCCTCGCCGACGTTGCCACCTGTCGGTGACCCCTTGAGCATATAAAAGGAGGCCCATGCGCAACGTAGAAAGGGGGGGGGGGGAAGCATTCGAAACCAGAAAACACTCACGCTCTCGAGCAAGAACTCAATACAAACCACAAAGCAGCAGTAGGAGTATTATCTCTCTGGAGAGCTCCGAAGCTGGGTAAACCGCTCGTGTGCTTCGCCTCGATCCGCTCTTCGTGCGATCTCCGCCCCCCGCCGAACCGAAAGGGACTCCGGTCCCATAGGTGTTTGTTCCCACGACATCTAATGGTGCGCCAGGTAGGGGGCGTCGAGGTTGTGTGAACCCGATCCGGCATTCACGCGAGCTAGATCTTCATCTTCTTCATCATCTTCATCGACATGCCACCGAAGAAGAAGGCTTCGGAGGTGGCTGCTCCGTCCACGTCGATCCCACCGCCACCGGAGCAAACAGGTGGTGGGGTAGACGCCGGCGGAGGAACGGGCGTCGACGAGGGAGCTCACGCTACCGCCACGTCCAAGGACAAGGCTGCGCAAACCTCAGCGTCCGTACATGCACCGCGCCCATCTCAGGAGGCGCGGGACCGACAGCGTCATGGTACTCGCAGTACCATACGTTCGTTGGACCGAGATCAAGCTGGTGGATCTCGGGATGCTCAAGACCAGCATGCGCGCCAACATGCTGGCACGAGCTCAACTGGGTCGCCTGGACGGGATCCTGCTCCTTCTAACATAGTTAGAAGTCCGAGCATATCCCGCTCCTCGCACCGTTCGCCACCACCACCCAAAATTCGGAAGAAGCTTTGGCACGAGCTCAACTGCTCCTGGATTACCCTCCAACGGCGGACAAAATCGACGAATGGAGGGCCACCATTCAGAGTCTCATCGGCTTCGCCAACGGCGACACTCCACGGCAGCCGAATGCATCGCAGCCATGGCAAGATTGCCAGGCGCGAGCCGATGGCGACAAAACCAGAGGGGGTGCAACGACCGTGCACTCTCCGCCCCGAAGGCCAAGATCGCCGACTTGTCGGGTCAACCTCGACACCGACTCCACCGCGTTGTCAGATCCACGAGCTCGTCGCGATCAGCGCCAAGTTCTTCACGAACGACGGCAAGAAGACGCTCGTACTCGCATCGAGCGTCGAAGAGAAGCACGGCGTCAATTGGAACAGCGCTTGGCCCACTGTCGACATGCATGCGCCAGGGGAACCAGGCGACTTGCCGTATGTGGTAGGTTGCCCTGGTTCACTCGTGAGCTGCGGCAAGTCCAGTGGCCCAGCACGAAGAATTTCAAGCCAAACGTACTAGAGAAGTACGACGGCAAGATGCATCCGTCGGAGTTCCTCAGCATCTACACCATCGCGGTGCAAGCTGCCGGGGGACGGGACGACAAGATCCTTGCCAACTACTTCCCGCTGGTGCTCAAGCCCAATGTCATATCCTCGCTCATGCACTTGCCGGACAACTCCATATCCTCATGGGCAGATCTATGCCATCAGTTTGTCGGCGCCTTCACAGGCGGCCACAAACCTCATGGCCAAGAGAGCTACCTTCACATACTCGTCCAGAAGGAAGGAGAGTCCCTGCGCAAGTACACTCAGAGATTCAGCCGTGTACAACACACAATCCCAGATGTCCACCCTGTCGCGGTCATCGCTGCGTTCCATCGAACGTCGCGTAACCGCGAGATCACGGAGGAGATGGCGATGTGCAAGATCAGGGATGTCGATGAGCTATATGCCTGGCCGACAAGTGTGCGTCTTTGAGGAAGGAGGAGACTCCCCGGAGAGAATACAGGGGCAGGAGGATCTGACAGCGAGTATGCCGCCCCGGCAAGGAAAAACCGGCGGCGGAACAACAACAAGAAGAAAGGCAAAGATGTGCTAGTTGTCGAGCAGTCCGGCAATGGAGGTGGCGCCAAGGAAGCCGAAGCTGTGGCGGCCGCCGACAAGCAGGACGGCTCCGGCAAGCAGTACTGCAAGATCCACCGCACCAAGGGCCATGATCTCCAAAGCTGCAAGAAAGTCGAGCAGCTTGTCGAGCAACAAAAGGCTGAGTATGAGCGACGCGACAAGGAGAAGGCCCAAGAAGGTACTCGAGGATCCGGCAAGAAGCGTCCCGGCCGGGGAGGACGCTGCAGTAAGGCCAAGCAGCGGCAAGGAGATAGGCCTCCCCGCGGCCGCGACAAAGATGAAGATGAAGACGACGATGAAGATATGGATGATGACGAGGCCGTTGAGCAGGAGTTTCAGAAAGCCACAGAGGTCCTATGCATTGACGGCGGTGCTTCTCTGCATACTTCACACCGCCAACTCAAGCAGTGGGTGCGGGAAGTCAATGCGGCAGAACCACCCGTCGAGTCACGCAAGCCTCTGAAATGGTCCGGCACGCCTATCATCTTTGATATTGAGGACCACCCTGATCGCATAACTGCGGTCGGGTGCTTGCCGATGTTGGTTTCACCAACCATCCGCAACTTCAAGGTCACTAAGATGCTAGTTGACGGCGGGGCCGGCTTGAACCTGATCTCCTCCGCGGTACTTCAGAAACTCCAGATCCCGGACAGCGAGCTCGAAGAAACCGACATGTTCCAAGGAATCAATCCGAGAAGGAGCAAGCCAAAGGGAAAGATCACATTGCCGGTGACATTTGGCAGCGAGTTGAACTTCAGGACTGAGAGGGTCACTTTTGACGTTGCTGATTTTCCATTTCCATACAATGGGATACTCGGCCGTCCAGTGCTCGCCAAATTCATGGCAGCCTCTCATTATGCATACAATATGCTGAAGATGCCCGGTCTGATAAGTGTCATCTCTGTCCCTGGCGACAAGAAGGATGCTCTTATCTGCACCGACAAGATCTACCGGGAAGCAGCAGCCGCAACAGATCGCAAGTCACTTGCCGCTGAAGCTCCCCGGGGGAAGAAGACCAAGTCCGGCAAGAGTTCTGATGCCCACTCCGGCAAGCGCACCTCTTCGGAGTGCTGCGCTACCGTCAAGGACGCACCATCGAGCTCCACTGGAAAGTGTAAGAAGACGAAGGCAGCTCCGCCAGAGACCAAGAAAGTGTCCGCCAAGGAGGACGGCACTGGTGGTACCTTCACCATCAGTTCCACTCTCGACCCTAAATAGGAAAGCGCGCTCGTTGCTTTCCTGCGGGCGAACGTCGACGTGTTTGCGTGGCAACCGTCTGACATCCCCGGTGTTCCCAGGAAAGTAATCGAGCACCATCTTGCCGTCTGTCCTCATCGCGCGCCCGTCAAGCGAAGGTCGGGAAGCAAGCGGTGGGCGCCAAGAATTCATCACGAAGAAATCAAGAAACTGGAAGCGGCGGGCCTTGTCGAGGAGTGCTCCATCCTACATGGTTGGCCAATCCTGTAGTAGTGCGCCAAAGGCAAGCGGAAATGGAGGCTTTGTATCGACTTTACCGATGTTAATAAAGCTTGTCCCAAAGACCCATTTCCTTGCGGCGCATTGACCAGATTGTTGACTCCACGGCCGGATGTGACTTACTTTCATTTCTTGACGCATACTCAGGATATCATCAGATCTTCATGGCAGAAGAGGATGAGGAAAAGACCACATTCATCACTCCGTGTGGCACGTACTGTTTCGTACGGATGCCTTTTGGTTTGGAGAATGCTGGTTCAACATTTGCAAGGGTAGTCCATCACGCTTTTGAGCCACAAATGCACAGAAATGTGGAAGCTTACATGGATGACATAGTGGTCAAGAGCAAGCACAAGGCAACTCTGATTCAAGATTTAGACGAAACCTTTGCAAATCTGCGCAAGATTAACCTCAAGCTTAACCCCGAGAAGTGTGTGTTTGGAGTTCCCTCCGGCAAGCTTCTCGGGTTCTTCGTGTCTCAGCGGGGAATTGAAGCCAATCCTGACAAGATCAAGGCCATTGAGCAGATTGAAGCACCGAAGCGCGTCAAGGATGTACGAAGGCTTGCTGGCTGCGTGGCTGCTCTCAGCAGGTTTATCTCTAAGTCTGCTGAGCGTGCCCTGCCATTTTACAAAATATTGAAAAAGGCAGGTCCAATGAAATGGACTCCGGAAGCGGAGGCTGCGCTGCAGGACTTAAAGAGATGCCTGTCCTCCACTCCAATACTTGTCGCACCTAAGCCACAAGAGAAGTTGCTGCTGTATCTAGCGGCAACCAATCAAGTGGTTAGTGCTGCATTAGTAGCGGAGAGGGAGGCGGATGATGAGCCAGCGACCATGGCAGGTGCATCCAGCGACAAGCAGGAGGCTTCACCGGCAAGCTCTGGTCCCGACAAGGATGGATCTGCGCAGGCACATGAGGAGGTGCAGAAGAAAATGGTGCAGCGCCTAGTTTACTTTGTCAGTTCCCTTCTGCAGAGGGCTAGGTCAAGGTACTCTGGTGTGCAGAAATTGCTTTTCGGCCTTCTCATGGCCTCGAGAAAGCTGCGCCATTACTTCCAAGCACATGAGATCACAGTTGTCACTCGTTTTCCATCAAGAGGATCTTGCAAAATCCGAAGCAGCAGCGGGATTGTCGGTGGGCCTTTGGGCTGCCAAGCTTTGGCCTCAAGTTTGAGAGCACTTCAACTATCAAAGCAAAGCATTGGCAGAGTTCATAGCAGAGTGGGCGCCAACACGGATGAAGAAACTCGAAGCGAGCATCCCGTCAAGGAAGCGAGCAAAGAGTGGCTGATGTACTTTGATGGTGCCTTCTCGCTGCAAAGCGCCCGATCTTGGCGTGCTTCTTATCGCACCCACGGAGAGCACCTCAAATCGTCGGCGGATGCACTTTCCCAAGGAGCAAGCAACAAACAATCTGCAGAGTATGAAGGTTTGCTTGCGGTCTCGAGATCGCAGCAGACCTTGGGATCAAGAAGCTCATTATCGGGGTGACTCGCAGCTTGTCATCCGCCAAGTGAACAAAATTATCGAGTCCGTTGATAGAAGCTTACGTTGATGAAGTGAGAAAGTTAGAAGAGCACTTTGGCGGCCTACATATGGAACATGTTCGAGAGCTCGAAACGACAATGCAGATGGCTGTCAAAGTGCGCGCGCTTAAGTTACAATGGAATCGAGGATTTTTGTGCTCAAGCTGACTCAACCATCCGTAACACCATCAAGCGGACAGAGCAAGAAGAGGAAGTTGACTTCGGTGACTATTTTCGGCGAGCTCCCGAAGCCGCCGCCAAGAAGGTACCTAAGATCAACACCAAGAATCTTTGAGGAGCATCTGCTCCGACAAGCCCTAGGGTTTGTTCGTCGGTGGCGCTCGATAAGTTTTGCTCCAGCAAGCTTGTCGGGAACATCAACTCGGCTGAGTCGCGAGTTCTCGCCGTAGAAGCGGATGTTCCCGCAGCAGCATATGTGCCTTTAGTCCTTGTTGTCGAGCCGCAAGCTCCAGCAAGGGCACAGCAGATTGTCCGTTTCCTTCAGACAGGAGAACTTCCCGAAGAGCAAGAAAAAGCGGAAAGAGTAGCCCGGCAATCAAGTATGTACCAGTTTGTCGACGACACGCTATACAGAAGAAGATTCAACGGTGTGAAATTGAAGTGTATTCACCGGGAAGATGGACAAAAGCTGTTGGCAGAGATACATGGAGGCATATGTGGTCACCACATTGGCGCAAGAGCACTTGCCGGCAAAGCGTTCCGGCAAGGATTCTTTTGGCCGACAGCCCTCCAGGATGCAACTGCGCAAGTAACCAAGTGTGAAGCGTGCCAGTTCCATTCCAAGCAGATACACCAGCCAGCTCAAGCTCTCCAGATGATCCCTTTATCCTGGCCATTTTCGGTGCAGGGGCTCGACATCCTCGGCCCCTTTCCCGAGCTGTCGGGGACTTTGAGTACTTATGCGTTGCAATCGACAAGTTCATGAAGTGGCGGAAGTGGAAGCGATGAGAAGGTGACAGCACGGTCGGCGATCAAGTTCTTTAGGTCGATTGTTTGCGTTTGGGATCCCTAACGGGATCATCACCGACAATGGCACGCAATTCCGAGCCGCACCTTCATGCGATCGTCCAAGATCTTGGCGCCAAGGTCTGCTTTGCTTCATTGCTCATCCGAGAAGCAGCGGTCAGCGGAGAGGGCAAATCTGAAGTGCTGCGTGCTCAAGACCAGGACTTTCGACGAGGCTGCGCAAGTGCGGAAAGAAGCTGGATTGAGGAGCTGCCGGTGGTTCTTTGGTCGTCGGGACGGCGCCAAATCGAGCCACCGGCGGACACCTTCGCTCTAGTCTATGGAGCGAAGCAGTTCTCCCAACGGAACTCGTATACGGGTCGCCTCGAGTGCTCGCTTATGATGAGCTTGAGCAAGAGCAACTGCGGCAAGATGACGCGCTGCTCCTTGAGGAAGATCGTCTTCAGGCTGTTGTACGAACTGCCCGATACCAGCAAGCTTTGCATCGCTACCATAGCCGCAAAGTTAATGCCAGAAGTCTCGAGGAAGGCGACCTTGCTCTTCGGCGTGTTCAGTCCGCCAAGAATTCCAACAAGTTGACGCCGAAGTGGGAAGGCCCTTACCGGGTGAAACGAGTCACTAGGCCTGGCGCTGTCCGCCTTGAGACCAAAGATGGCTTTCCGGTGAGCAACTCCTAGAACATTGAGCATCTTCGTAAGTTTTACCTGTAAGGCGCGGTTGCCGGAACCTGTTCCGGCAACCACCTTTTGTACAAGTCTTGCCGCTGTTGCACGTAATCCTTTGTACAAAGTCGGGCGCAGACCCCATGCATAAATAAAGCTCATGTGCTCCGCACATCTTGTCAATTTATGCTTTCTATTTTTTGCATGTGTTATCTGACACTTTGTGCAGCACCTACCCCTGGTAAGCAATAACGAGCCGTAAGGCTCCATATCTTTATTTTCTCTTCTTTCTCTTTCTCAAAGAAAGGAAGGTTCCCTCGCCCACAAGTTTGCCGGGGGGGAAGGAGAAGATAATGGTGTGGACCAGGCATCGTTCAAGGAAGTTTCGCCTTGCCGGGACGCAAATGACAGAAAAGCTAAGTTGCCAAAGTTTGAGCAATCAGTTTTAAAATTTTTAAGTTATCTTCCTAGAAGGACCGTGCTTTGTATGGAAAACCTGTGCGTGGAGGAACCAACTCGTAGCTAGTTGCACCCTTACTTTGTTTCGAGTCCACTCAACAACTTAAGTGTGCTGCGACTAGTTGCGACAAGGTTTCTTGTCGGTAGCGGCACCGCCAATGGCTCTTGACGTTCAAGCACTCAGCGCTTCATGACAAAGGTGACCCCACCGACAAGTTCCCTAAAAGCGTAGGGTAAAAACATACAAGGGAAGGAATCAAGTAAAGGGAATAACATAGCGAATACTACCCAAAATAAAGTTATATTGCAAGATAACTTGTCGCAGCTCTAATAGATTGTTCTCATAACATGACTAGCAGCGACAAGGAAAGGGGGAAACAGGCGGCCTAATCTACGCGGTCACCATCAACCCTCTTGACCTCGTTCACCTTGTCCACAATGGGTGCGACAAGGGCCTTGAGCTCTTCCAGATCAGCATCCGCCAGCAGCTTATTGAGGACGTTGGTGAGGTTGAGGCCTGGGTTGCGGAAGGCCACCTTCACCAACACCTTTTGCAGAACTCTCGCACAGATCGTGCGCGACTCGTCGGCCAGCTGCTTTGGGTTCCTTTCCCGGAGTCGCTGGAGTGCCGTCGCCACGCCCTTGAAGAACAGAGTGAGCTTGGCGCTGGGCTGGAGGTTCTCATCGGAGGAATACCCAAAATCCTCCATCCCCAGCTGCGCCAGCTCCTCGTCGATGACTGCGGCGATATTTACAGTCTCCCTAAAAGTGTTCTGGGTTTCGACGGCCCTCGTCAGCAGCGCTTCGTTGGCCTTGATCTCCTCCTTCAAGGCCACCTCCCGCTCCTTGGCGCCATCCAGCGTCTCGGTTAAAGTAGCCAGCTTCAACTCAAGATCCGCGTTGGAGTCCTTGGCGGCGCTCAGCTCCTTGCCCTTCTCGACGAGACGACCCTGCAGCTCACCGTGGGCCTGGGCGTCCTTCTCACGCTCGCGCTGGAGCGCGGCAAGCTCTTCGCTCCTAGCCCTGAGATCGGCCTCCAGCTGCGCCACCTTCGTCTCCAGCTCCTTCTTGGCGGCCCCGGCAGCTGCGACAGCATCTTTTGCTTCCTTGAGGGCCCCACCAAATGTCTGCTCTCGCGCGGCAAGCTCCTCCTCATGGCTATCAAGATTGACCTTCCGCTGCGCCAACTCGCCTTCCCACGCAAACAGCTCCTCGGCGACAAGCCGCTGTTGCTCTTCAGCTTCGGCCTTCTCGAGGAGGAAGGCTTTCCGCGCCTCGGCGAGTTGCGCCCGCTCCTCTACAATGGACCGGAGGGCTTCCTGGTTGCGACTCTGGAGCTCCTCCGCATGCTTCTCAATATCCACTCCCGCCTGCGCGACAAGCGCTTCCCGGGATTCCACCTTGGCTTGTTGGGCGCGGTAGAGTGACACCAGCTTCATGCGATTGCTCTTCCTCGAGACTTCGCCTGCTCTTGCTTGGCGCGTCAACCAGCGTCAGCCCAGCGGAGGCGAGCACCTCTCCATCGAAAGTTTCTCCTTCGACCGACGCCCTGGAGCTTGACGCCCAGGGCAGCTTGATGAAGACGCCATCTCCGGCCTTCAGATAGGCACCGGGCTGGGGCTCTTCGGAGCCTGACGCTGCGGCAGCGGCGGAGGGATCAACGGTCGGCGTAGCGCCTTGCGCTCCTGCGGCCTCGGGGTCGTTAGTGCGATCGCCAGATCCCTCGCCACCTCCTGCAGCGGTAGCTTTGGCGGCCTCTTCGTCGGCGGGCTCATCAGCGCCAGCTCCTTCTTCGATGGCAGCGGCGTCGTCGGTGTTGCCGCACGCGTTCTCCTTGCCGGTGGCCTCAGTCTCCATCGGCTCCGTGGAAGGTGGATCTGAAGGCCGAAAGAGGGAGAAAAGTCAAGCAAATATCCAAAAAAAAACCAGAAGAAGAACACAAGGGAAGTTTTCAAGCAAGAAGGGGTACCTTACTGGGATCTGCAGTCATGGGCTCCACCACCGGGGGGTCGCTGGTGCCGTCCCTTGCCGGAGAACTGTCCCTTGCCGGAGACTTCTCCCTTGCCGGAGAACGCTCCCTTGCCGGGGAATCCTCCCTTGGCGGCGTAGTTGAAGCAGATTGCATCTCGGGGGCGGCTTCCGGTTGCTCATGGTGAGGCTGCTCTGCTCCTACACAAATCAAGAGTCAGATATCAGCAAATAAAGAGCACCCATGTGCGCCCAACAACGGGAAGTAAACAGATACTTACGCTGGGGGCTGCTTTGGGGAGTAGTTGCCGGGTCCGGCAAGGTGGTCTCGGGCGCGCCCCCTGCTGTCGCGGTGGGCTCGTCCTCGATGACAATCACCGGAGCCTTGGCTCTCTTCGCCGCTCTCTAGGCTAGGGTCCTGAAAAGGAGTGAGTTCAGAGTAAAGCAAATCAGATGGAAGACAAAACAGCAAGAATTGAAGAAATACAAGTACAACAAAGAATCTTACTCTTCTTCTTCCTCGTCGGAGCTGAGCACGGAGAGGTCGAAGTCCGGCCCTCTTTCGGCGCGATGAGGCGGAGGAGTAGGCTCCCTTGACTGCTTGGCGGGGGCAGCGGCAGATCAGAAGCGGCGGTCCGGAGGACCCGCTCCGATTACCGCAGGGCGTGAGGCGCTCAGCGGCAATAGTGCTTGTCATGCGGCGGGCGTGTCGCGCGCGCGGGCGGCTGACTGACCTGCTGCCGCCTGCTCGTCCCCAGCCACAATGGAGCGCCTTCTTGGTGGAGCCGGGGGCTCTGCTTGCGGCAAGCTGCTTGAAGATGGTGGACCGCTCGCACCCTTGGCGGGCTCGCTCGACTCGGCTTCAGACTCGGCAAGGTCTCCCTCGCCGGCAAGCTCTCCGGCAAGCTCATCTCGATCGGCAAGGCTTGCCGCCTCTACTGCCTCTGCCTCCTCCACGGTGAATCCGAACTCACCCGCGGCAGCGGATGCCGCCGCCTCTTCCGCCCTAGTGGCGATGCGCCACATCTCCGCATCGGTGGTGTCGCGGGTGAGGCTCTTCTGTTCATCGGAGCGGACCGCCACCTCCACCAAGCCATTGAAGAACTGCTGCACGACGTCGTCTGCAGGCTCTTGCCAAGTTGGAACAATTCCATGCGAATCGCACTGCGGCATCATTGCACGGATGCGATCGAGTGAGGAATTGTTGCACAGCGGGACGACGCCCTGCGGCAGCCTGAACCATTCGGGATGATGAGGGTCGTGCTTGAACAGCTCCTTGAGCATCGCGTCCAGCTCCAGGACAGTGAAGTTGAAGTTGAGGCCCGGGCGCAGCCTCATGATGTCCGCCGGGCCCCCAAATTCCCAGGCGGGTCTCCTCCTCTCCTGCAGGGGGCGATGCGGCGGTGAAGAAAATCTGCACCAACAGCGCCTCTGATGAGCCCGCAAGCTTTGGCGCAGGATCCGGTGGTGGCGATCTTGACCTATCGTCTTCGGGGCCAAGCTGCTCCAATCGTTGCCGCGCACTACTGGGGCTTGGCGCTAGGCGGTGAATGGCTGCGGATTCTCCTCAACAATCCAACACCATTCTGCTCTCCACTCCTCCCATTTGCTGCGGAGCTCCCCCTCCAGATAAGCTTCCTTCTTGTCGGCTCTCGAGATCTAGGCGATTCCGCCGGCTAAAGGCTCTCCTCTCTCGACCCGGGGCATAAAGAAGTGGCGGAAAAGAGCTACGTTTGGGTGGACTCCGACAAAGTTTTCGCAGAGATGCGCGAAAACTGCCATGGTCAGAACGGTGTTGGGGGTGAAATCAAGGAGGTGGAACCCGTAGGTGTTCATAATATCGCAGAAGAATTCAGAGAAGGGCGGGCAGAGCCCGCAGTAGAAGAACAGCGCGAAGAAGGGATATCCGTTCGGAGCCCGTTCGGAAGCAGCGGCGGAGAGTACCTTCGTGCGAGGATGCGCTCGCGTCTCCGTCGACCAGAAGAGGTAGTACCACTCCCTCAGCTCCTTCGCAGCGAGCTCAGGGGGGGGGAGTTGTTCGCTCCTTTCGCAGTGCCTCGAGCCGCAGCGCCTTGGCCGACTTCACACCCTTCCCGGCTTTCGGAGCCATGGCGGAGGTAGTGGGGGAGATCGAAGGCGTTGGTGGCGCCGGCGGCGATGGGGGGCGGAGCGCTGCTCTCTCTCGGCTTTGGAAGAAGGGGGGAGCGGCGGAGATTTCTGAGATTGGAAGTAGCAACTGGCGAGATGGAGGAACTGCCCCTGTTTCCCCTGCTTATAAAGAGGGAGGGACGTTCCGTTTTTCTGAATAAAGAACCACCCACGATCTCTCCCACGACGCCGCAATCAACGCGTGCCATTAGGGAGCGCGTGGATCTGAACAAGATACGGCATGGACCCGGGCGCGCGTGCCCGTCTTGCTGTTTTGGGCTGGCCCAACAGCGCTTCGGCACCGTGTGGCCCAGTTCCGGGGCTCTGTCGGTGTACTAGAGTAGGGGTACCCTAGTATCCCAAACTTGTGCACGGGCAGTCGCAGCACCCCAGGGCAAGGCTTGCCGGGTGACCGCCAAGGTCCTCCGTGGTTCCTTTGGAGCCATTCAAGAACAAAGTGTTCAAGACAAGGAGACAAGACCCCGGCAAGAGGAGCTTGCCGGGAAGGCCAACCGAGGCATCTCAAGGAACTTGCCGCGACGCGCCACGCGTCCCGGCAAGGCCCGGCGAGCGACAAGCTTCCGGGCGCGGCAAGACAACGACCGTGGCAAGGCACTTGCCGCGGCAAGCCACCACTCTGTACCCACGCTCCAGCGCATCCGTCAACGTGTCGCCATGGGACCTTTTCCAGGCGCGCGTGGCGAGAGGCTGTGCAGCCAGCGGTGCGAGGTGGCAAGCGGCGCTGACAAGAGTGCCATCATGGCGAGCGGTGGCGCCCCTGACGGTCCCTTTTCTGCACTGTTTGGGCGACACAGACGGGCATTTAATGCCTTTGTCCCCTGCCGTCAGGGTTAGGTAGGATACACTATTCAGGTAGTTGTACCAACCACAACTCCTTTTCCATTTTTTCCCTCGCCTACGTTGCCACCTGTCGGTGACCCCTTGAGCATATAAAAGGAGGCCCATGCACAACGTAGAAGGGGGGAAGCATTCGAAACCAGAAAACACTCACGCTCTCGAGCAAGAGCTCAATACAAACCACAAAGCAGCAGTAGGAGTATTATCTCTCCGGAGAGCTCCGAAGCTGGGTAAACCGCTCGTGTGCTTCGCCTCGATCCGCTCTTCGTGCGATCTCCGCCCCCCGCCGAACCGAAAGGGACTCCGATCCCATAGGTGTTCGTTCCCACGACACCATGGATTGTGCGCCCAGCCACAAGCATCCACACATTTGAGCCTCCTCCAAGGCCTTGCAGACTCTGTACGAAATGCGGCCGTGCTGCCGCGAATGCATCCAAAGATGGTGGTCTAAATCCTCCAAGTCTGACAAAGATGGCACCACCGGTGCCGGTAGACAGCAGGCGTCGCAGCAGCTTCGGCTCCTCGAAAAGGATCCCACTTTTCACTTGGGTGAATCCACGAGGTTGTAGATAATGATGCGTCCCGCCATGGCTCCTGCGACCACGCGGCCCGAGCTTCTCCTACGCCAGATCGATCCCCCAACGAACCGCGCAGCTCCTCCGGAGACAAGTCACGGGCTCCCGGTAGAAGACGACGTCGCTGGCCTGCTGTAGGTCCTGCCACGATGGGCAGCTGACGGCGCGTCTCTCGTCAGCAGCTCCTCCCACAACCAGTCCCGTCTCGACGGGCGACGTCGCTTGCCTATTGCAGGCCCGCTCGTGGCAGTGTTTGGCAGCGGACATCGTGACTCCAGTCGCCACCACCTACGCAGAAAGAAGATAGATCAGGATCGGTATTCGGGACAAGGGGGAAATAGGGTAGAGGGTTCGAGGAAAGGAATCGTAGGGATAAGATCATAACAGATCTATTTTTATGTTGGGTAGGGTTATCCTATGGACAATCCTAACAGTTTGCGCCAAGTTTTTTGTTAATTAAACTATACACCAGAGGAGACCGGAACAAAAAACAACCACACACTTATGGTTTGGCTAGCTACGGACAAATAAGTGGTAGTTAAAGGTAATTCGGTGGTGTGATTTTCACAGGAGGAGGCTTGCTCGGATTTTAACGACCGAAAGTTTTTCGTCATGGTCGTCAATAGTAGGTTTTCTAGTAGTGCTATTTAAAGTGAATGTAGCTGTCTCTAGAGCGTATCCCCAAAATGATAGCGGTAAATCAGTAAGTGACATCATAGATCGCACCATATCCAATAGAGTGCGATTACGACATTCGGACACACCATTTCGCTGAGGTGTTCCAGGCGGCGTGAGTTGTGAAACGATTCCACATTTCTTTAAGTGCATACCAAATTTGTGACTTAAATATTCTCCCCCACGATCTGATCGTAGGAATTTTATCTTTCGGTCACGTTGATTCTCTACCTCTGAGGGATCGAAGAAGGTGAGAGTGTCTAGAGGGGGGGTGATTAGACTACTCGACAAGATAAAAATTCTGTCTTTTATCAAGGACAGATTTTGGCAGATTTTGCATAACACACAAGTCAAGTAGCACACTACACATGCAATTCTAGAGTATGGGCAGCGGAAAGTAAATTGCACAAGTAGTGAAGAGAAGTGGAGAAGATCAAACGCAATTTGGAGACGCGGTGATTTTTCTCGTGGTTCCGATAGGTGGTGCTATCGTACTTCCACGTTGATGGAGACTTCAACCCACGGAGGTAATGGCTGCGAGAGTCCACGGAGGCTCCACCCACGAAGGGTCCACGAAGAAGCAACCTTGTCTATTCCATCATGGCCTCACGCCCACGGAGGGCTAGCCTTACTCGGGGTAGATCTTCACGGCAGGCGATCTCCTTGCCCTTACAAACTTCTTGGTTCAACTCCACATCTCGACGACGGAGGCTCCCAAGCGACACCTAACCAATCTAGGAGGCACCACCCTCCAAAAGGTAATAGATGGTGTAGATGATGATGAACTCCTTGCTCTTGTGCTTCAAATGATAATCTCCCCAACACTCAACTCTCCTCACTGATTTGGCTGTGGTGGAAGAAAGGATTGAGTGGAAAGCAACTTGGGAAGGCTAGAGATCAAGCTTCATATGGTGGGAGTGGAGCAACTTGATCTCAACACAAGGGTAGGTAGTTCTCTTCTCAAAATGTAAGGTAGGAGTGGTAGTTCTTTCGATGGCTCTCTCCACGAATGAAGAGGGGTGGAGGGTATTTATAGCCTCCACACAAAATCCAACCGTTACACACATTTGAGCAATCTCGGTGGGACCGAAGTTGACAACTCGGTGAGACCGAAAGTTCAAATAATGTGAACGTTGGGGTTTTCAGTGGGACCGAAAATACAATCTCGGTGAGTCCGATTCGTGCAATGACAAGAGCATGCCAGTTTCGGTGGGACCGACTTCATCATCTCGGTGACACTGATTTGATGACGAAGATTCTGAAGCTTGGCAACTCAAGTTTCGGTGAGACCGAGTTCGAATCGGAAAATCCGAGTTTTCTAGGGTTTGGCTTATGGCTGAGGTGGTTCATCTCGGTGTGGTGAGTTTGGAAAATCGGTGGGACCGAGACTACTTATGAGTGTATATGGCGGTGAAAGTTCTTGATAGTTTAGGAGATGTATCACTAAGCACTTGAGCAACCAGATCATCATCATAACCTCATCCCTTTTAATAGTATTGGCTTTCCTATGGACTCAATGTGATCTTGGATCACTAAACAAAAAATGGAGTCTTGAGCTTTTGCTAATGCTTGCCTTAGCATTTTGAGGGGTCCACCTCTTCAGTCCTTTTGCCATGCCAATGTGATTGTATTTCCTGAAACATACTTGATAAAAGCATTAGTACAACCACAAAGTATGTTGTCATTAATTACCAAAACCACCCAGGGAGCAAATGTGCTTTCAATCTCCCCTTTTTGGTAATTGATGGCAACACACTAAACAAGACATCAAAGCTTATTGAAAGAAAGACAGAATTATCACAAAGCTTTGACAAACATGTAGTACAGGCTCCCCTACAAGTGTGTAAGATTTTCATAAATTATGGTTTTGGACTACCACAAGCACACAAGAGAGAAAAGCAAGATGTGCTACATGCAGCTTGGCTATATGCATCGAGCAGAGATGAAAAGAAGTGAGTGATAATGCATATGTGCATGGTGATTTCTTGCAAACAAGTATTCACAAGCAAGTCACCATCATGCACATTCTGCAAGGTGCATATACTTACCTTGAGGTCCCTTGGCATTGTACCTGAAGAGATAAACTTGGGAAAACAAGGTTAGATAACACAAGAGTATTTCTTCAACCAACTGCAAGAACATCAAGAGTACCAAGCCACGGATGACATGTATAAAGAGTGTCTCATATTGAGCACAAGCTTGAATCAGCAAACATGTCTCCGAAACTAAAAGATTTTCAATGAACTCGGAGAGATTTTGCTTTCCATAAGATATCAATTGTGAAGATTCCTCTCCCTTTGAGTTTTCTCAGATCAAGGGGTTTGATGGAAAAAGCAAAATCAAAAGAATGATGCCAAATGTAATATCCAATGTGAAACACGGCAAAGCTTTGATGTGATTCTCTCCCCCTTAAGGTAAGATTGCTCTTCTTCTCCCCCTAAATCTTCTCTTCTCCCCCTAAGTCTTCTCCCCCTTTGACATCAAGTGCCGAAAAGGACAGCAAACTAGGAAGGTTAGGGAAGATGGAAAGAAAGAAGTGGGATCCTTAAGAATCACAACAGGGCAAAAAGGAACATGCATAGAGAATCATTGAGTGGAGCTGCAGAAGATAATATCCTGGAGGAAATAAATCGGTGACACCGAATTGAGATGGATCGGTGGGTCCGAAAGTCAGGGACTTAGGGTAGATCCTTTTCGGTTAGACCGAAATATTTAAATCGGTGGCCTTGAGTTTAATTCAAGGAAATCTGAAATAATTCAGCTCACTTTGCGAGGAATGTTTCAAAGGATTTGCAATGAATTTGTGAATGATTTTCGAGGAATTGATCGGAGCCAGAAGGATATTCACAAAGACAGAAGAATAGAAGTGAAAAAAAGATTCCTAGATGAAGTTTTTTTAAAAAAAAACTCAATGAGAGAACATAAGAGAAAATAGAAAGACTCCAAAACATATGTACTTCATCTAGATAAGGGTCGGCGACAAGGTCACCTATGTTTGAGTATATTGACTTAGGAGTCAAATGAGAACATTTGATCATAGGTCATACTCATCGTTTAAGCTCAAAATGGGGTTGCCATTTTTCGATTAAGCATTCGATGTGATCACATCTTATGAAGCTGCTTGTACTCATGACTTTGAGCAAAGCTCCTTAAAGATGTGAAGAACATACCTTGGGCTTGTTGTTGCTTTACTCATGTAGGTGAACTTGATGTAGGTGCTCATTGAGTGTGAAGTTGGAGCACCATTTCCACTTGTGTAGTTCATCTTCCTACATGGGTTAGGCAAGCAAGGAAATACTCAAGGATATCCAAGATGACAAGAGTGAAATACTAGATGTATAAGATGTCAAAAAGGATATGTGGAATTTTGTTCCTTGAACTCAACATCCCAAAGGGCTAGATACTTGGTCAATGACAAGATTACTCATGATTTGAGTGTGTGGTAATCTTGTGGAATGTAGATCATCCAAGTACACGCAAGGAGTTAGATGCAATACAAGGAGGCAAATGTGTCCAAGACATATGATCATCATCATAAGAGAAATATCAAGGATTAGTCAAGTAGGCTCATGCCTTGCATGCATCAATGGAGTTCTCACTCCAAGTTTGAAGCATCTATGATGTTCAACTCACTCCTTAGCGACAAAACACCTTCTCATCAAGAGGTTTTGTAAAGATATCAATGAGTTGTTTGTCGATCTGAACATGCTTAAGATTGATGTCACCCTTGGCAATGTGATCACGAATGAAATGGTGACGAACTTCAATATGTTTAGTTCGAGAGTGTTGCACGGATTGTGTCCAATTTTAATCGCACTCTCATTGTCACAAAGCAAGGAACATGTCTCACATGTATCCCATAATCCTAAGCGTTTGTGTCATCCATAGCAATTGAGCACAACACGAACCAGCAGCAATATATTCCGCTCCTCGGTGGATAATGATATCAATTTTGTTTCTTGGAGGACCAAGATACAAGGGATCGACCAAGGAATTGACACGTGCCGAAGTTGACTTTCTATCAACCTGTCACCGCATAGTCCGAGTCGGAATAGCCAACAAGGTCGAAAGAGGCCCTCTTAGGATACCAAATGCCAAAGTTTGGTGTGTGTATCAAATATCTCACAATCCTTTTAACAGCTTTAAGATGACATTCTTTAGGGGCTTCTTGATATCGAGCACACATGCATACACTCAACATTATGTCAGGACGAGAAGCACAAAGATATAGTAGAGAACCAATCATAGATCGGTAAACCTTTTGATCAACGGGTTCTCCATCTTTTGTCAAGTCATTATGTCCACTAGTAGGCATGGGGGTTCTCATACCTTTGCTTTCTTGCATGTTGAACTTCTTGAAGAGATCCTTGGTGTACTTTGTTTGTGAGACAAAGGCACCCTCCTTAGATTGCTTGATTTGCAACTCAAGGAAGAATTTGAGTTCACTCATCATGGACATCTCATACTTCTCCGACATGAGCTTTCCAAACTTCTCGCTAAAATGAGGGTTAGTTGAACCAAAGATAATATCATCAACATATATTTGGCACACAAATAGTTCACCATCAACCCTTTTAAGTGAACAGCGTTGAGTCTATTTTTCCAATCTCAAAGCCTTTTTCAAGAAGAAAGCTAGTCAAGCATTTGTACCAAGCTCTAGGAGCTTGTTTAAGACCATAAAGAGCTTTGTGCAACTTGTAAACATGATTAGGCTTTTTGGGATTTACAAATCCGGGAGGTTGTTTCACAAATACTTCCTCCTCAATTTCACCATTTAGGAAAGCACTTTTGATATCCATTTGATAGAGAGTAATATCATGGTGATTGGCATAAGCAAGAAGAATGCGAATGGACTCAAGTCTAGCAACGGGGGCATAGGTCTCACCATAGTCCATACCTTTGACTTGTGTGTAACCTTGAGCTACGAGAAGAGCCTTGTTGCGGATGACTTGTCCATCTTCATCTTGCTTGTTCCGAAACACCCATTTGGTTCCAATGACGTTTTGATCATCCTTGGGCTTCTCTACCAAAGTCCATACCTTGTTCCTCTCGAAGTTGTGTAGCTCTTCGTGCATAGCGTTCACCCAATCCGGGTCTTCAAGTGCTTCTTCTACCTTCATAGGTTCAATACTAGAGATAAATGAGTAATGCTCACAAAAGTTAGCTAAGCGAGTTTTAGAGCGAGTAATTCTCCCGGAGTTGATGTCATTGATCATTTGTTCCACGGGATGATTTTTCTTGACTCTTGCTCGGACTCGAGATAGCTTTTGTTGAGGTTGTGGCTGAGCTTCCTCATCATCTTCCTCTTCCTCTTCTTCTTCTTCTTCATTGTTGTTGGTGTTGTCTTGAGGCGGTGGAGAAGGAGGTTGTGGTGGATCTTCTTGTTGCACTTCCTCATCTTGGTGAGTTCCACTTGTGGAGGCCTCCATGTTGCCTTGAGGTTCATCTTGCCGTAAGGTAGGGGGCTCCACATATGTAGATGAGGTACTCTCCTTCACTTCCATGGGACGGATCTTTCCAATAGATAAATCTTGAATGGCTTCCGATGGGTCCTTGTCTCCTACATCAATAGGCATTTGCTCTACTTGCGAGCCATTAGATTCATCAAACTTCCGTCTACCGTCTCTTCAACCTTTGGGTGAAATTATTGTGAACACGGTAGGTGTGGGAGTTTGATCCATAACCAAGAAAAAAACCTTCATGAGTTTTAGGAGCAAATTTAGACCGGCGATGCTTATCAAGGATATAGCATTTCAAACCAAAGACACGAAAGTATCCCACTTGGGGTTTGTTACCGGTGAGGAGCTCGTATGATGTCTTGCCGAGGAGCTTATGAAGATAAAGCCTGTTGATAGCATGACAAGCTGTCTCGACCGCTTCACCCCAAAAATGCTTCGCTGTCTTGTATTCATCAAGCATCGTTCTCGCCATCTCTATGAGCGTTCGGTTCTTCCTCTCAACAACTCCATTTTGTTGAGGAGTGTACGTAGCCGAGAACTCATGTAGAATCCCTTCCTCATCGAGAAAAGAGTCTACATTGGCGTTCTTGAACTCCGTTCCATTGTCCTCGAACTTTCTTGATCTTCACCTCAAATTGATTTTGGGCCTTTCTGGCAAAGGTTTTGAAGATTCTCTGAACATGTGATTTGTCATCAAGGAAAAATACCCACGTAAATCTGGAATAATCATCAACTATAACTAGACCAAAGGAGTTACCACCAAGGCTTTTGTAAGCATTGGGACCAAGAGATCCATATGAAGAAGCTCAAGCGGTCTCCTTGTGGTCATGATGTTCTTCACGGGATGACTTCCACCTACTTGTTTTCCTGCTTGACAAGCACTACAAAGTCTATCTTTGTCAAAGAGAACATCTTTAACGCCAAGAATATGATCACCTTTGATTAGCTTGTCTAGATTACGCATACCAACATGTCCAAGCCTTCTATGCCATAACCAACCTTTAGTGGATTTAGCAATGAAGCAAGCTCTTGGTTGGGCTTTCTTAGTGAAATCAACAATATATAGATCACCTCTACGGATACCGGTAAACGCCATGTTATGATTGTCACGACGAAAGACTTGGCAATCTACTTCGGTGAATAGCACATTGAATCCAAAGTCAGCTAATCTAGACACGGAAAGTAAATTGTATCCAAGTGATTCTACAAGCATGACATTTTGAATAGAGCTATCATGAGATATGGCCACCTTACCAAGGCCAAGTACCTTACCCTTGGAGTTGTCTCCAAAAGTCACATACTTGCGTGGACCATCGTTCTTTGCAAGCTCTCGAAACATGTCTTCGTCTCCGGTCATGTGATCGGTGCATCCACTATCAAGAATCCACTCTTTTCCGCCGGATATGTAGTCTCTCAGATTTGCCATAAGATTGAGACTCTTCATGATCTTGTCCAGCTCGGTGTCCGAATCGGAGTAATCATCATCATGCTCATGCTCATCATCATATTGACCCATAGATTGTTCATCATCAACACCTAGGTCAATTTGATAACTACTTGCATTAGTTTTGTCAATGTGACAATAATCATCGGAATGCAATACAAGAGCATTTCTAATTAGAACATTGATAAGACCGGGATCACCCTTCTTTTTCATAAGATCACGAAGCTCAAATAAGCATTTATCAAAGTTGGGATCATTGGGGCGCATCATATCAAATTCAATAGTCTTGTATAGAATTTCATCAAGACCTCTCAAAGAGTAGTCCGGATAAAGTTCTTCCAAGAACTTCCACATAGCATAGGCGCACTCAAAGTTTGTAATGAGCTTAAGCAAGTTATCGGGTAACCCTCTAATGATAAGATTTACCGTTCTAAGGTTCTGAAGCAAATCAAGCTCTTCATCCATGGTAGGGTGCAAGGGGTCAAATGGAGGCACATAGGGGTTTCAACATATTTGCATAAATTGTATGTCTTAAAGATAATAAGCATTTCAATCCTCCACGAGTTATAGGACACTCCATTAAGAATAGGCACTCTATGGCTAACACTCCCAAGCGTGAATCGTCCATCTTCCTCCAATGGTGTGTAAACCAAAGCAATGGAGACCAAAGCTCGATACCAATTGAGGGATCGAAGAAGGTGAGAGTGTCTAGAGGGGGTGATTAGACTACTCGACAAGATAAAAATTCATCTTTTATCAAGGACAGATTTTGGCAGATTTTGCATAACACACAAGTCAAGTAGCACACTACACATGCAATTCTAGAGTATGGGCAGCGGAAAGTAAATTGCACAAGTAGTGAAGAGAAGTGGAGAAGATCAAGCGCAATTTGGAGACGGTGATTTTTCTCGTGGTTCCGATAGGTGGTGCTATCGTACTTCCACGTTGATGGAGACTTCAACCCACGGAGGGTAGCGGCTGCGAGAGTCCACGGAGGCTCCACCCACGAAGGGTCCACGAAGAAGCAACCTTGTCTATTCCATCATGGCCTCGCCCACGGAGGCTAGCCTTACTCGGGGTAGATCTTCACGAAGTAGGCGATCTCCTTGCCCTTACAAACTTCTTGGTTCAACTCCACATCTCGACGACGGAGGCTCCCAAGCGACACCTAACCAATCTAGGAGGCACCACCCTCCAAAAGGTAATAGATGGTGTAGATGATGATGAACTCCTTGCTCTTGTGCTTCAAATGATAATCTCCCCAACACTCAACTCTCCTCACTGATTTGGCTGTGGTGGAAGAAAGGATTGAGTGGAAAGCAACTTGGGAAGGCTAGAGATCAAGCTTCATATGGTGGGAGTGGAGCAACTTGATCTCAACACAAGGGTAGGTAGTTCTCTTCTCGAAATGTAAGGTAGGAGTGGTAGTTCTTTCGATGGCTCTCTCCACGAATGAAGAGGGGTGGAGGGTATTTATAGCCTCCACACAAAATCCAACCGTTACACACATTTGAGCAATCTCGATGGGACCGAAGTTGACAACTCGGTGAGACCGAAAGTTCAAATAATGTGAACGTTGGGATTTTCGGTGGGACCGAAAATACAATCTCGGTGAGTCCGATTCGTGCAATGACAAGAGCATGCCAATTTCGGTGGGACCGACTTCATCATCTTGGTGACACCGATTTGATGACAGAAGGTTACAGAAGCTTGGCAACTCAAGTTTCGGTGAGACCGAGTTCAGAATCGGAAAATCCGAGTTTTCTAGGGTTTGGCTTATGGCTGAGGTGGTTCATCTCGGTGTGGTGAGTTTGGAAAATCGGTGGGACCGAGACTACTTATGAGTGTATATGGCGGTGAAAGTTGCTTGATAGTTTAGGAGATGTATCACTAAGCACTTGAGCAACCAGATCATCATCATAACCTCATCCCTTTTAATAGTATTGGCTTTCCTATGGACTCAATGTGATCTTGGATCACTAAACCAAAAATGGAGTCTTGAGCTTTTGCCAATGCTTGCCTTAGCATTTTGAGGGGTCCACCTCTTCAGTCCTTTTGCCATGCCAATGTGATTGAGTTTCCTGAAACATACTTGATAAAAGCAGTAGTCCAACCACAAAGTATGTTGTCATTAATTACCAAAACCACCCAGGGAGCAAATGTGCTTTCAACCTCATTCTGAAATTCCTTGAACTTTTCAAAGGTCTCAGACTTGTGCTTCATCAAGTAGACATACCCATATCTACTCAAGTCATCAGTCAGAGTGAGAACATAACGATATCCTCCGCGAGCCTCAACGCTCATTGGACCGCACACATCAGTATGTATGATTTCCAACAAGTTGGTTGCTCGCTCCATTGTTCCGGAGAACGGAGTATTGGTCATCTTGCCCATGAGGCATGGCTCGCATGTGTCAAACGATTCATAATCTAGAGACTCTAAAAGTCCATCAGCATGGAGCTTCTTCATGCACTTGACACCAATGTGACCAAGGCGGCAGTGCCACAAGTATGTGGGACTATCGTTATCAACTTTACATCTTTTGGTATTCACACTATGAATATGTGTAACATTACGCTCGAGATTCATTAAGAATAAACCATTCACCAGCGGGGCATGACCATAAAACATATCAATCATATAAATAGAACAACCATTATTCTTGGATTTAAATGAGTAGTCATCTCGAATTAAACGAGATCCTGATACAATGTTCATGCTCAAAGCTGGTACTAAATAACAATTATTGAGGTTCAAAGCTAATCCCGTAGGTAAATGTAGAGTTAAGCGTCTTGTGGCGATCACATCGACCTTGGAACCATTCGGCAGCGCGATCGTCACCTCGTCCTTCGCCAATCTCCGCTTATTCTGCAGCTCCTGCTTTGAGTTACAAATATGAGCAACCGCACCGGTATCAAATACCCAGGAGCTACTACGAGCACTGTTAAGGTACACATCAATTACATGTATATCACATATACCTTTGGTTTTGCCGGCCTTCGTGTCCGCTAAGTACTTGGGGCAGTTCCGCTTCCAGTGACCACTTCCCTTGCAATAAAAGCACTCAGTCTCAGGCTTGGGTCCATTGCTTGACTTCTTCCTGGCAACTGGCTTACCAGGCGTGGCAACTTCCTTGCAGTCCTTCTTGAAGTTCTTCTTACCCTTGCCCTTCTTGAACTTAGTGGTTTTATTCACCATCAACACTTGATGTTCCTTTTTGATCTCTACCTCTGCTAATTTCAGCATTGAATATACCTCAGGAATGGTCTTTTCCATCCCCTGCATATTGAAGTTCATCACAAAGCTCTTGTAGCTTGGTGGGAGCGACTGGAGAACTCTGTCAATGACCGCATCATCCGGGAGATTAACTCCCAGCTGCTTCAAGCGGTTGTGCAACCCAGACATCTTGAGTATGTGCTCACTAACAGAACTGTTTTCCTCCATCTTACAGCTAAAGAATTTGTCGGAGACTTCATATCTCTTGACCCAGGCATGAGCTTGGAAAACCATTTTCAGCTCCTCGAACATCTCATATGCTCTGTTGTAACGCCCCGGACACACCCGCCGGTGGTCGTTACTCCTGGCGGGATCTAGACTGACCCCACAGATCAATACTAGTCTTTTCTGCGCACTTTGTCCTCACTCGTGCGCACTTGGAGCAACTTCGATCGGTCACCCATCTGAAACTACTCCAAGCTGAGCACGCTTAACTTTGGAGTTCTTTCCGAATGGGCTCCGGAAAGAAGGAATTCCTTATTGATATGAGTAGTCTATCATCCCTAATAAGCGAGCTATCACATACACCCCCACTCGGAGGAACCGGCGTCCTCGTCGAGACCACGAAACGTTCCCTCTTGGCACATACGTCGTGCTTCTAGTCCGGCACATGTGCCATGCCGCGTCTGCGACCGTCACAAGCGCCATGCACAACATGACCGCGCGCTTTTATGCGCAACCATCCGTGTAACGCGAGGGTCGGCTCGATACCAACTTAGCGCCCGGACACACCCGCCGGTGGTCGTTACTCTGGCGGGATCTAGATCGCCCCACAGATCAATACTAGTCTTTTCTGCGCACTTTGTCCTCACTCGTGCGCACCCGGAACAACTTCGATCGGTCACCCATCTGAAACTACTCCAAGCTGAGCACGCTTAACTTTGGAGTTCTTTCCGAATGGGCTCCCGGAAAAGAAGGAATTCCTTATTGATATGAGTAGTCTATCATCCCTAATAAGCCAGGCTATCACATCTGTGTTGCTCAAAACGCTTTTGGAGCCCCGGTTCTAAGCTGTAAAGCATGCCACACTGAACGAGGGAGTAATCATCAGCAGGAGACTGCCAAGCGTTCATAACATCTTGGTTCTCTGGGATTGGTGCTTCACATAGCGGCGCTTCTAGGACATAGTCTTTCTTGGCAACTATGAGGATAATCCTTAGGTTCCGGACCCAGTCCGTATAGTTGCTGTCATCATCTTTCAGCTTGGTTTTCTCTAGGAACGCGTTGAAGTTCAGGTGGACATGAGCGTTGGCCATTTGATCTAAAAGACATATTGTAAAGAATTTAGACTAAGTTCATGATAATTAGGTTCATCTAATCAAATTATTCATGAACTCCCACTTAGACAGACATCCCTCTAGTCATCTAAGTGAAACATGATCCGAGTCAACTAGCCCGTGTCCGATCATCACGTGAGACGGACTAGCTAACATCGGTGAACATCTTCATGTTGATCGTATCTACTATATGACTCATGCTCGACCTTTCGCTCTTCCGTGTTTCGAGGCCATGTCTGTACATGCTAGGCTCGTCAAGTCAACCTAAGTGTATTGCGTGTGTAAATTTGGCTTACACCCGTTGTATTCGAACATTAGGATCTATCACACCGATCATCACGTGGTGCTTGAAACAACGAACCTTCATAACGGTGCACGCAGTTAGGGGAACACTTTTCTTGAAATTATTATGAGGATCATCTTACTTACTACCGTCGTTCTAAGTAAACAAGATGAAAAACATGATAAACATCACATGCAATCATAATGGTGACATGATATGGCCAATATCATATAGCTCCTTTGATCTCCATCTTCGGGGCTCCATGATCATCTTCGTCACCGGCATGACACCATGATCTCCATCATCATGATCTCCATCATCGTGTCTTCATGAAGTTGTCAGGCCAACGACTACTTCTACTTCTATGGCTAACGCGTTTAGCAATAAAGTAAAGTAATTTACATGGCGTTCTTCAATGACACGCAGGTCATATAAAAAATAAAGACAACTCCTATGGCTCCTGCCGGTTGTCATACTCAATGACATGCAAGTCGTGATTCCTATTACATGAACATGATCTCATACATCACATATATATCATTCATCATTCATCACAACTTTTGGCCATATCACATCACAAAAACCACTTGCTGCAAAAACAAGTTAGACGTCCTCTAATTGTTGTTGCAAGTTTTTATGTGGCTTCTATAGGTGATCTAGCAAGAACGTTTCCTTCCCTACGTTAAAGCCACAACGTGATTTGTCAACTTCTATTTACCCTTCATAAGGACCCTTTTCATCGAATCCGCTCCAACTAAAGTGGGAGAGACACACCCGCTAGCCACCTTATGCAACTAGTGCATGTCAGTCGGTGGAACCCGTCTCACGTAAGCGTACGTGTAAGGTCGGTCCGGGCCGCTTCATCCCACAATACCGCTGAAGCAAAATAAGACAAGTATTGGCAAGAAAGTTGACAACATCTACGCCCACAACAAATGGTGTTCTACTCGTGCAAAGAGAACTACGCATAAACCTGGCTCATGATGCTACTGTTGGGGAACATTGCATAAAATAAAAAAATTTCCTACGTTCACCAAGATCAATCTATGAGTTCATCCAGAAACGAGAGAGGAGAGTGCATCTACATACCCTTGTAGATCGCGAGCGGAAGCGTTCAAGAGAACGGGGTTGAGGGAGTCGTTCACGTCGTGATCCAAATCACTGGAGATCCTAGTGCTGAACGGACGGCACCTCCGCGTTCAACACACATACGGTCAGCGTGACGTCTCCTCCTTCTTGATCCAGCAAGGGGGAGGAGAGGTTGATGAAGATCCAGCAGACCTGACGGCGTGGTGGTGGATCTGGCGAGATCGGCGGAGGCCGTAGCGTTTGCGGGAGGAGAGGTGTAGCAAGGGAAGGGCGCCAAGATGCAGGTGCGGCTGCCTCCCACCCCTCCTTTATATAGGGTCCCAGGCGCCGGCCCTAGGAGATGGGATCTCCTAGGGGCGGCGACAAGAGGGAAACTTGCCCCCAAGGCAAGTGGGCGCCCCTCCCTAGGGTTCCCAACCCTAGGCGCGGGGGCCAAGAGTGCACCAGCCCACCAGGGCTGGTTCCCCTCCACTTCAGCCCATGGGGCCCTCCGGATAGGTGGCCCCACCGGTGGACCCGGGACCCTTCCGATGGTCCCTACAATACAGTGACCCCGAAACTCTCCGATGGCGAAACAGCACTTCCTATATATTTCTTCACCTCCGGACCATTCCGAAACTCCTCGTGGCGTCAGGGATCTCATCCGGACTCGAACAACTTCGGGTTTGCTGCATACTAATATCTCTACAACCCTAAGCGTCACCGAACCTTAAGTGTGTAGACCCTACGGGTTCGGAGATATCTGAACATGACCGAGATGCCTCTCGATCAATAACCAACAGTGGGATCTGGATACCCATGTTGGCTCCCACATACTCCTCGATGATCTCATCGGATGAACCACGATGTCAAGGATTCAATCAACCCCGTATTCAATTCCCTTTGTCAATCGGTACGTTACTTGCCCGAGACTCGATCGTCGGTATCCCAATACCTTGTTTAGTCTCGTTACCGGCAAGTCACTTTACTCGTACCGTAATGCATGATCCCATGACTAGACATTTGGTCACACTGAGCTCATTATGATGATGCATTACCGAGTGGGACCAGAGACACCTCTCTGAGGGAGTCCTGGACTAGGGGGTGTCCGGACAGCCGGACTATCATTATCCGCCGGACTCCAAGACTACGAAGATACAAGATTGAAGACTCCGGCTCGTGTCCGGATGGTACTTTCCTTGGCGTGGAAGGCAAGCCTGGCAATACGGATATGTAGATCTCCTACCATTGTAACCGACTCTGTGTAACCCTAGCCCTCTCCGGTGTCTATATAAACCGGAGGGCTTTAGTCCGTAGGACAACATACATTACAACAATCATACCATAGGCTAGCTTCTAGGGTTTAGCCTCCTTGATCTCGTGGTAGATCCACTCTTGTACTACCCATATCATCAATATTAATCAAGCGGGGCGTGGGTTTTACCTCCATCGAGAGGGCCCAACACAGGTAAAAACATCGTGTCCCTCGTCTCTTGTTACCATCCGCCTAGGCGCAGATTCGGGACCCCCTACCGAGATCCGCCAATTTTGACACCGACATTGGTGCTTTCATTGAGAGTTCCTCGTATGCGTCACCGATAGGCTTGATGGCATCTTCAACCAACAACGCTGTCGAGTGAACTTTTCTCCCGGGCGGATCTTCGTATTCGGCGGCCGCCTGCGGGTCAATTCACTTGGCCATCTGGAGCGAATCAGCTTCGCCCTGGCGTCAGTCAGATTTGGAAACTTAAACTTCACGGCCGATGTCGCGGAGACTTGATCTTGACGGACTCGAGCCTGACCGGCGTGCCGCCTTTGTGACAATGGGCGCGATCTAGCTCTGCCGCCCGAGCAGTGCCTTGGTGGCGCTGCGGATCTTCTTGACCATTAGCCGGAGCCGATCGCCCGGATCGAAGGTCGGTGGATAGGCGCGCCACAGGGGCTTCAACATCCATAGCCATGAAACTTGTGATTCGGGCGGGACTCCTTGCGGACTCGAACCTCCGCGCCCTACCAATCGATCCGGATTGGGCGCGGTTATAAATTCACCGCCGCGGACATCTTCAATGCTCGCCTTTTGGCGATATCTTGAATTCACTAAAGCATCTCTCGTTATCGGGAGAGTCTTGGCGAACTATGGCGGGATGGTTGGGAATGCAGACGACGAAGAAATTGAGCCCACCCACCACCCACCTTGTAGCCACCGTCGGCGATCTAACCGACATACTAGACTTTGACTCCGAAGACCATTGGCGGAATAGGCGACAATCTTTGAGACGAACAAGAAACGAGCCTATAAGGCACGGAGGACTACCTCGTCACATGACATATATATGGTAGACACCCCAAAGGAGAGCGATACTTGAGGACCAGCGGGCGCGGCGAGAAGATGACCCGCCGACAAGCGACCAAAGCGATGGCGCGGCGCCGCCCTAAGTCCCGCCTCGGCGACAACAACGCTCCCAAGGAGCCCGCGATCTGGCAGGGCTCACAAGCGGACGACGAACATGCAAATAAGCAACCGTCCGAACATGGCGAGTCGGATAATCAATCCAAGCCGGCGAGAACAGTCCGGAAGACCTTATGCGGACATGTGGCGGAGAGTAAACCTCGAAAAAGACTCGTCGATCTTGCAAGAAGCATGAAGAAGGAAAAGCGGAGGCTCAAAACAGCGGAAGACACACTCGAGAATGAGATGGAGCAAAGTGCTCAAAACCGCGAGATAAGTATGGCAATGGCCACCAATCAAAGAGCTACCCGGCGCAAGCTGCTACGAGTTGACGAGGAGGCCATAGAGCCCCCACCGTCCAAAAATAAAGGGATGCTGGCTGGATAGGCGGCGGATGATAGGCCAAATTCGACGGCGGCGCCACACATAAATCAACCAACAAACTTGGAAGGATAGATGGCCCAGCCAGATCCATCTCAGACCAAAGGAGAAGGCCCCAAGAAGCAAGGCAACACGCCAAGTGTCAGATGATAGCGGCACACACAAATCTGGGCGCCGCACACCCACTATGTTTCACCGATGAGGTCTTTGGACCATAATTCCCAGCGGATTTAAACCCATCAACATAAAGGCCTACGATGGAACAACGGACCACAGATGCGGATAGAAGATTATATACTACATATACATATGGCGGAGGAGCGATCTCCACGCCATAAAATATCTACCCTCAAGCTCAAAGGGCCAGCCGTCATTGGCTTAAGAGCCTCCCGAAAACTCTTGTTGGAAGTTGGGAAGAGCTCGAGGGGCGCGTTTAGAAACAAATTTTCAAGGGACTTATGTCCGGCCTCCGGATCTGAGATGATCTAAGTCATATAACTCAACAGCCGGAGAGTCGGCGGCGAAATTGCAGAACAGGTTCCTTACCAAAAAGAACCAAATAGTCATTGTCCGGACGCCAAAGCCTTAGCAGCTTTCAAGCACAATGTCCGAGACGAATGGCTCGCCGAGCACCTCGGTCAAGAGAAACCGAGGACAATGTCCGCACTAACAAGCCTCATGACCGCATCATGCGGAGATGATAACTAGTTAGCAAGATGCAACACCAGCGACCCAAGTACATCCGAGATAAGAGATGGAAGCGGAAAATCACGGCGCGAAAAAGAGCAGCGCGGAATAAAGAAAAAGCCCAAAAACACGGCGGTCAGCGCCGGATTTAAAAGCTCATGGCCCAATAATAAAACACAGCCTCTAAAGGATGACGGTGTGGTGTCCAACAAAGAAGATTTTGGGTCGGATATGTCAAATCCACAGTACCCGGAAGGCACGCAAATCACACCCACGAGGATTGTTGGGTTTTAAACGATCCGGCCGACTAAATCTTTGAGCACAAGGGGCTCGGCGTCAGCGAAGAAGATAAACCCCACCAGCAGAGCACCGGAAAACAAAAGACTTTCCCACAAGGGGTTAAAGCAGTAAACTCACTTCATGTGATAATACGGAAAAATAGTGCGGCACTTTCTAAAAAGAGCTTCGTGCAGTCCAACCCAGCAAACCGTAGAGATTGGATATCAAAACCAATCACTTTCGACCACCTGGACTATTCCAGAAGCGTTCAAAATGCGGGACGGACTCCCCTAATATAGAATCCCATAATAGACGGATTACAATTTACTAGTGTCCTAATGGACGGAGGCAGTGACTTAAACCTGATGTATTCCAAAATAGTCCGTAGGATGGGGATAAACCCTACCAAAATCAGACAGAGCCGCACTTCCTTCAAAGGAGTGACGCCAGGCCCTTACGCCAAGTGCACAGGCTCCATATTACTAGAAGTCATGTTCGGATCCCCGAACAATTCTTGACGAGAAAAATTAATTTTTCACATCGTCCCATTTGAAAGTGAATATAAAGCACTCTTGGGACGTAAGGCTTTTGTCCGCTTCAACGCTATACCGCATTCGCGTCTCTTACACTCAAGATGCCGGTCCGCATGGCGTCATTTCATCTGAGGTCACTTAAAGACCCGGACTCGGATAGTCGAATCCGGCGTCGGTAGGCTAGGGCTCCCTAGCCGCATACCCCTTCACGAGGGGCTGCGGCGCTAAACAACAGCGGGTTCATACAAACCTGCTTTAACTTATTCATATTTTTTATTTTACATATTTTCCGCATCAATTGTTTTTAAAATTAAGCGTTCCTCTCTTTCTCTGAGATGAACAATGTGCATACCGTCGAGGATAACGGCGCATAGCGGAGACACGGCGTAGACATGCGATGAGGACCCGTTGTGAGGATTCTTTTGATTAAGACCTGCGTAAACCTTTTTCTTGTCTCTTGTTGTTATTCTCCTTGGTTTCTTCCTATAGCCAAAGCGGAGCCTGGCGCTTTGGCATCGGCCGCGTCAGAAGACCATGCCCGTACCTTGACACTAGGGGCTTAGGGCATCGTTCTGCCCATTATTATAAAGACCGAACACCTTAGGGAGTGTTCGGCGTCTCGAGTTAGGCATTATATGCATCAGCTCCGAATCATGTCTTTGGTCAAATGTTGGGTTTGCCCGGCTCACGTGTTTTGCTGCCTTCGTTCCGTATCATCGGCTAACACGGCACCGGAGAACTCTGCGATTGTGCCCCGATTCAGTGGGCGAGCACCTCGATGAAAGCTGAAAACCGAGTGTCATGATCTGCGAGACTGGTCGACCACTCGATCGACTATCGGAATGTTTAGAATTCCCGCTTTGTGAAGGACCGTTTCGGTCGAGCACTTACGCACCCCAAATTCGGAGGCGTGCGGGGCCACCAGGGCTATATCGTAGCCCCACCCTCGAGCTCCAGCTAAGTGAAAGTGATAAAGCATTATAGTCCGGATTGCCTCGTTAAGCTCGCTACCACCTCCTTACAACAGGACCGAGGCGTCGGATTAAGTGTGAAAGCTATTTTTGCAAACACCCCAGCACCTTGTGCGTGGGGGCTGAAAGCCAAGACTGCCATCTTTCAAGTTATACACAAGTATCGTGGCGGCCGCCAGAGAGCGTTTTACTACTTGGGCGCACAAGTATAAAAAGCAGTTGTAACATAATCATCGATTTACAAACTAACGCATTCATTTGAGCGGTACATTCTTGAGCACTGCGACTCTATTATCTGGCGCCATGCATAACTTCCCCAAAATAGTGCTCGACGAGGAGCGGTCTTCATCGAACCTGGCAGCAACAGCGGTGGCGTCCATCTACGGACAATGCGCCTTCACGGGCAAGAAACCATCCGCGCGCCTCTATGCAGGTCGACCGCTTCATCTCCTTTATATGCGGCACCGCTCAAGGAATTGCTGTAGTAAGCGAAGTAGCTCGTCGCCTTGGACCTCTCGGCCATACATGGGCCACGATGTCGATCATGGCAAGTCCGGACAATCTATTTAGCTCGGCCCATTCGGCGAGCGATCATCAATGGAAGTGAGTGATCCGGACTGTGGAATTGAGACCAATATAGCTCTTCGTCTCGTGATCCTCCGGCTCGGAAGTGCTTAGCGGCATCAACCGCACTTGCAGCTAAGTCCATATCACGGATCTTCCGGACTCCACACCGCTCAAATTGAGCATACTTTGCATCCATAAACGGCGGCGCAGCGAGAAAAGGCTTGCCAGCCACGATCTCCCGACTGGCGCAGTTCCTCCTTCATAGCCCGCATTGCGAGCGGGCATCCTTGGCCGGCGGTGGCCTTCTTCAGGTCTTCCCGCTCCGATAAGCGCTCCTTGTCAAGAGCCTCATTGCGGTCGGTAGCATCCTTTAATTTCATGGCCAATTCGGCCACCTCCGCCCTGCTTAGGCAGTGCGCAGCCTTTTTGGCTTTCAACTCCTCGACCGCCCTCGAGGCAGCCGCTTCACTCCTTCGGGCTTGTTCCTTAGCTCGAGCAAGTTCGGCCCGAAGATTCTCCACAGCAGCAACACCGTCTGTACAACAGCATACAATTTATAAGAGGAGGGCTTCGACCCCCTTAAGTAAAGCGACTGCGGAGAATTTACTTACCTTGCGACTCATCAAGTCGCCGGTTGACAAGTGCGATGTCCGCATCCGCCACGTCAAGTTGCCGACTTAATTCGGCAAAATCATTAGTCCGGCTGCCCCTCGGACTATCTGCCACCTGCATAGGGACGGCGGTATTCATTACTTGAGATTTCGATCCTCGGCACGCTGTCGTTTCTGACAGCCTACCGAGTCCCAGGGGCTACCATCTATACAGGGCATATTTTTATGTGCAAAACTGCTAAAAGACAAAAGGATGCGTCATTATTGCATACCTCAAATCCCACCAGCAAACTCATGGCGGCATTATGCAATCCGCTCTCGGCGGACGAAATCCTTCTGATCACCATACGTATTAACGCACGGTGATCTTCTGAAATGGACGCCCTCTCAAGCGATTCTTGATTCTCGGCGGACACTAGTAGGTGCCGAACTCTCTGGCCCCTCCGGACTTGGGGATACCCTCCGTGATGACACTTCGGGTTCGCCTGCCTCATTTGGCGACGCTGCGGACGGAGGCGTATCGCTCTCCATCATCTCCGGAAGAAGGTCCCCTGAAGATGAACTCATCTGAGAAGGCTGCAGATCCGAACTGCAATATAAATATTTCGGTTACCTACAGAAGCACAAACGAAGGTATTTCCTTACTAATTAACTCCCTCTTTCATACTCACGGCTCATTGGAGGCGATCCTTTAGTGATGATTGTGCGTCCGAATTCTTTCCGGCGCGGACCCCGAGGAAGATCTCTTCCCACGCTTAGGGGCTTTGGCCTCCGGATCTTGAGGCGGTCCTCTTCTCCCCTGAAGGAGGGGTTCTTGGTTCCCCCTCTTGATCGCCCCTTTAGGCGAAATATTAGCTCCTCTATTTTCCCGTCGCCCCTTACGTGGGTGCAACCTCCAACATTCGACCAGCCACGGGCTCCAAAGGCGGTCTCTGGGAGGGGCTGGACACCTTATCAGCCTTGATCGCGCCACCCATTCTGTAAAGAACAAAGGGTCAGGAGGCGAACTCTAGAAAGGCACATAAACAGAATGTCCGGACTCTGAGCTACTTACCTAAGTATCTGGGCAATCGTGGCTTAGGCCTGCATCCTCGGCTAAATCGGGACACGCCACCTGCGGTCCGAAGAACAACTTGTACATCTCCACAGGTGTCGCACCCATGAGGTGTTGGAGAATCCGAGGTCCCTCCGGGTTGAACTCCCATAGACGGAGAGGACAGCGTTTGCAGGGCAGGAGATGCCTGATTAGCATAACCTGCATCACCTTGATCAGGTCAATCTCCCTCGCTTGGAGATCTTGAATCCGACCCTGCAGTGAGGGCACGTCTTCGGACGGCCCCCAGTTGAGCCCTTGGTTGACCCACGACATTAGTTGGCGTGGAGGTCCCGGGAGGAATGAGGGCGGCGGCTTTTGCCTGCTGCCCCTTGGAGCAGTGATATAGAACCACTCCTGCTGCCACAGTCCAAGTTCCTCTTGGAAGGAACCCTCAGGCCACGGGGCATCGACCTTCTTGCTTATGGTCGCCCCACCGCACTCCGCTTGACGCCCCCCCGATCATCTTCAGCTCCACCTTGAAGGTCTTGACCATAGGCGAAGTGGGGATGGCGGAGGAAGGCTTCATGAGCGATGATGAATCTGCGGAGATATGCAGGGATAGACTCGGAGCCAAGTCGTAAAGTCTAGCCCGTAGTAGAGCAGAGCCCTCTCACGAAGGGATCCGTCGAGAAGCCTAAACCCGGCGGAGGTGGGATCACAAACGACGTATTCACGGGCTCGAGGCTGGCACAGCCTGCCCTTGGGCAGGCAACCTGTCTTGAAACCTCGTGGGCGGTGCTTGGCCTCACGCAACTTCAATATGTCCTCCTCCGTGGCGGAGGAGGGCATCCACCGCCCTGGAGGTCGGGCCGGACATGATTGAGGATCCGGCGCTCGAATCTGAGGCTCGGGTGTTGGAACGGGAGCGGGAAAAGATTCGATCACGAGATTGAAGAACAAGGCGAGCCTTGGTCCTCTTATAAAGGGAAGAAATACCAAGGGGCGTCTCCGTGACCGTTTGGGATTCCCCTTGATAGAGGAGGCGTGGCGGCAGGAGCGGTTGGGTTACCCACGCGTATTGATGAGGATCCGGAATAAGGGGAACACGATCTCTGCTTCGACAAGACGTGCCAAGGAAACCGCTTCGCTAAAACGTGCTGAGGTGGTATAGTAAAAAACGATACAAACAAAGGATTGGTAGCGGTGTGATGTCACGCCACGTAATACGTCAGCAGATTGAACTAAGTGTACATTTTATTCTCTCTACGGTGGAATGTGGAAATTATTTTTGCAGAGCCGGACACTATCCTGGTGTTCATGATCTTCTCTGGATTATTCGAGGGAGGAACCCGCCTTGCAATGCCGAACATTGTGCACGCCGGACTTATCGTCATTGAAGACTAGTTCAGGGCTCTTGAGGAGTCTGGACTAGGGGTGTCCGGACAGCGGACTATCATTATCTGCGGACTCCAAGACTACGAAGATACAAGATTGAAGACTCGGCTCGTGTCCGGATGGTACTTTCCTTGGCGTGGAAGGCAAGCTTGGCAATCTGGATATGTAGATCTCCTACCATTATGGCCGACTCTGTGTAACCCTAGCCCTCTCCGTTGTCTATATAAACCGGAGGGCTTTAGTCCGTAGGACAACATACATTACAACAATCATACCATAGGCTAGCTTCTAGGGTTTAGCCTCCTTGATCTCGTGGTAGATCCACTCTTGTACTACCCATATCATCAATATTAATCAAGCAGGATGTAGGGTTTTACCTCCATCGAGAGGGCCCTAACCTGGGTAAAAACATCGTGTCCCTCGTCTCTTGTTACCATCCGCCTAGACGCACAGTTCGGGACCCCCTACCCGAGAACCGCCGGTTTTGACACCGACACTCTCCGTCATACGGAGTGACAAATCCCAGACTCGATTCGTGCCAACCCAACAGACACTTTCGGAGATACCCGTAGTGCACCTTTATAGCCACCCGATTCGTTGTGGCGTTTGGTACACCAAAGCACTCCTACGGTATCAGGAGTTGCACAATCTCATGGTCTAAGGAAATGATAATTGACATTTGGAAAAGCTCTAGCTAAACGAACTACACGATCTTTGAGCTATGCTTAGGATTGGGTCTTGTCCATCACATCATTCTCCCAATGATGTGATCCCGTTATCAATGACATCCAATGCCCATAGTCGGGAAACCATGACTATCTGTTGATAAACAAGCTAGTCAACTAGAGGCTCACTAGGGACTTGTTGTGGTCTATATATTCACACGTGTATTACGATTTCCGGATAACACATTTATAGCATGAATAATAGACAATTATCATGAACACAGAAATATAATAATAACCATTTATTATTGCCTCTAGGGCATATTTCCAACAAGGATGGCCTCATGCAAGTGCAATCACACCGTGTTAGGGAGACCTTGAAAGCCCGGCCTCCGTGTTGGTGGCCATCGTTTGTGGTTCCTCCAGGCTCTTTCACTTCATACATCCAATCGTTGTCGTCATATAGTACAGCTTCTTGGGAGTTTGCCTTTCGTGATTGAATTATTCTAGCCATTCTTCAACCTTTGGTGGGAAATTGTACTTGTCCTTTTCCTTGTTCTCACCAGCAATCTGCTTATCCGTCTCCATTGAGTACTTGAAAAAGTATGCCTCATCTTGTCAAATGTGTATTGAACTATTGCCGTCACGGGTAATGCACATACACCCTTGAGCACCTTATTGAAGCATTCTGCCATGTTGCTTGTCATTTCACCGTACCTCCGGCCATCTTCATCGAAAGCACGTGCCCACATATTCTTTTTGACAATGTTCCTATTGAGTAATTCAAGACCACCGGGGTCAAGTTTCTTGTGTCTGAGCAATGCATTGAACAATGTGGCAAACTGCTTGTCGGAGAAAGCGAGACAATAATCTTGAAGATCATCGGCCAACTCCTTGATAACACATGCCCTATAGAAGTTTGCAAAAAAGTACCTCATGCACCATCGATGGTGCAACTTTGTATGTCCGGGAATGTCAACCACCACCGCGTTTAGAATTCCTGGATGGCGATCCGATATGACACAAATTTCCCTTTCAGCCGGTAATACCCTTGTTCTCAATTGACGCAAGAACCACTCCCAGTTATCATTGTTCTCCACCTCAACCAAAGTGAAAGCCAAAGGCAACACCCGGTTATTGGCATCACTTGCTATTGCAACCAATAAAGTGCCCTTGTATTGTCTGGCAAGAACGTGCCATCAATGGCAATGACGGGCCGACAATGCTCAAAAGCCCTCATGCATTGCTCAAAGGCCAAAATGCACGGTCAAATACTCGGATGGTCCTCCCATTGTGATCAATGTTTGGTGCCCATGATGTTGGGGAACATAGCATGCAATTTCAAAAAATTTCATACGATCCTGCAAGATTTGTCTGGGAGATGCATAGCAACAAGAAGGGGAGAGTGTGTCCACGTACCCTCGTAGATCGAAAGCGGAAGCGTTAGTTAACGCGGTTGATGTAGTCGAACGTCTTCACGATCCAACCGATCCAAGTACCGAACGTACGGCACCTCCGAGTTCAACACACATTCAGCTCGATGACTTCCCTCGAACTCTTGATCCAGCAGAGGGTCGAGGGAGAGTTTCGTCAGCACGAAGGCGTGATGACGGTTTTGATGATGTGATCCGCGCAAGGCTTCGCCTAAGCACTACGATGATACTATTGGAGGAGTAAACGGTGGAGGGGGCACCGCACACGGCTAAGACAATGTTGTGTCTATGGGGTGCCCCCCTGCCCCCGTATATAAAGGAGGGAGGAGGAGGCCGGCCACCAGGGGCGCACCAAGGGAGGGGGGAGTCCTACTAGGACTCCACTCCTAGTAGGATTCGACCCCTCCTCTTTTTTCCTTCTTACGGAGGTGGAAACGGGGAAGGAGAGGGAGTAGGAGAAGGAAAGGGGGGTGGCGCCCCCTTTCCCTAGTCCAATTCGGCCTCCTCCCTTGTGGGGGTCGCACCAGCCCTTGTGGGCTGGTTAGCCTCCCTCTCATGGCCCATATGGCCCATATCTTCCACCGGGGGGTTCCGATAACCCCTCCCGTACTCCGGTTTGTACCCGATACACTCCGAAACCCTTCCGGTGTCCGAATACCACCTTCCAATATATCAATCTTTAACTCTCGACCATTTCGGGACTCCTCGTCATGTCCGTGATCTCATCTGGGACTCCGAACAAACTTCGGTCACCAAAACACACAACTCATAATACAAATCATCATCTAACGTTAAGCGTGCAGACCCTACGGGTTCGAGAACTATGTAGACATGATCGAGACACATCTTTGATCAATAACCAATAGAGGAACCTGGATGCTCATATTGGCTCCTACATATTCTACGAAGATCTTTATCGGTCAAACCGCATAACAACATACATTGTTCCCTTTGTCATAGCTATGTTACTTGCCCGAGATTCGATCGTCGGTATCTTCATACCTAGTTCAATCTCATTACCGGCAAGTCTCTTTACTCGTCCCGTAATGCTTCATCCCGCAACTAACTCATTAGTCAAATTGCTTGAAAGGCTTATAGTGATGAGCATTACCGAGAGGGCCCAGAGATACCTCTCCGATGCACAGAGTGACAAATCCTAATCTTAATCTATGCCAAACCAACAAACACCTTCGGAGACACCTATAGAGCATCTTTATAATCACCCAGTTACGTTGTGACTTTGATAGCACACAAGGTGTTCCTCCGGTATTCGGGAGTTGCATAATCTCATAGTCAGAGGAACATGTATAAGTCATGAAGAAAGCAATAATAATAAAACTTAACGATCATTATGCTAAGCTAACGGATGGGTCTTGTCCATCACATCATTCTCTAACGGATGGGTCTTGTTCATCAAATGACAACACATGTCTATGGTCAGGAAACATAACCATCTTTTATTAACAAGCTAGTCAAGTAGAGGCATACTAGGGACACTTTGTTTTGTCTATGCATTCACACATGTACTAAGTTTCTGGTTAATACAATTCTAGCATGAATAATACACATTTATCGTGATATAAGGAAATATAAATAACAACTTTATTATTGCCTCTAGGGCATATTTCCTTCAGTCTCCCACTTGCACTAGAGTCAATAATCTAGTTCACATCGCCATGTGATTTAACACCAATAGTTCACATCTGTATGTGATTAACACCCATAGTTCACATTGCCATGTGATCAACACCCAAAGGGTTTACTAGTGTCAATAAACTAGTTCACATCGCTATGTGATTAACACCCAAATAGTACTAAGGTGTGATCATGTTTTTCTCGTGAGAGAAGTTTAGTCAACGGGTCTGTCACATTCAGAGCCGTATGTACTTTGCAAATATTCTATGTCTACAATGCTCTGCATGGAGCTACTCTAGATAATTGCTCCCACTTTCAATATGTATCTAGATTGAGACTCAGAGTCATATGGATCGGTGTAAAAGCTTGCATCGGCGTAACTCTTTATGACGAACTCTTTATCACTTCCATAACCGAGAAATATTTCCTTAGTCCTCTTAGGTAACTAAGGATAAGTTTGACCACTGTCCAGTGATTCACTCCCGGATCACTATCGTACCCCCTTGCCAAACTCATGATAAGGTACACAATAGGTCTGGTACACAACATAGCTTACTTTATAGAACCTATGACTGAGGCATAGGAATTGACTTTCATTCTCTTTCTATCTTCTGCTGTTGCCGGGCTTTGAGTCTTACTCAACTTTACACCTTGTAATATACACAAGAACTCCTTCTTTGACTGATCCATTTTGAAATCTTTCAGAAACTTGTCAAGGTATGTAATCATTGAAAAATCTTGTCAAGCGTCTTGATCTATCTCTATAGATCTTGATGCCCAATATGTAAGCAGCTTCACCGAGGTCTTTCTTTGAAAATCTCCTTTCAAACTCTCCTTTATGCTTTCCAGAAAATTCTACATGATTTCTGATCAATAAAATTGTCATTCACATATACTTATCAGAAAGGCTGTAGTGCTCCCACTCACTTTCTTGTAAATACAGGCTTCTCCAAAAGTCTGTAGAAAACCATATGCTTTGATCACATTATCAAAGCGTATATTCCAACTCCGAGATGCTTGCACCAGTCCATAGATGGATCGCTGGAGCTTTCACACTTTGTTAGCACCTTTAGGATTGACAAAACCTTCTTGTTGCATCATATACAACTCTCCTTAGATATATCCATTTAAGGAATACAGTTTTGACATCCATTTTCCAGATTTCATAAAATATGGCAATTGCTAACATGATTCGGACAGACTTAAGCATCACTACGGTTGAGAAAGTCTCATTGTAGTCAACACCTTGAACTTGTCGAAACCCTTTTGCGACTAGTCAAGCTTTGTAGATAGTAACACTACCATCAAGGTCCGTCTTCCTCTTGAAGATCCATTTATTTTCTATGGCTTGCCGATCATCGGGCAAGTCCACCAAAGTCCACACTTTGTTCACATACATGGATCCCATCTCAGATTTCATGGCCCCAAGCCATTTCACGGAATCTGGGCTCATCATCGCTTCCTCATAGTTTGTAGGTTCATCATGGTCTAGTAACATGACTTTTAGAATAGGATTAACGTACCACTCTGGTGCAGACCGTACTCTGGTTGACCTACGAGGTTCGGTAGTAACTTGATCTAAAGTTTCATGATCATCATCATTAGCTTCTTCACTAATTGGTGTAGGAATCACTGGAACTGATTTTTGTGATGAACTACTTTCCAATTCGGGAGAAGGTACAATTACCTCATCAAGTTCTACTTTCCTCCCACTCACTTCTTTCTAGAGAAACTCCTTCTCTAGAAAGGTTCCGTTCTTAGCAACAAAAATCTTGCCTTCGGACTTGTGGTAGAAGGTGTACCCAATTGTTTCCTCAGGGTATCCTATGAAGACACATTTCTCTGATTTGCGTTCGATCTTATTGGGCTGAAGCCTTTTGACATAAGCATCACATCCCCAAACTTTAAGAAATGACAACTTAGGTTTGTTGCCAAACCACAGTTCATACGGTGTCGTCTCAACGGACTTTGATGGTGCCATGTATAAAGTGAATGCAGCTTTCTCTGATGCATAACCCCAAAACGATAGTGGTAAATCGGTAAGAGACATCATAGATCGCACCATATCCAACAAAGTGCGGTTACGACGTTCGGACACACCATTACGTTGTGGTGTTCCAGCTGCGTGAGCTGTGAAACTATTCCATATTGTTTTAAATGAAGGCCAAACTCGCAACTCAAATATTCTCCTCCACAATCAGATCATAGAAACTTTATTTTCTTGTTACGATGATTCTCCACTTCACTCTAAAATTCTTTGAACTTTTCATATGTTTCAGACTTGTGTTTCATTAAGTAGATATACCCATATCTTCTCAAATCATCTGTGAAGGTCAGAAAATAACGATACCCGCCACGAGCCTCAACATTCATCGGACTGCATACATCGGTATGTATTATTTCCAATAAGTCATTAGCTCATTCCATTGTTCTAGATAACGGACTTTTAGTCATCTTGCCCATAAGGCACAGTTCGCAAGTATCAAATGATTCATAATCAAGTGATTCCAAAAGTCCATCTTTATGGAGTTTCTTCATGTGCTTTACACCGATATGGCTGAAACGACAGTGCCACAAATAAGTTGCACTGTCATTATCAACTTTGCATCTTTTGGCATCAATATTATGAATATGTGTATCATTACGATCGAGATTCAATAAACCATTAGCATTGGGTGTATGACCATAAAAGGTTTTTGTAATGCCCCAAGACCGACACTCCAGATGTCTTCCTTGTATTCTGAGATTCGTCGTGTGATTTGTTTTGTTCGTTGCATTCATCTTTGCATCTTGTGCATTGCATCATGTCGTCATGCACCCCCTTTTTTTAAACTCAAATAAATAAGTTGTATGGATCTTTGATCCATTTAAATCGAGAGAAATGCACATGGTGATTTCTCTTTATAACATATATCCTCCCAATATTATTAGGGAGCTATAAAAAAATTATATTCCATTAATTTGGAATTTACCACAACACACGTGCATGTTAAATCCCTTGGCATTTCCTTCTTCTAGTTTCGGCTCTGTAACCTTCCCTATAATTCTAAATTCTCAACATTTTTGGGCACTTCTAAATCCTAGCCCTAGTCCAAACCCTTTTGAATTCGAATTAATTCAAATGAGGTTGAATTCAACTTCACGCCCATGCTCACTTTCTATTTTTCTTGGATCAAGCTCATTTTTATGAGTCCGGGAAAAATTAACCTCATGCCCAATTCTTTTCCTAATCCCCTCGTAAACCCTAGCCTGATCCCCTCGCAGCCTCTTCCCTCACCCGATCGATCCCCATCTCTCCCTATGCACCGCACACCTAGACACACCCGTGCCTCGCGCCCGATCCCCATGCCCGAGCGCCGTCTCCTCTGCGCCCCTTCCCCTAAGGCCACACCTATGCTCCGTCGCGCCTCCCGTTCCGGTTGCCCGCCGCCTGACTCGCGGTTCCGCTCCACCGTCTGCCGACGCCGGCGAGTAGGATCTCTGCATCGAGCTCCTCTGCCTCGGCCTAATGTCCGCCCTCGCTCGTTAACTACCCCTGCCTCCCCATCTCCTCCTCGCGGAACTTCAAGCCCGACAGCTCGCCGGAGGAGCCAGCCTCCTCGCGCGGTGACCTGCAGTTCCAGTAGACCCCGCACGCCCTATCCTTTCCTTCCCGCCTCGTCCTTGGTGCCTCGTCCTCGAGCCCTGCACGCCCGACGCTGCCCCGTCTCCTCGCGCTGGCCCTGCCACCAAGTCCCGCTGCTGGAGCTCGCCTTCGTCCTGACTCCGACCGAATCAGGTCCCTACTTATCGCTCCCCGCCGGATCCTCCCTCGCGTGACCCGGATCTGCCGCCGCCACTCATCCATGGCGCCATGGCCTCTGCCTCCTTTGGCCGACCCATTGCTGCCGTGCACAACCCCTGCCCGAGTGGTCGATCTCTTCCTGGGAGGAGATGCGCGGCCGCTTCATTGCCAACTTCTAGGGCACTCGTGACCGTCCGCCGACCGCGGGTGACCTGAGGCGCATCAAGCAGCAGCCCGGAGAGACCCTGCAGAAGTATATCCAGCGCTTCAACAATGTTCGTCTCAAGATCCCCAAGGTGTCGGACGAGGCCATCATTTCAGCATTCACTGATGGCGTCCACGATGTCAAGATGAAGGAGAAGCTCGCCATTCATGAGGATCTCTCCACAGCTCTAGAGATGTTCAACATGGCGAACAAGTGCACAAGGGCTGAGGAGGGGCGCCTCTCCCTCCTCAAGCTCCCCGATGCTGACCCAGAAGACAAGAAGGCCAAGGCCAAGGACGTGAAGCGCAAGGGGCCGGCCGTGCTCGCGGCGGAGCCATAGACGAAGCGCGGCTACGACCACCCTGAGACGTCTAAGAGCAACCGGCCATTCTGCGTCTTTCACAACATTCACAGCCACAACACCAACGACTGCCAGGAGCTCAGGGCCCTCCGTGACGGGCGCCTCGATCGACACCCTGAGCGCAACGATGCCAGGAAGCGGCGGCGTCATCACGGTCGCATGTCAAGAGAAGGATGCGGTGTGCTCCCTCGAGCGTGCCTTCCAGGCTGCAGCGGTCGAGAACCCTGAAGACGAGGGTGGTGCCCTCCCTCCTGACACTACAAAAAAATACACTTCCGTGATGATACGTGTTTGTCACAGTAGGTCACGTTTCTGTCATGCATGTACATTTATGACGATTTTATGACAGAATCAAGATAGGCATACCTGTGCTGTCATAGAAGTGTTCCATGACATTACCAAAATTATCATCACGGAAGTGGCCACTTCCATGACGATAATTCACGCGTCATAGAAGTGCTTTCGTCAAGGGTGACCCGTTAACAACCCCGACCAATGGGGATTTTCCACGTGTAAAATCATCTTTGGCTGGAGTAAACACGTGTCATCTCAATGTTGGGACAGATGTCATCCACTCATTGGACCCAAGGTGCCTATGATACGTCGACACGTGGCACGGCCCAACAGAGGCCCATTCCTGTGAAAAGGCCACCCCGTTTGACTTGGTCAAAAGGTGGTGGGCCAGCCCACGGAAAGCCTGTTAACGGCATGTTCGCATATAACCCATTTACAGCCCGCAATACGGCCTATCCAAATTTGGCCCAGTAGCGTCATCTGGGCCGTCCAATATGATTCCAGCCCATTTTAACTTCTGGCCCATGTATGGCCCATGCTGTCTTTCGGCCCATATGAGGCCCTTTGTAACTCTTGGCCCATTAATGGCCCGTGCTGAAACTGGCCCGTAATGAACAATGTGTCACTTTATACCCATTAACGACCCATTATTCCATTGGGTCGTTTCAATATGTTATCTTCGGCCTTCTCGGGGCCCATTTATTCTTAGGCTCATTTCAAAGATTCGGTTGAATTACGACCCGTTCTTGTCATTTTTCGCTTGTGGGCCAAATTCAGCCCGTTATTCTGATCGGCCCATTTGTGGCTGATGTCGTTGGGCCATTTTCATAGCGTCATCAAATATGGCCTATTAACGACGACCCGTTATGGTCGGCCCATGAATGGACGATTCCAACTCTAGCCCGTTTACGGCCATAATGTGGTCTGTTATTGAGCCATGTTTGGCCGATCGATCATCTGGCCCATATAAGGCCCATTGATGATACGGCCTGTAGAAGGCCCATTGTGTCTACGGCCCGTAGAAAGCCCGTTGTTTCTACAGCCCATAGAAGACCCATTGTTTCTACAGCCGGTAGGAGGCCCAGTGTCACTACAGTAAATATGTAGCCCATGGTTATTGTGGCCTAGTTTTAAAAAAATAGGTTATTGCGGCCACTGGCAAACCGAGGAAAAAGAACTGCACTGGCTACAAGCAAAAAAACAAGACAACAAGAAAATAAATAAGCAAGCAACTTATGCTAGGCTATCACAGCTATTACACATATTACATCCACTGGGCATCAAAGTTCGTCACCAGTGCAAATATAGGGAACAAAGCAACATATAAACGCCACAGCAAAACAAGTCCAGCTGAAACCACTTGAAAGAGCTCAAGAAATAATATCCAGGTACCCATAATGTTTGGCAAGATGCTTAGCAAGCTTATTAACTTTCTTTTGTTTGGCGCTTAAATCCTCCAGTAGCTTGTTGTTGCACAAGAAAGTATGCATCTGAATTACGAAGGACTTCCTCGGTCCTTGACTTCTTGCCGCACATAGCCGATCGATGCCTTTCACTTGTAGCTGAGGCTCAAGAAGCAAGTGATTGAGCAACAAGTTCAAAGAGCTTGTGGCAGTGATCTTGACGATAACTCGAACACTACATCAGCGCAGGATCGTGGGGTTTTCTCCTTTGTATACAAGATCGTTTTTATCACCTTTCTTGGAGACCAACAGGGTTGTCTCACTATCTTGAACCTTATCTGCATTACTTTCTCTACCATTGCATAGTGGGGTGCTCTTCTCGAATATTCTGTTTGCATATTACAAGAGAAACAAGCAGACACATCATAGGTTTAGCTTGTAGTATAAGAAACTCATTTTGGTAAACCGGTTCAGTAGTAAGGTGGACAGGATAACAACATGAAACAAACATATATCTATGTACTATGGTCACTGTATTGTCCATATCATTCTAGTTTATGTTGCCTAATCAAGATAGAATCTGATTCAACTCATATATTTTTAAGACACAACAGCATAGACAGAATATAAGTGTGAGAAACTACACAGCATTGGCAACACTTGTAATGTGCATCACATGAGAACATAACTGTTTATACAACTTAAACTGAAATCAACATAGAGCAAGAAGTTAGAGCAGTAATCCAGTTAAACAAATATGTTTAAAACATACCTGTTGCGCCATTGGAGTTTCAATTGGATCCTTTAAATTTGGAAGTAGTTGGTATTAGTATACAGTGACGCAACAGCAAAGGAGTATGGACCATAGCTACAGAATCTGACCTGAGAACAGTTGCTCTTCTACTTCAAACGTGGAGTTTGGGTTAGCTGTGGTGGTCTTCATGCTTTGGGCACTGTAGTAGCTTTACAAACTGCATGAGTGGGGGTACTCTATGGTGGACATGGTGCTTTGTCAACTAGAAGTGGGTTACTATCCGTTGGGGTTGCGGTTAGATGGGTTGTAGCTGGTTCTCTGCCCAACGGTGTAAGTGTGCAATCTGGAAGAGTCTCAATTATGTGTGGTGGGGCTAGTTTGTGGCCCAGTACAACCATGGTTCTATCTGGATCGATGGGTAACATTGTCTTTTGTGAAGAACGGGTTTTTGCTCCCTTAGATACTGCCATCACCCCCTCCAATTCAAATGGCTGATAAACAAGAAAAGAAATTGAACGTAAATACATTGTATGATAGACAGATGTGGTAATTCACATATATGTTGTCTAACCAAACAGGACAGCATGACACGATTTCACATATATGATGCCTAACTAAACAGGATAGCATGACACAGTTTTAGATATATGATGTAACTTAACAGGATATAATGGCATAATTCAACATATGATGAGTATCTTAACAGGATGACATGACAAAACTATATGATGTAACTATATGATGTCTTTCTAAAATAGGTTGGGATGAAATAATTCACATACATGTTGTCTAAGTATATAGGATGGCATGATATAATTGACATAATTGATTCATATACTAAGCAGCTGGCACTCGCATGTATGATCTCTAAACTAAGCAGATGGAATTCAGTATTGTGCATATGATGTCTAAAGTGAGCAATGCAAGACACCATATGCATCATATGAGAAATATAAACATTGCAACTTAGGGCATACACCTCAGATGGGATATAGGACTGGTCATCTGTCTCTGAATCCTCCTCTGAGGAGCTCCCTGTAACCATCGAGATATATGCTTCAACAGGTACCATTGCTTGCTCTGAAGACCTTGTTTTCACTCTAGATTTTTCCATAACCGACTCAAATGGATGATACACATGAAGAGTAGTTCAATATACACAGATTGTCGACAAATGGAATACGTAATGAAAAAAAAAGATGGCATGAGATAATTCACATATATGATGCCTGGCTACATGGTGGTGCATAATTCACATATATGATAACTGGCTGAAAAACATGGCATTGCATAATTCACATATCTGATATGGAAAGCAAACATGAGGCATTCACACAAAGCATGTCTAATCTAAGCAGATGGCGTGGCAATGCAAGACACCATATGAATGATATGAGCAATATAACCCAGCCAAGTTAGAGCATGCACCTCGGGGGGAGGGGGAATACAACTGGTCATCCGTCTCTGAATCCTCCTCTGAGGAGCTATCTGTAACCAACAAGAAATCTGCATCAACAGGTAGCACTGACTGCTCAGAAGACCTTGTTTTCACTCCAGATTTTCCCATGACCGACTCAAATGGCTGATGCACAGGAAGAGTAGATGAATGTATAAACATTGTTGACAAATGGAATACATTATGGAAAAAATATGGCACGATACAATTCACATATACGATGACTGGCTAAACATGATGGCATTGCATGATTCACGTATATGATGCCTGGCTAAAGAAGATGGCATTGCATAATTCCCATATACTCCCTCCGTTCCTAAATATTTGTCTTTTTAGAGATTTCAAATGGACTACCACATACGGATGTATATAGACATATTTTAGAGTGTAGATTCACACATTTTGTTCCGTATGTAGTCACTTGTTGAAATCTCTAAAAAGACAAATATTTAGTAATGGTGGGAGTATGATATAGAAACCAAATAGGTGGCATTCACACAAGGCAAATCTAAACTAAGCTAATGACATATAAGATGTATAATGTAAGCAATGTGAGGCGCCATATGCATGATATGACCAACATCAGCATGCCAGGTTAGAGCAAACACCTCAGGTGGTAAACAGGCGTGGTCGGCTCCTTCTGAATCCCCATCTGAACAGTTATCTTCCTCTGGAATACAATCTGGAAATACAGGAGGGGGGCCCACTTCGCCCACCATGGAGCGGTGTCTGCATGACATTATATTCCCACACAACGGTCTTCTCTTTTTCTCTACATGTTCAGTACGATTGTGTACAATATCTGACATGCATAATTAAAAGAATAGTTAGATTTTGTAAGGGGTGCATGCAAAAATCAAGACTGATGGTAGCAAATGAGTGGATGGATCCAAAACTAATGATAGCAGGTAGATTATAGCTTCAGTTTAAAAACATAGACAATGGATCATCTATTGTTTGTTGCACACCCAACATGAACCACATAGAAGACCCGGATGAACGGATAGTGAGCGGATACTATTTGTTGCTGCCTCGATATGAGACCCATGGGCATTTCAAAACTCAAGTTTGAACGATAAAGTAGCAGGTAATAATAACCGATGTATAACGTAAGCAAACACAAAAGACTGCGACCTCTCTTCCGGAAGTATGTAGTCCTCAGGTTCATCTGCTCAGTCGATGATGGTAATGCAGTTGGCGTGGCTGCCGGCAACGGGGAAGATGATCTGAGGCGGCGAAAGAAAGTCTGCATGGGGGATCTCTGCTGCAGTGAACACTTCTGTCGATGGTAAACCTCAGGTGGGGTGGATGACGACACGACAGGAGCAGGACATAACACAGAGAGTTTTCTTTGACGCCTATCTAAAAATGAAGTAAATCTGTAAGGGCTCCTTAGAATTGGAGGATTTTATAAATGCAGGGACAGGAAAAACACAGGAATGATAGGAATCCACGTGCAAAACAGAGCATTCGGAAACATAGGATTTCAGTCAACCTGGGTGTTTGGTTCACATGAATTGGAAGAACACAGGAATGGAGAAACGTGGCCAAATTAAAGTCAAACCACGTGAAAATGAAAAAAAAATAAGAATCTTATTATGCCAGTAATGCAATTAGTTCTGTTCTTCATGCATATTAATTTGAAAAGGACGTCTAAGTGAATATTAAAATTCCTCGTTTTTCTTGAAAGAGACACCAAAGGAAAAATCCTCCGCTTTTGCTTTCCTCCACTCCTTCTAACCAAATGCACGAATAGTAGTTCCATAGCAAAGGATCCCTGAGGATCGACATGAATGCAGAGTAATAAAGTGATGCAACGAGTGTACAACCTCTTTGGCATAGCCTTGTGGACCTCAGCATCATTGGGTTGGACGTGGAGGATGGTGATGCTAGTGTGACTGTCGGAGGCGGGGAAGAAGATCCGAGGCATCTGGAAACGGCGCCGAGGGTACTGCTCCGCTGTGATGGACGGCTCCGTTGTTGAAGCAGCTCCAGTGAGGTGTACGGCGGCGAGGCTGAAGCAGGACAAGACAGGCAACGTTAATCTGAAGTGAGACCTTATCATCATCTACAATAGATGATGTAAAATACATCACCAAAAAGTGCTAGATGTAAAACGCATCAGCCGCACCACGGCCGCTCCGACAGATGCAGTAAGTACTGTTCACTCTGAACTTAACTAAAGAAACTGAACTTTAGAGTCGAAACTAAATTTTACTGTTGAAACTGATTGAACTAGTAGAGAGCATTGCAATAGATGTTTAGGGCGTTCCAGCACTAGTAGCAGAGAAGCAGTTATCTAAATCAGTAGACGCTCGAGCAGGGAATACACTAGCGGAGAGCAAGTCGTGCAGTAGCATCGCGAGCAAGTGCTAAAGCAGCAACTTCTGTAGCTGCCGGAGGTCGTGCAACAGCAGCAGCAGCGCAAGCGAGAGCAAGAGCAGAGCAACATCATGAACGAAAGTAAGAGCCGTGCAGCAGCGCGACGACAGCAAGAACAGAGCCGCTGCGCGAGCGAGAGCCGGAGCAGCTGCAGCTAGTGCCGGTGTGGAAGTCGCCGCCGAGGAAGCAATGACATGGGGGAGAGACACCATGGATGATGTGGCCGGCGACGGCACCGTTGATGGAGACCCTCCATGGCTGCTCGGTATCGAGCACCGGCAGCCCTGTGAGATTGAATAATAGATAAAATCCAGCGGTGAGTGCAGAACCTCCTTGGTGGCGCTGAGTTGGCCTCGGCTTCATCAGAGGAATTGGTGAGGGGGTTGCGGTTCCGGTGGGGCAGGTCAAGACGATGGTGTGGGGATTGAGGTGGCGCGATAGACGAAGCGAACATCGGGGCAGCTCCTTGGAGGTGGAGGACAGGGCGACTGATCCGGCGGGACGACGAGATTAACGATGGATCCTCATTCGGTGCGGTGGATGAGGGACGGCAAGCTGTTGCGGTGGACGACGTAGTCGGGGAAGAGTCTTCGGCTGGGGCGGTCGGGAGGCCGATGGAGGAGCGTGGGGTTTCGTGGGTTTTGGCGGTGTCGGTGTATGAATGGGGGGCGGGGGGCGAAGGGGAAGGGAGGGGGCCAAGCTTAGGGACGCGCTTGTCCGAAATGTAGGGTAAGTTACCAGCATACCCCAATCGGTTTTGACACCGCGACTATGAGCTTCATTTCCGGCTAAGGGGTAGAAGGGGGATTTCGCATGTCTGGGTTGCGGGACCGATTTCGGATGAGGAGGGAGTTTTCGCGCGCGTCGAAATTTCAAGATAACAAGGCGCAACGCGGGTTGAAGAGGCGGGAGTTTCTAAGAAGGTGAGACAAAAGATACTCGAGCTTGAAAAATTCGGGATAACAAGGTGCGGATTCCTTGTTCGGCAGAACAAACTTAACGTGTAAAAAAACAATTCATACAAGACACTAGAGAGTCATGTCCCCTTTTACTATATTGCTATAGATGTGTCACGCCCAATATGCGACCATATTCTAAAGGAACTCGAAGGTCCCACCAAGGATAGAAGCGCATATTGGAGACGCTTTTGCAAGGTGGATATCATTACATCATACCATTACATAATAGTTGGGGATACATACAAGAGGCATACAATGCTACACGAATACAACAACATCATACATAAGAGCATCATCCGACTACGGGAACACAAACAAAAACTCAAACGACATCCACCCTGCTAGCCCAGGCTGCCGAACTGGAACCTATCCCCTAATCGAAGAAGAAGAAGCAGAAGAAGAACTCCAAAACAAGTAACATCACTCTCACATCATGATCATCACATAACCTTCACCCGCAACTGTTGTTGTAGTAATCTGTGAGCCACGAGGACTCAGCAATCCCATTACCATGGGTATCAAGACTAGCAAAGCTTAATGGGTATGGAAAGAATAAGTGGTGAGGTTGCAGCAGCGACTAAGCATATACAGTGGCTAACATACGCAAACAAGAGCGAGAAGAGAAGCAACGGAACGGTCGTGAAGCTAGCAATGATCAAGAAGCGATCCTGAAACTACTTACGTCAAACATAACCCAAAAACCGTGTTCACTTCCCGGACTCCGCCGAAAAGAGACCATCACGGCTACACACGCGGTTGATGCGTTTTAATTAAGTCAAGTCTCAAGTTCTCTACAATCGGACATTAACAAATTCCCATCTGCCACATAACCGCGGGCACGGCTTTCGAAAGTTTAAACCCTGCAGGGGTCTCCCAACTTAGCCCATCACAAGCTCTCATGGTCAATGAAGGATATTCCTGTTGGAAATATGCCCTAGAGGCAATAATAAAAGTATTATTATATTTCATTGTTCATGATAATTGTCTTTTGTTCATGCTATAACTGTATTATCCGGAAATCATAATACACGTGTGAACACATAGACCACAATATGTCCCTAGTGAGCCTCTAGTTGACTAGCTCGTTGTGATCAACAGATGGTCATGGTTTCCTGACTATAGACATTAGATGTCGTTGATAACGGGATCACATCATTGGGAGAATGATGTGATGGACAAGACCCAATCCTAAGCATAGCACAAAGATCGTGTAGTTCGTTTGCTAGAGCTTTGCCAATGTCAAGTATCTCTTCCTTCGACCATGAGATCGTGTAACTCCCGGATATCGTAGGAGTGCCTTGGGTGTATCAAGCGTCACAACGTAATCGGGTGACTATAAAGGTGCATTACGGTATCTCCGAAAGTATCTGTTGGGTTGACACGATCGAGGCTCGGATTTGTCACTCCGTATGACGGAGAGGTATCTCTGGGCCCACTCGGTAATGCATCATCATAATGAGCTCAACGTGACCAAGGTGTTGGCCGGGATCATGCATTACGGTGCGAGTAAAGTGACTTGCGATAACGAGACTGAACAAGGTATTGGGATACCGACGATCGAGTCTCGGGCAAATAACGCACCGATTGACAAAGGAATTGCATACAGGGGTTTGATCGAATCCTCGACATCGTGGTTCAACCGATGAAATCATCGAGGAGCATGTAGGAGCCAACATGGGTATCCAGACCCTGCTGTTGGTTATTGCCCGAGAGTCGTCTCGGTCATGTCTGCGTGTCTCCCGAACCCGTGAGGGTCTACACACTTAAGGTTCGGTGGCGCTAGGGTTAGTAGGAAGTCAAGTATGTGACTACCGAATGTTGTTCGAGTCCGGATGAGATCCCGGACGTCACGAGGAGTTTCGGAATGGTCCGGAGGTAAAGAATAATATATAGGAAGTGGTATTTGACCATCGGGAAAGTTTGAGGTCTCCGTGAATGTCTGGGACCACGGAAGGGTCCCGGGGTCCACCGGTGGGGCCACCTATCCGGGAGGGCCACATGGGCTGAAGTGGGAGGAACCAGCCCATAGTGGGCTGGTGCACCCCCTAGGCCCACCTCTGCGCCTAGGGTTGAAACCCTAGGGGTGGGGCGCCCACTGGCTTGGGGCACTCCACCCCCTTGGCCCGCCCCCAGTGATTGGATCTCCAGGGCGGCCTCCCAGGGGCCTATATAAAGGGGGAGGAGGGGGCTGCTGTACCCATCTCCAAGGCGCAGCCCTCCCTCCCAACACCTCTCCTCCTCCGTAGCGCTCGGTGAAGCCACAGCCGAGATCTTGCCTCTCCACCATCACCACGCCGTCGTCTGCCGGTGGAGCTGTCTTCCTCAACCTCTCCTTCCCCTTGCTGGATCAAGAAGGAGGAGACGTCTCCGTCCCGTGCGTGTGTTGAGCGCGAGGTGATGTCCGTTCAGCACTTGGACATCGGTGATCTGAATCACGTTCGAGTACGACTCCATCATCACCTTGCAAGCTTCCGCACGCGATCTACAAGTGGTATGTAGATGCAAACTCTCTCCCGTTGCTCGTTACTTAGATGAACTCATAGATGGATCTTGGTGAAACCGTAGGAAAAATTTTAATTTTCTGCAACGTTGCCCAACAGTGGCATCATGAGCTAGGTCTATGCGTAGTTTTCTAATGCACGAGTAGAACACAATTTGTTGTGGGCGTTGATCTTGTCATCTTACTTGCCTCTACTAGTCTTTTCTTGCTCAACGGTATTGTGGGATGAAGCGGCCGGACCAACCTTACACGCGCTTACGTGAGACCGGTTCCACCGACTAACATGCACTAGTTGCATAAGGTGGCTGGCGGGTGTCTGTCTCTCCCACTTTAGTTGGAGCGGATTCGATGAACAAGGCCCTTATGAAGGGTAAATATAAGTTGACAAAATCACGTTGTGGTGTTTTCGTAGGTAAGAAAACGTTCTTGCTAGAACCCAATCGCAGCCACGTAAAAGATGCAACAACAATTAGAGGACGTCTAACTTGTTTTTGCAGCGATTGATCATGTGATGTGATATGGCCAAAAGTTGTGATGAATGATGAATTGTGATGTATGAGATCATGTTCTTGTAATAGGATTCACGACTTGCATGTCGATGAGTATGACAACCGGCAGGAGCCATAGGAGTTGTCTTTATTTTTTTGTATGACCTGCGTGTCATTGAAGAACACCATGTAAACTACTTTACTTCATTGCTAAACGCGTTAGTCATACAAGTAGAAGTAGTCGTTGGCGTGACAACTTCATGAAGACACGATGATGGAGATCATGATGATGGAGACCATGGTGTCAAGCCGGTGACAAGATGATCATGGAGCCCCGAAGATGGAGATCAATGGAGCCATATGATATTGGCCATATCATGTCACAACTATATAATTGCATGTGATGTTTATTATGTTTATGCATCTTGTTTACTTAGGACGACGGTAGTAAATAAGATGATCCTTACAAAATTTCAAGAAGTGTTCTCCCTAAGCGTGCACCGTTGCTACGGTTAAATCGTTTCTAAGCACCACGTGATGATCGGGTGTGATGGATCCTTACATTCACATACAACGGGTGTAAGACAGTTTTACACAGCGAAAACACTTAGGGTTAACTTGACGAGCCTAGCATGTACAGACATGGCCTCGGAACACGGAGACCGAAAGGTCGAACACGAGTCGTATGGAAGATACGATCAACATGAAGATGTTCACCGATGATGACTAGTCCGTCTCACGTGATGATCGGACACGGGCTAGTCGACTCGGATCGTGTAACACTTAGATGACTAGAGGGATGTCTAATCTAAGTGGGAGTTCATAATTTGATTAGAACTTTATTATCATGAACTTAGTCTAAAACCTTTGCAAATATGTCTTGTAGATCAATGGCCAACGCTAATGTCAACATGAACTTCAACGCGTTCCTAGAGAAAACCAAGCTGAAAGATGATGGCAGCAACTATACGGACTGGGTCCGAACACGAGATCATCCTCATAGCTGCCAAGAAACAATATGTCCTAGAAGCACCGCTAGGTGACCCACCTGTTCTCCCAGCCTTTGCAAGACGAATTGAGCGTTTGGCGGACTCGTTCGATGATTACTCCCTCGTTCGGTGCGGCATGCTCTACAGCTTAGAACCGGGCTCCAAAAGCGTTTTGAGCATCACGGAGCATATGAGATGTTCAAGAGCTGAAACTAGTTTTCCAAGCTCATGCCCGGTCGAGAGATATGATGTCTCCGACAAGTTCTATAGTTGTAAAATGGAGGAAAACAGTTACACGGTGAGCACATCCTAAAGATGTCCAGGTTGCACAACCGTATGACCCAGTGAACATAAACCTCCCAGATGAGGCGGTCATTGACAGAATCCTCGATCGCTCCCACCAAGCTACAAGAGCTTTGTGATGAACTACAACATGCGGGGATGGTAAAGACCATTCTGAAGTGTTCTCGATCTTTGAAGTCAGCAGAGGCTGAAATCAAGAAAGAACATCAAGTGTTGACGGTCAATAAGACCACTAAGTTCAAGAAGGGCAAGGGTAAGAAGAACTTCAAGAAGGGCGGCAAAGATGTTGCCGCGCCCGTAAGCTTTGCTGCGGGAAGAAGTCAAAGAATGGACCCAAGCACGAGGCCGAGTGCTTTTATTGCAAGGGAAGGGTCCTTTGAAGCGGAACTGCCCCAAATACTTAGCGGATAAGAAGGCCGGCAACACCAAAGGTATATTTGATATACATGTAATTGATGTGTACCTTACCAGTACTCGTAGTAACTCCTGGGTATTTGATACCGGTGCCGTTGCTCATATTTGTAACTCACAGCAGGAGCTGCGGAATAAGCGGAGATCGGCGAAGGGCGAGGTGACGATCTTGCGTCCGGAATGGTTCCAGAGTCGATGTGATTGCCGTCGGCACGCTGCCTCTACATTTACCCATGGGATTAGTTTTGAACCTTAATAATTGTTATTTAGTGCCATGTTTGAGCATGAACATTGTATCTGGATCTCGTTTAATACGAGATGGCTACTCATTTAAGTCTGAGAATAATGGTTGTTCGATTTATATGAGAGATATGTTTTATGGTCATGCTCCGATGGTCAATGGTTTATTCTTAATGAATCTCGAGCGTAATGTTACACATGTTCATAGTGTGGAAGCCAAAAGATGTAAAGTTGATAACGATAGTCCCACATACTTGTGGCACTTGCCGCCTTTGGTCACATTGGTGTCAAGCGCATGAAGAAGCTCCATGCTGATGGACTTTTAGAGTCTCTTGATTATGAATCGTTTGACACATGCGAACCATGCCTCTTGGGCAAAATGACCAAGACTCCGTTCTCCGGAACAATGGAGCGAGCAACCAACTTGTTGGAAATCATACATACCGATGTGTGCGGTCCAATGAGCGTAGAGGCTCGCGGAGGATATCGTTATGTTCTCACTCTCACTAATGACTTGAGTAGATATGGGTATGTCTACTTAATGAAACACAAGTCTGAGACCTTTGAAAAGTTCAAGGAATTTCAGAGTGAGGTAGAGAATCAACGTGACCGAAAGATAAAGTTCCTACGATCAGATCGTCGAGGAGAATACTTAAGTCGCGAATTTGGTACACACTTAAGGAAATGTGGAATCGTTTCACAACTCACGCCGCCTGGAACACCTCAAATAAACGGTGTGTCGAGCGTCGTGTCGCACTCTATTGGATATGGTGCGGTCTATGATGTCTCTTACCGATTTACCGCTATCATTTTGGGGATACGCTCTAGAGACAGCTACATTCACTTTAAATAGGGCACCGTCTAAATCCGTTGAGACGACACCGTATGAATTATGGTTTGGGAAGAAACCTAATCTGTCGTTTCTAAAAGTTTGGGGATGCGATGCTTATGTCAAGAAACTTCAACTTTGGCTCGAACCCAAGTCGAAAAATGTGTATTCATAGGATACCCTAAGGAAACTGTCGGGTATACCTTCTACTTAAGATCCGAAGGCAAGATCTTTGTTGCCAAGAACGGATGCTTTCTGGAAAAAGAGTTTCTCTCGAAAGAAGTAAGTGGGAGGAAAGTAGAACTCGATGAAGTACTACCTCTCGAACGGGAAAGTGGTGCAGCGCAGGAAACCGTTCCTGTGATGCCCACACCAACCAAGAGGAAAACAATGATGATGATCAAGGTACTTCGGATCAAGTTACTCTTGAACCGTGGGTCCACAAGGACACGTTCCGCACTGAGTGGTGCGGCAACCCTGTCACGGAAATCATGTTGTTAGACAACGGTGAACCTTCGAACTATGAAGAAGCGATGGCGGGCCCAGATTCCAACAAATGGCTTGAAGCCATGAAATCCGAGATAGAATCCATGTATGAAAACAAAGTATGGACTTTGACAGACTTGCCCGATGATCGGCGATAGAAAACAAATGGATTTTTAAGAAGAAGACGGACGGATGGTAACGTTACCATCTATAAAGCTCGACTTGTCGCTAAGGGTTATCGACAAGTTCAAGGGATTGACTACGACGAGACATTCCTCTCCGTAGCGAAGCTAAAGTCCGTCCGAATCATGTTAGCAATTGCCGCATACTATGATTATGAGATATGGCAGATGGACGTCAAAACGGCATTCCTTAACGGACATCTTAAGGAAGAACTGTATATGATGCAGCCGGAAGGTTTTGTCGATCCTCAGAATGCTAACAAAGTATGCAAGATCCAGCGATCCATTTATGGGCTGGTGCAAGCATCTCGGAGTTGGAACATTGTAACACCCCGGATCCGATGCGCCAGGTGTCCGTCAGTTATTTGCCGTTGTTGCCATGTCATTTGCTTGCGTGTTGCATTTGCCATGTCATCATCTGCATTTCATCTGCATGTTTTAAAAACTTGCGTCCGTTCGGGTTCCCCTGGTTCTCTCCGTTGTCCGTTCTGAGCCCGACCACACTCGCACGCGCCCGCGGCACCTCCGAATTATTATTTTATAAGTGGCATAAAAATGTTCTCGGAATGGGTTGAAACCTGTCGTGCGGTCTTATTATGGTGTAGACAGGCCGCCTGCCAAGTTTCGTCGCATTCGGAGTTCGTTTGTCTGCCCAACCGTTTTATATATAACCGCGATATAGTCGGTATATTAAATCGGGTGTTTTTTTCGGTCTCCGGAAACCGTGCGGGCTGCATCTCTCCCTCTTCTCTCAGACCAACCCGCTCTTCACAATCCGCCAGCCAATCTAACCCCTCTCGTCAGCCCGCAGCCCTCCTCGCAGCGTCTGAAAGTTGTCCGGACTCGAACCGGTGCTGTCGCTACCGTCGTGTCCGGATCATCCCCAAACATCTACAAACGTCCCTGTTTCTTTGTTGGACTCTCCTAAGCTATATTTCTCGGCCGTTCGATTTTGATCGGAGAGCCCAAATAGCCCTTACCTAATCCACGGCGATATATATACATCAGTCAAACCCTAGTTTTAGGCCTCTTGTTCCATCTGTCCCATCCGCGCCGCCGCCGCTCTATTTCTTCCCCTCGGGATCCATCCCCACCAACCGCAGCCCCGACCAACTCCCTTCGCCCTCGGGATCCTCCCGATCCAAATCGACCCGAGCTCGTGGATGCCCAGCGCACGACGCCACCGCAGCTCCGACGAACCTTGCCGCCGGCGACCACCAGCAGGCAGCCGCACCTCCCCTGCTCCGTTCCTTCCTCCTTCCCGTGCTCCCTCTCTTCTCTCATTTCCTCTCTTTTCTTCTCTGTACCAGGGAGTCGCTCGAACTCTGCCGTGCCTCCGCTCCTTCTTCGATCCGGCAAGGACCGGACGTTCCAAGCCCGGATCCGCCCGTCTGCTGCCATCTCCGCGTCGTCCCCATTCCCGACGTCGACCACGCCCAAGCCAGTCCGCCGCCGTCGCCAAATCCCACGCCGCCGCTGCTCTGCTTCCTGTCTAGCGGAGGAGGACGGCGCCTCTCCCTCGAGCCGTTCGAGCAGCAGGAGCCCGTTCTTCTGCGCATTGACCGCGCCCTCGTCGCCGGCTAGTCCCACCTGCCGGAGTCCCCGCCACTCCAGCCGTCGTCCACGCCGCTGCGTGCCCGTCGAGAAACGAGTTCCGCCGCTTCGCTCCCTCTGCTGCGTCCCGTCGCCAAGCCGTCTTCAAACCAAGCCGCCGCCACAAGTATCTCCGGCGCCCTCGCTCGACCCGCCAAGTCCGGCGCCGCCATCTGTGCCTCGCCGGTCGCCGGTGTCCTCTCGCCGCTTCTTCTTTGCCGCTTCGCCCGCGTTATCATACGCCCATAGCGACCGCCACCGTCGCCATCCCAGCGAGCGGCCCAGATCTGCGGCTGCCTCGCCCGTCACATGGGCCCACGAACCTCCAACGACACGAGATCGATTCGGTCGGCCGCGTGGGCTTCCCCAGCGCCCGGCCTGCCAACCCTCTTCCCCCCCAACCGGGCCAGGCCCAATGTGAGCAGCTCCCCCACGCCCTGGGCCAGATCTCAGATTCGGCCCAGCTCCTGTTTTTTTTTCCTTCTGCGAATTTGTCTATTTATCTGAGGAATTACTGTTTTGCAGAAAACCCCCTAGAACTCATGCATTTAATAACTAATAAACGGTGCATCGGATTAAAATGAACTTTATATGTAAAATGCTTAGAATTTCATCTAGTTTCATAATATGCCACTTTCATCCATGTTTAAATTGCTTAAAATGTTGTTTGCTTTAATTTGCTTAAATGCCATGTTAAAATGATTTAATTCATAACTAAATAACCGTAACTCCGATTTTAATAAACTTTATATGTATATGGGGTAGAATTTTGCCTAGTTTAACATGGTACACTCATCTTGCATGTTTAACAACTCTAAAATTGTGTTTAGGGCAGAACAGTACCAAACCTTAAAATATGCACATGGGGATTTTCCGACTTGTTGTTCGTTGTTTCCGGCCTCATTTAAACTTGCCTAGTTAGATAGTTTTGTTATGCTTCACCCTTGCCATGTTAATCAACATTTAATATTGTTGGGTACCTTAAACAAGAGAGAACTAAATAATTGATGTGGTGTTTCGTCAATATGCAACTCGTTGCATATTGAGCTCCACTTAACTTGTAGTGTTGTTTGTGCATATTGCCATGCCATGTTTCATTAAACCGGACATGCATCATACTTGGTTGTGCATCATGCCATGATTATGCTTGTTTGTTTACTATGTTGTTTGTTTCTTTCCGGGTGCTTTCTCTCGTTAGCTTCGGTTTCGTTCCGGAGTTGTGAGGATCCGTTCGACTTCGTCCGTTTGTCTTCTTCATGGAATCGTTCTTCTTCCTTGCGGATTTCGTGCAAGATGATCATACCCTCGAAATCACTACTATCTTTGCTATGCTAGATTGCTCGCTCTTTTGCTATGCCAATGCTACGATGCCTACCATTTGCTTGTCAGCCTCCCAAATTGCCATGTCAAACCTCTAACCCTTGACACCATTCCTAGCAAACCGTTGATTGGCTATGTTACCGCCTTGCTCAGCCCCTCTTATAGCGTTGTTAGTTGCAGGTGAAGATTGAAGTTTGTTCCTTGTTGGAACATGGAGATGTGTTCCTTGTTGGAACATGGTTACTTGTTGGGATATCACAATATCTCTTATATTATTAATGCATCTATATATTTGGTAAAGGGTGGAAGGCTCGGCCTTATGCCTGGTGTTTTGTTCCACTCTTGCCGCCCTAGTTTCCGTCATACCGGTGTTATGTTCCCGGATTTTGCGTCCCTTACGCGGTCGGGTGATTTATGGGACCCCCCTGACAGTTCGCTTTGAATAAAACTTTTCCAAAGAAGGCCCAACATTGACTTTTACCATTTGCCTCACCTAGCCCTTTTTTTCCCTTGGGTTTCGGAGCCCGAGGGTCATCTTTATTTTAACCCCGGGCGGTGCTCCTTGAGTGTTGGTCCAACTCGAAGCGATGTCCGGCGCCCCCTGGGCAACCAGGGTCTATGCCAACCCGACGTCTGGCTCATCCGGTGTGCCCTGAGAACGAGGTACGTGCGACTCCTATCGGGATTTGTCGGCACATCGGGCGGCTTTGCTGGTCTTGTTTTACCATTGTCGAAATGTCTTGATGTACCGGGATACCGAGTCTGATCGGAGTGTCTTGGGTGAAGGTCTATTCCTTCGATGATCGCGAGAGCTTGTAATGGGCTAAGTTGGGACACCCTGCGGGGTTTAAACTTTCGAGAGCCGTGCCCGCGGTTATGTGGCAGATGGGAATTTGTTAATGTCGGTTGTAGAAAACCTGAAGTTGACCTTAATTAAAATACATCAACCGTGTGTGTAACCGTGATGGTCTCTTTCCGTGAGTCCGGAAGTGAACACGATGTTGGAGTTATGTTTGACGCAGGTTGCTATAGGATCACCTCTTGATCATACTTTTGTCGACCGTGCTTTGCCTTCTCTTCTCGCTCTCATTTGCGTATGTTAGCCACCATATATGCTAGTCGCTTGCTGCAGCTCCACCTCATGCCTTTATCTTACCCATAAGCTTAAATAGTCTTGATCTCGTGGTGCGAGATTGCTGAGTCCCGTGGCTCACGGATACTTCAAAACCAGTTTGCGGTGCCTATGTTACCGAAAGCGGTGGCGCTACCAAGCTCAAGGAGGAGCTCGATGAAGATTTTGCCCTTTGTGTTGTTTCGTTCTAGTTGATCAAGATAGTGGAGCCCAGTTGGGGTCGATCGTGGACCTTTATCGCATTTGGGGTTCTTCTTTTATTTTGGTTCCGTAGTCGGACCTTGATTGTATCTGGATGATGTAATGCTTTTATTCTTGTAATTGTGTGAAGTGGCGATTGTAAGCCAACTATGTATCCCTTTCCCTTATGTATTACATGGATTGTGCGAAGATTACCTCGCTTGCGACATTGCTTTCAATGCGGTTATGCCTCTAAGTCGTGCTTCGACACGTGGGAGATATAGCCGCATCGAGGGCGTTACAAGTTGGTATCAGAGCCGACCCTCGCGGTTACACGGATGGTTGCGGACAGGTGCGCGGTCATGTTGTTCATGACGTTTGTCACCCGTCGTGGCACACGGAATGGCACATGTACCGGACTGGATGCACAGACGGTTGTGCCAAGAGGGAACGTTCCTGTGGCCCGACGAGGACGTCGATTCCTCTGAGTGTGGGTGTATGTGATAGCCTGGCTTATTAGGGATGATAGACTACTCATATCAATAAGGAATTCCTTCTTTTCCGGAGCCCATTCGGACGAACTCCAAAGTTAAGCGTGCTCAGCTTGGAGTAGTCTCAGATGGGTGACCGACCGAAGTTGCTCCCGGGTGCGCATGAGTGAGGACAAAGTGCGCAGAAAAGACTAGTATTGATCTGTGGGGCCAGTCTAGATCCCGCCAGGAGTAACGACCACCGGCGGGTGTGTCCGGGGCGTTACAAGTTGGTAATCAGAGCCTTCCCCGACCTTAGGAGCCCCACTGCTTGATCGTTTTTAGTGGCCGAGTTGTGTCTAGAAAAATGTTTTGAGTCATTTAGGATTATATATATCGGAGAGTTAGGAATTCTTTTACTCCCCAATCCTTCGACCTTACGGTGAGGTATCCCGACGAGAGTTTTGACTCTTCTTTTCTCAAATTTCACTAAAAATTTTTTAGGATCACGCTGGTATCTTGGAATCGTTCGATGGTTTTATGATGACAACATTGTCTTGGTTGCCTCGACATTTAGGGGTTGTGGCGGTGTCCCGGAGTTGAGCTCCGAGGTGTTGTCGTCATAATTTTATCGTTGCAGATTCGAATACCGAGTTTAGTACGCCGACATCGAAAATCTCTTTTATGCGGTTGTTGGTGAGATAACCCCGCTAACCCAAGATCTTGAGGTGAGTACGGAGTATTGCCATGACTTCGTATAACGGATGCTTTTGAAGGTTGAGGTAGACGATTTCGAAGGTTTCTTGGTTATGTGTTGACGGATGGATACAGTTGGATGTAGGGATTGTTAGTTTGTGTGAGATATTATTGCTCCCTGTATCCCCAACACCAGATTGCATAACCGTAAAAGTTTCAGGAGTTTCATAGGTGGGAATTCAAGTAGCTCTTAGGATATCTTTCCGACGGATGTATGATATGAAATTGGGGTTCGACGTCTAGTGGTCCGCCTATTCACGGTTGGTTTTACATGGGGTCTCGTTGTGTCTTAAAGAGTCCTTGGCTATGCCGACTGGGGGCTTCAGTATGTCATGTGCCTTGCCTTGTACATGATGGTGTTGTCTGATTGAGCCCGTGTAGGCCCCACCACGAAAACTTCGGACGAAATCTCTATCATATGTTTGTTCCGGCTCATTCTGCAAGCCAATCCTTTGTTTTGTTTTATTTGTGGTATTCGAGTTGCTTCTATGTCAAATGTTTAATCCATACCTTTCCTAAACGGTGTTCTCATATTGTTATGTGAATACTAATCCTGTTGATCATTGATTTTGTCATGTCAACTCCTTTCCAACCGGTGTGCTTCTCTTCAAGTGGATCCCATCATTCTCCCCATCAGCAAGACCAACTATCTTTTCTTCTCAACGGTGTTTGTTTCATCCGTCTCCAAGTTGCCTTTGTTTTTTTCCCGCCCACCCACCCTTTTTCCTCAAGGACTAAGATTTCTTTACCAAGTATCCATTTATTCATGCGAAGTTTCTCCATTCTTTTCCGTCAATGTTCTTACCCGGTGGTTCTCAAGAAGATGTTCTACTAGTTCGTCATTCCTCATTCCTTTCTCTTCTCTGGTGGATTCAAGTCAAGTTTTGTTGATCATACCTTTTTCCTCATTTCAATGTCTTCTCATACCGGTGCACCTCATTATCATTCTTCTTCTTGCTATTTGTTATTCCGGAGTGCTCAAGATATCTCGAAGATTCGTGTTTCCACTCTGCATTCCTTCAAGCTCTTTCGAGATTGTTATCTCATTCAAGCCATTTAATTCAACCGGTGCAATATCTCTTTAAATTGTTCAACGGTGTTCTTTTGAGTGGGTCCTAACCCACAGGTCTTTTACCAGGATCTTACCTGACTCTTCTATTTTCCCAGAGCTATCCTAAATTCTTCTCCAAGTTTGACGTAAGAATGAGTTATCATCAGTCAAATGCTTTTCTCCAAGATCTTTCAAATTCTTTTCATAGTTGGCTTAACCTCTTCGCTTTTGATTCTTCCGGTGTGCCTCAATAATTCTTGGTGGTGTTTCTCGTTGTCATTCTCATCATTTGAAGACCGAAGAAGAGTTTCTCGTTAATCTTGCTCTATTCTCTTCAAGATTCATGGTGCTAGCTTGTTGCCATCCTCTCATAATTGTTTTCGATTGTGAGAATCTTTTCACCCATCCGGAGCATTTTAGGAGTCTTTTCAGTTTCATTCTTTGAAGCCCATCATCTCAGTATTATTCATTCAAGCTTTCAGCTCTCGTTCTCCAAATCTTACCGGTGCATCGTTTAAATATCCTCTAATCGGTTCACGATCTCTTTGTTCTCATGTATTTAAATCCCCTCGAGTATCTTCATTCATTTTTCAATTCTTCCCGGTGATTTGTGCCTTTGCTACTTTCATTTTCAATTCTTACGGTGGTTCATTCAAGATTTCTCTTCCTTCATCATCGTATCAATTCATTCATTCGTTCATTTGTTGTTCCAATCCTACCGGTGGTTCGTTGAAGACCTTCTCAAGTTTGCACCATATCTCTTTAATCCTTTCTACGAGAATAAGTAATATGCCAAATCCGTTGATTGTCATCAATTTAATTGGTGAAGGATAGGCATAGCATAATTCTTATTCTTGTTTCATCAAAGTGATCTAGTTTCTTCTTTCCATTGTGGTTCATCATATCACATTCTCGGTTTCATTTGTTTCATCTTCTCTTTTTCCCGGAGTTCCAAGCTCGAATTATCGCGAAGCTCCATCTAAATCATTGCAAGGATTCACCTTGTGTTTTCAACTTCTCTTTCTTTCTATCACCCTTTTGATAACCGGAGTTCTTCATGGAGGTTCTACATGATGGTTCATCAAGGATTTAATTCCCTTCTCAAAGTTTTCATCGAGATTCTTATCTAAGGAGCTCAAGCATTCTTCATCGTGCATCCCGAAGTGCAACTCTTTCTAATCTTTTGAGATGGTGATATATCATTCTTGATAATTTCCATTCATGTTTCGTGATTCACATGTTGTCAAGAACGAGGTATATTAAATCCATCAATCTCTTCGTTGGAGTTATCTTGGTAAAGATTTCACCTAAAGCCTTCCCTAAGGAATGTTGCTATTATGGTGTTTATCAATGATCCAAGTTATATCTCTATCATGTTGGTGTAGCAGTTTTCATCTCTTCATTGATATCAAGCAAGCAATTGATTTTGATAGTGGCAGAATTTCACCTCAAGTGTTGAGATGTTTCCATAAGCCCACTACAAGCTTGTGCTTGTCGTTGTTGATTTTGCAACAACTCCGTTCAATTCTTCTTTGCAAAGATGTTTTCCAAGCTCATTTGTGGCAGAAGTTGGCTTTTCTTCTCCATTCTGTTATCCCTATGATCTATCATCTATTCTTTCTTTCGGAGGCATGGTGATGTTGCTCTTTTCACTAATCATCTCGAATTGTGAGCAGCGTGTTCTTTTCTTGCTTATCCATTTAACCGCAGTGTTGGGTCATCTCTTCAAGTTCTTTTCATCTCATCAAGTTTTCTTCTCTTTTCTACCGGAGTGCTGTCCAAATTCTGTCATTCTTGTTCCTTGGCTATCTCATTATACCGAGGTGGTCATATTCTTTTCGATCGTGAAACTCTTGATTCATGTCTTTGCAACCTTCAAGTTCTCGTAATACTCCTTGTTCATCTTTTCTAACAGATTGTTTGCAATCTCGTTCATCTTTATTGTACTCTTTCTTTTAAATTGCTCAACCTCTCAAGGTTCATGGTTTCACTCATTGGTCAAAGAAGCAACTTAGTTTTATCTCTTCTCTTCCTCTTCCTTGTCCCTCCGGTGCCATCCTAGATCTCGGGACGAGATCCTCTCGTAGTGGTGGAGTGTTGTAACACCCCGGATCCGATGCGCCAGGTGTCCGTCAGTTATTTGCCGTTGTTGCCATGTCATTTGCTTGCGTGTTGCATTTGCCATGTCATCATCTGCATTTCATCTGCATGTTTTAAAAACTTGCGTCCGTTCGGGTTCCCCTGGTTCTCTCCGTTGTCCGTTCTGAGCCCGACCACACTCGCACGCGCCCGCGGCACCTCCGAATTATTATTTTATAAGTGGCATAAAAATGTTCTCGGAATGGGTTGAAACCTGTCGTGCGGTCTTATTATGGTGTAGATAGGCCGCCTGCCAAGTTTCGTCGCATTCGGAGTTCGTTTGTCTGCCCAACCGTTTTATATATAACCGCGATATAGTCGGTATATTCGTCGGGTGTTTTTCGGTCTCCGGAAACCGTGCCGGGCTGCATCTCTCCCCTCTTCTCTCAGACCAACCCGCTCTTCACAATCCGCCAGGCCAATCTAACCCCTCTCGTCAGCCCGCAGCCCTCCTCGCGCGCGTCCGAAAGTTGTCCCGGACTCGAACCGGTCTGTCGCTACCGTCGTGTCCGGATCATCCCCAAACATCTACAAAACGTCCCCGTTTCTTTGTTGGACTCTCCTAAGCTATATTTCTCGGCCGTTCGATTTTGATCGGAGAGCCCAAATAGCCCCTTACCTAATCCACCTGACGTATATATATACATCAGTCCAAACCCTAGTTTTTAGGCCTCTTGTTCCATCTGTCCCATCCGCGCCGCCGCCGCTCTATTTCTTCCCCTCGGGATCCATCCCCACCAACCGCAGCCCCGACCAACTCCCTTCGCCCTCGGGATCCTCCCGATCCAAATCGACCCGAGCTCGTGGATGCCCAGCGCCCGACGCCACCGCAGCTCCGACGAACCTTGCCGCCGGCGACCACCAGCAGGCAGCCGCACCTCCCCTGCTCCGTTCCTTCCTCCTTCCCGTGCTCCCTCTCTTCTCTCATTTCCTCTCTTTTCTTCTCTGTACCAGGGAGTCGCTCGAACTCTGCCGTGCCTCCGCTCCTTCTTCGATCCGGCGAGGACCGGATGTTCCAAGCCCGGATCCGCCCGTCTGCTGCCATCTCCGCGTCGTCCCCATTCCCGACGTCGACCACGCCCAAGCCAGTCCGCCGCCGTCGCCAAATCCCACGCCGCCGCTGCTCTGCTTCCTGTCTAGCGGAGGAGGACGGCGCCTCTCCCTCGAGCCGTTCGAGCAGCAGGAGCCCGTTCTTCTGTGCATTGACCGCGCCCTCGTCGCCGGCTAGTCCCGCCTGCCGGAGTCCCCGCCACTCCAGCCGTCGTCCCTGCCGCTGCGTGCTTCGTCAGGAAACGAGTTCCCGCCCGCTCGCTCCCTCTGCTCGTCCCCGTCGCCAAGCCCGTCTTCAAACCAAGCCGCCGCCCTGAAGTATCTCCGGCGCCCCTCTGCTCGACCCGCCAAGTCCGGCGCCGCCATCCTGTGCCTCGCCGGTGCGCCGGTGTCCTCTGCTTCGCCTGCTGCTGCCGCTGCTTCGCCCGCTGATAATTGCGCCTCGCCCATAGCGACCGCCAGCCGTGCGCCATCCCAGCGAGCCGGCTCGAATCTGCGGCTTGCCTCGCCCGTTCACAGGGCCACGAACCTCCAGCGACACGAGATCGATTCGATCGGCCGCGTGGCTTCCCGGCCTTGCGCCCCGCCAACCCTCTTCCCCCAACGGGCCAGCCCAATGTGAGCAGCTCCCCACGCCTGGGCCAGATCTCAGATTCGGCCCAGCTCTGTTTTTTTCCTTCGCGAATTTGTCTATTTATCGAGGAATTCTGTTTTGCAGAAAACCCCCTAGAACTCATGCATTTAATAACTAATAAACGGTGCATCGGATTAAAATGAACTTTATATGTAAAATGCTTAGAATTTCATCTAGTTTCATAATATGCCACTTTCATCCATGTTTAAATTGCTTAAAATGTTGTTTGCTTTAATTTGCTTAAATGCCATGTTAAAATGATTTAATTCATAACTAAATAACCGTAACTCCGATTTTAATAAACTTTATATGTATATGGGGTAGAATTTTGCCTAGTTTAACATGGTACACTCATCTTGCATGTTTAACAACTCTAAAATTGTGTTTAGGGCAGAACAGTACCAAACCTTAAAATATGCACATGGGGATTTTCCGGACTTGTTGTTCGTTGTTTCCGGCCTCATTTAAACTTGCCTAGTTAGATAGTTTTGTTATGCTTCACCCCTTGCCATGTTAATCAACATTTAATATTGTTGGGTACCTTAAACAAGAGAGAACTAAATAATTGATGTGGTGTTTCGTCAATATGCAACTCGTTGCATATTGAGCTCCACTTAACTTGTAGTGTTGTTTGTGCATATTGCCATGCCATGTTTCATTAAACCGGACATGCATCATACTTGGTTGTGCATCATGCCATGATTATGCTTGTTTGTTTACTATGTTGTTTGTTTCTTTCCGGGTGCTTTCTCTCGTTAGCTTCGGTTTCGTTCCGGAGTTGTGAGGATCCGTTCGACTTCGTCCGTTTGTCTTCTTCATGGAATCGTTCTTCTTCCTTGCGGGATTTCAGGCAAGATGATCATACCCTCGAAATCACTACTATCTTTGCTATGCTAGATTGCTCGCTCTTTTGCTATGCCAATGCTACGATGCCTACCATTTGCTTGTCAGCCTCCCAAATTGGCATGTCAAACCTCTAACCTTTGACACCATTCCTAGCAAACCGTTGATTGGCTATGTTACCGCCTTGCTCAGCCCCTCTTATAGCGTTGTTAGTTGCAGGTGAAGATTGAAGTTTGTTCCTTGTTGGAACATGGAGATGTGTTCCTTGTTGGAACATGGTTACTTGTTGGGATATCACAATATCTCTTATATTATTAATGCATCTATATATTTGGTAAAGGGTGGAAGGCTCGGCCTTATGCCTGGTGTTTTGTTCCACTCTTGCCGCCCTAGTTTCCGTCATACCGGTGTTATGTTCCCGGATTTTGCGTCCCTTACGCGGTCGGGTGATTTATGGGACCCCCCTGACAGTTCGCTTTGAATAAAACTTTTCCAGCAAGGCCCAACATTGACTTTTACCATTTGCCTCACCTAGCCCTTTTTTTTCCTTGGTTTCCGGAGCCCGAGGGTCATCTTTATTTTAACCCCCGGGCGGTGCTCCTTCGAGTGTTGGTCCAACTGAAGCGATGTCCGGCGCCTGGCAACCAGGTCTATGCCAACCCGACGTCTGCTCATCCGGTGTGCCCGAGAACGAGGTACGTGCGACTCCTATCGGGATTTGTCGGCACATCAGTGGCTTTGCTGGTCTTGTTTTACCATTGTCGAAATGTCTTGATGTACCGGATACCGAGTCGATCGGAGTGTCTTGGGTGAAGGTCTATTCCTTCGATGATCGCGAGAGCTTGTAATGGGCTAAGTTGGGACACCCCCGCAGGTTTAAACTTTCGAGAGCCGTGCCGCGGTTATGTGGCAGATGGGAATTTGTTAATGTCCGGTTGTAGAAAACCTGAAGTTGACCTTAATTAAAATACATCAACCGTGTGTGTAACCGTGATGGTCTCTTTCCGGCGGAGTCCGGGAAGTGAACACGGTGTTGGAGTTATGTTTGACGCAGGTTGCTATAGGATCACCTCTTGATCATACTTTTGTCGACCGTGCTTTGCCTTCTCTTCTCGCTCTCATTTGCGTATGTTAGCCACCATATATGCTAGTCGCTTGCTGCAGCTCCACCTCATGCCTTTATCTTACCCATAAGCTTAAATAGTCTTGATCTCGTGGGTGCGAGATTGCTGAGTCCACGTGGCTCACCAGATACTTCCAAAACCAGTTTGCAGGTGCCTATGTTACCGAGCAGGTGACGCTACCAAGCTCAAGGAGGAGCTCGATGAAGATTTTGCCCTTTGTGTTGTTTCGTTCTAGTTGATCAGTAGTGGAGCCCAGTTGGGGTCGATCGTGGACCTTTGTCGCATTTGGGGTTCTTCTTTTATTTTGGTTCCGTAGTCGGACCTTGATTGTATCTGGATGATGTAATGCTTTTATTCTTGTAATTGTGTGAAGTGGCGATTGTAAGCCAACTATGTATCCCTTTCCCTTATGTATTACATGGATTGTGCGAAGATTACCTCGCTTGCGACATTGCTTTCAATGCGGTTATGCCTCTAAGTCGTGCTTCGACACGTGGGAGATATAGCCGCATCGAGGGCGTTACAAACATTCGCTTTGATGAGATGATCAAAGCGTTTGGGTTTATGCAGACTTATGGAGAAGCCTGTGTTTACAAGAAAGTGAGTGGGAGCTCTGTAGCATTTCTCCTATTATATGTAGATGACATACTCTTGATGGGAAATGATACAAAACTTCTGGATAGCATTAAGGCCTACTTGAATAAGTGTTTTTCAATGAAGGACCTTGGAGAAGCTGCTTATATATTAGGCATCAAAATCTATAGAGATAGATCGAGACGCCTCATAGGTCTTTCACAAAGCACATACCTTGATTTGAAGAGGTTCAAAATGGATCAGTCCAAGAAGGGGTTCTTGCCTATGTTACAAGGTGTGAGATTGAGCTCAGCTCAGTCACCGACCACGGCAAAAGATAAAGAAGAGATGAGTGTCATCCCCTATGCTTCAGCCATAGGATCTATTATGTATGGCATGCTGTGTACCAGACCCGATGTAAACCTTGCCGTAAGTTTGGTTGCGAGATACCAAAGTAATCCCGGCAAGGAACACTGGACAGCGGTCAAGAATATCCTAAAGTACTTGAAAAGGACAAAGGACATGTTTCTCGTTTATGGAGGAGACGAAGAGCTCGTCGTAAAGGGTTACATCGACGCTAGCTTCGACTCAGATCTGGATGACTCTAAGTCACAAACCGGATACGTGTATATGTTGAATGGTGGAGCAGTAAGCTGATGCAGCTGCAAGCAGAGCGTCATGGCGGGATCTACGTGTGAAGCGGAGTACATGGCAGCCTCGGAGGCAGCGCATGAAGCAATTTGGGTGAAGGAGTTCATCACTGACCTAGGAGTCATACCCAATGCGTCGGGGCCGATCAAACACTTCTATGACAACACTGGAGCTATTGCCCTTGCCAAGGAGCCCAGGTTTCACAAGAAGACCAGGCACATCAAGCGTCGTTTCAACTCCATCCGTGAAAATGTTCAAGATGGAGACATAGAGATTTGTAAAGTGCACACTGATCTGAATGTCGCAGATCCGTTGACTAAACCTCTCTCGCGTGCAAAACATGATCAACACCAGAACTCTATGGGTGTTCGATTCATCACAATGTAACTAGATTAGTGACTCTAGTGCAAGTGGGAGACTGTTGGAAATATGCCCTAGAGGCAATAATAAAAGTATTATTATATTTCATTGTTCATGATAATTGTCTTTTGTTCATGCTATAACTGTATTATCCGGAAATCATAATACACGTGTGAACACATAGACCACAATATGTCCCTAGTGAGCCTCTAGTTGACTAGCTCGTTGTGATCAACAGATGGTCATGGTTTCCTGACTATGGACATTAGATGTCGTTGATAACGGGATCACATCATTGGGAGAATGATGTGATGGACAAGACCCAATCCAATCGTGTAGTTCGTTTGCTAGAGCTTTGCCAATGTCAAGTATCTCTTCCTTCGACCATGAGATCGTGTAACTCCCGGATACCGTAGGAGTGCCTTGGGTGTATCAAACGTCACAACGTAACTGGGTGACTATAAAGGTGCATTACGGTATCTCCGAAAGTATCTGTTGGGTTGACACCGATCGAGGCTGGATTTGTCACTCCGTATGACGGAGAGGTATCTCTGGGCCCACTCGGTAATGCATCATCATAATGAGCTCAAGGTGACCAAGGTGTTGGCCACGGGATCATGCATTACGGTACGAGTAAAGTGACTTGCCGGTAACGAGACTGAACAAGGTATTGGGATACCGACGATCGAGTCTCGGGCAAGTAACGTACCAATTGACAAAGGGAATTGCATACAAGGTTTGATCGAATCCTCGACATCGTGGTTCAACCGATGAAATCATCGAGGAGCATGTGGGAGCCAACATGGGTATCCAGACCCCGCTGTTGGTTATTGCCCGAGAGTCATCTCGGTCATGTCTGCGTGTCTCCCGAACCCGTAGGGTCTACACACTTAAGGTTCGGTGACGCTAGGGTTAGTAGGAAGTCAAGTATGTGACTACCGAATGTTGTTCGGAGTCCCGGATGAGATCCCGGACGTCACGAGGAGTTTCGGAATGGTCCGGAGGTAAAGAATAATATATATGAAGTGGTATTTCGGCCATCGGGAATGTTTCGGGGTCTCCCGGTAATGTACCGGGACCACCGGAAGGGTCCCGGGGGTCCACCGGGTGGGGCCACCTATCCCGGAGGGCCACATGGGCTGAAGTGGGAGGGGAACCAGCCCATAGTGGGCTGGTGCGCCCCCCTAGGCCCACCCCCTGCGCCTAGGGTTGAAACCCTAGGGGGGGGCGCCCACCTGGCTTGGGGCACTCCACCCCTTGGCCGCCGCCCCGGAGATTGGATCTCCGGGGCAGCCTCCCAGGGCCTATAAAGGGGGAGGGAGGGGCTGCTGTACCCATCTCCAAGGCGCAGCCCTCCCTCCCAACACCTCTCCTCCTCCGTGGCGCTCGCCAAGCCCTCGCTTGAGTCTTGCCTCTCCACCATCACCACGCCGTCGTCTGCCGGTGGAGCTGTCTTCCTCAACCTCTCCTTCCCCTTGCTGGATCAAGAAGGAGGAGACGTCTCCCGTCTCGTACGTGTGTTGAACGCGGAGGTGCTGTCCGTTCAGCACTTGGACATCGGTGATCTGAATCACGTTCGAGTACGACTCCATCATCACCTTGCAAGCTTCCGCACGCGATCTACAAGTGGTATGTAGATGCAAACTCTCTCCCGTTGCTCGTTACTTAGATGAACTCATAGATGGATCTTGGTGAAACCGTAGGAAAAATTTTAATTTTCTGCAACGTTCCCCAACAATTCCTTCTCCCAGGAAGACCCGATCAGATTCAGAATCCCGGTTACAAGACATTTTGACAATGGTAAAACAAGACCAGCAAAGCCGCCCAAATGTCCCGACAAATCCCGATAGGAGCTGCACATATCTCGTTCTCAGGGCACATCGGATTGTCCAAGCTTCCGGCAGGCCAGCCCAAAGTTTCCCCTGGTGGCCACCGGCGACTGACCGGTTGAACCAACACTCACGACGAGCACCGGCATGGGGGGGGGGGGGTAAAAATAAGATGACCCTCAGGCTCCGGAAACCCAAGGGAAAAAGGCTTAGGTGAGGCAAATTGTAAAACCAAGATTGGGCCTTGCTGGAGGAGTTTTATTCAAGGCGAACTGTCAAGGGGTTCCCATAACACCCAACCGCGTAAGGAACGCAAAATCAAAGAGCATAACACCGATATAACGAAAACTAGGGCGGCAAGAGTGGAACAAAACACCAGGCATAAGGCCGAGCCTTCCACCCTTTACCAAATATATAGATGCATTAATTTTTACTCCCTCCATTCTCTTATATAAGGGCACAAACTCAGATTACACGTATCGATGTAAAATTTAATGAATAATTTATAAGCCAACTTTTCTTCTTCGTTAACCGGGTTCACTAGTACGCTTGCATGCATGCAAGAAAGGAATGAGAAGGAAGTAGAATAGTGTTTATTATGACTACATACATGCAAGTATTAAACAAGTTGTTAGTACAAGAAAACATTATTAATTTTTGCCTCAATTACTGTTATTGGTATGCAAAATATAGTGGCCTTGTATAAGTGAATGGAGGGAGTAAAACGCTTCTCAATGTATTCATTTAAAAAAATGAATGTCAAAAAATCTTACGAATTTTTCTAAAACTATTTGCAGAATTTTGTGAGCCAACGGTGAGAGTTGTTCTCCTGCATGTAGCACTGGAAGCTCATCTTGCACTGGATAGCAAGCGCGCGTTAGGCAGTGACCCATGTAACGCTATGTGCGTATTGCACTCATATTTTTTTCTCGGTTAGTTTGTCAGCCGACTTTTAATTTTATTTTGGTTGGTCTTTTATTAAATACTTTCCAAAAATTTATATAATAATTTTCGAGGATATTGTTTTCGAGGATCCTTTTGATGATTTTTTATATAATATCTAGGACTGCCAGTTAACGTGCAGGGCCACTACCCATAGAGCGCCTTGTATATACTAGGTAATTGCCCGTGCGTTGCAACGTGGCACAAATATTCTAATAGTTTAGTACAATCATGGCAAATATATACCTTTACAATTCTCATGCACATCTTGCCGAATCATGTCTTGTTCATAAACATTTAGCTAGAAAGCAAATATAAGATGTAATGCACCTTCAGTCCCATTTGTATATGGACAGAATATGAACGGGCAATCAAACCCCAAGATTGAGTTCTACTCCTTCTATAGCAAGATTTTTTTTGACACTATGACGATGTCAAAAAATGTTTTACGTCAGAGAGGGAATAGTTGCTTGTGTTTTTGAACACCGCACATGCATAATCATATTGTCGTCTACCTCGTTTGGGAGATGAAGTGTATTGTATGTCTAATTTGCAAGTGAAACGACTGTTGCCTGCACAGGAGACGACATATAAAATTTCTTATTTACAAAAATAATGAAAGATGCATGCAATGATCACTCTAAATACATAGTAGTACAACATGATGTTATGTCGTCCAGCTTCCACCCTTGTCACCTCGCTTTTCCATGACGATCGAGTCTCTGGAGACGAAATCCCATCAGCAGTGCCCATGGCACATGATCACGTTTTACAAGTTATACATTGACATATATCAACATACTGGAATGCCTTGAATCATTGAATGTCTTGAGCTTGTACTCCTTAACTGTTTCACCACCTGAATCTGTGCTTCCCCTTTATAATTTCTCATGTGCAACATCAGCATGATATGAGAAGATAAGCATTGTCCACTACCGCAGGATTGTTATTATCTCAATCTTTAATTGGAGTCACATGCTCTCACTGTCCTGCCTTGCTCTGGCAGCAGTAGCTGCTGCTGCTGCCGCCTTTTTATTGGTGATCTCTCTACTTTGTTACAACACATAAGCGCAATTAGAAAGCTGATGTGCTGGTTGCTAACGCACGTACGCGAATGCAAGGAGCTCACCTCAACGGGTGCTACAGACATGGCGGGCGGCCGTGGCGCAACATCTTGGGAAGGACGGTCTTGAGGTGCGGTACACCGGTGAGCCCGTCCCGGCTGCCGTCCAGTCGCCCGTGTCTACAGATGAAACGTACCCACAACGATCGGCCATAAGGATAAGAAAGAGATATATGAATAACGTTTTCAGAAAATCCAAATCGAGAGTGCATGTGCAGGGCCGTTGATGGGGAAGTGCAAGCAGCCTAGAGATTTCTTTCCTTCTTTTCCGCGGATCTCGACAATTCCTTCCTGCATGCCACGAGCGGTTTCCTCGATTATCTTCCGTACATGCACCTGATTGCTTCCTTCTGATTTCTTTACCGATTGGTCGAAAGAAGAAAGGAAAGTGATGACTTCATTGAGTTTATTGCATTACCAAAGAGGATATTCATTACCATACATGTACTGATCGCGTTTATATTACCAAACAAAAGATTGGTTACCATACATGAATTATTTGGTTGCCAAAAATATAATGGGTCCGTCCAGCCAGATGGGAATAAAACCGACAAATAGGGAACCAGCAGGAAGAAAACCGGTGGAGGAGGAAAGAAAATCGGTGGTGGGGTGGGGGTCGTACGAGAGAAGGATGGACGAAGGGTGGGGGACGTAAGAGGGGAGACGGAACCTTACGTTTCTTTTATATAGTAGAGATTGCGTTGGCGATTTGTTTCCCCTCGCTTTTCAACCATTTAATTTTTATTTTGTTTGATTTTCTATTAAAACACTTTCCATTTTTTTCTAAAATATTCTAGATTTTGTCGAGTTATAAATAATGTTCATAAATTTTTTAAAAAGTTCACGGGTTTAAAAGACCTTCATAAATTTAGAAGTTGTTCATGAACAAGGAAAACAATTCATGAATTCTAAAAAAATGTTTGAAACTTTGATCATGAGTTTTAAAATTGTTCATGATTTTTTTAAAACTCCCTTTGATGCATATTAATTGACGTTGCTTTAGTACAACTGTGTACTAAAGTTGTATTAAAGCAGCGTTAATTAATTCAGATCGAGGGAGTATTAAAATTTTAAAAATATACTCAACAACAACAACAACAACAACAACAAAGCCTTTAGTCCCAAACAAGTTGGGGTAGGCTAGAGGTGAAACCCGTAAGATCTCGCAATCAACTCATGGCTCGCACATGGATAGCAAGCTTCCACGCACTTCGTCCATAGCTCGCTCTTTGTCGATACTCCAATCCTTGAGTCTCTCTTAACGGACTCCTCCCATGTCAAATTCGGTCGACCCGCCCTCTCTTGACATTCTCCGCGCGCTTTAGCTGTCCGCTATGCATGGAGCTTCGGAGGCTCTGCTGAATATGCCCAAACCATCTCGCATTTATGTTGGACAAGCTTCTCCTCAATTGGTGCTACCCCAACTCTATCTCGTATATCATCATTCGGACTCGATCCTTCCTCGTGTGGCCACACATCCATCTCAACATACGCATCTCCGCCACACCTAACTGTTGAACATGTCGCATTTTTAGTCGGCCAACACTCCGCGCCATACAACATTGCGGGTCGAACCGCCGTCCTGTAGAACTTGCCTTTTAGCTTTTGTGGCACTCTCTTGTCACGGAGAATGCCAGAAGCTTGGCGCCACTTCATCCATCCGGCTTTGATTCGATGGTTCACATCTTCATCAATACCCCATCCTCCTGCAATATTGACCCCAAATACCGAAAGGTGTCCTTCCAAGGTACCACCTAGCCATCAAGGCTAACCTCCTCCTCCTCACACCTAGTAGTACTGAAACCGCACATCATGTACTCGGTTTTAGTTCTACTAAGCCTAAACCCTTTCGATTCCAAGGTTTGTCTCCATAACTCTAACTTCCTATTTACCCCCATCCGACTATCGTCAACTAGCACCACATCATCCGCAAAGAGCATACACCATGGGATATCTCCTTGTATATCCCTTGTGACCTCATCCATCACCAATGCAAAAAGATAAGGGCTGAAGGCTGACCCACGATGCAGTCCTATCTTAATCGGAAGTCACCGGTGTCGACATCACTTGTTCAACACTTGTCACAAAGATTATCGTACATGTCCTTGATGAGGGTAATGTACTTTCTTTGGAACTTTGTGTTTCTCCAAGGCCCACCACATGACATTCCGCGGTGTCTTATCATAGGCCTTCTCCAAGTCAATGAACACCATATGCAAGTCCTTCCTTTGCTCCTATATCTCTCCATAAGTTGTCGTACCAAGAAAATGGCTTCCATGGTCGACCTCCCGCATGAAACCAAACTGATTTTTGGTCACACTTGTCATTCTTCTTAAGCGGTGCTCAATGACTCTCTCCCATAGCTTCATTGTATGGCTCATCGGCTTAATTCCACGGTAATTAGTACAACTCAACATCCCCTTGTTCTTGAAGATTGGTACTAATATACTGTCTCCATTCTTCCGGCATCTTGTTTGCCCGAAAAATGAGGTTGAAAAGCTTGGTTAGCCATACTATCGCTATGTCCCCGAGACCTTTCCACACCTCAATGGGGATACAATCGGGGCCCATCGCCTTGCCTCCTTTCATCCTTTTTAAAGCCTCCTTCACCTCGGGCTCTGGATGCGCCGCACAAAACGCATGTTGGTCTCATCAAAGGAGTCGTCCAGTTCAATGGTAGAACTCTCATTCTCCCCATTGAACAGCTTGTCAAGTACTCCGCCATCTATGCTTAATCTCCTCGTCCTTCACCAAGAGTTGGCTGCTCCGTCCTTGATGCATTTGACTTGGCCAATATCCTCGTCTTCCTCTCCGGATCTTAGCCATCTTATAGATGTCCCTTTCACCTTCCTTCGTGCCTAACCGTTGGTAGAGGTCCTCATATGCCCGACCCTTGCTTCACCAATACAGCTCGCTTATGCGGCCTTCTTCGCCATCTTGTACTTCTCTATGTTATGCACTCCTATCCGGTATAGGCGTCAAGCAATCTTTCTTCTCTTTAATCGCCTACGGACATCATCATTCCACCACCGGTATCCTTATCTTCGCTTCTCCTTCCCTGGACACTCCAAACTCCTCCGAGGCCACCTTACGAATGCAAGTCGCCATCTTCACCCACACATTGTCCGTGATCCCTCCTTCCTCCCAAGGGCCCTCCTTAATTACCCTCTCCTTGAACACAGAGCTACCTCCCCTTGAGCTTCCACCACTTCGTTCTAGCGACTTTGGCACGCTTATCCCACTGGACACTAATCCAAAGCGGAGTCAAGAACCACCAATTTATCTTTGGGTACAACACTCTCTCCGTATCACCTTACAGCCTAGGCACGCACGCCTATCTTCTCTTCTCGAGAGGATGAAATCAATCTGGCTAGAGTGTTGGCCACTACTAAAAGTCACCAGATGTGATTCTCTCTTTCTAAAGAGCGTGTTAGCTACAATCATGTTGTAGGCTAGAGCAAAGCTTAAGACATCTTCTCCTTCTTGATTCCTGATGCCATAGCCAAAGCCCCCATGGATTTAAAAATGTTTGTAAATTTAAAAAGTGTCCGCGGACATGAAAAATCATAACAACTTTAAAAAAATCACAATTTTGAAGAAAACTTTTATGTATTTGAACAATATTTACAAATTAAAATCATGTTCCTGAATACAAAAAATATACTCATGGATTTAAAAATGTTTGTAAATTTAAAAAGTGTCCGCGGACATGAAAAATCATAACAACTTTAAAAAAATCACAATTTTGAAGAAAACTTTTATGTATTTGAACAATATTTACAAATTAAAATCATGTTCCTGAATACAAAAAATATTCATAAACTTGAAAAATATTGATGGAAGAAAGAGAACAGATATGAAAATGGCCAGAAAAAATGAAAAAAAAAGTACAACCAATAGAGATAAAAAAAATCTTCCCAATATTAATTCTACAACAGATATGAAGACGAGATTGAAAAAAATAAAAATTAAAAACAAAGTAAAACCAATTCTATATCTATATCTATATCTATACTCTATACCCCTACTAATAAAGCAAGGTGCGTTTCTTCAAATTTTTCATCCGTTCACCATTGAAATTTATTTTTGTATCCGTGGTGGTACTAAATTTTTGTGCATCCGTATTTTACCAATCCAGATTTTTCATACTTGGGCCGCACACGCTCTGGCCCAGCTAAGCCAGCCCACCTATTTCCCCTGCCAGGAAGCTCCAAAAAGCCTATTAGTCACCCGATGCGACAGATAGTTAGAGCTTCGCACAGGTCGCCTCAAACAGTGCCGGCCCATTTCGTTTTCCCTTTCAAATTTATTTTTAATTTACCTTATTTTGTAATTAAATCTTTTCCAAAAAAAACTTCAGAATTAGTTTTTTATCAAATTTTAGAAAAATATTCACAATTACAATATTGTGTTCCCATTGTTAAAAATGTTTGAAAAAAATATATTTCTCTCGTTCCGATTTTTTTTCTAAATTCAGGGATTACTCAAAAAATTTCAAATTTTTTGTGTTTTCCAAAATTGTTTCGGATTTCCAAAAAATTGAAAAAATATCTAAATTCGAAGAATATTCTTGTTTTAGAAAAATGATCATGAATTCAGAATAAATTCCGCATTTAAAAAGACATTTTATAAAATTGTTCTAAATGTTCAAAACATGTTCCATTTTCAAAAGTTGGTCACGACTTCAAAAAATGTTTATGTTTTCATAAAAGGTTCATGTCTTCAGAAAATGATGTGTTTCAAGTTTTGTTCATGTTTGTTTTTCAAAATGGATGGAATATTAAAAAAATTGTTTGTAATTTTGAAAAATGTTCACTTTTCGAGGAATGTTCGACAATTCATATTTTTTAAAAAAATTAAAAAAATGATTTAAATCCAACATTGTAGTATGTTCTTAAATATTCGCACTGGCCATGGCTAGCAGCACACGGTCAAGTTTTTCAGGTCATGTGTTCAGTCATTCAACCCCTCATTTTTCTGGATTATTACTCACGCCTTGCAAACACAAGTCATTTTGGTGCCTGCCAGTAGCTGGCGCAGGCACAATGGGTTCTGCGTTCCATGCGCTATTTGACGTAACTAGCATCATATAATAGCTCCCACGCAGCTGCCCCAAGAAAAGCAAAAATATACGTATAGATTTCGTTCCGTCCATCCACACATAGTTCCCCATTTTTTTCGTTTATCCCCAACTGGGCCTACCACGCATTTCTTTTTTGTCACTGGCAAGCAACAAAAACTCAAGGGAGCAAGGGGATTGAACTACGAACCTTTCCTATTGTGCCAACGAACAAAGTCAATTCAGCTAGCTTGCAATTATGATAGGAACAGTCCCACCTTAAAATTTATACTAAATCACACCAGTTTTTATATGTCCCTAAGTTTTATGAAAATAAAAGGTTGTGTGAGAATAAAGAAGTTATCTCGTGCACGTGCCAATTAAAGACAATATGTTGGTTGGCTATAGCCTATAATTTAAAAAATTGTGGGCACGTGCTAATAAAAGAGAATATGTTGATTTTGCTCTAATTAGTAAAAATTATGGGCATGTGAGCGCAAAAATAGTCGAAGAGAATAAACCCTGATAATGAAGGGAGATCCATTACTGGTTATGCACTAATTATGTCAATCAAATAAAGTTTATGCGTTGCAATTGGTAATCCATCCGGTTACATCATCGTAGGAGAGAGTGGTCGAAACAACCGTGCCTCGAAGGTCGCGGTGTAGCAACCAAATGAGGACGCAAGCAGAACTCTTTGGCGGAGGCGGACCCTGGAGGAAAAAAAAGGCACCGGTTGGGCGGTCGCCACCACGCCGAACAACTCCACCACTATCATGATCTGGCGGGCCAATCCTGAGCCATGAGAAGACCGCAGCTCCTCGCTATGTCGCCCACCACCGTGGAGACAAATTTTGGTTGACATATCAATTATCTCTCTCACTGCTTCATGCCAAAAAATTATCTCCCCGTTGCAACGCACGGGCATAAGTGCTATATGATTTAATTTATGTAGCTCTTTGAAGTCAGACCTTTATTTTTGAAGGATTTTTTTTGACAACTGCTCAAAAAACAAGCGGTCAGAAACAATATATATGATTATTTTAGACTCATGCCTACGTCTATAATTTTTGTATCAGACTTATTTGCAAATTATATTTGCAACGCCGTCAATGGTTCGGTTGACGGAGGAGGTGACTATAGGTGAGGCGCTAACCGATGTCACCCAACAGACGCCGCCGAGCATTACTGTCGACTATCTCCTCCCATTATTGATGGCCGCCGCCCACGTCGTTCCACCAACACAAGGTTGAACTACCACAGCCTACTATTGCAGGAAGGACGATAAACGACAATATAGATCGGGCGTTGCATAGAGGACGTGGAAGAGTGTGTGGGGGGATATGAAGAATGCTGAGATATTATTTTTCTCCCGTTGCAATGCACGGGCATATCTCCTAGTATATATATATAGGTAAAATGTGTGGGGCACCTAGGTGTCTGGGCACCTTATTCGGATCCAACCCGTTAGTGCATTTTTCGTTTGAGTACTTTCCAAGTTATTTTCTTTCCATTTTTTACTTGCATGCATTAGTACCCTCCACGTCCATTGACTACAGATTGGTGTCCAAGAATAATACGTGCTACTGATTCTCTCATAAACAATATTTTGCATTATACAATTATACTATTGTACCGTTATAAATAGTTTCAACATTCCTACTAGGATACTATATGCCCAGTGATTTATTCTAAGTTCTAGATACCTATAAATGTAGTCTAACATGTCTTGTAACCCAATGGAACATAATACACGCACCGGGGTTATTATACCTAATGATAATATACGCAAACACGGCTGCTAACTTCCTATTTTAACTTCTGTTCACCAAACGTACCCGGTTACCCAATGAAAATGTGTACGTATGGCAAGTATATACCTAGCACTTTAATGCGATACTAGTTGGTTGGTATTATACCTACTCGTATTTGTTGGTGATATACCTAATGTAATTATACACAAACTCGAGGTATTATACCTCATAAAAATATACACAATCCAAGGGTATTATACCTAATCAAAAATATATACACAATGCTATTTTACATAACGATAATATACATAAACCTGGTTACTAAATTCCTATTTTAACTTCTGCTCACCATACATACCCATTTAATAAATTTTAAAAATATACCTAATGATACAAAATCATACTATTTTAACTTCTCCTCAACGAGATCACTCATGACAAACCGGCGCCGCCTGTGGAGGTATCTCGTCGCTTTTTGCAGAGCTACGTAACCTCACTGCTCGGGATCCAGCAGTATCCGCAGGGAGATTGGGACAAAGGGAAGATGACCATCCAACAAGAAGGTGCAGAACAACCTATATCACATGTGGGAGGTGTGCCACAAATAGTCCACAAATGGAGTCCCCCACCCGCCAACTGGACGAAGCTGAATGTTGACGGCTCCTTTTCCCATGATGACGGGAGGGCCGGGACGGGAATGGTGCTCCATGACCAGGAAGGGGCCATTATTTTCTCCGTGTGTCGCTCGCTATGGTCTTGCCCGGACCCTCTTCATGCCGAGCTGGCTGGGTGCATGGAGGGCATAGCTTTGGCCCTTCAATGGACGGAGTTGCCGTTTATCGTCGAGTGCGATAGTCTGCAGGCAGTGCAACTGATCAATGCCTCAGGACAAGACCGCTCGCAGTATGCCATGGTGGTCTCGGAAGTGAAGCATCTTATGAGTGAAAGGGAGTGTCATGTTATTCATATTTCTCGAGAGCAGAATAATGTAAGCCATGCGTTGGCGAACTTCGGAAGGACGGAGGACCGTACTGTGGTCTGGCTCCGCTCCGGCCCGGATAATATCCTAGCTTGTGTAGGGAGGACCTTCTTGGCTCTTGAGTAATACAAATCCCTTTTACCCCGCAAAAAAAAAACATAGATACTTGGTTATATACTCACATTTTTTTAAAAAAATATATGAATTATTTAAACGTAGTATCATCACCAATTCCCATGCCTAGAAAAAATGGTATATACCCAAGTACATTCACGCCTAGAAATCATGACAATAAAACTTGCATGACTCTTCCCTCAAAAAAAAAAAACTTGCATGACTCTAGCCATCCGTTAGGATGCCCATTAAATAATAATATCAATTATCCTTTCCAAATAAATGCTAATTGATTAACCCATTAATTACACTTTCCATACCAGAACCTTCAGGCAATAAAATTGTTAGGTAATCAATGTACCTGGGCACCCTTCTTTCCAACCGAGGTATGCATGCATAATTTTTCTTTTGTAGTGTACTTCATTGGCGTACGTGGGTATGAAGATGCAACCAAATCATGCAATGTTTTTTATGACTGATAAATGTATGCAAGGAAAATCTTAACTAGTGAGATATAAAAAAGAAAAAAAAAGGGAACATAACTCTCCCAAAACCAGAAGGAATGGCTGGCCCAATATAGCCTGCAGGGGTCTGCATTTGCTGGCCGCCTCCTGGTATGATAACCCTTGAGAGAAAAATAGAATTAATTCTACAACTGAAGAACGGCGAAGTAAAGCGTATGTAACCCTCTTCCTCTACTGCCATTGACGATGAAAGCCTTGCCGTTGCACAGGAAGGAGCGCAGCCACCCAAGCACTCCACGTCTCACAGAATCCTCAGAGCCCGAAGCACACAATCCAAGGCATGCCCAAGTAGAAAGCTTTAGAATGGCCCCGCTAGAATCTCTTGGTAATTTGTTGTTCTTCCTATTCCCGGGATCGAAGTAGAATTGACTAAATAGTCACTTGTGGAGCAAGCATACAAACCATGATGCAGCGATATTTGCAATCCTGTAAGTGGTCGGCAACAAGGCATGTGTTGCCCTGAAAATGTGTATGGAGATGATCCTTGTGTTTATAATTGATTAATGCTGCAATAAACATCAGTTAGAGGGAAGGAAAGTTAAAAATAATAATACAGAAGGACGGCAACGACCACTGTCGGATGCTGGCAATTTGACATACTGGATTAAACCACCATAATTTAACAGTATGAGAAGGATGGGGCAAGGTAAGAACTGGGCCACCGTAATTTATGAGTCTTACAAGATTAATAACTCGAATGAAAAAAAAAGGGAGAAGAAATGAGAAGAACACAGAGCTTTACTCTTAGATCTCTCAGAGATGATACTGTCAGATTTCGGATGAAAGATAAACTAAGCAAAACAGTGTACGAATGATATATGGAAGAGTAAGTCAACTAAGTACAACTCACAGCACAACAGTTAAATTCAGTACTCCAGTCCAATCCAATGACATGCAAATACTTGAGCTTACGAAATTCTATCCTCGTCACAGGACAGAACAATTTGATAACCTTTTGAGATAAAAGGATATTGCGCACATAAACACAGTCTTCCTTTTGAGATACCTAGAAAGGAAATATGTAAATAATGCTGCTCTCTGTGTCCAGCTCAATCGTTGCATAAGTGTGCACCCATAGGAATACCAGGAACTGTAAACTTAGAGGAAAATAGGCCTCGCTACAAAAATAATAAAGAGAACTTTGAATTTGAGTTTTCGACTTTGAATCGCTTTCCCCAAGTGTCAAGTTATACATGTACATATGCACACAAAAAGATGATCAGCAAGGGCCCTACAGACATGGCATTAAACTGTACTGTTATTTACGGATCTGTGTTATCAACTACTCCCTCCGTCCCACAATACAAGCTCGTTTTTCAAGCTAACATAGCTTGAAAAACGATCTTATATTGTGGGATGGAGGGAATAGGAATTTATCTGGCCATCAACTCATGGCAGCAACAGAGTGGCCAACTGAATCTGATAGCATGGCTTCTTTCTATTCAGATCATGCAGAATGGGTTCCTGGTGGTGGCTCTTTTTGAAGAAGTCAAGCTCACTATTTTCTGTTCAGATCACTATTATTAATTACTAGGCTTGCTAAACTTGCTTGAGGTACAAAAAAAAAACTTAGGAATTGTAAGAGGGCTGTACACACGAAAAAGGAAGAAGGAAGAGGACCCTTTTGAAGAGGAAGGCGAGGAGCCTAAACTAGGAGTCATATTATCAAAGATCTTAGCATTTCTTTACTTTCAAATGCAACATACTTACATTATTACTTATCATGAAAAGCTTACATTATATTTTTCCATGATAGTGCTACAACTAGAGCTGCATACAAAAATGCAATCTATAAAAAATTAGGCCATTACACTATGCATCATTCTTATCTTTTTCTGGCAGCAAATATTCTTCATTCATAATAAAACCGGAGGACGTACAGGAGATTGAATGAAGGTTTCAATAGCTCAAGTTTTAGTTCAGGTAGTATAATCATTAAACTTTCTCCATCATTGTAAGTTGTTGGTGCTGGAGGTTCAGAGAGAAAACCAACTAGCTTGATAACGTAGAATAGTCCATCGATTTCATTATAATTGCCCTCAGCCCAAAATGCACTAGATATGCTCAGGTTCAGAGAACTCCAAATAGCATGATACAGTAGCAAGAGCTCAATAAACTAAGTGTTAACATCCGCCATGATATGCTCCTAAATATTAGTAATCTTTTCACCATTAGCAAACGCATCATGCACCAGACTGCCCTTGCGTAGAGATAGGTTGCTAATTAGGAACAATGCCCATAGGATGCACGCCTAGCAGCTAAGGACCGGCCCAGAACACCATTGGTGGCATCATCACCCAGTTCAATCTTGGTGAGCGCATGGAAGAGACACTTGTACACATTGTTGAGAGGGAACTCCGGGCCATGACAATTGACAAGGCTTATCTGCCATGCCCAGTGCATCGACTGACTTCATCAAAAAATTGGTACTTCGCAGGGAGCAAATGTATTTGTTCCCGATATTTCCCCTTTCCTGAAAAGAGAGACAACAACAACGAACTAGTTGAAGCTTCAAGTGAGATGCTCTTCCCATCAACTTTAGACATGTATTTTCCGGCCTTGACTATCTCCCCCTTTTCCAATAAAGTTCTGATGACATCATTTATAAGACGAGAGCTAGGAGCACAACCACTCTTCTCCATTGATGAAAACATATCTTCAGCTTCTTCCACTGATCCTTCTTTTAGAAGATTTTTTATCATTATTCCATACGTGGAAGCATTAGGTACCAAACCACTGGTTGATATAGCAGCAAACAACTTGTTAGCTTCTTCTCTTCTCTGAACCTTGTACATTGCATTAATCATGGTATTGAGTATTATAATATTGAACTTCACATTTAGTGCACCTAAGTTTTGGAACAGGGCGATTGCTTCATCGGTGCAATCATTTCTACAAAGTCCTCTAAGAAATATGTCGTATGTATGCATGCTCACAGGTGTTCCACTTCCGATCATCTTATGGAGCATTTTCTTTGCAGCAACTGTTCTCCCAGTATGAAATAATCCCTCCAGTATGATGTTATATGTAACAGTTGTAGGTTTAACTTTCTTATGCAACATTTCTCTAAACAGAATCAACCCATCATCGATCCTTCCACTTTTACAATATCCACTGACAAGTGTATTATATGTAAAGATATCAGGCTCAATGCCGGCTGATATCATGACATCTAGTACACTGAATGCTTTGCCCATCTCACCGACTAGGCAATATCCGTCAATCAGTGTATTAAACATAATGATGTTAGGTCTCTCACCTATGTCTTTAACCAAGTCAAGTGTGCATCCATAACCCTTCCTTCTTTGCATAGACTGTCTACTATTGAACTGAAGAATGCAATGTTTGGACAAGGAATACCTTTGTACATCACTTCATATACTAACTCCTTTGCTTTCACCAAATCGCCATGTGTACAGAAACCCTGAATTAGGGAGTGATAAACAACTGTGTCTGGTAATACTCCTGTACCAATCATCTGACTGAACTTATCAATAGCATCAGCCAGCCTACCCATTTTGCAAAGTGCAGATATTAGAGTTGAATAGGTGAATACATCTGGACTCAGTCCTTGTCCCCGCATTTCAGTAAGTATGAGCATAGCTTCATCCATCATTCTTCGTTTAGCATATGCATTAATTAATATGTTGAAAACATAGCAGTTGGCCACAATACCATCGCCTTCCATTGAATCGAAGAGACTCATCATATCAGCAAAGCTTCCTTCATTGGCATACCCATGAAGAAGAATAGTGTAGGAGACAATATTAGGTCTGTGGCCCTTGGCAGCCATGGAATCGAAAATTTCAGCAGCTTCTTTGCTTCTTCCATGCTTGCAAAGGGAGTCCATGAACGAGTTCCAACTGACAATATCTGGTATAAGACCCCTGCTTGTCATTTCTCTGAACATTTTAGTCGCCTCTTTCCACCGGCCCAAAGTGGAATATCCATGGATCATGCTAGTATACGTCACCTTATTCGGTGGAACACCGCTATCAACCGTCTGCCGAACGAACAACTCTGCTTTGTCCATTGCTCCAGCCTTGCACAATGCATCGATAATCGAGCTATACGTCACCACATCAGGCACAACCCCTTGCCGCATCATTTCATGGAATAGATTGCATGCCTTGCCTACTTCGCCTTCCTTAAAGAAGCCGTGGATGTGCGTGCTATATGACGGAACATTGGGGGGGCAATCATCTCCTTTTGCCATCACCTGGAGCAGGTCGAGTGCTTGCTGGCTCCTGCTGTCGTCACATAAGCTCTTTAGAACTATGTTGTATGAGAAGGAATTAGGCACACAACCAAGGACGGACATCCTATGAAGCAGCATGGTCACAGCTTCATCTGCCCGTTTTGCACAGCAGAGGCACTTTTTTTTTTTTGAACGGTCACCGGGGGGGGAGAGCTTCCCCACCTGAATATATTACCACTCAAAAGGGGTTTTGGGAGGATTACATCGTCAATAAGTTCTTACAACAATTCCTTAGGAGGTAGCTGAGGAGAGAAAGAACAGCCAATGCTTAGCGGATACATTGTCCTCGTTCTTTTTGAATCTGAACACCCAAAGAGAGAAGTCCTTTACGATGTTGCGGATCGTAGTTCTGTGGGAGTGATCCTCATTTCTGAATACTAGGTGACCTCATTTGCTTTGAGGCCGGTCCTTAGGAGGCGGCCGAAGTAGGCAAGCCCTAGGTCTGAACGACCCACGCGGCAGCAGCAGTTCATCAGGATGTTTTAGGTGTGGACTGTGGGCGGCGCCACCCGCGGACCGGCTTCTTCTCCGTATACACGGTTGAAGAGCGTGAGGGCAAGGGAGGGGCCGACTCTGCAGGCGTCGGTGTCTCGCGCACGGGCAAGGCCGGCGAGGAAGCTGTTCAGGGCTTGCCCGGGGACCGGAGTGGACTGCCGCAGCAATTGGTCGAACAGGTGGTGTGCGTCTTGTGGGCTGAGCGTCCCGGCGCGGACGCTCTCTGTGGCAGCGGCAAAAGCGGCGTGCGGAGACCAGGAGCGTGAGGGCGGCGAGGTGGGAGTGAAGGAGGAGGAGCGGCGGCGGAGGAGGTGGAGGCTGGACATCGGCGTGGGGAGGCGGGACGGGCGCTGTGCGCGTACTGGACTGGACTGGACTGTATAGCTTTGCTTCGCTTGTGGAGGCAGATCATACTGTCATATCCCACTCCTATATTTTTCTATCACAAATAGTAGTTGCCAAGATCTACAGTAATATTTTTTGAGGCAAATCTATATGTATGATTTTCAAATTGAAAATGTAAATAATTTAAATGATACTTGTAGTCAAGATCCAAGATTTTGACTGAACGCATGTGCAAAGCGTCACTTTATTTATGATGTGGAGGGAGTAAGATTAATCCAACGAGCGTATGTCATTATCTAGAATAATAGAAGAATGCCCGTGCGTTGCAACGGGGCCACATTAACTTTAAAAGTTCAATATCAATTATGTTAATATTACATTGAATATTCTCATACATATTAAGTGACATCGACGACCTTTTTTACCATCAAATTGTCACACACACACACACACACCCTCTCCCTCCCTCTTCCTCTCTCTCCCCCTCTCCCTCACTCGGGAGGTGGGACGAAAATAAACCCGAAACGGAGACTACCAACTGAGACATTAGGAGTAGAGATCATTTAGTTGATAAGAATAAATAGAAAACGGTGTTAAAAAGGAGAAACAGATTAGAATACATTGAAAAACCAAAAGGACGATGTAAAAGGGGATTCGCCCTGCCCCCCGGGCCTTGCCACCGAACCGGCTCAGCGGTCCAGTCCCCGCGCGGTCGTCTTCTCCTGTTCCCCGAGCCGCGTCGCTACAGAGACGGGCTCCCGCCCGACCACCTCGCTGGCATCGAAGGGGAATGGATAAGGGGCCTCACTCCTCCTTGACGCCCCCTCCCAAATCCACTTCTCCTCCTCGCTCGCTCGATCCCGTCGATCTGGACGAAGTCAGACGCCACGGCCACCATGACCGACCCCGTCCACATGGCCACTGCCCTCCCTGCGGGCTAGGAGCTTGTCGAGGAGCTCCGAATGCCTTCGCTACTTCGTCTGCGCCAATGAGATCAAGTCCAGCACCCCCGCATCGACGTCGCTGCCGTCTTCCTCAACCTTGGGCCACCGCGACATTGCCGTTCGATCCGCGCCGCCCCGAGCTCCCATGTCTTCCCCTAGGGTGCCATTGACACCGCCATGATCTCCTCTTGCCTTTCCCTTGTCTCCCCTCTCGTTTGCTCTCGTTAGGTATTTCGCCGTGGCCGAGAACCGCCGTCCGCCATGGCCATTGCAGGGGTAGCCACCGAGCTCCTTGGATTGACCCCGTGGCACATGCCCGCTCCTATGCACGCCCATGCCCGAGCCTACCGCTCTTCTTCCGCGCCAGCTCCTCCCTCTCCATGCCCACGCCGTGCTACATCAAGCGTCGGTCGCGCCATACATCGCTGTCGCGCTGCGCAGCCACCGCACCACAGCGTGCCCAGCGCAACACACACCACAGTCGCGCACCACACTCTCGCTGCTGCGCTCGCCCCATCTGCTGCCCCGCTTGCGCCGCCTCCGATCATGGCCATCTTCGCCGCCGCCCCTCAGCCTCGCCATCTGCGTGTTGCTTCCTGCTGCTATCTGCTGCTCTAACGCTGTACGCTGCACCATGCCCTCGACACCGCCGTGGACAAATGTGGCGGAGGGATTGTTAATGGAGTACGAGAAGGAGGTGGCGGAGAAGGTGTGGAGAGGCAGGAGGTCTGGGGCGGTGTCACCTGGCTGTGGTGGAGGTGTTTATCCGACAAGGAGCCGGAGTGGAAGGAGAGGTCACAATTGGAAAGAATCACAAAAAAATCGTAACCCGGAGATCTCAGTTTAAAAAAAATGCTAATATCGATGGAAAACATAGAAAATGTTTGTTGTTATCAAGGAAAGGTAAAAATTTAGGAAATTTAGGATTTTTGAACTGATTTCTATGCAAATGGGGTTTTATTGTTTGATAACGTGATATCAGTACCTCCCCGTTTGTGATGTGTCTCATTAGGAAAGTTTGAAAATGTTAAGAAACTATTTATTGGGAGGAAACTTGTGACGTGTCTGTTATTTGTTTCCTAAAATAAATTTCACTAATAAGTTAGGAAAGTTAGATTAAAATGTATTATTTGTTTCCTAAAAATCTGTTATTTGTTTCCTAAGACAAATTGAACCAATAAAAGGAATCAATTGATTTGCATTATTTAAGGAAGTTAGATTAAAATGTATTATTTGTTTTCTGAAAATCTTTTATTTGTTTCCTAAGACAAATTGAACCAATAAAAGGAATCGATTGATTTAGATAAGTTAGGAAAGTTAGATTAAAATATATTATTTGTTTCCTGAAAATCTGTTATTAGTTTCCTAAGACAAATTGAACCAATAAAAGAAATCGATTGATTTGCATAATTTAAGGAAGTTAGATTAAAATATATTATTTGTTTCCTGAAAATCTGTTATTTGTTTCTAAGACAAATTGAACCAATAAAAGGAATCGATTGATTTGCATAAGTTAGGAAAGTTAGATTAAAATGTATTATTTGTTTTCTGAAAATCTGTTATTTGTTTCCTAAGACAAATTGAACCAATAAAAGGCATCGATTGATTTGCATAATTTAAGGAAGTTAGTAAAATGTATTATTTGTTTCCTGAAAATCTATTATCTTCCCGTCCCAGAACGACGGAGATGCCACATGATAGTATGGCACCAACCCATCGTCTGTGCGCTGACGAGTGACGACAGAGACGATCGAGCACGAAACTTAATCGAGTACAAATAATCAATATGGCGACAAGCTGTCATGAGGTCATGTTTAACACTGAAGCAAAACAAATTTGCATTGGTGTAAAACTACAACTATTAGCTCTTTCACCTTGTCAGACAGTCCCTTCAATCCAAGAACATACAACATCTAGAAGAAATAAAACCAATGACATAATTAGTAAACAATTTCAGCAACAAAAGGATAAACAAATTGGATTTTTAAAACAAAACCTGCACCTGCACAAGTATATGTTATATTAACAAAAGTGCAGATCCGTCCCCACTCTTCACTTTTGACAAAAACTTTCGAATAGCAATCTTGGTGAGTGATCTCGACCGGGTTCGATCGGCATGGCGTGTCGTTCCTCCGGGAGGGGTGCTGAGAGGAAGGATGGCAAACCTCCATTGTCAATCGGCCGGAGCTGCATCGTCATTTGGATCGAGCATGGACGAAATCGAGATGGTAGAGGTTGAGGAATTTGTAGGACGTGAGGGTTTAGGGTGGGCATCACGAGAACTCACCCATATCTTGGGAGACGGCAGACCCGAGGTGCAGTCGTGTTCATGCTTCAGGGGCTGCCATGTGCTGTCCTCGCCGCCATCGCCTGTCGATGCCACTTCAGCGCCACGAGCATGGGACTGAGGGACGAAGGGAAGAGAAGGGAAGGAAGCGAGCTAATGACGTACCTATGTTTGGTATGTAATACCCTCCATTAAGAGTAGATATTTTCTTAAAATCGGTTATTTTGTTTCTAATTAATGTGATTGAGCAATTTAAGGTAATGTTAATTAATTAGATTTGATATTTAGAGATTGATCGTGATTGATTCTTTCACATAAAGACATTACTAAAAATAACTTGCACCAGCATGGACTCGATCACGGGGTTTTTCTTGGTTTTTCACGGCTGAGGGGGAGGTGGGAGGAAGTACCAAAGAAGTACCAAAAAAGACCGGGTGAGGTGGGACGAAAATAAAACCCGGAACTATTTAGAGATTGATCGTGATTGATTCTTTCACATAAAGACATTACTAAAAATAACTTGCACCAGCATGGACTCGATCACGGGGTTTTTCTTGGTTTTTCACGGCCGAGGGGGAGGTGGGAGGAAGTACCAAAGAAGTACCAAAAAAGACCGGGTGAGGTGGGACGAAAATAAAACCCGGAACGCGACCTACCAACTGAGACATTAGGAGTAGAGATGAGTTTTCTCCTCACAACTTGTGTGATAGGAAACACGGCCAGGGTTTCTTTCATCGATTCGGTGGCCGACACGTCAAGATTCGTGTGGCCAACTCATTGCGCGCCGCCGCCCTCGTCATCGGCAAGGGCAAGGCTGTAACGCCCCGAGACCGACGCTCTAGAAGACTTCCAGCTATTCCGAGTTTTGTCGTGTGATTTGTTTTGTTTGTTGCATTCATCATTGCATCATGTGCATTGCATCATGTCATCATGCAACCCCTTTTTAAAACTCATCTAAATAAAATTGTATGGATTTTTCAATCCATTTAAATCGAGGGAAGGGTGACTTCTCTATATAACATATCCCCCCAATATTAGGGAGCTATTATAAATATTCCATTAACTTTGGAATCACCATAACACACCTGCAGTTTAAGTTTCATGCATTTTCTATCTCTATTCCTTGCCTCAAACTTTGCCAACAATTCTTTCTCCATTTATTGTGGCTCCTCCAAAATTCTCAACATTTTTGGACCTTCCCAACCCTCACTTCCTATTCAAATCATTTGAATTTAAATCAAATGAGTTTGGATTTAAATCTCTCAATCATGGCCTCTCTAGTTTTATTGGTTCAAGCTCATTTTTATGAGTCCAGGGAAATTGTCCTTGTTCTCAAATTCTTTCCCTAACCCTCTCTTTCTTTTCTTCTCTCTAATTTTTTTCTGCTAAAGTATATGAGGGAGAGAGCCCAGCCATGCCTCTTGGGCCTAACAAACCAGGCCGGCCTAATCTTCAGCCCACCTAACCCCTGCCTATCTAACCCTAGCACGACCCTCATCTCCCTCGTTCCCACACAGCGCCGCCGCTCAGGAGAGGAGCTCCCTGCGCCCGATCTCCAGCGCGGCCACCTCTCATCTCTCCCGATCCCCTCGCTCCTCATCTGACTCCGCAAGCCACTCATCACCGCCGCTCCGGTGAGCGCCAGCCTCCGCAGCAACCCTCCGTTGCCTACCCCTCCTCTGCCTCGCCTCCTCCCGCTCGCTGTGCCCGATCCCCATGGACGCTGCTGCCGCAACCGTCGCTCGCCTCCACCACACGCGTGCCTCGCGCCGGGCCTCCTCTCTCCAGCGCCGCCCTCCATCTTCCTCCATCTTCCCCGGCGCCCTATGCCTCTTCTCCGCCTCCTTGTTTGTCTCCCAGCACGCACACGCCTGCAGCTATGGCGCTCACGCCCGACCGCAGCAGCATCAGGACGTCGCCGCCGTCCGCCTTGTCTTCTCCTCCCTGGATCCTTCTCCCGTGGCCACACACATCACACGCGACGCCTCAGTCGCGGATGCACCCTGGTGCATCGTTGCCGGCAACCTCCTGCTACGTACCACCTCTCCTGTGACGCACGCGTCGCCACTTGCCTCTAGCCGCCACCGAGACCCTCAAGTCCTACCCAGAGCCCAAGTGTGAAGACTCCGTGGATGTGCATCTCACTTGTGCCATTTTGGATCGCCAAGACCGTCAAGAATCGAGACTGCTCGGGACCATGTCGTCTCGCCAGAAGGTCAAGACCGTTTCGGGATTCACCAAGTACCACTACGACCCGTGTGCAACTACCTTTGCCAAGACCGGACCGACAAGTACCCCGACAACGTGTGTACCACTACCGTTGACCTCGAAGACCCCGTGGACATCAAGTTCCTTGCCATGACCCCGAACATCTACCATCTACGAAACGTGTACCACTACCGTCGCGAGAACGACTACTTCCACTACCGTCGCCACGTGAACCACTACTTCCACTACGGCATGTGTACGACTACTTCCCTTGACGATTTTGAACCGCCCCGAAATGCACGCTTCAAAGGTATAATCCCGAGACGATCAACCGTGGACCAAATGCATGTGTTGTATGAGATGCTCGTGTTTGCACCGTGCCCGAGAGAGGTCTTTGCACGTTCCTCGTTTTCCATGCCGTCCACCCGTGGGAGCCCGGTAATCGGGAGCACCCCACCATCTCTTGCGTGTTCTACACATCCGCACACTTCTCGTTTGCATCGGTATCTCAATCAAGTTATCGAGATCGATATGTTGCCGTGGCATCATTCTTGAATTCGTTGCCGTGGCACCCCTTTCGTTCCGCCACGGTGACAAATGCTTCATAACATGCTTATGTCAACATTTTCATAAAATTGCATAAAACTTGCATATGTCATCCGCGTCATGATAACAACATTTAAATGTTTAAAATTGTTATTGCATTAAATTGCTAAATAACATGAGGATTTTTCGGAATTGTTGTTTGTTGTTCCGGCCTCATTTAAACTTGCCTAAATAGTTAGTTTCCATATGCTTCAACCCTTGCCATGTTTAACAACATTTAATATTGTTGAGTAGCTTATAACAAGATCAAACTAAATAATCAAATGTGGTGTTTTGTCAATATGCAACTCGTTGCATATTGAGCTCCACTTAGCTTGTAGTATTGTTTGTTACACTTTGCCATGCCATGCCTCATTAAACCGGACATGCATCATACTTGAATGTGCATCATGCAATGTTTATGCTTGTGCATTTACCATGTTGTTTGTTTCTTTCCGGTGTTGCTTCTTAGTTCCGGTTATGTTGCGATTGTGAGGATTCGTTCGACTACTCCCATTCGTCTTCTTCATGGACTCGTTCTTCTTCCTAGCGGGATTTTAGGCAAGATGACCACTACCCTGGATCTCACTACTATCATTGCTATGCTAGTTGCTTTGTTCTATCGCTTTGCTGCGCTACCTATCTTTTGCTCTTCAAGCCTCCCAATTGCCATGTCAGCCACTAACCTTTTCACCCTTCCTAGCAAACCGTTGCTTGGCTATGTTACCGCTTTGCTCAGCCCCTCTTATAGCGTTGTTAGTTCCAGGTGAACTTGAAGATTGCTCCTTGGTGGACAGGATTATGTTGGGATATCACAATATCTCTTATTTAATTAATGCATCTATATACTTGGTAAAGGGTGGAAGGCTTGGCCTTATGCCTGGAGTTTTGTTCTACTCTTGCCGCCCTAGTTTCCGTCATACCGGTGTTATGTTCCCGGATTTTGCGTTCCTTACGCGGTTGGGTGATTTATGGGACCCCCTTGACAGTTCGCCTTGAATAAAACTCCTCCAGCAAGGCCCAACCTTGGTTTTACCATTTGCCTCACCTAGCCCTTTTTCCATTGGGTTTTCGGAGCCCAAGGGTCATCTTTATTTTACCCCCGTGCCGTGCTCCTCGAGTGTTGGTCCAAACTAGAGCACCGTCTGGGACCATTCCTTGGCAACTTGGATTTCGCTCGGTACAGACGCTTAGCTTATCCGGTGTGCCCTCAGAACGAGATATGTGCAGCTCCTATCGGGATTTGTCGGCACAGCGGGTGGTCTTGCTGGTCTTGTTTTACCATTGTCGAAATGTCTTGTAAACCAGGATTTCGAGACTGATCGGGTCTTCCTGGGAGAAGGAATATCCTTCATTAATCGCGAGAGCTTATCATGGGCTAAGTTGGGACACCCCTGCAGGGTATAAACTTTCGAGAGCCGTGCCCGCGGTTATGTGGCAGATGGGAATTTGTTAATGTCCGGTTGTAGATAACTTGACACCAGATCCGAATTAAAACGCATCAACCGTGTGTGTAGCCGTGATGGTCTCTTTTCGGCGGAGTCCGGGAAGTGAACACGGTCTTTGGGTTATGTTTGACGTAAGTAGGAGTTCAGGATCACCTCTTGATCATTGTTAGCTTCACGACCGTTCCGTTGCCTCTCTTCTCGCTCTTATTTGCGTATGTTAGCCACCATATATGCTTAGTCGCTGCTGCAACCTCACCACTTTACCCCTTCCTTTCCCTTTTAAGCTTTGCTAGTCTTGATACCCATGGTAATAGGATTGCTGAGTCCTCGTGGCTCACAGATTACTACAACAACAGTTGCAGGTACAGGTTGTGCGATGATCATGACACGAGCACGATGTTTGCTTGTTTGGAGTTCTTCTTCTGCTTCTTCTTCGATCAGGGGATAGGTTCCAGGTCGGCAGCCTGGGCTAGCAGGGTGGATGTCGTTTGAGCTTCTGTTTGTGTTTCATTCGTAGTTGGATGTTGGTCTTATGTATGTTGTATTGTTGTATTCATGTGGCATTGTATGCCTTTTGTATGTATCCCTATCTATTATGTAATGTTGATGTAATGATATCCACCTTGCAAAAGCGTCTTCAAGATGCGCTTCTATCCTTGGTGGGACGTTCGAGTTCCTTTAGGATAGGGTCGCATCTTGGGCGTGATAAGTTGGTATCAGAGCCTCGACCGACCATAGGAGCCCCCTTGATTGTTGGCCGTTGTTGAGTCTAGAAGAAAACTATTTTGAGTCTTAGGATTATATATATCGGAGAGTAGGATTCTTTTTACTCCTCAGCCTCCTTCGTCGCTCTGGTGAGGACTCCTGACGTAGATGTTTTATCTTTCCTCTCCTCAAATTTCACGAATTTTTTTTAGGATCACGTAGGTATCTTGGGATCGTTCCGATATTCTTATGACGAGAACATTGTTCTTGGTGCCTCCTGACAATTAGGGGTTGTGGCAGTGTCCCGGGGAGTTGAGCTCCGAGGTGTTGTCGTCATAATTTTATCGTTGCAGTTCTGGAATACCTGAGTTTTGCCGACATCGAAAATCTCTTTTATGCAGTTGTTGGTGAGATAACCTCGACGTCACCCAGTACTGGGGAGTTTGGGAGTATTGCCATAGCTTGTATAACGGATGCTTTTCGAAGGTTGAGGTACACGATTTCCGGAGTTTTCTTGGTTATGTGTTGACGGATGGATACAGCTTGGATGTAGGTATTGTTAGTTTGGGTGAGATATATTGCTTCTCCTGTATCCCCAACACCAGATTGCATAACCAGAAAGTTTCGGGAGTTCATAGGTGGGAATTCAAGTAGCTCCTAGAATATCTTTCCGACAGATGCATGATACAGGATTGGGTAAATCTCTATCATATGTATTTGTTCCGGCTTATTCTGCAAGCCAAATCCTTTGTTTTGTTTTATTTGTGGTATTCGAGTTGCTTCGAAGTCAAATGTTGAATCCATACCTTTCATAAACGGTGTTCTCATATTGCTATGTGAATACTTATCCTTCTTGATCATCGAGGTTGGTATGTTAATTCTTTTCCTACCGGCGTTGCTTCTCTTCAAGTGGATCCGATCATTCTCCCCACCCGCAATATCATTTCTAAGTTTTCTCAACGGTGTTTGTTTCATCCGTTCCAAGTTGCCTTTGTTTTCCCGCCCTCCCACCCTTTTTCTTCAAGGACTCAGATTTCTTAATCAAGTATCCTTTTATTGATGAGAAGTCTCTCCATTCTTTTCCATCAATGTTCTTATCCGGTGATTTCCCAAGAAGATGCTCAATAGTTTCAAGTTCATCATCCTTCATTGTTGTTTCTTCTCCGGTGTTCCAATTCAAGCTTTCGATATTCATCATATTCCTTTCCTCGTTTCTAATGCTTTTTCATGCTGATGCACCTCTTAATCATTCACCTCTTCCTATTCATTTGTTCTGGAGTGCTGAAGATATCTCACAAGACTTGTGTTTCCATTCTCAATCCGTTCAAGATATCTCGAGATTGTTATCTCATTCAAGCCATCTTATTCTACCGGTGCAATCTTTATTTCAAGCAATTGTTCAACGGTGTTCTCTTTTGAGTGGGCCCTAACCCACAGGTCTTTTCCCAGGATCTTACCTGACTCTTCTAATTATTCCGGAGTTATTCTTAAATTCTTTTCAAGTGTGACGTAAGAATGGATTCCATCTGTCACATGCCTTCTCCAAGATTGTTTTCAAATTATTTTCATTGTTGGCTCAACCTCTTTGTTTTTTCTTTCTCCCGGAGTATCTCAACAATTCATGGTGGTGTTTCTCGTCGTCATTCTCGGGTTTTGAAGACCGAAGAAGAGTTCCTCTTAAATCCTTACCCGTTCTTCCAAAGATGCGTAGTTCAAGCTTGATGCCATCCTCTCATAATTGTTTTCGATTGTGAGAATTCTTTTCACCCATCCAGAGCATTTCATGAGTTGTTTCCATTTCTTTCCTCCGAAGGCCATCATGTCATAATTCCTCATTCTCAGCGTGTAGCTATCGTTCTCCAAATCTTACCGGTGCACCGTTCAAATATCCTCTAATCAGTTCATGTTCTCTTCATTCTCATGTATCTAAATCCCTTCAAGTATCTTCATTCGTTTTCAAACTCTTTCCCGTGAATTGTGCCCTTGCTACTCTCTTTTCCAATTTTTACGGTGGTTCGTTTGAGATTTCGCTTCCTTTGTTATCATATCAATTCATTCGTTGTTTCCAAATCCCACCGGTGGTTCCATCGATACCTTCTCAAGTTTGCGCTATATCTCTATCTGTAATCATTTTTCAATGAGAATAAGTAGTATGCCAAATCCGTTGCTTGTCATCAATTTAAATTGGTGAAGGATATGCATAACGTAATTCTTATCATTTTTTCAAGTGATCTAGTTTCTTCTTTCCAGAGTTGTTCATCATGTCACATTTCTCGGTTCGAGATGCTTCATCATTTCTTTTTCGGAATTCCAAGTTTTCCGTTGTATTTCATCGCGAAGCTCCATCTAAATCATTGCAAGGATTCACCTTGTGTTTTCAACTTCTCTTTCTTTTTATCATCCATTTATTACCGGAGTTCTTCATGGAGGCTCTACATGGTGGTTCATCAAGGATTCTCTTCATTCTTCAATTGTTCTTCAAGATTTCTCTCGAAGTTAAAATCCGCCAAGCTATACTCTAAAACAAACATGGTGCTCAACACATGTTTTGTTTTGAGGAACTCAAGTATTCTTCTTCTTGCATTTCGAAGTGCAACTCTTTCTACCTTATCTCTTGAGATGGTGTCATGTCACTCTTGACAATTTCCTTCATGTTTCACGATTCACATGTTGTCAAGAATGAGGTATTTTAAATCCATCAACCACTTCATTGGAGTTATCTTGGTAAAGATTTCACCTAAAGCCTTCCCTAAGGAATATTGCTAATTATGGTGCTATCAATGATCCGAGTTTTTCTCCTATCCTCTCGGTGAAGAAGTTTTTCATCTCTTTGGTGCTCTCAATCAAATCAACGATTTCCATTAGTGGCCGGTTCTCACCTCATAGTCTCGAGATGTTTTCCATAAGCCCACAACAAGCTTGTGCTTCTCGTTGTTGATTTTCCAACAACTCCGTTTGATTCTTCTTTGCAAGGATGCTTTCCAAGTTCACTTGTGGCAAAAGTTGTCATTTTCTTCTCCGTCCCTTTATCCCAACGATCTAACTTCTATTCTTTCGTTACGGAGGCATTGTGATGTTGTGCTCTTCACCCATCACCTCGTTTTGTGAGGATCGTGTTCTTTTCTTGCTTATCCATTTTGTCATGCCCAATATGCGACCCTATCCAAAAAGAACTCGAAGGTCCCACCAAGGATAGACCCGCATATTGGAACACTTTTGCAAGGTGGATATCATTACATCAACATTACATAATAGATGGGGATACATACAAAAGGCATACAATGCCACACGACTACAACATCATCATACAAGAGATCAACATCCGACTACTGATGATACATAAACAGAAACTCAAACAATATCCACCCTGCTAGCCCAGGCTACCGACCTGGAACCTATCCCCTGATCGAAGAAGAAGCAGAAGATGAACTCAACGTAAGCAAGCATCGCTCTCGCGTCATGATCATCGCATAACCTGTACCTGCAACTGTTGTTGTAGTAATCTGTGAGCCACGAGGACTCAGCAATCCCATTACCATGGGTATCAAGACTAGCAAAGCTTAAAGGGAAAGGAAGGGGTAAAGTGGTGAGGTTGCAGCAGCGACTAAGCAAGATATGGTGGCTAACATACGCAAATAAGAGCGAGAAGAGAAACAAAGGAACAGCCGTCAACTAGCAATGATCAAGAGGTGATCCTGAGCACCTACTTACGTCAAACATAACCCAGAAACCGTGTTCACTTCCCGGACTCCACCGAGAAGAGACCATCACGGCTACACACGCGGTTGATGCATTTTAATTCGGATCTGGTGTCAAGTTATCTACAAATGGACATTAACAAACTCCCATCTGCCACATAACCGCGGGCACGGCTCTCGAAAGTTTATACCCTGCAGGGGTGTCCCAACTTAGCCCATGACAAGCTCTCGCGATCAACGAAGAATAGACCTTCTCCGGAAGACCCGATCGATCTCGGAATCCGGTTTACAAGACATTTCGACAATGGTAAAACAAGACCAGCAAAAGCCGCCCGATGCAAACAATCCCGATAGGAGCTGCACATATCTCGTTCTCGAGGCAACACCGGATGAGGCATCCTACGAGTAAAACCAGACCTCGAGTTGCCCAGGGGCCCCCAGATCTACTCGGTTCGGACCAGCACTTAGACAAGCACCGGCCGGGGCTAAAATAAAGATGACCCTCGAGAGAGCGACTCCCAAGGGAAAAAGTAGGTGGTGGTGAGGCAAATGGTAAAACCAAGGTTGGGCCTTCTTTGGACAAGTTTTATTCAAAGCGAACCGTCGGGGGTCCCATAAATCACCCGACCGCGTAAGGAACACAAAATCCGGGAACATAACACCGGTATGACGGAAACTAGGGCGGCAAGAGTGGAACAAAACACCAGGCATAAGGCCGAGCCTTCCACCCTTTACCAAGTATATAGATGCATTAATAATATAAGAGATATTGTGATATCCAAACATAAACCCTGTCCACCATGGAGAAATCTTCAACTTCACCTGCAACTAGCAACGCTATAAGAGGGGCTGAGCAAAGCGGTAACATAGCCAATCAATGGTTTGCATAGAAAAGGTGTCAAAGGTTAGAGGTTCATGGCAATATGGGATGGCTTGATAAACAGGTAATAGGTAGCGCAGCATAGCGATAGAACGAAGCAACTAGCATAGCAATGATAGTAGTGAGATCCAGGGTAGCGGTCATCTTGCCTGAAATCCCGCAAGGAAGAAGAACGAGTCCATGAAGAAGATGAAGCCACGAAGACGAACCAAGCGTAGACGAACGCATCCTCACGATCGCAATGAAACGGTAACTATCGAGAAGAAGCACACAACATAGTAAACACACCACACATAGACAAGACATGATGCACAACAAGCATGATGCATTACAAAGCTACATGAAGCTACTCATGGCAAGAGATGATGCAAACAAGAACAACACATCAAGGCAAGTTTAAATGAGGCCGGGAACAACATATAACAATTCCGGTAAGTCCTCATATGCAAATTTAGAAATTGGTCCAGAACTGAATAAACCTTAAGTTCAAGTAGTTAAACAGCAAGTTAAGAGGCACCAAGATGATCTACACGAAATTCTAGTCAAGTTACATATAAAGTTCATTAGATTCGGAGCTACGGTCTAGAAGATATGAGCAAAACACACCAATAAATCAATCAAACATGGCATTGATGCAAAATGCAAAATGCATTGATGCAAAATGCACCCAAACATCAATCAAACACACCAAAACAAGGATGCAACATGGTAATATGAAGCTACATGCAAAAATAAGCAAGTTTCATATAGAGCATACTCAAAACGGAGCAACGGTGCAACACACACACACACACACTATACAAGTCATAGCAACAATCTGTCCATAACAGCAACTAGGCATCTTACAAGCATCAAAACAATATGCTACAGCATCCCAACGAGAAAACAAAAGGCATGGGCATGAAGTACAGGTAAAGCATAACAAAACATTAACACTAAGCTATCTCCAGAAACAACTAGAACATGCTCCAAAACACATGGTAAGATTGCAAACAATAACAGTTCCAGACTTTGCAGAAATAACATCAGGTTGCAATGTTTAGAGCTATCAAACAACATGTTACAGGAACATATCATGGCAAACAAAGGCATGGCATGAATCTACTAATTGGATAGATCAAAAGTCCCTTACTGACCATGAGCCAAAAAGGATCATAAAATATGTCGGCACCCATGTAAACATGGCAAGTTATATGACAGATTCAAACATGGTAGGAACAACAATAAGTAGGCATGTTCGTGAGCTTGAACCACTCACTACAGAGAAATACATGGCATGGCAAGGCAATCAACAGTAAGAAGGCATGTTTATGAAGCTAAGCATGGCAAGAGCAAGGTCATAGGGTTCATGGAACACTAGCAAAACACATGGGAACTAGTGAACTTAATGTTAACAGGATGATAGCAACATTATCAAGCAACTTTGGAGCAAGATATGAACAATCTACAGCAAGCTATAAATGCAACCAGGGGCATGGATGGATAGGGCATAACATGTAGATCAAAACATGTTTATAGAACATCTCCAGATTATGCATAGAATGATTAGTAGCAACATATTTATATAGCATCACGAAATAACAGATTCAGCCTAGCAAAACAGCAACAACAAGTACACTACTTAACAAGCTCGATTCACTCATCACAAGTCATTGCATGACAAGATAAGCATAGCATCGTCAAGAAGACATGTTTGTGAAACAAACCAAGTCAAGAACAAGTCCATAGCACGCAAGGATCAAATATAGCAAGCTTGGCCAAATTGAATAACAAGTAAACAATCTACCAGGAAACATTTTGAAGCAAAAGTAGAGCACCAAAATGACATGCTAGAGTACTCCATAATTGCAAACAAGGGCATGAATGGATAGACAATAACCATATGTTCAAAACACCCTTACTGAAGTATCTCAAAATATGCATGGATCTCTCTGTAGCATCAAGTCTACATAGCATCAAAATAACAGCAGAACATGGACTAAAATCAGCAATATCACGAAGCCTAGTTTGCATGCTTGTGCTAGTCACCACATTGATCACAAAAATACTTGTCATACACCCCTGGAAAGATGGCATGGCATAGATCAAAACACATGAAGATATCAACCTCATAGGATGCACACATCAATCATGGCAAAAATGACAAATGAGCAAGTTATAACAGTTTCAGCAGATCAACATCAACATGCACTCTTCCAACAGCATTTCGGGCATCAAGATGAGCTCAAATGAAAATGATGCAATGGAATAAAATGAAGTACTCGTCGAGACGAACAATTTGACATATTACACGCATGAAACGGAGCTACGGATGGAGAGATACAATGCGATGAACATGGCATGAAAATTACAAAAATCTGGGACTTAGTGGATTTATACCTCCGCGAAAGTCAACGCGGGACGGAGGGATCCGGGATACGGGGATGCCGCGTTTGGTTGGACAAACTGGTGGATCTGGTCCCGATCCGCGAGTCGCCAAAGAAGTTCGCTGGAGATGTCGCCGGAGTTGAGGAAGATGGGGCCGGCGAGGTCGGGCGGATCCGTGGCTATGGCGGCCGGCGAAGTGGAGGCAGACGGAAGCGGCGGCGCGGAGGACGGCGCGAGCACGGCGCTGGCCGGAGGCGGGCGGCGCGGCTCCGGCCGCCAAGGCGGCGCTCCCGTGGCGGAGGCGGCGCGGGCGGCGGCGCTGGGTCAGCAGGGGCCGGCGGCGGAGGCACTCGGGCGGAGGCGGCGGGTCAGCGGGTCGGGGCAGGGCCGGCGGGCACGCCGGCGATCGGGAGGCGGCGCGCGTGGCGTGGTGGCGCGCTGGATCGGGCGGCGGCGCGGTGCGTGGGGCAGCAGCGGCCAGCCCATGGCAGGCGGGCAGACGGTGGAGGCGGCTGGGAGTGCCACGTGGCGCTCCTGGTTGGGCGAGGGGGTGGCGGCGGACGTGTCTGGCGCCGGGCGGACGCTTCCGGCGCGCGGAGGAAGAAGAAGCTAAGGTTTGGACCGGGATTTCGGGGGAGGGGGCTAATTTATAGGTAGAGGGAGCTAGGAGAGTCCAAATGAGGAGCGGTTTTCGGCGACGCGATCGTGATCGAACGACCGAGAGCATGGAGGGGAGTTAGATGGGTTTTGGGCCACTTTGGAAGGGTGTTGGGCTGCAACTCAAAGAGGGCTTCTGGTTACCGGTTAACTGTTGGAGTACCAAACGACCTCCAAATGGCACGAAACTTGACAGCGGTCTCACGGTGCTATACCAAGGCCGCTTGGCAAACCTCGGGCCATTCCGAGAAAGTTTAACACCCGCACAAGAGAAGAGGCAAAAAGGGGACGCCGGATGACATAGGAGTGCCGGATTGCAAAACGGACAACGGGGAAAATGCTCGGATGCATGAGACGAACACGTATGCGAATAGAGATGCACATGATGACATGATATGAAATGCATATGATGACATGGCAAAATGCAACACGCAAGCAAATGACATGGCAATGACGACGAATAACTGACAGACACCTGGCGCATCGAATCCGGGGCGTTACACATTTAACCGGAGTGTTGTATCACCTCTTTAATATCTTTTCATCTCATCAAGTTTTCTTCTCTTTTCTACTGGAGTGCTGTCCAAATTCTGTCATTCTTGTTCCTTGGCTATCTCATTATACCGAGGTGGTCATATTCTTTTAGTTCGTGAAGCTCTTATTTCCATGTCTTTCAACCTTCAAGTTCTCGTAATACTCCTTGTTCCTCTTTTCTATCGGATTGTTTGCAATCCCGTTCATCTCTGTTGTACTCTTTCTTTTAAATTGCTCAACCTCTCAAGGTTCATGGTTTCACTCTTTTGTCAAAGAAGCAACTTTGTTTTACCTCTTCCTCTTCCGCTTTTATCCGGTGCTATCCTAGACTCGGGACGAGATCCTCTTGTAGTGGTGGAGTGTTGTAACGCCCCGAGACCGACGCTCCAGAAGACTTCCAGCTATTCCGAGTTTTGTCGTGTGATTTGTTTTGTTTGTTGCATTCATCATTGCATCCTATCATCATGGAACCTCTTTTTAAAACTCATCTAAATAAAATTGTATGGATTTTTCAATCCATTTAAATCGAGGGAAGGGTGACTTCTCTATATAACATATCCCCCCAATATTAGGGAGCTATTATAAATATTCCATTAACTTTGGAATCACCATAACACACCTGCAGTTTAAGTTCCATGCATTTTCTATCTCTATTCCTTGCCTCAAACTTTGCCAACAATTCTTTCTCCATTTATTGTGGCTCCTCCAAAATTCTCAACATTTTTGGACCTTCCCAACACTCACTTCCTATTCAAATCATTTGAATTTAAATCAAATGAGTTTGGATTTAAATCTCTCAATCATGGCCTTTCTAGTTTTATTGGTTCAAGCTCATTTTTATGTGTCCAGGGAAATTGTCCTTGTTCTCAAATTCTTTCCCTAACCCTCTCTTTCTTTTCTTCTCTCTAATTCTTTTCTGCTAAAGTATATGAGGGAGAGAGAGCCCAGCCATGCCTCTTGGGCCTAACAAACCAGGCCGGCCTAATCTTCAGCCCACCTAACCCCGGCCTATCTAACCCTAGCACGACGCTCATCTCCCTCATTCCCACACAACGCCGCCGCTCAGGAGAGGAGCTCCCGGCGCCCGATCTCCAGCGCCGCCACCTCTCATCTCTCCCGATCCCCTCGCTCCTCATCTGACTCCGCAAGCCACTCATCGCCGCCGCTCCGGCGAGCGCCAGCCTCCGCAGCAACCCTCCGTCGCCTACCCCTCCTCTGCCTCGCCTCCTCCCGCTTGCTGTGCCCGATCCCCATGGACGCTGCTGCCGCAACCGTCGCTCGCCTCCACCACACGCGTGCCTCGCGCCGAGCCTCCTCTCTCCAGCGCCGCCCTCCATCTTCCTCCATCTTCCCCGGTGCCCTATGCCTCTTCTCCGCCTCCTTGTTCGTCTCCCAGCACGCACACGCCTGCAGCTATGGCGCTCACGCCCGACCGCAGCAGCATCAGGACGTCGCCACCGTCCGCCTTGTCTTCTCCTCCCTGGATCCTTCTCCCGTGGCCACACACATCACACGCGACGCCTCAGTCGCGGATGCGCCCTGGTGCATCGTTGCCGGCAACCTCCTGCTACGTACCACCTCTCTTGTGACGCGCGCGTCGCCACTTGCCTCTAGCCACCACCGAGACCCTCAAGTCCTACCCAGAGCCCAAGTGTGAAGACTCCGTAGATGTGCATCTCACTTGTGCCATTTTGGATCGCCAAGACCATCAAGAATCGAGACTGCTCAGGACCATGTCGTCTCGCCGGAAGGTCAAGACCGTTTCGGGATTCACCAAGTACCACTACGACCCGTGTGCAAGTACCTTTGCCAAGACCGGACCGACAAGTACCCCGACAATGTGTGTACCACTACCGTCGACCTCGAAGACCCCGTGGACATCAAGTTCCTTGCCATGACCCCGAACATCTACCATCTACGAAACGTTACCACTACCGTCGCGAGAACGACTACTTCCACTACCGTCGCCACGTGAACCACTACTTCCACTACGGCATGTGTACGACTGCTTCCCTCGACGATTTTGAACCGCCCCGAAATGCACGCTTCAAAGGTATAACCCTGAGACGATCAACCGTGGACCAAAGCATGTGTTGTATGAGATGCTTGTGTTTGCACCTGAAAGTGCGTTATATCGACTAGAGGGGGTGAATAGGCGATTTTTATGAATTCTTCACTGAGGAATTTGCTGGTGAGGAAATTCCTTAGCGAAGAACTACTTGCAGCGGAATAAGTACTCAGAAGTAAACATAACAGGATACATACATAGTCATCATGATGAAATTAAGACTAGCACAGAGTACAGAAAGCGTAAACACAGGATAACAAGATGAAGACGGATAGACTGAAGAAATTGAACTGAGGAATTTGTGAAAGTCTTCAGTCAAAGTCTTCAAGCACAGATATGAACAACATACAACACAGTAATGAGGAAATGAAAGAGTAGAGGAAATAGAACCAGTTAGTTGGTGAAGACAATGATTTGGTAAACCAGTTCCAACTGCTGTCTCAGTTGTACGTCTGGTTGGAGCGGCCGAGTATTTAAACTCGAGGACACACATTCCCGGACACCCAGTCTCTGAGCCACAACTCAGGACACCCAGTCCTCACCGTATTCTCCTTGAACTAAGACCACATAGGCCTTGTCCAATCACTCGTGGTAAGTCTTCAGGTGACTTCCAAACCTTCATAGACTTGGTCACTCGGCGATCCACAATTCCTCTTGGATGCTCTAGACCTTGACGCCTAACCGTCTGGAAGAAGCACAATCTTCAAAGGTAACAAGCGTCGGATCCACGCAGATCAATTTCTTGATGATGCTCAATCACTTTGGGTTTGTGGGGTTTGGTTTTGGGATTTTCCTCACTTGATGATTTTCGCTCAAAGTCCTCGGAGGATGGGTTGCTCTCAAATGACAAGTGTCAAGTTCTCTCGGAGCAGCCAACCAACTAGTGGTTGTAGGGGCGGCTATTTATAGCCTAGGGAGCAGCCCGACATGATAAGACATAAATGCCCTTCAATGATATGACCGTTAGGTGGATAAGATATTTTGGACAGCCGGTGCGCAGCACAGCAACGGTCGGAAATTTGACTCTCAAATTCCTCGGGGCTATCATGTTCCTCACTGTGTAGGCAATTCACACTGGCGAATTCCTAACTCCTCAGTCAGAGCAAAGTCCTCAAGGACTGGAAGAACTGCGTCTCTGTCATTGAAGAAATTGATGAATCAGTATGAGATTTCAATGGCTTCACTCGAAGGGATTGGTAGGTGTAGGATTTTGAGTTGAGCATCACATGGAAATTTTTCCTTAGTATTTCCTCGACCCCCTTTAACAGTACGGTGTTTCCTATGACTCAAGAAAGAGAAAATGAAACTACGAAAACAAAAGTCTTCACGCTTCATGTTTCTCAAGTGAATACCAAGTCTTCAAGGTCACACCAATTTCTTCACTTTCAAAGTCTTCAGAAAGTCTTCAGAATATCAAAGTCTTCAGTCGAAGAACTTCAGTTTTAGGGGTCGACTTTCTCTGTAAATTTCAAACTCCTCATAGACTTATAGACCTGTGTACACTCACAAACGCATCAGTTACTTAACCTATAAATCTTCAATATACCAAAATCACTAAGGGGCACTAGATGCACTTACAATCTCCCCCTTTTTGGTGATTGATGACAACATAGGTTAAGTTTTCAACGGGAATAAACATATGGAGTGTAAATACTGATATTGAGGAATTTGATTGCAAGATATAGAAGAACTCCCCCTGAATATGTGCATAGTGAGGAATTTGCTTTTGAGGCAATGCACATTTGAAGAATTGAATCATGGAGAGCTCCCCCTATATCTTGTAATTCATACACGCATTTGATATATAATATGAAGAATTTGAAATGCATGATGAAATATGGTGCCTGATGAGATTCAGCATGCGTGCAATAATATTAACGAGAAATAAGCATGCAGAATAGCACATCAAAAGTATCAGAGCTCAGTGCATCAAAAGCATCAGAGCACGACCAAAAGTATCAAGGCACCATCGAATTTAAGATTACAACTCGATCCAATAAAAAGTTTTGGAAGAACGAGAGTTGTAACTTAACAAAACGCCCATAATATAAACCCGCTTGAAGACTAACTCAGATTTCTCCCCCTTTGTCATCAAATGACCAAAAGGATCGAAACCGAGGACTAACGCCCCTGAAGAATTTCAAGTTGATGGAGGAGCGCCAGCGCTGTCGGGGTTGTTCGTTGAAGTAGGGCCTGCCGCAGTGTCGTCCAAATCTTCATGCTCATCAGTTTCACGCGATGAAGAATAAGAACTCGCCACCGGATCGGGAACTTTGACTCTCTTGAATTTCTTCTGAGGTGGTGCGCACCACCAAATGCTTCCAGAGACCCATAGTCTTGATTCTTCCGGAATATACATGAGTGAGAACAGCCCAGGTGCGGTTGAGTGTTTCATGAAGGTGATACTGATTTTTCTTCACTGCATTATGGGTTGAGGTCATGTTGTGAAGAATTGCAGCAAATTGACGCTTTACCCATTTATGATTGTGATCAACCTTCTGATGAAGACTGAGGAGTAACTCATGGTCAGTCATCACCCTGGGTGCTGTGGCTTGAGGATTTTGCTTGGCTGATGTATTTGCGGCAGTGTCATGTGTTGCAGAATCGTCATTGGTGGAGTAAGATGTAGCCAGAAAAAATTGACCATCCAATGGACGAGTGCCTTCATCGATCACAGCAGCTGCCTTGCCCTTATCATCAGATGATGAAACTGGTCGCTTGAGGACTTCAATGGGCGGCAAGTAGCTACCATGGTTCAGAGTGTCAGCCTTGTAATTCATTGAAGATCTTGCCCTTATGAATCTCATAATCCAAGGCGCATAGGGGTGATCAGCTCAAAAGGTGACATTGCAACATTAGCCAGAGTCCTCATGAAGAAATCATGAAAGTTGACGGGAACGCCATGAATGATGTTGAAAAGCATGTTCTTCATGATGCCAACGACATCTTCATCATTTGAGTCGTGGCCTTTGATAGGACTCATTGTCTTCGTCAGGATTCGATAGACAGTCCGAGGCACGTATAGCAATTCCTTGACGAGGAATTTGGTTCGAGGGGCCTGCCCTGGCTTCAAAGGCTTCATGAGCACTTGCACTAATGACCTGTCAGTTCGCGGTCATTGTAGATGCAATGTGCACTGGCATGGGGAGGATCAAGAGGAAGAACACAAAGCAATTCAGTTGCTGGTGCCTTATAGTGAGTGTTTTCGGTCATCCAATCCAGCACCCATGAATCGACATCTTCAGCATCTCCGGTGATATGCAAAGTGGCATAGAACTGAAGAATGAGTTCTTCATTCCAATCACGTATATCGATGTAGAAGTTCAGAGTCCTGCATCGTGAATAACTCGGAGGACCGGTTCGAAGCATGGCAGAGATTCCATATCCACATGAGGAATATGCTCATGATCGAAGATTTTGTCCTTATCAAAGAGCACCGAGGAATAGAAGTTGGCTTGAGTAGCAGTCCGAAACGTCTCTTCCTTATGCGGCGAGTCATATGGATTGTAATCGATGAAGAACACATGCTTAGAAAAGAAGTCTTCACCTTGAATTTTTTCTTGCTAGAGAGCGGATTCTTGGATTAGGCGGAGGAGTGTCGTTGATTTGCAAAGACAACCTCAGGAATCACGATCTCAGGTGCTTCAGGCTGAGGAATTTCTGGTTCCTCTTCTTGTGCAGTTGATGGATCAGCAGCAGCAGGTTCTTCAGCACTAGCGGCTGGAATTTCTTCATGAACAGACGATGTGGGATGAGTTTCTTCAAAGCCCATTTGAACAGTTGTAGCCGGAGACAGAGGAATTTGTTGAATAGGAGTGAAGAGAGGAGTATTGGGATGCTGACTTTCCCAAAAGTCATCATTCATCACTGGTGTAGTGCATCCAATATCCACATCTTCTTCTTCTTTTTCAATTTCCTCAACACCAGCCTCTTCAGCTGTGAACTGAGGCATACGTGAGGAAACGACTGGCGTTGAAGGGAATGTTTCCACTTCAATTTCTTTATCAAACTGCTCTGAGGTAGCAACAGAATGATTTTCTTCATCAGATCCGCTTGGAATCTTGTAGTCTTCTCCATAAGGAACAATTTCCTTTGATGACATGGAGGAAATGGGAACGGCATCAATGGGATTTTCAAGCGAGCTGGTCATTAGCTTCATTTTCTTCGCGGCCGAAGAATTTGATGCAGCCGATGCCTTCCTTTTCTTCATAGCAGCTCGCTCTGCAGCCTTGGTCTTCTTCACTTCATAAGCAGAAGGAAGAATTGGAGTTGGTGTTGGCGCAGGAGGAGCTGAGGTTTTTGATTCAATTTCTTCAGGCCCAACTGGTGCAGTTGCCCTGATCTCTTCAATTTCTTCAGGCGCACCACTAGTGGATGTCCTGGGAATTTCTTCAGCGGCTGGAATGGAGTCATCAGCCCTGGAACTTGTATTCTCATCGGCAGTTGAAAGTCATCAGCGATCTTGGCATGTTCTTCAAAGAGCTGAGCAGAGTTTGCGGCCTGAGGATTTTCTTGTTGCGATGGAGCTGCAACAGTTGTCATTTTCTTCGTCAAATTGACGAATCTCACTTTGGCTCCTTGCCAATCAGGATTGTATGCATCGAAATCTTTGCCGAGGGCTTGGATCTCAGATTGAGCCTTGAGAAGTTCTTCAGGTGATAGTCTGACAACGTTCTTCTTCAGAAGCTTCTCCTTTCTAGCTTGTGCTCTCTTTATTTCATGAGCCTTTTCAAACTTCCATTTCTATTGAGCGATGAAATGGGTTAGCATATGACTTTGACCAGGAGTCAGAGGCAGATCAGGCATTGGAGTGTTTGGATCCTTATGCCATAAGTCAATGTAGTCGAGGATCTTCTTCGGATCCAAAAGTAGAGGCACAGGTGTTCCTTTGGCTCTAGCGGCCTTTGCTTGTCTGTCTCTGATTATTTCTGCAAGTTCTTCATCAGAAGCCTCGTCATCAGAGGGCACTTGGAAAGCAACCTGTTTCTTTCTTGGACTTGGCCGAGGACCGCGTCCAGCTGTTGCTTTTGTCTTCACTAGAGTGGGGCCTGATGAGGACATTGGTGCAGCTGAGGAACTTGCTGAGACACGAAGCAATTAAGAAACCACAGGTCCTTTGACATGTAGCGGATGCACAGAGTTGAGGACTTGGAGGAGCTGCTGAGGACTTTGGTGGAGCAGCGAGTATGAGGAATTTGCCGTGAGGGCGGTGAGGAACTTGGCCGTGAGGGCGCTGATGGTGAAGCACTTGGCTTGCGAGCAGGCTTCTTGGCATTGATTTCCTCGGCTTGACCGAGGTCTCAGCCAGCAGCGATGCAGCAGAATCCTCATTGATTTCCTCACTGCCTCCTTGGCTTGTCTTGCCAATTTTGCTTGGCGCCTAGCCCATTCTTCAGGAAAGTCTTCACCACTTTTGATGCTAGTGGGATCAGCGACTTGGCCAGGTGCTGGTGGAGCTCTTGGGCATGGAGGATTTAAGGCGAATTTCTTCATGTACTTCGGAGTAACATATCGATATTCCCTCCATTCTCATGCCCATCTTTGTTCAATCCTCTGAATGCGCACTTTGCGCTGATTTTTGTTCTCTTTGCCAAACTTGGCTTCATCAGGTGTGCAATAATCCTTATATATTTCATCAAGGATCTCGAAAGCAGTCATGACCTCCGGTTTCTTTCCTCCTTTCTGCGGTCTCTTTCCTTCAGCCATTTTCTTGAGATGAGGAATTTGAACAATTGAACACTCTGAAGATGTATGCAGCTTTTCTTCGAGGAACGCTGCAAATGAGTTAAGTTGATGAGAACCTAGTGATTCAGCAGCGGACATGAGTACCTGTGAACAGAGTGTAGGTGCGAGGAATGTCGAGAGGTCACATATGCGTTCTCAGAAGATTTTTCGAAAAGACAAGTTTTGAGGAATTTGACCAGTTGAGCCTTGAGGAATTTCACTAAGCGTTCTTGTCTTAGGTTCCAGAGTTGTACAGATCGAAAATCCGCACAATTGAGGAATCTTGAAGAAATGAGTGCTTAGAGATGGATCAAGACGTCACGATGTGTGAGGTGTTCATATGTGAAGATTTGAAGAATAAAAACACCTTTGAAGATTTTCGAGAGAAGTTTGAGAATCAAAGCGAGTAATAAAAGTGACTTTTAATTACCTGAATCAAGAACACGATTTAACAGATATGAACAACGGTGAAGGTCGTCAAGTTAGATCTCCCACGCCCTAACTTGGCGAGAGGGAGACAGCTACTGGCGGCGGAGTGAAGATTTCCGCAGCCGGCGCGCGAAATGCTGACAGCGACGAGGTCGAGGCGGTGAAGCTCTTCCTCACCGGCGGCGATGAAGTAGCAGCGGCGCTAGGGTTTGAGGAGAGCTCGAGCGAGAGACAGCGACCCAGCGGAGTAAATGAAGTAAGGAAGGGGAGAGGGGTATTTATAGCCACGATAAAAACTGTTCGCCCAAAGATTTTGGGACGAACATGCCCCTGCCCTTTCTTCTTCACGCGACATGTGTCACCCACGTACTGTGCAGATGAGATCGTGTAAGATCGTGGGTGAATAAAATAATGCATCATGGGATGCGGAACGGTTTGAGCGGTAAAACCGAAAATTTGGATAAGATTTGTTTTAAAGTTTCGTTCGCAATTTCTTCAGCTGACAAGGACACAGTGAAGACTTTGAACGAGTTTCAATTAGAACGCACATGAAGAATTTGTGAATAGATTGGGTTGAGTGTAGCATAAAGGGGGAAGGGTCCAATCACTTTCACTTAGCAGAAATCGCAACTTGAAGAAATAGCAATAAGTGAATGCTGTAGAGGACATAAACTCATAAGCGAATGCAGAATTAATGAAGAAAAACGACGGAAACAGTGAAGATTTTGCAAAGTTGAAGAATTTGAAAGACTGAAGAATTTCAAAAATGAGGAGAAACTCAAATTGAAGATTTTCAAATTTTGTGGTGGCGTGACCCACCGTATAAGAATGATGATTTCAGACACCGCGTACAATTGTCGCAGGGTTCTGAGAATCAAATTCTTCATTAATTTCTTCACACTTAGAGTGTTATTCTTCATTGATTGAAGAAAAACGTTTCTTCATGTGTTGCACATCTAAGTCATCAATTACGCATAAGAGTTAGGATGTGTGTCCTTTTCAAAGAACATTCAAGATTCTAAGATATTTAGCTCACACCGCAACTTGCTAAATCTCTTCCGTCCAAGGGCTTAGTGAAGATATCAGCTAGCTGTTCTTGATCTTCACATGCTCGATGGAGATGTAAGCCCTTCAACACATGATCACGAAGAAAATGATGACGAATCTGGATGTGCTTAGTCTTCGAGTGCTGAACTGGGTTGTGAGCAATGTTGATGGCACTCTCATTGTCGCAGAGGAGAGGCACATTCTTCACATTGATGCCATAGTCCTTGAGGGTTTGCTTCATCCAAAGCAGTTGAGACAGCATGAGCCAGCAGCAATGTATTCAGCTTCAGCGATGAGAAGTGATACATTCTGTTTCTTGAGGACCAACGGACCAAAGATCGTCAGAGGAAATGACAAGTGCCAGATGTTGACTTGCGGTCCACACGATCACCAGCATAGTCAGAGTCGGAATATCCAATGAGATCAAAAGCAGAGCCCTTGGGGTACCATAATCCTAGTGTTGGTGTGTGAGCTAGATATCGAAGAATATGCTTCACAGCCTTATGGTGTGATTCCTTTGGTGCAGCTTGTGATCGAAGTCAATACCATTTTCATCAGGCATAGATGGCCATTTGTGGGCATAGGAATTTTGACGCCTTTGCAATCTTGCATGCCGAATTTCCTCAGTACATCTTTGAGGTATTTCTCATGAGATATGAATATGGCATTGCGCTGCTGATGAATTTGAAGACCTAAGAAGAATTTCAACTCTCCCATCATAGACATTTGATATTCTTCACTCATCATGTAGGCAAATTCATCACTATAACGTTGGTTAGTACAGCCAAAGATAATATCATCAACATATATTTGGCACACAAACAGTTCACCATCATATGATTTAGTAAAAAGAGTAGGGTCGAGTGAACCGGGTGTGAAGCCATTCTTCACGAAGAATTCCTTCAATGTGTCATACCACGCCCGAGGGGCTTGCTTGAGGCCATAGAGGGCCTTATTGAGTCTGAAGACTTTGTCAGGATTCTTTGGATCTTCAAAACCTGGGGGTTGAGCAACATATACTTCTTCCTCAAGCTTACCATTAAGGAATGCACTTTTCACATCCATTTGATATAAGATGATATCATGATGATTAGCGTAAGCAAGTAATATGTGAATAGCCTCAAGTCTAGCAACAGGTGCAAAAGTTTCATCGAAATAAATTCCTTCAACCTGTGTGTAGCCTTGAGCTACTAATCGTGCCTTATTCCTCACCACAAGGCCATTTTCATCTTGCTTGTTGCGGTAGATCCACTTTGTGCCAATGATATTATGCTTGCGAGGATATGGGCGATTAACCAATTCCCAGACATTGTTCAGCTCGAACTGATGTAATTCTTCTTGCATAGCCTGAATCCACTCTGGCTCCAGAAATGCTTCATCTACCTTAGTGGGCTCTGTGATAGAGACAAAAGCATAGTGCCCACAAAAGTTAGATAAATGTGATGCTTTTGAGCGTGTGAGAGGACCTGGTGTGCTAATGTCATCGATGATCTTCTCCACTTGCACTTCTTTTGCAACACGTGGATGAGTTGGTTGTCGCTGAGGATTTTGATCAGCATTTTCTTGACACCATTTTCCTCATCATGTTCTTGGTGCATCAGCTCGACGTTCTTCATGAACAGGAATGAATTCTTCAGCAGATTCTTCAGTCGGAATGACATCCTTAGTTGCCTTGAGCTTGATAGCATCTTTAGGTGCTGGTTCATCTAACACAGAAGGTAGGTGCTCTCTTTGCGAGCCATTAGTTTCATCGAACCGCACATCTCTGATGTCGACAATCTTGTGAAGAACAATGTTGAAGACTTTGTAGGTGTCTGAGTCCTTTCCATAACCAAGCATAAAACCTTCATGTGCTTTGGTGCAAATTTAGAGTTGTGGTGAGGATCTCTAATCCAACATTTAGCACCGAAGACTTTGAAATAACTCACATTGGGTTTCTTGTCGTTGAGGAGTTCATAGGCAGTCTTCTTGAAGAATTTGTGAAGATATACTCTGTTGATGATGTGGCAAGCAGTATCAATTGCATCAATCCAAAAACGCTGAGGCGTTTTGTATTCATCAAGCATAGTGCGAGCCATCTCAACAAGAGTTACGTTCTTGCGCTCCACGGCGCCATTCTCTTGAGGAGTATAGGGAGCAGATAACTCATGAGTAATACCAAGTTCATCAAGATATGCATCAAGACCGGAATTCTTGAATTCAGTTCCATTGTCACTTCTGATATGCTTGATCTTCACACCAAAGTTGGTTGAAGCCCTCGAGGAAAATCGTTTGAAGACTTCACGCACTTCATGTTTGTAAGTAACAATGTGTACCCATGTATATCGAGAATAATCATCAACAATGACAAAACCATATAGAGATGCATCATTAGTGACTGCTGAATAATGATTAGGTCGAAGAGGTCCATGTGAAGCAATTGAATGGACATGTAGTGGTCATGATAGTCTTCATTGGATGCTTGGCCTTGGTCATTTTCGGCTTCACATGCTCCGCATAAGTGATCCTTGAGAATTTGACATTCTCAATGCCAATGACATGCTTCTTCTTCATAGCGTGTTCAAATTCCTCATGCTGCGTGACCAAGTCGTCGATGCCATAGCCATCCTTCGAAGCTTTTGCATGTAGACATACGGCTGGTTGTGGTCCCAGAGAAATCAACAATATCTGATCTCCTCTCCTAAAGCCTTGAAGACTTTGGAATTGTCGACTTCCATAATCACAACACAATGATATTTGCCAAAGACAACAACCATATCAAGATCACATAGCATTGAGGCTGACATGAGATTGTATCCTAAGGACTCAACAAGCATGACTTTGTCCATGTGCTTATCCTTAGAGATAGCAAGCTTACCAAGACCCAATACGACTTTTGCCTTTGTCGGCAAAAGATGATATCGTCGGAGGTGACGGTGACAAGGAGCATCCATCAATAGATTCTTGTCACTAGTCATGTGATTTGTACATCCACTATCGAGGACCCATTCAGTGGTTTTGGGTTGATCATCCTGCAGATGAATTAGTGTAGCTTACAATCTCATATGCTTCATCAGTGAAGACTATGATATCAAATTCATCAGATGAATTTCATCAAGCAGTAAACAGATATAGCAGTATGAGGACATGTGAATGAATGTTCATTTCATCATGATTCGCCTGCGTCCCTTCAGGCATTTTTGTCAGGTCCCCAGCAAATTCTTCAGATGTTAGAGCACGTCTGGAGACCTGACCCTGCAGAAGAGATTAGTTCCGTTTCTTCACCACCCACATCTGGAGGGGTGGCAAAGAGTTCATCATTCTGCGAGCACCATATGAGAAAGGTGGCAAAGATGCCAAACCATTTCACTTCACATAAGAGTGGTTAGGGTAAGCATATGAATAAGCAGAGTAATTCTTTGAGGACTTATGAACATAATGGTTTGAAGAATAATGCACATATTCATAGCCCTTAGCTCTACCCTGCGAGACAGAGTTGTTAGCACGATGATAATCATATGAGGACCTTGATCTAGTTGAGGAATTTGATCCATGTGAAGAATTTGGTCCATATGAGGACTTGGATCCATATGAAGAATTTGGTCCATATGAAGAATTTGATCTGGGGTTCCTGTACTTCACAGGTGGTGTCATGAGGACATTCACCTGAAGATTTTCAAAACAACTTTTGGGAACCCAGATTTTCTTCATAGGGGAACTGTTCCTGCAGTTAGTGCCAACATATCTAGCAAATACTTCACCATTCTGATTTTTGAACAGTTTATAGTTGGAGTCAAATGACTCATCAGAAGAATGAGGAGATTCACATGTAAAGCCAGATAAGTTAGATGGATCAACTGGAGGTCCCTTTGCAGCAACCCATGAAGTTTTGGGGTACTGCTCAGGCTTCCAATATGTTCCATCAGCATTAAGTTTCCTCTCAAAGGCAATACCCTCTTTCCTAGGGTTTACATTGAGGATATGCTTTTGAGCACATCACAAAGTGTCGATGCCCTTTGAGGCTTTTGTACATGCTGTCATGTACAATTCCTTCAACCCTGCATTGTCGAAGGATACTAGCAATGTCCTCGGTGAGAATTAGTGATAGCAGAGGCAGATGAAGAATTTGTAACTTTTGAAGCATTTGAACATTCAGGTGAAGAATTAGCAGATTCACGTTCAATGCACTTTAAGCAAGGGGGAACAAATTCTTCCCGTGAAGCGCTGATTTGTTGAGCTAGTAATGAATCGCGCTCCTTCTGAAGATCTTCATAACACACTCTTAGCTTTTCAAGATCTTCCTTTCTTTGAAGAGATTCAAGAGAAAGCTTCTCGTGATCTTGCTTTTCTTGAAGAAATTCATAAGAAAGTTTCTCATGATCAGACAAGAGAGCGTTATGATGATCTTGAAGGTTATCAAACGTAGACTGAACTCTCTGAAGATTTTCAGTCAAGGCTTTAGTGCGATCCATTTCTTCACCCAACATATCATCACTTTTATCTAGCATGTTTTGAACCTTTTCAAGAGCCCGTTGTTGTTTCACAGCAATCTTAGCAAGTTTAGAGTAGCTGGGCTTGAGATCCTCATCAGATTCATTTTCACTAGAGTCAGAGGAGTTGTATTTGAGTACCTTAGCACCTTTCGCCATGAAGCAATAGGTGGGGCGTGGCCATCATTATCTTCATCGGGCTTGTCGGTGGAGTCGGTTTCTTGATGTTGAAGATGGACTTGTTGACGAAGGCGAGAGTAACGCAGACTCGCCACACCAGACTCAGATTCTTCAGACGCCTCCTCTTCATCATTTTCCTCGATTCAGCTTGAGTCCATTTCCTTGCCAATGAATGCCCGAGCCTTCTTGGAGCTGCTCTTCTTGTGAGATGAAGACTTCGAGGATTTTGATGACGAAGATTTTGACGATTTCTTCTTCTTCTTCGCATCATCAGAACTGTAATCCTTGTATTTCTTCTTCTTCTTCGCATCATCAGAACTATAATCCTTGTATTTCTTCTTCTTCATTTCCTTTTCCCACTGAGGACAATCTTGAATATAGTGACCAGGCTTCTTGCATTTGTGGCAAAGCCTTCCCTTATATTCACTGGATGAGGAATCGTTGCCTCTTGAGGATTTTCAAAAGCGACCACGTCTTGTGAACTTCTGGAATTTCTTCACAAGCAGTGCTAGATCCTGGCTCAGTTCTTCAGGATCACCAAGGCTACTACCAGAATCCTCATATTGAGTCGACACACACCTTGGCCTTGAGGGCACGTGGTTTGCCATAGTTTGAACCATAGAGATCTCTCTTTTGATGAAGGAACTCATGAGTGTTTAGCCTTTCGAGGATATCAGCAGGATCAAGCGACTTGTAGTCAGCACGTTCTTGTATCATCAGTCCCAGAGTATCAAATGAGGAATCAAGCGATCTCACCAGTTTCTTCACAACTTCATTATCAGTGATGTCAGTGGCACCGAGGGCTTGAAGCTCATTTGAGATGTCAGTGAGGCGATCAAAGGTTTGTTGGACATTCTCATTGTCGAGTCTTTTGAAGCGGTTGAAGAGATTCCGAAGAACATCGACTCGAGAGTCACGCTGAGTTGAAACTCCTTCATTTACTTTGGACAGCCTATCCCGGATAAGCTTAGCGGTTCCAAAGCACTCACTCTTCCATCTGTCCTTTGCTTAGATGGCCACATATGATATTCTTCGCTTGAGAATCGAGTTGTTTGAATCTCTTCACATCGGTAGCGTTCAGTGTGGGAGTGACAGAGGGGACACCATTTTCCACAACATACCAGAGATCGTTATCAATTGCCTCAAGATGCATTCGCATCTTGTTCTTCCAATAAGGGGTAGTCCGTTCCATCAAGGTAGGACACCCAGCCGAGACCTTGATCATACTGCGGTCGACCTAACTAAAACTCCAGCGGTTAAACCAAAATCACACGAACAAGGGAGTACCTTGCTCGATACCAATTAAAGTCGTTATATCGACTAGAGGGGGGTGAATAGGCGATTTTTATGAATTCTTCACTGAGGAATTTGCTGGTGAGGAAATTCCTTAGCGAAGAACTACTTGCAGCGGAATAAGTACTCAGAAGTAAACATAACAGGATACATACATAGTCATCATGATGAAATGAAGACTAGCACAGAGTACAGAAAGCGTAAACACAGGATAACAAGATGAAGACAGACGGTGAAGAAATTGAACTCAGAATTTGTGAAAGTCTTGATCAAAGTCTTCAACACGATATGAACAACATACAACACAATAATGAGGAAATGAAAGAGTAGAGGAAATAGAACCAGTTAGTTGGTGAAGACAATGATTTGGTAAACCAGTTCCAACTGCTGTCTCGGTTATGCGTCTGGTTGGAGCGGTGAGTATTTAAACTCGAGGACACACAGTCCGGACACCCGATCTCGAGCCGCAACTCAGGACACCCAGTCCTCATCGTATTATCCTTGAACTAAGACCACGCAGGCCTCGTCCAATCACTCGTGGTAAGTATTCAGTTGACTTCCAAACCTTCACAGACTTGGTCACTCGGCGATCCACAATTCCTCTTGGATGCTCTAGACCTTGACGCCTAACCGTCTGGAAGAAGCACAGTCTTCAAAGGTAACAAGCGTCGGATCCACGCAGGATCAATTTCTTCAGTGATGCTCAATCACTTTGGGTTTGTGGGTGTTTGGTTTTGGGATTTTCCTCACTTGATGATTTTCGCTCAAAGTCCTCGGAGGATGGGTTGCTCTCAAATGACAAGTGTCAAGTTCTCTCAGAGCAGCCAAGCAACTAGTGGTTGTAGGGGGTGGCTATTTATAGCCTAGGGAGCAGCCCGACATGATAAGACATAAATGCCCTTCAATGATATGACCGTTAGGTGGATAAGATATTTTGGACAGCCGGCGCGCAGCACAACAACGGTCGGAAATTTGACTCTCAAATTCCTTAGGGCTATCATGTTCCTCACTGTGTAGGCAATTCGCACTGGCGAATTCCTAACTCCTCAGTCAGAGTAAAGTCCTCAGTGACCAGAAGAACTGCGTCTCTGTCATTGAAGAAATTGACTGAACTGTATGAGATTTCCAATGGCTTCACGAAGGATTGGTAGGTGTAGGATTTTGAGTTGAGCATCACATGGAAATTTTTCCTTAGTATTTCCTCGACCCCTTTAACAATGACGGTGTTTCCTATGACTCAAGAAAGAAAAATGAAACTACGAAAACAAAAGTCTTCACGCTTCATGTTTCTCAAGTGAATACCAAGTCTTCAAGGTCACACCAATTTCTTCACTTTCAAAGTCTTCAGAAAGTCTTTAGAATATCAAAGTCTTGATCGAAGAACTTCATTTTTAGGGTCGACTTTCTCTGTAAATATCAAACTCCTCATAGACTTATAGACCTGTGTACACTCACAAATGCATCAGTTACTTAACCTATAAGTCTTCAATACACCAAAATCACTAAGGGGCACTAGATGCACTTACAGGACCGTGCCCGAGAGAGGTCTTTGCACGTTCCTCGTTTGCCATGCCGTCGACCCGTGGGAGCCCGGTAATCGGGAGCACCCCACCACCTCTTGCGTGTTCTACACATCAGCACACTTCTCGTTTGCATCGGTATCTCAATCAAGTTATCGAGATTGATATGTTGCCGTGGCATCATTTTTGAATTCGTTGCCGTGGCACCCCTTTCGTTCCGCCATGGTGACAAATGCTTCATAACATGCTTATGCCAACATTTTCATAAAATTGCATAAAACTTGCATATGTCATCCGCATCATGATAACAACATTTAAATGTTTAAAATTGTTGTTGCATTAAATTGCTAAATAACATGAGGATTTTTCGGAATTGTTGTGTGTTGTTCCGGCCTCATTTAAACTTGCCTAAATAGTTAGTTTCCATATGCTTCAACCCTTGCCATGTTTAACAACATTTAATATTGTTGAGTAGCTTATAACGAGATCAAACTAAATAACCAAATGTGGTGTTTTGTCAATATGCAACTCGTTGCATATTGAGCTCCACTTAGCTTGTTGTATTGTTTGTTACACTTTGCCATGCCATGCCTCATTAAACTGGACATGCATCATACTTGAATGTGCATCATGCAATGTTTATGCTTGTGCATTTACCATGTTGTTTGTTTCTTTCTGGTGTTGCTTCTTAGTTCCGGTTATGCTGCGATTGTGAGGATTCGTTCGACTACTCCCGTTCGTCTTCTTCATGGACTCGTTCTTCTTCCTAGCGGGATTTCAGGCAAGATGACCGCTACCCTGGATCTCACTACTATCATTGCTATGCTAGTTGCTTCGTTCTATCGCTTTGCTGCGCTACCTATCTTTTGCTCTTTAAGCCTCCCAATTGCCATGTCAGCCACTAACCTTTTTACCCTTCCTAGCAAACCATTGCTTGGCTTTGTTACCGCTTTGCTCAGCCCCTCTTATAGCATTGTTAGTTGCAGGTGAAGTTGGAGATTGCTCCTTGGTGGACAGGATTATGTTGGGATATCACAATATCTCTTATTTAATTAATGCATCTATATACTTGGTAAAGGGTGGAAGGCTCAGCCTTATGCCTGGTGTTTTGTTCTACTCTTGCCGCCCTAGTTTCCGTCATACCGGTGTTATGTTCCCGGATTTTGCGTTCCTTACGCGGTTGGGTGATTTATGGGACCCCCTTGACAGTTCGCTTTGAATAAAACTCCTCCAGCAAGGCCCAACCTTGGTTTTACCATTTGCCTCACCTAGCCCTTTTTCCCTTGGGTTTCCGGAGCCCAAGGGTCATCTTTATTTTACCCCCCGGGCCAGTGCTCCTGTGAGTGTTGGTCCAAACTAGAGCACAGTGCAGGACCATTCCTTGGCAACTTGGATTACGTCGGTACCTGTACGCTTAGCTTATCCGGTGTGCCCTGAGAACGAGATATGTGCAGCTCCTATCGGGATTTGTCGGCACAGCGGGTGGTCTTGCTGGTCTTGATTTACCATTGTTGAAATGTCTTGTAAATAAGGATTCCGAGACTGATCGGGTCTTCCAGGGAGAAGGAATATCTTTGTTGATCGCGAGAGCTTATCATGGGCTAAGTTGGGACACCCCTGCAGGGTATAAACTTTCAAGAGCCGTGCCCGCGGTTATGTGGCAGATGGGAATATGCTAATGTCCGATTGTAGATAACTTGACACCAGATACGAATTAAAATGCATCAACCGTGTGTGTAGCCGTGATGGTCTCTTTTCGGCGGAGTCCGGGAAGTGAACACGGTCTTTGGGTTATGTTTGACGTAAGTAGGAGTTCAGGATCACCTCTTGATCATTGTTAGCTTCACGACCATTCCGTTGCCTCTCTTCTCGCTCTTATTTGCGTATGTTAGCCACCATATTTGCTTAGTCGCTGTTGCAACCTCACCACTTTACCCCTTCCTTTCCCTTTTAAGCTTTGCTAGTCTTGATAACCATGGTAATGGGATTTGTGAGTCCTCGTGGCTCACAGATTACTACAACAACAGTTGCAGGTACAGGTTGTACGATGATCATGACGCGAGCGTGATGTTTGCTTGTTTGGAGTTCTTCTTCTACTTCTTCTTCGATCAGGGGATAGGTTCCAGGTCGGCAGCCTGGGCTAGCAGGGTGGATGTCGTTTGAGCTTCTGTTTGTGTTTCATCCGTAGTTGGATGTTGGTCTTATGTATGTTGTATTGTTGTATTCATGTGGCATTGTATGCCTTTTGTATGTATCCCTATCTATTATGTAATGTTGATGTAATGATATCCACCTTGCAAAAGCATCTTCAAGCTGCGCTTCTATCCTTGGTGGGACCTTCGAGTTCCTTTAGGATAGGGTCGCATCTTGGGCGTGACAAAGGCGAGGGGCGGGCGGACCGGGACGGCACCCGTTGCTGACACGGTCATGCGCATGGCGGCGGCAGAGGAAGCCGAGCAGTATAGCTTTGCTTCGCTTGTGGTGGCAAATCAAAACTGCTATGGCCCATACATGCCCTTTCGTCGCTAGAAGGAACATGACGACGACGACGGGGTGGCTGACGGCGGAGGTCCCGTCGGCTAGGAAGGCCATGCAGACGAAGGTCCGCGCCGACCGCCCCTGAGCTCCTTCTCGTTGTAGGGGATGTTATAGTTGCTTCCGCCTTCGTGTCACATGCCCATGAGCTCCTCCTCATCGTACCAGGGTGTAAGGCACAAATCATCGAGCAACTATGTTGAGGAGTTCCAAAACCGGACACGGGCGCACGCGTGTGGCTTGGCACCTACACCACAGAGGTGTCGGCACGCGTATGACACAACGAGGAGTTGGACAAGACTCAACTTCCCCGCCAACGCTCCCTCCACTGCCTTCCATGCGCCTCGCGTTAAGGATATCTCTCGAGACAAGGAGAGGGAGAACTGCAAGGCCAAGGCACCCCCTCCTCCTTAAGGAGCTATTTCCAGTGTCGCGTTAAGGAGGTGGCTGGCGTTAAGGGGCTATTTCCAGTGTCGGCCTGGTCGTCTGCTCTGCCTCCTCCCCACGCTCTCCCGCACCCCATGCTCCTGTTGCATCGATCCGGAAGACGGTGCTGCCCCCGATTGCGGCGCTGGCTCCCGGCCTGCTCTCTCCGGCTCCGGCGGTGGCCTCCGATGGCGTCGTGCCGACCTCGGTCGCGACCCCTTCTCCGGCGCCTTTCCCTGTGATCGTCCGGCCACCTCCGGTCGAGTCCCCGCCGCCGCCACCGCTGCCGCTGCTGGACCTGGCCCCGCTCGGTGCCTCCCCTGCTCCTCCTCCAATGTGTTCGACTCAGACTCCATTGCTCCTAGGCTACACTAGGCCAACTCTCCAGCTCCCCCCCGTGGCGGATCCCTACTCCCGACGCGGCCGGTCTGCCTCCTCCCCGGTGACTGCTTCCAGCCGGAGCGCTCGGCTTGACGTTACGCATCCCGAGGGCACTCCGGCTCTGCCCATGCATGAGCGGGCGGAGCTCCGTGCTGCTGCTCAGAACCTGGAGCCATGTGTCGGTGTCAAAACCGGCGGATCTCGGGTAGGGGGTCCTGATCTGTGCGTCAAGGCTGATGGTAACAAGAAGTAAGGGGCACAGATGTTTACCCAGGTTTGGGCCCTCTCGATGGAGGTAAAACCCTACTTCCTGCTTGATTAATATTGATAATATGGGTAGTACACGAGTAGATCTACCACGAGATCGTAGAGGCTAAACCCTAGGAGCTAGCCTATGATGGTATGAATGTAATTGTGATCGGCCTTCTAAGGACCAACCTCTCCGGTTTATATAGACACCGGAGAGGGCTAGGCTTTACATGGAGTCGGTTACAAGGAAGGAAACATAATATCCGAATCGCCAAGCTTGCCTTCCACGCCAAGGAATGTCCCATCTGGATACGGGCTGAAGTCTTGAGTCTTGTATCTTCACGCTTCAATAGTCCGGACGTTGTACACAGTCCGGCTGTCCGGATACCCCCTAATCCAGGACTCCCTCAGTAGCCCCTGAACCAGGCTTCAATGACGATGAGTCCGGCGCGCAGTATTTGTTGGGAACGTAGTAATTTCAAAAAATTTCCTACGCACAAGCAAGATCATGGTGATGGCATAGCAACGAGAGGGGAGAGTGTTCGTCCACGTACCCTCGTAGACCATAAGCGGAAGCGTTAGCACAACACGGTTGATGTAGTCGTACGTCTTCACGATCCGACCGATCCAAGCACCGGACGTACGGAGCCTCCGAGTTCAGCACACGTTCAGCTCGATGGCGATCTCCGCCTCCGATCCAGCCGAGCTCGAGAGATGAGTTCCGTCGGCCGACGGCGTGGTAGCGATGATGATGTACTACGGCGCGGGCTTCGCCTAAACTCCGCGACGATATGACCGAGGTGGAATATGGTGGAAGGGGGCACCGCACACGGCTAAGGAACGATCCGTAGATCAACTTGTGTGTCTTTGGGTTCCCCGCCGCCCCCGTATATAAAGGAGCCGGGGAGGAGGCGGCCGGCCTAGAGGCGCGCCAGGGGGAGTCCTACTCCCACCGGGAGTAGGACTTCCCTTTTCAAGTAGGAGTAGGAGAAGGGAAAGAGGAGGAAGAGGGAAGGAAGGGCGCGCCCCTTCCCTTGTCCTATCTTGGACTAGGAGGGAGGGCGCGGCCCCCTCCTGGCTCCTTCCTCTTCTCCCTCTTGGCCCATGTAGGCCCATTAACCCCCCGGGGTGTTCCGGTAACCTCCCGGTACTCCGGTAAAATGCCGATTTCACCCGGAACCATTCCGATATCCAAATATAGGCTTCCAATATATCAATATTTATGTCTCGACCATTCCGAGACTCCTCGTCATGTCCGTCATCACATTCTTGACTCCGAACAAACTTCGGTACATCAAAACTTATAAACTCATAATAAAACTGTCATTAAAACGTTAAGCGTGCGGACCCTACGGGTTCGAGAACTATGTAGACATGACCTAGAACCATTCTTATTCAATAACTAATAGTGGGACCTGGATGCCTGTCAGGACCCCGACTCAATGTCACATCGATCTAGTCTGTAACACATCATATCACTTTGCGGCCTCACGCACGGTAACCCAACGGGTGTCGCCTTACCTTAGCCCGGGACCGTTTGCGCCTTTTGGCACACGTATATGATAGTGTAGCTAGCATCCATATGAAAAGGAGCCCGGGCTGACATGACTAGTCGTAAACCCAAAGTGGCACAAACTTACGAGGACAGGCATCCATGACCCAACATCGAGCGTGTCGGTCATCGACAAGTAAGTTCGGGCTGTAGCACTGGGCTAGCAGACTCCGATAAACCGGGCTGTGGCGGGCTAACAGGACTCCGGTACTCGATCGTGACATTTCCCGAAGGACGAACCACGAGAACGAAGAAGGACACATGCCGCCAGCCTAAGTGTTAGGAGCGGTAGCAAGCTACCATGGCTCGGTGGAGACACTAGGAGACATTTCCCGGTAAGAGAGGCTACTAAAGATAAACAACTAGATGGTCAGACCCCACACATACCAAGCATTTCAATCATACACACAATATGCTCGATATGTGCAAATACAACAAGGCATCACAACATGACTCTACGACACAAGTACTTTATTTAAAGGCTCAGAGAGCCACACATATCATTCACACAAGTACGGATCACATGACCCACATACAAGTCATACAAGCATACAAGCCACAGCGGAAGTGTTTTGTCTGGGTACAGACAACTAGTAAAATAAAAGAGGCTTGGGTAAGCCTAGCTATACTACATGGTCCTTCACTTGCTCAGGATCACCACCTGGGCCTTAGTCTACTAAATCGATGTCAGCGTCTCACGAAGAACCCGTCGGAAGGGTTTGTGGCATCTTCTAAAAATGTAAATTAAAGCAACATGAGTACAAAGGTACTCAAAGAAGACTTATCAGACCCTACATACATGCACATTATCAAGAAGGGTTGGTGGGGTTATTGCACAAGCCAGCTTTGACTCATGGCTAAGCTATCCTCGAGACACCAACTTGAAATGGTTTTGCGACTTTCGAGTCCACTACTCATCACTTCAATACATCACCGAGGATCAACCCGTCTTCCTACGGAGGAGCCATCCTCGGCACTCACGCTTATCTTGAGGCTTTTAGTAGTATCCATTTACTTGTCTATGAACCGTATAGGCAACCAAGTAGTCCTTTACGCGGGACCGCTATTCAATAGATGATGTTAACCTGCGGGTGTACTTCTTCATACATGTTTCCACCACTTAGCGTATGCACACGACATGTGCTCGGCGGACTTCAGCGAAAGCCGGCGTGGGTGTAGACCACGACCTACCTAGACACTCAAGTCTCTAGTCGGGTTTATCGCCTATTTGGGTTCCATCTATGAGGAGTTCCGGCGAAGTTTCGCTCCAGCCCCAAGCGATGTGAACAGGGTTCCCGAGATACCAAGCGGGCATCCGTACACCGTGCCACGTACCTACCGCATCACAGCCCACCCCTACGGTCGGCGCTGTCCACGGCCTCGATGAGGCTACAAACACCGAAACTACTTGCAACTCCCGGACAGAGGACTAGCGTGAATAAGAAGTCGGCGGGGTCATATTTCAGGGCCCAATGTATGGTAGTAGCTGATTCTTAAATCACACATCAGATCTCGATGCTTAGGGCGGCCTCAATGAAACAACCCACCATGTACTCCTACATGGCCTTTCATCGATACCTTTATCAAATCGTGTTCAACACCTTACTCTCATACCGACTCGATCATTCCACTCTAGCCATCACCCAGATGAACCAGACCTGACATGACTCTAAGCATAGCAGGCATAGCAAGGTAGGAACATCACAATCATAAGGCTCAATCAACTCCTACACATGCTAGTGGGTTTCATCTAGTTACTGTGGCAATGACAGGTCATGCAGAGGAAATGGGTTCAACTACCGCAGCGCAGAGCAGTTTGAATCGCGTTGTCTTAATGCAAGATGCGAGAGCGGGAGCAAGAACATGGGTTTTATCGATATGATCAAATGGTTGGTTGCTTGTTCGACGGTCGGTGCACGGGTATTGCTCTTCGTCGGGGTTATCACGGTACTCCTCGAAGCGAGAACTCGCCGCAGAGAACACCGATACACAGCATTACCAAACAAGATGCAACAATATGATGCATGCAATGAGACATGGCAAAATGAGTGCTTTGGGCTAATGCAACTAAGATCGAGATGGGTTTGGAGCATTTTGAACCAAAGATGCAATTTCCAAACTCATATATGATCATTTAAAGTGTTATATCTTGTTCTGTGATAAACAGTGGGTTAGCTTCTGTAAACATGCATGAAACCAGTACAGATGGATAGATTGGATTTTTCTGATCATTTTTCATATATAATTTGTTTCATTTGGAGTTCTGATTATTTTCTATGAATTTTTGAAGTTTGAAACATTTTCGGAATTTCTGTGTAAAAATAATTCCAATAATTTAAATCTCACGTCGACCTTTGTGTCATGATGACGTCGGTGGTCAACGGGCTGGTCAGGTCAAACTGACCGTGGGTCCCGCATGTCGATGGGGTTAGTTTAGTTAGAATTTAATTAAAACTAAACTAGGTTAATTAGCGTGGCTGGGCCCACATGTCATAGACCCGGAGGGTCAACTGGGCCCACCGTGGTCAAAACCAGGTCAAACCCACGGCGTTTAGCAGCCGCGCGAGCCGATCTTGGCGGCGAAGTGGTTTTGCCATTCCGGCGACCAAATGGGCGGCGGAAGGCATCTACGGGTTGCTGAGGGTGAGCCGCGTCTATTGGTGGTGGTGGTTGGGCTCGGGGTGGCCGGAGTTGGCGCCGGCGGCGACTTTGGCGGCCACCGGAGTTCGGGTGAAGGTGAACTCGAGGTAGAGTGTGCGGTGAGGTGCGGGAGGTGCTCGGTTAGCTCCAACGCGACGTGGTGAACGCGTTGGACACGGTGAGAAGGCCGGAGTGTGGCCGGGAGCACGTCGGCGACGAGGTCCGGCGGCAGCGTCGCGGGTGATCCTCGTGCGCTCGCTGTGGTGCACGGAAGCGAGAGAGAGAGGGTGGAGAAGATAGCTGAGCTCACAGAGCTCACGTAGAGGCCACCGGCGGGGTCGGGGACGAGCTGAGGCGGCGACGGCGTTGAAGGGGATCTCCGGCGGCGGCGGACTCGGGCGAGGCTGGTGCGGCGTCTTGAGCACGCGGCGCTTCGAGGCTCGGCTAGCTCGAAGGAGTGGACGACGGCGGAGCTCCTGGACACGGTGGCGCGGCGTGGGGTCGACGGAGAGCGCGGCTACGACGGAGGTGCGGCGGCGGTGGCGTCGGCCATGGCGTGGGGGAGCGAGGGAGACGAACTGGAGAGGAGAGGGGGTGTCTGGGGGTCCGGCGCGACGTGGAGCTCGTCCAAGGCGACGGGGCGGCGAGAGGGGCAAGCGGGCGGCGAGCAGTGGCGTGGCGAGCTGCGGTGCTGCCGCCGAGCACCTTGGCTGCTGCACAGCAAGCCAAGCAGCTCATTGGCCTGGATGGCAGGCTGGGCGGCCAGGTGGGCTGGCTAGTGGGCGGCTAAGCGGCGCCGAGTAAGTTGCTTTCTTTTTCTTTTTCTATTTTTCTGCAACTTTGTTGAGTTATTTAAAATACCAAAAGGTTCTAAAATTCACCAAACTGCTCTGGTCCATTGTTGGAATATTCCCAACATGAAACATTTTAGTTTGGGATTATTTGGACATTTGAAATATTTTATAAATTTTAAATGCCCAAATTCAAATACTTATGATTTAATTCAAAGACCTTAGGATGACCTAGGAAAATGTGCACCACTTTTGGCAAGGTTCTCAACCAAGGCAAAAATGATGGGCATTTTAGAAGGGCATTCAGGTTCATCGAAAATATTTTTAGTAAACCCTAGTTTGTTTCAGAGGGCGGGAGTTACAGCAATCCCATTTCAGGTTTCATTGAATGAATAAACATGATGCAACACTCTAATGCATGAACTAGCTAGGGTGTGACAACTCACCCCACTCAAAAGAATCTCGTCCCGAGATTTAGGTTCCTCCGAAAGAGGCGGGTACTCAAGTCGAAGACGGTCCTCCCTTTCCCAGTAGCTTCCTTCTCGGAATGGTGCGACCATTGAACCTTGAAAACTTGATATTATGCCGTCGAGTGGTGCGCTCGGCTTGATCGAGAATCTGAGCGGGATATTCTCGATATGTGAGATTATCTTGAAGATCAAGCATTTAGTGGTCCACTCCACGGATAGGATCCGAGAAGCAACGCTGAGTTGAGAAGCGTGGAAGGCGTCGTGGACTTTGGAGAGATCGGAGGTAGTTCAATTGGTAGGCAACTTCTCCTCGTTTGGCAAGAATGCGAAAGGGTCCAATGTAGCGAGGAGCCAATTTGCCTTTGATACCGGGTTGATGGGTTCCTTCAAAGGAGTAACCCGAAGGTAAGCCTTCTCGTCAATCTCGTAAGTCATAGCCTTATGTTTTCGGTCATATTGACTCTTTTGACGAGATTGGGCTGTTTTCAACTTTTCACGAGCGATCGAACTTGCTCTTACGCTTCTGAATCATATCCGGGCAAAGAATTGTCTTTCCCGGTTTCTAACCAGTTAAGAGGTGTTCGACACCTTCGTCCATAGAGAACTTCAAAAGGTGCTTTGCCCAAGCTAGATTGATAGCTGTTGTTATAAGCAAACTCGGCAAATGGAAGGCATTTCTCCCAATCCATTCGAAAGAGATATGAAGCTCGAAGCATGTCTTCTAGGATTTGATTGACACGTTCTACTTGACCACTTGATTGAGGGTGAAAAGCAGCTAAAGGAAAGATGGGTTCCCATAGCGTTTTGGAAACTTTCCCAAAATCGAGAGGTGAAGAGACTTCCTCGATCCGAGTTAATTTCTAATGGAACACCATGAAGGGACACTATTAGGAGATGTACAAGTCTGCTAGCTGACTAGCGGTTATACTCTCATGAACAGGTAGAAATGGGCTACTTTAGAGAGGCGGTCGATAATCGACAAAGATAGCATTATTCCCTCTCTTGGTCTGGGAAAACCAAAGATGAAATCCATACTGATTTTATCCCATTTCCATTCGAGGAATAGCTAAGGGTTGAAGGGTGCCAAGCGAGCCGTTGATGCTCTGCTTTTACGCGATGACAAACGTCGCAGTTAGCAACAAATTGAGCAATGTCTCTCTTCATCCTAGTCCACCAGAACCTCTGGCGTAGGTCCTGATACATTTTAGTGCTACCGGGATGAATGGTGAGAGGAGAGTCATGAGCCTCCTTTAAGGATCAATCGCCGCAGGTTTCGTACTTTAGGAACCACTAGGCGGTTTCCGAAGTATACGATTCCTTGATCATCAATGGAGAAACAATCCGCAACTCATTTCTTGATGTTTCTTTTGATGCGGGAAATTCCCGGATCTACCTTTTGAGCTTTGATGATCTGATCCGTAAGGGAAGGTTTCGCCACCAAAGTGGAAAGGAACCCTCGAGGAACAAGGTGAAGGTTAAGCTTCCGAAATTCCTCGTGGAGAAGTGGTTGACTTTGTTGCAACATTAGGTTGTTGCAATAAGATTTACGACTTAGTGCATCAGCCATGACGTTGGCTTTCCCTGGGGTGTAAGTTATCCCTAAGTCGAAATCTGTGATCAACTCTACCCAACGTCTTTGCCTGAGATTCAAATCTGGTTGGGTGAATATATATTTCAGACTTTGGTGATCGGTGTAGATTTCGCAACGATTACCAAGAAGATAATGTCGCCAGGTTTTGAGTGCATAGACTACAGCTGCAAGCTCTAGATCATGAGTAGGATAGTTTTCCTCATGTGGGTGTAATTGCCGTGAACCATAAGCAATTACGTGTCGATCTTGCATGAGAATACAGCCTAGTCCTTGTCGCGAGGCGTCGCAATAGATAACAAAGTCCTTAGAAATCTGGTGGTACCAAAGACGGCAGCGAAGTTAAACGTCTTTTCGGTTCCTTGAAACTGTGCTCACATTGTGGAGTCCACTCGAACTTTTATCCTTCTTGAGGAGTTCGGTTAGAGGTTTAGCAACTTTGGAGAAGTTCTCGACAAAGCGGCGGCAATAGCTCGCCAAGCCAAGGAAACTCGAACTTGCTCGACCGTTTGGTGGAGTCAATTAAGGCGGCTTGAACTTCGCTCGGGGTTTACACAATACCTTTACCAGAAATTACATGTCCTAGATAGGTCACCGGCAGCCAAAATTCGCATTTAGAAAACTTGGCATAAAGGCGATGCTCTCGAAGTTTCATCAACACTAGCCTTAGATGTTCGGCATGTTCTTCCTCGTTCTTGGAATAGATGAGTATGTCATCGAGGTAAACCACGACGAATTTGTCCAAATATTCCATGAAGATAGAGTTCATTAACCGGGAGAAGGTGGCTGGGGCGTTGGTTAGACCGAAGGACATGACGGTGTACTCGTATTGGCCGTAACGAGTAACAAAAGCCGTTTTGGGGATGTCCCCATTTCGGATTTTGATTTGATGGTAGCCTAACCTCAAATCCATCTTAGAGAAGACTGAGGATCCTGCGAGCTGATCATACAGATCGTTGATCCTGGGGAGCGGATACTTGTTCTTAATTGTGACCAGGTTGACGGGTCGATAATCTACAACCATCCGATCCGTGCCATCCTTCTTCTTAACGAAGAGGACGGGGCAAGCCCAAGGAGAAGAACTAGGACGGATGAAACCCTTTTTCAAGGCCTCATCGAGTTGTTTCTTAAGTTCGGCTAGTTCTAGGGGTGCCATCTTATAGGGTCTTCTAGAAATTGGGACAGTTCCTGGAATAAGTTCTATCACGAATTCAACATCTCTGTCAGGTGGGACACCTGGCAATTCTTCTGGAAAGACATCGGGAAAATCACGGACTACCGGAACGTCTTCGAGGTCTGGCAATGGACTAGCATTAAGAGAATATAGCTGGCGCTTGGATATTCGGGTCAAGACATTGACTATCTTTCCCGAGGGGTGCGTGAGTTGAACAGTCCTAGAGAAACAATCAATCTTGGCATGATGGGCTGACATCCAGTCCATACCCAAGATGATATTTATATCCGAAGATTTGAGAGCTATCAACGATGCAAGGAAAACAAGTCTGTCGACCTGAATTTCACTACCATGGCTTACTCTAGAGGTTTGCCATCTAGAACCCGGAGTAGAAATCTCCATGGTGGAAGGCATGTCGCAGAATGCAGTGTTATGCAAACGAGCATAGTTTTGGAAATGAATGAATGAGATGCTCGATGTCGAAAAGAGCGGATGCGGGTGGCAATTAACAAGAAGCGTCGAGCACGATGTTGGGATCCTCTTGGGCCTCCTCACCGAGACACAATTAACATGGCCACGTGCGGTGGTGGCGGCAGGCATAGAACACCTTCCTGGCGGCTTGCCACGGCCAACAACTTTGCGGGCTGGTTGGGGTTGGTGCAGGGACAATCACGCATGTAGTGGCCTGATTCCCCACACTTGAAGCACGTCCACGGGCTGGCGCGAGAGGAGCATTGTTGGTTGGCCCACCATAGGGCTTAGCTGGTGCATCTTCTGAACTGGGCGAGGCGCTGGAAGGATGGCCTCGGTGTGAATCTGGGTGGCGAGGCGATTAGGCACCCACACACGGCGCTTCGTGGTCCAAAGGCCGGATGAGGAACCCATATCACGACCATGCTTGCGTGTTGCTTGAAGTCGGTCGACCAGTTTCAGCGCTGATGGCTTTGTTAACAAGCTTCGAAAGAGGTGCACTCATGCGAGCGGAGATCTCGGCGAAGTTCGGGCTAAGTCCCTTGCGGAACCTTGCTGTTTCTTGGCGTCGATGGAGACCTCTTGATTGCATAGCGTGCGAGGTTACCGAACTCTCTCTCATGGCGTCCCACGGAGAGCGGCCTTGGGTGAAACTGCAGAACTCCTCACGCTTACGATCCATGAGACCCTCCGGAATGTGATGTTCACGGAAAGCCTCGCTGAATTCTGCCCAAGTAGTGACATGGCCAACTGGGCGCATAGCCATATAGTTCTCCCACCAGAGACTGGCGGGGCCTTGAGATGATATGCAGCAAAGGTGACCTTGTCAGCCTCGGCTACCGATCTGAAACGCAGCTTGTGAGTAATTTGCGGCCGATCATCAGCGTCGAGAGGCTCGGCGGAGTGGTGGAAGGTAGGTGGGTGTAACTTGATGAAGTCACCGAGCGACACCAAGTTGTTTCTCGATGATGGGCTGTGTTACATTCGATACGCTCCGACAAGCGGTTGGTCTCCGTTTGTTTCTCTCGGCCTCTAGCATAACTTCGGCCAGAGAAGGAGGGTGAGGCAGGTTCGCTTCTCCAACTCTGCTGCCCTCGGCCTGCTCTGGCGGAGCAGGGTTATTGCGGGTGTTAACCATCCTAGGAAAACAAGACAAGGATTTAGTCCAGGATGGCAAGATTCTGACATAGAAATGCAGAATGTGATAGATAACTTGGAATGCAAGATGATCATCCGTATGACATGGTAGATACAGGAACTGCTTCTTTATTCCATCGTCATACACACCATACAAGGTTTAGTACAAGACCAAACAAAGTACTACTACGGTGAAAGGAGGATTACATCTCATCGAAGGCATACCAAGCTCCTATACATTATTTTTGTTACACCTCCGGGATTAGTACACACTAAGTCATATTCCACGAGTCACGCAGGACGGTGGAAATACAACCATTACAATACTAGTGGGACTACTACTAACTCAGACGTCTCCGTAGTAGTTCTCATAGAAGTCTCCTCCGTAGCCTGGGAGTTCAACGTGATCGTCCGGGAACAGGCGGTCCTGAGGAGCCTGTGGACCATAAGGGCATGGGTGAGGTCTTGGACCTACGAACGGTGGCAAGCGAGGACCACGAGGTGGGGTGATGCCCCCCACATCACGCCAGTCCATCATGTCCGGCAGAGCAGACCTAACAGGATACAAGTCTCTCATATCCATGTATCCAGCTTGGACAGCCGGTGCATAACGAGTCAAGGTGGCCCAGTGATCAGCACGGGCATTGAAGAGCTCCATCCTCAAGGCCTGACTCTCTCGGTCCTTGTCCTCGAGCAGCTCGGCGGTAGTACGGGTTAGAGAGTCCTCCTGACTGGAATCAGCATAGATGGCTCGAAGATAGCCAAACGCTCCAGGAAGTGAACCCGGCATATACCGAAATTCGGTGTTGCGGAGCAGCCCAGTCCTTACTCGCATGATGGTCATCATGGAGTAAGCAGCATCTTGTACCGCCATATCAATAGTAACACCAAGCCCATAGGAGCTGTGAAGGGCCTCGGTGGAACCAGGATAAGAGGGAAACACCACAAAGGTGCGTAGATCTGGCTTTGATTAAAGTCTCGATACTGTTCTTCAACTGTATATTCGGGGTACCAACGATATCCCGCTTCGATCATAACCCGAACTAGCATGGCTGTATGACCGGTCACCCCAATGCATCTGGTCAGACGAACCACTTGATTTTGGTCACGAGTGGCCATCTGGAAGCATAACACAATGCAAAGACATTAGTATTTCTAGCGGAATTTGGACAGCATAACGACTGTAAATGCTCAAAGGATTGAGACATTTTACAAAGAATTGCATAGCCACTCAACAATATCATATCAAGGTTCTGGGTCCAATTTAGTAACATAACAGGAGGTAAAACTGAACCAGGCTAGTAACCATCAAACCTACAAGGTACTACTGATTAGTAACACGTGAGCCTAATAAAGAGAAGAGATCCTAATCCTTAACCCCCGGTGGAAGAATGGACTGACTCAGATCAGAATATCATGAGGTAAAGGAGTAAAAAGAGCCTTACGTACCATCCCACAATCAATTCCCCTACATATAGCTAAAGCATTTCTAGACTCAACATCGACCAGTTTGGCTTGGAGAACCTACAGGCAGTCCGGCTCTGATGCCAACGCTGTCAGGACCCCGACTCAATGTCACATCGATCTAGTCTGTAACACATCATATCACTTTGCGGCCTCACGCACGGTAACCCAACGGGTGTCGCCTTACCTTAGCCCGGGACCGTTTGCGCCTTTTGGCACACGTATATGATAGTGTAGCTAGCATCCATATGAAAAGGAGCCCGGCTGACATGACTAGTCGTAAACCCAAAGTGGCACAAACTTACGAGGACAGGCATCCATGACCCGAAGATCGAGCGTGTCGGTCATCGCAAGTAAGTTCGGGCTGTAGCACTGGGCTAGCAGGACTCGATAAACCGGCTGTGGCGGGCTAACAGGACTCCGGTACTCGATGCGTGACATTTCCCGAAGGGACGGACCTGAGAAAGAAGAAGGACACATGCGGCCAGCCTAAGTGTTCGGAGCGGTAGCAAGCTACCATGGCTCGGTGGAGACACTAGGAGACATTTCCGTAAGAGAGGCTACTAAAGATAAACAACTAGATGGTCGACCCACACATACCAAGCATTTCAATCATACACACAATATGCTCGATATGTGCAAATACAACAAGGCATCACAACATGACTCTACGACACAAGTACTTTATTTAAAGGCACAGAGAGCCACACATATCATTCACACAATTACGGATCACATGACCCACATACAAGTCATACAAGCATACAAGCCACAGTGGAAGTGTTTTGTCCGAGTACGCACAACTAGTAAAATAAAAGAGGCTTGGGTAAGCCTAGCTATACTACATGGTCCTTCACTTGCTCGGGATCACCACAGGCCTTAGTCTACTCGTCGATGTCAGCGTCTCGAAGAACCCGTCGGAAGGGTTTGTGGCATCTTGAAAAATGTAAATTAAAGCAACATGAGTACAAAGGTACTCGGCAAGACTTATCGACCCTACATACATGCACATTATCAAGAAGGGTTGGTGGGGTTATTGCAGCAAGCCAGCTTTGACTCATGGCTAAGCTATCCTCGAGACACCAACTTGAAATGGTTTTGCTTTTCGAGTCCACTACTCATCACTTCAATACACCACCGAGGATCCAACCCGTCTTCCTCACGGAGGAGCCATCCTCGGCACTCACGCTTATCTTGAGGCTTTTAGTAGTATCCATTTACTTGTCTATGAACCGTATAGGCAACCAAGTAGTCCTTTACCGTGGGCGGCTATTCAATAGATGATGTTAACCTGCGGGGTGTACTTCTTCATACATGTTTCCACCACTTAGCGTCGCACACGACATGTGCTCGGCGGACTTCAGCGAAAGCCGCGTGGGTGTAGACCACGACCTACCTAGACACTCAAGTCTCTAGTCGGGTTTATCGCCTATTTGGGTTCCATCTATGAGGAGTTCGGCGAAGTTTAGCTCACAGCCCCAAGCGATGTGAACAGGGTTCCCGAGATACCAAGCGGGCATCCGGTACACCGTGCCACGTACCTACCGCATCACAGCCCACCCCTACGGTCAGCGCTGTCCACGGCCTCGATGAGGCTACAAACACCAAAAACTACTTGCAACTCACGGACGGAGGACTAGCGTGAATAAGAAGTCGGCGGGGTCATATTTGAGGCCCAATGTATGGTAGTAGCTGATTCTTAAATCACACATACAGATCTCGATTAGGGGCGGCCTCAATGAAACAACCCACCATGTACTCCTACATGGCCTTTCATCGATACCTTTATCAAATCGTGTTCAACACCTTACTCTCATACCGACTCGATCATTCCACTCTAGCCATCACCCGGATGAACCAGGACGACACGACTCTAAGCATAGCAGGCATAGCAAGGTAGGAACATCACAATCATAAGGCTCAATCAACTCCTACACATGCTAGTGGGTTTCATCTAATTCTTGTGGCAATGACAGGTCATGCAGAGAGAAATGGGTTCAACTACCGCAACCACAATGAGTTTGAATCGCGTTGTCTTAATGCAGATGCGAGAGCAGGAGCAAGAACATGGGTTTTATCGATATGATCAAATGGTTGGTTGCTTGCTGACGGTCGGTGCACAGGTATTGCTCTTCGTCGGGGTTATCACGGTACTCCTCGAAGCGAGAACACGCCGCAGAGAACACCGATACACAGCATTACCAAACAAGATGCAACAATATGATGCATGCAATGAGACATGGCAAAATGAGTGCTTTGGGCTAATGCAACTAAGATCAGATGGGTTTGGAGCATTTTGAACCAAAGATGCAATTTCCAAACTCATATATGATCATTTAAAGTGTTATATCTTGTTCTGTGATAAACAGTGGGTTAGCTTCTCTAAACATGCATGAAACCAGTACAGATGGATAGATTGGATTTTTCTGATCATTTTTCATATATAATTTGTTTCATTTGGAGTTCTGATTATTTTCTATGAATTTTGAAGTTTGAAACATTTTCGGAATTTCTGTGTAAAAATAATTCGATAATTTAAATCTGCGTCGACCTTTGTGTCATGATGACGTCGGTGGTCAACGGCTGGTCAGGTCAAACTGACCGGTGGGTCCCGCATGTCGATGGGGTTAGTTTAGTTAGAATTTAATTAAAACTAAACTAGGTTAATTAGAGGTGGGGCCCACATGTCATAGACTCGGAGGGTCAACTGGGCCCACCCGTGGTCAAAACCGGGTCAAACCCACGGCGTTTAGCCAGGCCGAGCCAGACGCGGGCGGCGAAGTGGTTTTGCCATTCCGCGACCAAATGGGCGGGAAGGCATCTGAGTTCTTGAGGTGAGCCGCGTCTATTGGTGGTGGTGGTTGGGCTCGGGGTGGCCGGAGTTGGCGCCGGCGGCGACTTTGGCGGCCACCGGAGTTCGGGTGAAGGTGAACTCGAGGTAGAGTGTGCGGTGAGGTGCGGGAGGTGCTCGGTTAGCTCCAACGCGACGTGGTGAACGCGTTGGACACGGTGAGAAGGCCGGAGTGTGGCCGGGAGCACGTCGGAGACGAGGTCTGCGACGGCGCGTGCGGGTGATCCTCGTGCGCTCGCTGTGGTGCACGGAAGCGAGAGAGAGAGGGTGGAGAAGATAGCTGAGCTCACAGAGCTCACGTAGAAACCACCGGCGGGTCGAGGGGAGCTGAGGCGGCGGCGGCGTTGAAGGGATCTCCGGCGGCGGACTCGGGCGAGGCTGGTGCGGCGTCTTGAGGCCGCGAAGCCTTCGAGGCTCGGCTAGCTCGAAGGAGTGGACGACGGCGGAGCTCCTGGACACGGTGGCGCGGCGTGGGGTCGACGGAGAGCGCGGCTACGACGGAGGTGCGGCGGTGGTGGCATCGGCCATGGCGTGGGGGAGCGAGGGAGACGAACTGGAGAGGAGAGGGGGTGTCTGGGGGTCCGGGGCGCGACGTGGAGCTCGTCCAAGGCGACGGGGCGGCGAGAGGATGAAGCAGGGCGGCGAGCAGCTGCGTGGCGAGCTGCGGTGCTGCCGCCGAGCACCTTGGCTGCTGCACGCAAGCCAAGCAGCTCATTGGCCTTGGTGGCAGGCTGGGCGGCCAGTGGGCTAGCTAGTGGGTCGGCTAGCGGCGCCTGTAAGTTTGCTTTCTGTTTTCTTTTTCTATTTTTCTACAACTTTGTTGAGTTATTTAAAATACCAAAAAGGTTCTAAAATTCACCAAACTGCTCCTGGTCCATTGTTGGAATATTCCCAACATGAAACATTTAATTTGGGATTATTTGGACATTTGAAATATTTTATAAATTTTAAATGCCCAAATTCAAATACTATGATTTAATTCAAAGACCTTAGGATGACACAGGAAAATGTGCACCACTTTTGGCAAGGTTACGAACCAAGGCAAAAATGATGGGCATTTTAGAAGGGCATTTCAGTTCATCGAAAATATTTTTAGTAAACCTAGTTTGTTTGAGAGGGGTGGGAGTTACGGCAATCCCATTTCAGGTTTACATTGAATGAATAAACATGATGCAACACTCTAATGCATGAACTAGCTAGGGTGTGACAATGCCCATATTGGTTCCTACATATTCTACGAAGATCTTTATCGGTCAAACCGCATAACAACATACTTTGTTCCCTTTGTAATCGGTATGTTACTTGCCCAAGATTTGATCGTCGGTATCCAATACCTAGTTTAATCTCGTTACCGGCAAGTCTCTTTACTCGTTCCATAATACATCATCTCATAACTAACTCATTAGTTACATGCTTGCAAGGCTTAGGTGATGAGTATTACCGAGAGGGCCCAGAGATACCTCTCCGATAATCGGAGTGACAAAACCTAATCTCGAATTATGCCAACCCACCATGTACCTTCGGAAACACCTGAGAGCACCTTTATAATCACCCGATTCGTTGTGACGTTTGGTAGCACACAAAGTGTTCTTCGGTATCTGGGAGTTGCACAATCTCATAGTTGCGGGAACTTTGTCTAAGTCATGAAGAAAGCAATAGCGGTATACTAAGCGATCAAGTGCTAGGCTAATGGAATGGGTCATGTCAATCACATCATTCTCCTAATGATGTGATCCCACTAATCAAATGACAACACATGTCTATGGTTTGGAAACATAACCATCTTTGATTAATGAGCTAGTCAAGTAGAGGCATACTAGTGACTATAGTTTTGTCTATGTATTCACACATGTATCATGTTTCCGGTTAATACAATTCTAGCATGAATAATAAACATTTATCATGATATGAGGAAATAAATAATAACTTTATTATTGCCTCTAGGGCATATTTCCTTCAGTCTCCCACTTGCACTAGAGTCAATAATCTAGATTACATAGTAATGATTCTAACACCCATGGAGTCTTGGTGCTGATCATGTTTTGCTCGTGAGAGAGGCTTAGTCAATGGGTCTGCAACATTCAGATCCGTATGTATCTTGCAAATCTCTATATCTCCCACTTGGACTTGATCCCGAATTGAAGCGTCTCTTGATGTGTTTGGTCCTCTTGTGAAATCTGGATTCCTTTGCCAAAGCAATTGCACCAGTATTGTCACAGAAGATCTTCATTGGTCCCGATGCACTAGGTATGACACCTAGATCGGAAATGAACTCCTTCATCCAGACTCCTTCATTCGCTGCTTCAGAAGCAGCTATGTACTCCGCTTCACATGTAGATCCCGCCACGACGCTTTGTTTAGAACTGCACCAACTTAAAGCTCCACCGTTTAATAAAAACACGTATCCGGTTTGCTATTTAGAATCGTCCGGATCAGTGTCAAAGCTTGCATCGACGTAACCATTTACGACTAGCTCTTTGTCACCTCCATATACGAGAAACATATCCTTAGTCCTTTTCAGGTATTTCAGGATGTTCTTGACCGCTGTCTAGTGATCCACTCCTGGATTACTTTGGTACCTTCCTGCCAAGCTTATTGCTAAGCATACGTCAGGTCTGGTACACAACATTGCATACATGATAAAGCCTATGGCTGAAGCATAGGAACATTTTCATTTTCTCTCTATCTTCTGCTTTGTGGTCGGGCATTGAGTTTGACTCAACTTCACACCTTGTAGCACGAGGCAAGAATCCTTTCTTTGCACGATCCATTTTGAACTTTTTCAAAATTTTGTCAAGGTATGTGCTTTGTGAAAGTCCTATTAAGCGTCTTAATCTATCTCTATAGATCTTGATGCCCAATATGTAAGCAGCTTCACCGAGGTCTTTCATTGAAAACTTTTATTCAAGTATCCCTTTATGCTATCCACAAATTCTATATCATTTCCAATTAATAATATGTCATCTACATATAAAACTAGAAATGCTCTGAGCTCCCACTCACTTTCTTGTAAATACAGAGCTTCTCCAAAAGTGCAGATAAAACCATATGCTTTGATCACACTATCAAAGCGTTTATTCCAACTCGAGATGCTTGCACCAGTCCATAAATGGAGCAACTGGAGCTTGCATACTTTGTTAGCACCTTTTGGATCAACAAAACCTTCCGGCTGCATCATATACAACTCTTCTTCTAGAAATCCATTCAAGAATGCAGTCTTGACATCCATTTGCCAAATTTCATAATCATGAAATGCAACAATAGCTAACATGATTCGGACAGACTTAAGCATCGCTACAGGTGAGAAAGTCTCATCGTAGTCAACCCCTTGAACTTGTCGAAAACCTTTCGCAACAAGTCGAGCTTTATAGATAGTTACATTACCATCAGCGTCAGTCTTCTTCTTAAAGATCCATTTATTCTCAATGGCTTGCCGATCATCAGGCAAGTCAACCAAAGTCCATACTTTGTTTTCATACATGGATCCCATCTCAGATTTCATGGCCTCTAGCCATTTTGCGGAATCTGGGCTCATCATCGCTTCCTCATAGTTCGTAGGTTCATCATGGTCAAGTAACATGACTTCCAGAATAGGATTACCATACCACTCTGGTGCAGATCTTACTCTGGTAGACCTACGAGGTTGAAAGTGCAACTAATCCCCAGGTGGTTTTGGTAATTAATAACAACATATATATCATTGAACTAATCATTTCTTGAGAATATTTCAGAAAGTTCAGTGATATGGGTATGGCAATGACTGATGATGTGGACCCCTCAAAATGCTAAGGAAAACATTGGCAAAAGCTCAAGACTCCAATTTTTGGTTTAGTGATCCAAGATCACATTGAGTCCATAGGAAAGCCAATACTATTAAAAGGGGGTGAGGTTATGATGATGATCTGGTTGCTCTAAGGTGCTTAGTGATTTATCTCTCAAACAATCAGCAATCTTTCATTCCAACATAAACTCATAAGTAATCTCGGTCCCACCGATTCCAAACTCAGTCACACCGAGATGAACCACCTCACCATATAGCCAAACCCTAAGAATCTCGGATTTTCCGATTCCAAACTCGGTCATTCGAAATTGGTGTTGCCAAGCTTCAGAACATACGTACTCAAATCGGTGTCACCGAGATGAGAAAGTCGGTCCCACCGAGATTGGCAAACCCTAGACTTTGGAAGAATCGGTCTAACCGAGATTGTATTTTCGGTCCCACTGAAAATCCCAACGTTCACAAGATTTGAACTTTCGGTCCGACCGAGTTGTCAACTTGATCCGACCGAGATTGCTCAAATGTGTGTAGCAGTTGGATTTTGTGTGGAGGCTATAAATACCCTCCACCTCCTCTTCATTCGTGGAGAGAGCCATCGAAAGAACTACCACTCCTACCTTACATTTCGAGAAGAAAACTACCTACCCTTGTGTTGAGATCAAGTTGCTCCACTCCCACCATATGACACTTGATTTCTAGTCTTTCCAAGTTGCTTTCCACTCAATCCCTTCCTCCACCACAGCCAAATCAGTGAGGAGAGTTGAGTGTTGGGGAGATTATCATTTGAAGCACAAGAGCAAGGAGTTCATCATCACCAACCCCATCTATTACCTTTTGGAGGTGGTGCCTCCTAGATTGGTTAGGTGTCGCTTGGGAGCCTCCGTCATGATGTGGAGTTGAACCAAGGAGTTTGTAAGGGCAAGGAGATCGCCTACTTCGTGAAGATCTACCCGAGTAAGGCTAGTCCTCCGTGGGCGTAAGCCATGATGGCATAGACAAGGTTGCTTCTTCGTGGACCCTTCGTGGGTGGAGCCCTCCGTGGACTCATGCAGCCGTTACCCTCCGTGGGTTGAAGTCTCCATCAGCGTGGATTGACGATAGCACCACCTATCGGAACCACGAGAAAAAATCTCCGTGTCTCCATTGCGTTTGCTCTTCTCCTCCTCTCATTTACTATCGTGCAATTTACTTTCCGCTGCCATAACTCTAGAATTGCATGTGTAGGGTGATACTTGACTTGGTTATCATTGTGAACTTGCTAAGAAACTACTCCAATCAAAAGGCAAATTTTTAAGTTGTCAAGTAGTCTAATCACCCCCCCTCTAGACATACTTCCGATCCTACAAGTGGTATCAGAGCTTTGGTCTCCATTGGATTGGTTTCCATTGCATTGGACTCCATAAGCTTGGTTTCACAACCTAGGAGAGTATGGCGTCTAGTGAGGGTAATTTTAGTGAGGTCCTTACTTTGATGGTTCAAACTTTGCTAGTTGGAAGCATAAAATGAAAATGCATATTCTTGGACATAACCACGCATGGGGCATTATTTGTGTTGGCTTGCAAGGTGAGTTCTTGAAGAAGGAAAAGTTCGGATCGCGAAGCTACTGCAGATGAGTTGCGGATGTTACAGAACAATGCTCAAGCTTGTGACATTCTCTTCAATGCTTTGTGTCCCGAGGAGTTCAACAAGATCAGCCGTCTTGAGAATGCAAAAGAGATTTGGGATACTTTGGTCGAAATGCACGAAGGTACCGAGTCCGTGAAGGAATCAAAGCTAGATGTTCTTCAAGGTCAGCTTGACAAATTCAAGATGAAGGAAGGTGAAGGAGTCGCTGAAATGTACTCTAGGCTTGCTCTCATCACCAATGAGATGGCAGGCTTAGGAAGCGAAGAAATGACCGACCGATTCATCATCAAGAAGATTCTCAGAGCTTTGGATGGAAAGTATGACACCGTGTGCACTTTGATTCAAATGATGCCAAACTACAAAGATCTCAAGCCTACCGAAGTCATTGGAAGGATTGTTGCTCATGAGATGACACTTAAAGATAAGGAAGAGCTTCACAACAAGTCAAGTGGTGCTTACAAAGCTGTAGTTGAAGCTCCCACATCCTCAAGTGACAAGCTAGTTTCCAATGAAGAGATAAGCCTAATGGTGAAGAACTTCAACAAATTCTACAAGAGTAGAAGCAAGGAAAGAAGCTCAAAGTCTAGATCATATGATGAAAAGAGATCTTCTAGTCGTGATCGAAACTGCTACAATTGTGGAAGACCGGACACTACTCAAATGAGTGTTCGACTCCCCACAAGAGAAGAGAAGAATCTCCAAGAAGAAGAAGCTCAAGAGAAGAGTCGCCTCGAAAAGAAAGAAGGAGTAGAGATGACCGTTATGAACGAAGATCCTCTCGGAGAAGCAAGGATTCGGAAAGGAAGGACAAGTCATCAAGGAGCTACACAAGAAGAAAACATCAAGCTCATGTTGGTGAATGGGTTTCGGCTCCGACTCGACAATCACTCGAAAGAAGCTATCACTCCAACTCCGAATCTGATCAAGATGAAGGTGTTGCGGTCTTGCTCTCGTATCCTCCAACTCCAACTCCTATGACATATTTGATTCACCAAATGAGGGAATTGGAAGATGCTTCATGGCAAAAGGCCCCAAGGTATCACATCCTGAGTTTATTGACTTTGATAGTGATGAGGATGACTTGCTTGGTGAAGATGAGCTTTTACATGATAAATCTAGTGAGCTTAGTAATGATGAACATGCTAGTAGTCTTTATAGTCGAGATGAGTCGAATGACAATGCTATGAAGGAGATTGAGCGTCTAACTAAAGAACTAAACACTCTTAAGTTAGCTCATGAAACAACTCAAGAAGATCATAGAGAGCTCCTAAGATCTCATGAGAAGCTACGCTCGAGAAGCTCAATCTAGAGCAAGAACATGAGTTTCTAAAGGCTATCAATGACGATCTTCGAAAGAAGAGTTCTTCATATCTTGCCAAACGACTTCTCTTGTCTAATTTCTTGCCACCTATCAAAACTAAGCATGACAAGCATAAGAAAAATTCTTCATCTAGTAGTAACAATAATCATGTTAAATCAAATGTTGTTACTTCTAGTAATTCTCTTGATTCCACTAACAATGCTTCAAGCCAAGTTTCACTTGAGCAAGAAAATAGTCTATTGAAAGGGATTATAGAAAGGTGTCTACAAGAGTCTTGCGGAAGCAAGAGCTTTGAGAAATTGTGCGCAAACAAGGAAGACACGGAAGAATCAAGGAATTGGTTTTGAGCGAAAGTTCAACGCCGAGGGTGTTGAATGGGAAGAAGGTCCATATCCCACTCCAAAGTTTGTCTCTCAAGAGAAGAAGTATGATTCTACTTCTTCCAATGAGGAACAAGCTCAAGATGACCTTCCACCACAAGACCACAAGCTAAAAGGCAAGGACAAGCTTCAAGAGGAGATTGATGCATTCATTGAAGCACCCAAGGCCATGGTCAAGTGGGTTCCCAAGGCAACCTCAAGTTCTACTTCAACAAGCTCAACTGCTACCCCAAGGATTCCCATCAAGATGATGTGGATCCCGAAGAAGAAGAACTAGAGAGTTCTTGAGGGTGACTCCGCCAATATACTTCACTCATATTCATTTTGGCAAGAACTTGTGCAATCAACTTCCACATCTTGCACTAGTTCATGGAGTCACAAACCCTCAAGTTGGTAAGTCAAGGGACAAGGTAATCATTGCTTTCATGGACATCATTCATTGTGAACTTCAATCTATGTCCATGGATATTCTTGTTTGTTCCTTGTGGGACTAACCCATGTAGGTATTGAAAGTGCCCAATCCAAAGGATTGCTCCCAACTCTTGATGATCTTCATCAACATTGAGCATCCACATCTTCAACATCTACATGAAGTCTTCAACGACAACCCAAGGTTAGTTTGACCCTTTAAAGGGGTTCTCACATCAAGGGGAGCTTTACTCTAAAGAAATGAGCTAAAGCATCTTCTAATGATGTGAACACATTAATGCTTTATGGAAAAGTGGTAACCCCACTTGTGCTTAAGCGATGAGTATGACCTATGATCAAATGTTCTCATTTGACTCCTAAGTCAATATACTCATATATAGATGACCTAGTCATCGCCAAATTGTGTGCTAGCTGTTAGTGTTTTGTTTGTGCATGTTTGACACATATTTCATTTGCTATCTTATTGTGTGAGCATGTTGGATGCATGATTTTATCCATTCGAGGACATCCATTTGTTGCTTTGGTCTTTTGGATATTTTCTTTTTGACCAAATGGATGGACAAGAATGCCTAAGTTCCTCCCTAGCTATCTATGCTTTCTTGTCTCAAACTCTATTCATGCTTATATCACAAACTTTGAACAAGACTTTTTGGACGAGACCGAGTGAGGAGCACTTTCGAGCAACCGATCCGTCAAAAGCCTAAACTTCCAAAACCTTCTAAGTACTTTCGGTCAAACCGATATACTCAAATCGGACGGACCAAAATCACTTGGATTGATCTAGGTTTTCACCTCGGTGAAACCGAGTTTCAAATTCGGCGTGACGAAGTGTGTAATCGCACCACGATTAACCATCTCGGTCCCACCGAGTTTTCAAACTTCGGTCCCACCGACACCGAAGGTATATATACTCGAGGACGAGCGCGTTGATTACTTCTTCAAGCGCTTAGCCCTCAAAACCTTAGCTGCCGTCGCCTTGGTCTCCGGATCGTCTCCGCCGTCGCCTGTGCGCCCTCGCCGCGGGTCTCCATCGCCGTCAACGGACTTTCGCACCGCACCGTTGCCGCCGTAGTGAAGCTCCACCGCATTGGGTGAGTTTCATCCCTCTCGTGTTCAATCGCTGATTCTATACGATAGGCGTTGCCATGTTTCTTGCCAAGATTGAGATCTCCCTATCCAGCCGCTTAGGTCATAGAACAAATTTCGAGTGAAAATTTTAGGGTTAGGTTTCCGCCGAACACATCTCGGTGTGACCGATACTGCATTTTCGGACTGACCGATTTGGCCTCTGCCATTGACCTTTGCACTTTTCGGTGAAACCGAGTTGTGCAAATCGGTAAGACCGAAATGAAGATTTAGTGAAACCCTAGCTGTCTCGGCTAGACCGAAACCCACTTCGGTCCAACCGAAAGTGATGTGTGTGGTCTGTTTAGACGTTTGGTTTCACGAATTGATGGACTTCGGTCGAGACCGACATGTATTCTGTGAAAACCTAAAACTAAAGTTTGAACTCATTCTCTTTGCAAAATCCTCTGCGGTTTGTGATAACTCTTCTATTACGCCTATACCTATTCTTTTCACAGGTTGTCGACATATGCGAAGGAAGTGACAATCGAACAGTCCGAGATGCCGCTTGAGATTCGAGAGGCAGCTACAAGTCGAGAGGCAAGCAGCTTTTCAGATGATGGAGAAAGCACTCCAAGTGGACTACTGCGGCTGCTACGGTGCAGGAGGAAGAGAAATTCAGATGAGGAAGATTCAGGCTTCATTGCGATGAGGAAATAACCTCAAAGCCTAAAAGGCAAGTGGTTTCAAAGGGGATATCAAGGGCAACAGTCAAAGAAAGGCACAAGCAAGGTGAAGAAATCCTCTGTTGCCGAAGCTCAGCATGGAAGAAACCTCCAAAGAAGATCAAGAAGACTTCCAAGAGGAAGAGAAAAGTTCATGAAGAGGCTGCGATGATGATGATGATTACGATGAGGAAGCACCTCAGCCTCCTCGAAGCGAAGTTGATGGGTGATGCCATCGAGGCAGGAGCACCTCCTAAAGCTAAGCCTTCAGCTCCAAAAAAGGCAGCCCAAGCCAAACCAGCTGCCAAGCCCAAGAAGACTGTGAGGAACATACCGCCTTGAGAAAAGAAGAAGGACAATGTGCCACTGCAGAATCAGATGATGAGGCTCATGTTTTGCTCAAGCTCGGACAAAATTGCCGGTTCATAATGAAGCTCATCCTCGAGCTGAAAATATGAAGGAGAGAAAGGACAAAGGTCTCGAGCTATGGAGGCAAACAGATCCATATGCCACAGGAGAAGAACAGCAGATTGACCCAAGATTCCACACTAGAGAGCAACAAGACTTTTATGAGGCAGTGCTCATGGACAAGAAGCCAATTATTCTTGACACGATACGTTGATTGGGAATACATCGATAGTGAAGAGCACAGAGACTACTTCCCACATGTGCATGAAAGCTTCATTGCTTGTGGGATTGCGAGTTCGTTGGTCGAAATTGACCGCTGGAACGATGAGATGATCATGCGATTCTATGCCACCGCACACTTCTATCCAGATGGCAGGATTGTATGGATGATGAAGGCGAGATTCCATTCTGATTGAAGAATGGAGAGCATTGCTGAATGCACCCGTTTCAAGGAAGATGATATTGATGTGTATGGCATTCGAAGAAGAATCACGAGTCAATGAAGAACATGTATAATGAGGTAGATGAGAAGGATGTAGAGATCTGGAAGCTTGGATCAGTCTACTATATTCAGGCAGGTCTCCCAACCACCAACACCATTCTGAGGCATACATTGATGCCTAAGTCAGGGGACCACCGCATGATAAGAGGGTACTCTATCAACATGCTGCACATTCTAGATCAGAAGACACCTTTTAAGGTGATGGACACGATAGTTGAGACTATCAAGAGGACAGCGGTGACGAGAAGAAGAGGTCGTGTGGGTTTGCTCCGCATATTCGGATGCTCATCAATGCCAAGTTTGGCACGGACACCTACATGTTGGATAGACCCCACTTGCCACTGCCTTTGAACATGAGGACAACGAGGTTGTGATGACCGAGAATGCTCCCACATCAGTAGAAGGACATGCTAAGTCTGAAGCTGCCAAACAAGCTAAAGCCGAGAAGGAAGCAGCAAGAAAGCCCAAGGCGTTGCGAACAACTTCTTGAAGCCACTCGAGAGAATTGAGCTACGCTGGCCAGCATAGTGCAATCTCGGGAGAGCCTTGAGAGGATCGTTGAGGATAAGTTCCATGCTCGGGCGTCAAGTCGATCAAGTGCGTGTCACCGTCAACAAGCTTGATGCAGATATAGAGGAAGCTAAGAGGAGAAGGCGAGAACTCATGAAGGAGATGGAAGGTGACATGGTCCAGGATGACTACGAGCAGCCTGCTCCAGTGCCCACAAAGCCCAGATCAGCTGCTATTCCAGTGTTAGATCCTAGGGCTACTACATCAGCACCTCCTACAGCTCCATCGGTTCAAAGACCAGCTCCAGTATCCACTCCTCCAGCTCCACAGACTTCAGCAGAAGCTTTCGCAGATGCAGCTATCTCCACTCCATCGACGCAGACAGGAGCCGCCAGCAGAGTCCCGAGTGACGATTAGCTCTATACCGTTCGAACTTTTTGGTAACTTGTTGCCAAAGGGGGAGAAATTGTATAGATCATAGGGCTTCGAGAGAGAGAGTGCTCGTTTTTGCTCTTTCGTTTGCGGTTTTCCTTGAGATACTTTTGAGTTTTTTTAGATACTTCGTGTGCTTGATACTACGTTTGCTCTATCTTGATGAGTGCTTGATCATACTATGCTTAATGTGTGCTTGATGTTTATCATATTCCATTCATAACTTGTATGATCATTTACTCATGTCTTGGTGATTGGGTGCATGCTATTCATTCTTATCATTTTGTGCGCTCCACCAAGATGTATGTGACATGGAAGAGTAACCCATGATCCTAATCGATTGTGCATTTGCATTCAAGCATAAATCTTAAATAATGCACAAATTTAGGGGAGCTCTTGCTTATCACATACTTCTCAAAGCGACGATGTTATTCATTGATTATATCATTTGTCGAAGCTTTGATCTATATGTTGTCATCAATTACCAAAAAGGGGGAGATTGAAAGTGCAACTAATCCCGGTGGTTTTGGTAATTAATAACAACATATATATCATTGAACTAATCATTTCTTGAGAATATTTCAGAAAGTTCAAGTGATATGGGTATGGCAATGACCGATGATGTGGACCCCTCAAAATGCTAAGGAAAACATTGGCAAAAGCTCAAGACTCCATTTTTGGTTTAGTGATCCAAGATCACATTGAGTCCATAGGAAAGCCAATACTATTAAAAGGGGGTGAGGTTATGATGATGATCTGGTTGCTCTAAGGTGCTTAGTGATTTATCTCTCAAACAATCAGCAATCTTTCATTCCAACATAAACTCATAAGTAATCTCGGTCCCACCGATTCCAAACTCAGTCACACCGAGATGAACCACCTCAGCCATATAGCCAAACCCTAAGAATCTCGGATTTTCCGATTCCAAACTCGGTCATTCCGAAATTGGTGTTGCCAAGCTTCTGTAACCTTCTGTACTCAAATCGGTGTCACCGAGATGAGAAAGTCGGTCCCACCGAGATTGGCAAACCCTAGACTTTGGAAGAATCGGTCTAACCGAGATTGTATTTTCGGTCCCACCGAAAATCCCAACGTTCACAAGATTTGAACTTTCGGTCTGACCGAGTTGTCAACTTCGGTCTGACCGAGATTGCTCAAATGTGTGTAACGGTTGGATTTTGTGTGGAGGCTATAAATACCCCTCCACCTCCTCTTCATTCGTGGAGAGAGCCATCAGAAAGAACTACCACTCCTACCTTACATTTACGAGAAGAAAACTACCTACCCTTGTGTTGAGATCAAGTTGCTCCACTCCCACCATATGACACTTGATTTCTAGTCTTTCCAAGTTGCTTTCCACTCAATCCCTTCCTCCACCACAGCCAAATCAGTGAGGAGAGTTGAGTGTTGGGGAGATTATCATTTGAAGCACAAGAGCAAGGAGTTCATCATCACCAACCCCATCTATTACCTTTTGGAGGTGGTGCCTCCTAGATTGGTTAGGTGTCGCTTGGGAGCCTCCGTCATGATGTGGAGTTGAACCAAGGAGTTTGTAAGGGCAAGGAGATCGCCTACTTCGTGAAGATCTACCCCGAGTAAGGCTAGTCCTCCGTGGGCGTAAGCCATGATGGCATAGACAAGGTTGCTTCTTCGTGGACCCTTCGTGGGTGGAGCCCTCCGTGGACTCAGCAGGCCGTTACCCTCCGTGGGTTGAAGTCTCCATCAACGTGGATTGACGATAGCACCACCTATCGGAACCACGAGAAAAAATCTCCGTGTCTCCATTGCGTTTGCTCTTCTCCTCCTCTCATTTACTATACGTGCAATTTACTTTCCGCTGCCATAACTCTAGAATTGCATGTGTAGGGTGATACTTGACTTGGTTATCATTGTGAACTTGCTAAGAAACTACTCCAATCAAAAGGCAAATTTTTTAAGTTGTCAAGTAGTCTAATCACCCCCCCTCTAGACATACTTCCGATCCTACAAGTTCAGCAGAAACTTGATCTGAAGTTTCATGATCAATATCATTAGCTTCCTCACTAATTGGTGTAGTCGTCACAGGAACCGGTTCTCGTGATGAACTACTTTCCAATAAGGGAGTAGATACAGTTATCTCATCAAGTTCTACTTTCCTCCCACTCACTTCTTTCGAGAGAAACTCCTTCTCTAGAAAGGATCCATTCTTAGCAACGAATGTCTTGCCTTCGGATCTGTGATAGAAGGTGTATCGAATAGTCTCTTTTGGATATCCTATGAATACACATTTCTCCGATTTGGGTTCGAGCTTATCTGGTTGAAGTTTCTTCACATAAGCATCACAGCCCCAAACTTTAAGAAACGACAACTTTGGTTTCTTGCCAAACCACAGTTCATAAGGCGTCGTCTCAACGGATTTTGATGGTGCCCTATTTAACGTGAATGCGGCCGTCTCTAAAGCATAACCCCAAAACGATAGCGGTAAATCGGTAAGAGACATCATAGATCGCACCATATCAAGTAAAGTACGATTACGACGTTCGGACACACCATTTCGTTGTGGTGTTCCGGTTGGTGTGAGTTGTGAAACTATTCCGTATTGTTTCAAATGTAAACCAAACTTGTAACTCAAATATTCTCCTCCACGATCAGATCGTAGAAACTTTATTTTCTTGTTACGATGATTCTCCACTTCTCTCTGAAATTCTTTGAACTTTTCAAATGTTTCAGACTTGTGCTTCATTAAGTAGATATACCCATATCTGCTCAAATCATCTGTGGAGGTGAGAAAATAACGATATCCGCCATGAGCCTCAATATTCATCGGACCACATACATCTGTATGTATGATTTCCAACAAATCTGTTGCTCTCTCCATTGTTCTGGAGAATGGTGTTTTAGTCATCTTACCCATGAGGCACGGTTCGCAAGTACCAAGTGATTCATAATCAAGTGATCCCAGAAGTCCATCAGTATGGAGTTTCTTCATGCGTTTTACACCGATATGACCTAAACGGCAGTGCCACAAATAAGTTGCACTATCATTATCAACTCTGCATCTTTTGGCTTCAACATTATGAATATGTGTATCACTACTATCGAGATTCAATAAAAATAGACCACTCTTCAAGGGTGCATGACCATAAAAGATATTACTCATATAAATAGAACAACCATTATTCTCTGATTTAAATGAATAACCGTCTCGCATTAAACAAGATCCAGATATAATGTTTATGCTCAACGCTGGCACCAAATAACAATTATTCAGGTCTAAAACTAATCCCAAAGGTAGATGTAGAGGTAGCGTGCCGACCGCGATCACATCGAGTTTGGAACCGTTTCCTACGCGCATCGTCACCTCGTCCTTGGCCAGTGCTCGCTTATTCCGTAGTCCCTGTTTTGAGTTGCAAATATTAGCAACAGAACCAGTATCAAATACCCAGGTGCTACTACGAGCTCTAGTTAGGTACACATCAATAACATGTATATCACATATACCTTTGTCCACTTTGCCATCCTTCTTATCCGCCAAATACTTGGGGCAGTTCTGCTTCCAGTGACCAGTTTGCTTGCAGTAGAAGCACTCAGTTTTAGGCTTAGGTCCAGACTTGGGTTTCTTCTCTTGAGCAACAACTTGCTTGCCGTTCTTTTTGAAGTTCCCCTTCTTCTTCCCTTTGCCCTTTTTCTTGAAACTAGTGGTCTTGTTGAACATCAACACTTGATGCTCCTTTTTGAATTCTACCTCCGTGGCTTTTAGCATTGCGAAGAGCTCGGGGATAGTCTTGTTCATCCCTTGCATCTGATAGTTCATCACAAAGCTCTTGTAGCTTGGTGGCAGTGATTGGAGAATTCTGTCAATGACACTGTCATCAGGAAGATTAACTCCCAGTTGAATCAAGTGATTATTATACCCAGACATTCTGAGTATGTGTTCACCGACGTAACTATTCTCCTCCATCTTGCAGCTATAGAACTTATTGGAGACTTCATATCTCTCAATCCGGGCATTTGCTTGAAATATTAACTTCAACTCTTGGAACATCTCATATGCTCCATGACGTTCAAAACGTCGTTGAAGACCGGTTCTAAGCCGTAAAGCATGGCACACTGAACTATAGAGTAGTCATCAGCTTTGCTCTCGCCAGACGTTCTTAACGTCGTCGGTTACATCAGCAGCGCAGGCTCGCACCCAGCGGTGCTTCCAGGGCGTAACTTTTCGTGCAGCAATGAGGATAATCCTCGTAACGGACCCAGTCCGTGTAATTGCTACCATCATCTTTCAACTTTGCTTTCTCAAGGAATGCATTAAAATTCAACGGAACAACAAAGACGAGCCATCTATCAACAAACAAACATAGACAAGCAAGATACTATCGGTACTAAGTTCATGATAAATTTAAGTTCAATTAATCATATTACTTAAGAACTCCCACTTAGACAGACATCTCTCTAGTCATTTAAGTGATCACGTGATCCAAATCAACTAAACCATAACCGATCATCACGTGAGATGGAGTAGTTTTCAATGGTGAACATCACTATGTTGATCATATCTACTATATGATTCACGCCGACCTTCGGTCTCCGTGTTCCGAGGCCATATCTCGCATATGCTAGGCTCGTCAAGTTTAACCTGAGTATTCCGCGTGTGCAAAAACTGGCTTGCACCCGTTGTAGATGGACGTAGAGCTTATCACACCCGATCATCACGTGGTGTCTCGGCACGACAAACTTTGGCAACGGTGCATACTTAGGGAGAACACTATAATTTTAGTGAGAGATCATCTTAAAATGCTACCGTCAATCAAAGCAAGATAAGATGCATAAAGGATAAACATCACATGCAATCAATATAAGTGATATGATATGGCCATCATAATCTTGTGCTTGTGATCTCCATCTCCAAAGCACCGTCGTGATCACCATCGTCACCGGCGTGACACCTTGATCTCCATCGTAGCATCGTTGTCGTATACGCCATCTATTGCTTCTACGACTATCGCTACCGCTTAGTGATAAAGTAAAGCAATTACAGGGCGTTTGCATTTCATACAATAAAGCGACAACCATATGGCTCCTGCCAGTTGCCGATAACTTCGGTTACAAAACACGATCATCTCATACAATAAAATATAGCATCACGTCTTAACCATATCACATCACATCATGGCCTGCAAAAACAAGTTAGACATCCTCTACTTTGTTGTTGCAAATTTTTACGTGGCTGCTACGGGCTTAGCAAGAACCGTTCTTACCTACGCATCAAAAACCACAACGATAGTTCGTCAAGTTGGTGCTGTTTTAACGTTCGCAAGGACCGGGCGTAGCCACACTCGATTCAGCTAAAGTGAGAGAGATAGACACCCGCCAGCCACCTTTAAGCACGAGTGCTCGTAACGGTGAAACCAGTCTCGCGTAAGCGTACGCGTAATGTTGGTCCGGGCTGCTTCATCTCACAATACCGCCGAACCAAAGTATGACATGCTGGTAAGCAGTATGACTTGTATCGCCCACAACTCACTTGTGTTCTACTCGTGCATATAACATCAACGCATAAAACCTGGCTCTGATACCACTGTTGGGAACGTAGTAATTTAAAAAAATTTCCTACGCACACGCAAGATCATGGTGATGGCATTGCAACGAGAGGGGAGAGTGTTCGTCCGCATACCCTCGTAGATCATAAGCGGAAGCGTTAGCACAACGCGGTTGATGTAGTCGTACGTCTTCACGATCCGACCGATCCAAGCACCGAATGTACGGAGCCTCCGAGTTCAGCACACGTTCAGCTCGATGACGATCTCCGCCTCCGATCCAGCCGAGCTCGGAGATGAGTTCCGTCAGCACGACGGCGTGGTGACGATGATGATGTACTACCGGCGCAGGGCTTCGCCTAAACTCCGCGACGATATGATCGAGGTGGAATATGGTGGAAGGGGGCACCGCACACGGCTAAGGAACGATCCGTAGATCAACTTGTGTGTCTTTGGGGTGCCCCCGCCCCCGTATATAAAGGAGCCAGGGGGGAGGAGGCGGCCGGCCTAGAGGGCGCGCCAAGGGGGGAGTCCTACTCCCACCGGGAGTAGGACTCCCTTTTCCAAGTAGGAGTAGGAGAAGGGGGGAAAAAGGAGGAAGAGGGGAAGGAAAGGGGGGGCGCCCCTTCCCTTGTCCTATTCGGACTAGGAGGGGAGGCGCGCGCCCCCTCAGCTCCTTCCCTCTTCTCCTCTTGGCCCATGTAGGCTCATTAACCCCCCGGGGTGTTCCGGTAACCTCCCGGTACTCCGGTAAAATGCCGATTTCACCCGGAACCATTCCGATATCCAAATATTGGCTTCCAATATATCAATCTTTATGTCTCGACCATTCCGAGACTCCTCGTCATGTCCGTGATCACATCCGGGACTCCGAACAAACTTCGGTACATCAAAACTTATAAACTCATAATAAAACTATCATCGAAACGTTAAGCGTGCGGACCCTACGGGTTCGAGAACTATGTAGACATGACCTAGAACCATTCTTGGTCAATAACCAATAGCGGGACCTGGATGCCCATATTGGTTCCTACATATTCTACGAAGATCTTTATCGGTCAAACCGCATAACAACATACTTTGTTCCCTTTGTCATCGGTATGTTACTTGCCCGAGATTTGATCGTCGGTATCCAATACCTAGTTTAATCTCGTTACCGGCAAGTCTCTTTACTCGTTCCGTAATACATCATCTCATAACTAACTCATTAGTTACATGCTTGCAAGGCTTAGGTGATGAGTATTACCGAGAGGGCCAGAGATACCTCTCCGACAATCGGAGTGACAAAACCTAATCTCAATTATGCCAACCCAACATGTACCTTCGAAACACTGAGAGCACCTTTATAATCACCCGATTACGTTGTGACGTTTGGTATCACACAAAGTGTTCTTCCGTATACGGAGTTGCACAATCTCATAGTTGCAGGAACTTTGTATAAGTCATGAAGAAAGCAATAGCAGTATACTAAACGATCAAGTGCTAGGCTAACGGAATGGGTCATGTCAATCACATCATTCTCCTAATGATGTGATCCCACTAATCAAATGACAACACATGTCTATGGTTTGGAAACATAACCATCTTTGATTAATGAGCTAGTCAAGTAGAGGCATACTAGTGACTATAGTTTTGTCTATGTATTCACACATGTATCATGTTTCCGGTTAATACAATTCTAGCATGAATAATAAACATTTATCATGATATGAGGAAATAAATAATAACTTTATTATTTCCTCTAGGGCATATTTCCTTCAGTATTGTCTTCGGCATTGCAAGGCGGGTTCCTCCACCGAATATTCCAAAGTAATCACCGAACACCCAAATCGTGTCCGGATTTGAAAAAATGATCTTCGCATACCACCGTAGAGAGAATGATATTTCACAAATGCAATCTGCTGACAACTTTTCCTGATGACGTGACACGTTATTATGATCGGATCCATTATTCGAACAGTTCCCGCACAACCGGCTACAACGCATATCGCGAGGCGGTTTCTGTGACACGTCTTGTCAAAGCAGAGATCGTGTCCCCTTATTACGGGATTATCATCAATACGGGCATGGGTAACCCAACCATGCCACTAATCGCGGCGAGTAGGAGGAGGACGGGTTCCACTAGGCAAGTGGGAAAAAAAGCCTTTATCGCCTTTATAAGGAGGTCAGGTTCCTTTCTCTTTTACTCATGCCTCCTTCTTCTTCTAGCTCTTTCCCCTTTGTGCGAGTCCTAACGCCCAAGCACTCTTCTCCCCCCAACGAAGGGAAGTTTTCCGAAGATGTCCGGAGCAGGAGGCAAATGGATGGCCTCAACTGTCCAGGAGAAGGACATCAAGAAGCTTCGGAGAGCCGGCTATCTGGCCCAGAAGATCGGCCACCGTCTTCCCCCAGCGGGACAGGTCGTCCCTACTCCGGAATCTCATGAGAGAGTCGTGTTCCTTCCCCATTTTGTCCGTGGGCTCAGGTTTCCCCTTCACCCGTTCATTCGGGGAGTCATGTATTACTACGGGATTGATTTTCATGATCTTTCCCCCAACTCCTTCCTCAATATCTCGACGTTCATTGTCATGTGCGAGGCTTTTCTCCGGATCCCACCTCACTTCGGCCTATGGCTAAAGATTTTCAATGTGAAGCCCAAGGTGGTGAGTGGCGAACATGCCGAGTGCAGCGGCGCCATGGTAAGCAAATGTCCCAAGGCTGTTTGGCCAAAGGGCGCTTTCAATGACTCCGTCAAGGAGTGGCAGCAGCAGTGGTTCTATATCACCGAACCGCGCGGCAAGAAGTGGGTGGCAGCTCCAGAGTTCAGATCCAGAGCTCCACTGCGGCTCACTTCCTGGCCCGAAAAGGGCCCGAACTGGTGCTCATCTGACGAGCTGTTACTACTCCAGAAACACCTCCAGGGCGTGATTGATAGGGATGTCTAACTCGTCGACGTAGTCCAGGTGATGCTAGTTCTCCTGGTTCTCCCTTGTCAGCGCCGAGCCTGTGCCCTGTGGGAGTTCGATCCGGCCGAGCACCAAACCCTTCCGGAGCTTTATGATTCCACCCACAAGGATATCTGGAAGGTGCTCTTTAAGTTCGGCAAATCGTGGCCGGGCCCCGTCGAGGACCGTGGGTATCAATCATCCCATTCTCCCAGCTCGGTAAGTCACAACCACACTCTGTCTATTCGTGCTTTAATTGGCACATTATGCGGGAGACACCCTAATCGTATTTCATTGCCACCTCAGGGATGGGTAAAGAAGGTGGAGCGGCTGCATTGTCCAGCCCCCCTGCCGGAGGAACCGGCCAGACCTCTTCTGGCGAAGATGTTGGTCCCTGCGCCTTACAAGGCGCCAAAGAAGGAGGCTTCCAAGAAGGTCAAGAAGACCCGGGGTGGCCTTCGCTGTCGCGAGGCTTCAGACGCCAGATCCGAAGACTCCAGCGACGCTCCCTCGTCCGAGGACGAAGAGGAGGAAGCAGAGGAGGATGAGCCTCACTCTGATGGTGGGAGGAAGAGGACGGCCTCCGCATCTCTGGAGGTCGGATTGCCCAAGAGGGGGAAACATTCCCTCCCAGGGCCTCCCCCACGCCTGCCGATGGCAGCCCGGAGTTGGATGTGTTGGAAATATGCCCTAGAGGCAATAATAAATTAGTTATTATTATATTTCCTTGTTCATGATAATCGTTTATTATCCATGCTATAATTGTATTGATAGGAAACTCAGATACATGTGTGGGTCCATAGACAACACCATGTCCCTAGTAAGCCTCTAGTTGACTAGCTCGTTGATTAATAGATGGTTACGGTTTCCTGACCATGGACATTGGATGTCGTTGATAACGGGATCACATCATTAGGAGAATGATGTGATGGACAAGACCCAATCCTAAGCCTAGCACAAAGATCGTAGTTCGTATGCTAAAGCTTTTCTAATGTCAAGTATCATTTCCTTAGACCATGAGATTGTGCAACTCCCGGATTCCATAGGAATGCTTTGGGTGTACCAAACGTCACAATGTAACTGGGTGGCTATAAAGGTGCACTACAGGTATCTCCGAAAGTGTCTGTTGGGTTGGCACGAATCGAGACTGGGATTTGTCACTCCGGTAAACGGAGAGGTATCTCTGGGCCCACTCGGTAGGACATCATCATAATGTGCACAATGTGACCAAGGAGTTGATTACAGGATGATGTGTTACTAAACGAGTAAAGAGACTTGCCGATAACGAGATTGAACAAGGTATCGGTATAGCGACGATCGAATCTCGGGCAAGTACTATACCGCTAGACAAAGGGAATTGTATACGGGATCGATTGAGTCCTTGACATCGTGGTTCATCCGATGAGATCATTGTGGAACATGTGGGAGCCAACATGGGTATCCAGATCCCGCTGTTGGTTATTGGCCGGAGAACGTCTCGGTCATGTCTGCATGGTTCCCGAACCCGTAGGCTCTACACACTTAAGGTTCGATGACGCTAGGGTTATAAAGGAAGTTTGTATGTGGTTACCGAATGTTGTTTGGAGTCCCGGATGAGATCCCGGATGTCACGAGGAGTTCCGGACTGGTCCGGAGGTAAAGATTTATATATGGAAAGTTGTTGTTCGGGTTCCGGGAAAAGTTCGGGTTTTTCCGATATTGTACCGGGAAGCTTCCAGAAGGTTCCGGAGGATATCGGAGGGGTCCGGAGGTCCAGAAATTGTTCCACCACGTCCAATATAGTAGCATGGGCTGTAGGGGGGCGCCCTAGCCTTACTGGTCCAGGGGCACCAGCCCTCCCAAGGCCCATGCGCATGGGAAGGGGGAAACCCTAAGGGGGAGGGCCTCCACTTAACTTGGGAGGCACTCCTCCCCCCTTGGCCGTCGCCCCCAACCCTAGATGGGACCTAAGGGGGCCGGCCCCCTCTTCCCCCCACCTATAAATAGTGGAGGGGTGGGAGGGCAGCCGCACCCCAAGTTCTGGCGCAGCCCTTCCCCTCTCCCAAGTACTCCTCCTCTCTCGCGGTGCTTGGCGAAGCCCTGCAGGATTGCCACGCTCCTCCACCACCACCACGCCGTTGTGCTGCTGCTGGATGGAGTCTTCCTCAACCTCTCCCTCTCTCCTTGCTGGATCAAGGCATGGGAGACGTCACCGGGCTGTACGTGTGTTGAACACGGAGGTGCCGTCCGTTCGGCACTAGGATCTCCGATGATTTGGATCACGACGAGTACGACTCCTTCAACCCCATTCTCTTGAACGCTTCCGCTTAGCGATCTACAAGGGTATGTAGGTGCACTCTCCTTCCCCTCGTTGCTGGTTTCTCCATAGATAGATCTTGGTGACACGTAGGAAATTTTTGAATTTCTGCTACGTTCACCCACAGTGGCATCATGAGCTAGGTCTATTGCGCAGATTCTTTGCACGAGTAGAACACAAAGTAGTTGTGGGTGTTGATTTTGTTCAATATGCTTACCGTTACTAGTCCAATCTTGTTTCGACGGTATTGTGGGATGAAGCGGCCCGGACCGACCTTACACATACACTTACGTGAGACAGGTTCCACGGACTGACATGCACTTGGTGCATAAGGTGGCTAGCGGGTGCCAGTCTCTCCCACTTTAGTCGGAACGGATTCGATGAAAAGGGTCCTTATGAAGGGTAAATAGCAATTGGCATATCACGTTGTGGTTTTTGCATAGGTAAGAAACGTTCTTGCTAGAAACCCATAGCAGCCACGTAAAACATGCAAACAACAATTAGAGGTCGTCTAACTTGTTTTTGCAGGGTATGCTATGTGATGTGATATGGCCAAGAAGAATGTGATGAATGATATGTGATGTATGAGATTGATCATGTTCTTGTAATAGGAATCACGACTTGCATGTCGATGAGTATGACAACCGGCAGGAGCCATAGGAGTTGTCTTTATTTATTGTATGACCTGCGTGTCATTGAACAACACCATGTAATTACTTTACTTTATTGCTAACCGGTAGCCATAGTAGTAGAAGTAATAAGTTGGCGAGACAACTTCATGGAGACACGATGATGGAGATCATGGTGTCATGCCGGTGACGATGATGATCATGGAGCCCCGAAGATGAAGATCAAAAGGAGCAAAATGATATTGGCCATATCATGTCACTTTTTGATTGCATGTGATGCTTATCATGTTTATGCATCTTATTTGCTTAGAACGACGGTAGTAAATAAGATGATCCCTCATTAAACTATCAAGAAAGTGTCCCCCCTAACTGTGCACCGTTGCGAAAGTTCGTCGTTTCGAAGCACCACGTGATGATCGGGTGTGATAGATTCTTACGTTCACATACAACAGGTGTAAGCTAGATTTACACACGCGAAACACTTAGGATGACTTGACGAGCCTAGCATGTACAGACATGGCCTCGGAACACAAGAGACCGAAAGGTCGAGCATGAGTCGTATAGTAGATAGGATCAACATGAAGATGTTCACCGATGATGACTAGTCCGTCTCACGTGATGATCGGACACGGCCTAGTTGACTCGGATCATGTAATCACTTAGATGACTAGAGGGATGTCTATCTGAGTGGGAGTTCATAAGATGAACTTAATTATCCTGAACATAGTCAAAAGATCTTTGCAAATTATGTCGTAAGCTCGTGCTTTAGTTCCACTGTTTAGATATGTTCCTAGAGAAAATATAGTTGAAAGTTGATAGTAGCCATTATGCGGACAGTAGAAAGCTCATGTCCTTAATGCACCGCTCAGTGTGCTGAACCCCAAACATCGTTTGTGGATGTTGCGATCATCAGACATACACGTTTTGATAACTACGTGATAGTTCAGTTAAATGGTTTAGAGTTGAGGCAGCAAAGACTTTTTTCGAAACGTCGCGGAACATATGAGATGTTTTCGAGGGCTGAAATTGGGAATTCAGGCTCATGCCCACGTCAAGAGGTATAGACTCCGACAATTTTCTTAGCCTGCAAACTAAGGGAGAAAAGCTCAATCGTTGAGCTTGTGCTCAGATTGTCTGAGTGCAACAATCACTTGAATCGAGTGGGAGTTGATCTTCCAGATGAGATAGTGATGTTTCTCCAAAGTCATTGCCACCAAGCTGCTAGAGCTTCGTGATGAACTATAACATATCAGGGATAGATATGATGATCCTTGAGGTATTCACGATGTTTGACACCACGAAAGTAGAAATCAAGAAGGAGCATCAATTGTTGATGGTTGGTGAAACCACTAGTTTCAAGAAGGGCAAGGGCAAGAAGGGATACTTCATGAAATGGCAAATCAGCTACTGCTCCAGTGAAGAAACCCAAGGTTGAACCCAAACCCGAGACTAAGTGCTTCTGTGATAAGGGGAATAGTCACTAGAGCGGAATTACCCTAGATACTTGGTAGATGAGAAGGCTGGCAAAGTCGATAGAAGTATATTGGATATACATTATGTTAATGTGTACTTTACTAGTACTCCTAGTAGCACCATGGTATTAGATACCGGTTCGGTTGCTAAGTGTTAGTAACTCGAAATAAAAGAGCTACGGAATAAACGGAGACTAGCTAAAGGTGAGCTGACAATATGTGTTGGAAGTATTTCCAAGTTTGATGTGATCAAACATCGCACGCTCCCTCTACCATCAAGATTAGTATTAAACCTGAATAATTGTCATTTGGTGTTTGCGTTGAGCATAGACATGATTGGATTATGTCTATCGCAATACGATTATTCATTTAAGGAGAATAATGGTTACTCTGTTTTTTTGAATAATACCTTCAATGGTCTTGCACCTGAAACGAATGGTTTATTGAATCTCGATCGTAGTGATACACATTTTCATGCCAAAAGATATAAGATAGTAATGATAGTACCACTTACTTGTGGCACTGCCATGTAAGTCATATTGGTATAAAACGCATGAAGAAGCTCCATGTTGATGGATCTTTGGACTCACTTGTTTTGAAAAGTTTGAGATATGCGAACCACGTCTATTGGTGTATACACATAAATAAACTCCATGCAGATGGATCGTTTGGACTCACTTGATTTTGAATCACTTGAGATATGCAAATCATACCACATGGGCAAGATGACTGAGAAGCCTCATTTTCAGTAAGATGGAACAAGATAGCAACTTGTTGGAAGTAACACATTTTGATGTGTGCAGTCCAATGAGTGCTGAGGCATGTAGTGAATATCGTTATGTTCTTACTTCACAGATGATTCAAGTAGATGTTGAGTATATTTACTTGATGAAACACAAGTCTGAATTATTGAATTGTTCAAGTAATTTCAGAGTGAAGTTGAAGATCATTGTGACAAGAGGATAAAATGTCTATGATATGTTCATAGAGATGAGTATCTGAGTTACAAGCTTTGGCACACAATTAAGGCATTGTGGAAATTGTTTCACAATTAATACCGCCTGGAACACCATAGTGTGATGGTGTGTCCGAACATCATAGTTGCACCCTATTGGATATGGTGCGTACCATGATATCTCTTATTGAATTACCACTATCGTTCATGGGTTAGGCATTAGAGACAACCGCACTCACTTTAATGGGGCACCATGTAATTCCATTGAGACGACACTGTTTGAGCTGTGGTTTGGAGAAACCTAAGTTGTCGTTTCTTAAAAGTTTGGGGCTGCGACGCTTATGTGAAAAAGTTTCAGGGTCATAAGCTCGAACCCAAAGCGGATAAAATACATCTTCATAGGACACCCAAAACAGTTGGGTATACCTCCTAATTCAGATCCGAAAACAATAGGGATTGTTTCTTAAACCGGGTCCTTTCTCGAGGAAAAGTTTGTCTCGAAAAGTTGAGTGGGAGCATGGTGGAGACTTGATGAGGTTATTGAACCGTCACTTCAACTAGTGTGTAGCAAGGCACAGGAAGTTGTTCCTGTGGCGCCCACACCAATTGAAGTAGAAGCTTATGATAGTGATCATGAAGTTTCGGATCAAGTCGCTACCGTACCTCATAGGGTGACAAGGATGCATACTACTTCAGAGTGGTACGCAATCCTGTCTTAGAGGTCATGTTGCTAGGCAACAATGAACCTACGAGCTATGGAGAAGCGATGGTGGGCCTGGATTCCGATGAATGGCTCGATGCCATACAATCCAAGAAAGGATCCATGGACTTTGGTGGACTTGCCCGATGATCGGCAAGCCATTAAGATAAATGGATCTTTAAGAAGAAGACGGACATGGACGGTAATGTCACCGTCTATGAAGCTCGACTTGTGGCGAAGAGTTTTTCACAAGTTAAAGGAGATGACTACGATGAGATTTTCTCATCCATAGCGATGCTTAATGTCCGTCGGAATCATGTTAGCATTAGCTGCATTTATGAAATCTGGCAGATGGATGTCAAAACGAGTTTCCTTACCAGTTTTCGTAAGGAAAGGTTGTATGTGATACAATCAGAAAGGTTTTGTCGATCCTAAGGATGCTAAAAGGTATGCTAGCTCCAGCGATCCTTCCATGGACTGGAGTAAGCATCTCGGAGTTGGAATATGCACTTTGATAAGATGATGAAAGATTTTGTTTATACAAAGTTTATGAGAAACTTGTATTTCCAAAGAAGTGAGTGGGAGCACTATAGAATTTCTGATGAGTATATGTTGTAAACATATTGTTGATCAGAAATGATGTAGAATTTCTAGAAAACATATAGGGTTATTTGAAAAATGTTTTTCAATGGAAAACCTGGATTAGGCTACTTGAACAATAAGCATCAAGATCTATAAGATAGATCAAAATTCTTAATAGTACTTTCAAATGAGCACATACCTTGACATGATCTTGAAGGTGTTCAAGATGGATCAGTCAAAGAAGGAGTTCTTGCCTGAGTAGTAAGGTACGAAGTTGAGAATTAAAGCTCGACCACGGCAGAAAAGAGAAAAAGGACGAAGGTCGTCCACTATGCTTTAGACGTAGGCTCTACAGTATGCTATGCTAAGTACCGCACCTGATGTGTGCCTTGCCACATGTCTGGCAAGAGGGTACAAAGGTGATCAAGGAGTGGATCACCAGATAGCGGTCAAAATTATCATTAGAGGAATAAGGATATGTTTCTCGATTATGGAGGTGATAAAGAGTTCGACGTAAAGATTTGCGTCGATGCAAGCTTAACACCTATCCAAATAGCTCTGAGTAGAGAAGCCGGATACGTATAGTGGAACAACCATTTGGAATAGCTCCAAGTAGAGCGTGGAAGCAACATTCACAATATGACCTAGAGATTTGCGAAGTACATACGGATCTGAATGTTGAAGACCCGTTGACTAAAACCTCTCTCAAGCAAAACATGATCAAACCCCAGAACTCACTGAGTCTTAATCACATGATGCTGTGAACTAGTTTAATGACACTAGTGAACTCTTTGGATGTTGGTCACATGGTGATGTGACCTGTGAGTGTTAATCACATGGCGATGTGAACTAGATTATTGACTCTAGTGCAAGTGGGAGACTGTTGGAAATATGCCCTAGAGGCAATAATAAATTAGTTATTATTATATTTCCTTGTTCATGACAATCGTTTATTATCCATGCTATAATTGTATTGATAGGAAACTCAGATACATGTGTGGGTACATAGACAACACCATGTCCCTAGTAAGCCTCTAGTTGACTAGCTCGTTGATCAATAGATGGTTACGGTTTCCTGACCATGGACATTGGATGTCGTTGATAACGGGACCACATCATTAGGAGAATGATGTGATGGACAAGACCCAATCCTAAGCCTAGCACAAAGATCGTAGTTCGTATGCTAAAGCTTTTCTAATGTAAAGTATCATTTCCTTAAACCATGAGATTGTGCAACTCCCGGATACCATAGGAATGCTTTGGCTGTACCAAACGTCACAACGTAATTGGGTGGCTATAAAGGTGCACTACAGGTATCTCCAAAAGTGTCTGTTGGGTTGGCACGAATCGAGACTGGGATTTGTCACTCCGGTAAACGGAGAGGTATCTCTGGGCCCACTCGGTTGGACATCATCATAATGTGCACAATGTGACCAAGGGGTTGATCACGGGATGATGTGTTACGGAACGAGTAAAGAGACTTGCCGGTAATGAGATTGAACAAGGTATCGGTATACCAACGATCGAATCTCGGGCAAGTAATATACCGCTAGACAAAGGGAATTGTATACGGGACCGATTGAGTCCTTGACATCGTTGTTCATCCGATGAGATCATCATGGAACAAGTGGGAGCCAACATGGGTATCCAGATCCCGCTATTGGTTATTGGCCGGAGAACGTCTCGGTCATGTCTGCATGGTTCCCGAACCCGTAGGGTCTACACACTTAAGGTTTGATGACGCTAGGGTTATAAAGGATGTTTGTATGTGGTTACGAATGTTGTTGAGTCCGGATGAGATCCCTGACGTCACAAGGAGTTCCAGAATGGTCCGGAGGTAAAGATTTATATATGGAAAGTTGTTGTTCGGGTTCCGGGAAAAGTTCGGGTTTTTCCGGTATTGTACCGGGAAGCTTCCAGAAGGTTCCGGAGGATTCCGGAGGGGTCCGGAGGTCCGGAAATTGTTCCACCACGTCCAATACAGTAGCATGGGCTGTAGGGGGGCGCCCTAGCCTTACTGTGCTAGGGGCACCAGCCCCCCCAAGGCCCATGCGCATGGGAAGGGGGAAACCCTAAGGGGGAGGGCCTCCACTTGACTTGGGAGGCACTCCTCCCCCCTTGGCGAAGCCCTGTAGGACTGCCACGCTTCTCCAGCACCACCACGCCGTTGTGCTGCTGCTGGATGGAGTCTTCCTCAATCTCTCCCTCTCTCCTTGCAGGATCAAGGCATGGGAGACGTCACCGGGCTGTACGTGTGTTGAACACGGAGGTGCCGTCCGTTCGGCACTAGGGTCTCCGATGATTTGGATCACGACGAGTACGACTCCTTCAACCCCGTTCTCTTGAATGCTTCCACTTAGCGATCTACAAGGGTATGTAGATGCACTCTCCTTCCCCTCGTTGCTGGTTTCTCCATAGATAGATCTTGGTGACACGTAGGAAAATTTTGAATTTCTGCTACGTTCACCAATAGGATCCCAGGGCCCAGCCCCTAGAGAAGTCGTAAGTATCCGAACCCGCATATGCGTCCAGGATCGTTTTTTGGGTACAGTGGTTTTGACTGTTGCCTGCATATTACACAGTCCGGCAAGGTCCTGCGCCGGCCAGTCCTCGTCGGAGGATTCACTGGACTCGGACGCCTTGGCGAGCGAGACGCCTCTGCAGGCCCCTTCCCCTAGGTCTGGGCACGACACCGAGGTGTCGTCTCGGCAAGACCCGGACCAAGGAGGACATATCCCTGGTGCCGAACACGCAGGGATGGATACGGCCCCCGGGACCTCTTGGGTTCTGGGATCGAGCAAGCAGCCCCCCTGATGGCGGGGGGCCAGCCTATGCCGCCGGCGTCCTCTGTTCAAGCAGAGCTGCCTGGTGGTCTGTTGATAGCGTTGAAGAACGCGTCTATTGTCGACGAGCATCGGGCCCTTGTGGGCGAGGTGGTTGAAAGGATTCAGTCCGCCAAGAGCGGGCTGAACGCGTCCTGCCTTAGTCTTATAAAGGCTTTTGAGGTATGTTTCCTAGGAAACCCTTAAGGAATTGTCATAATATAAGTAGTAGCCCCTGATACACTGTCCGGCGAAGGGGACAGAGCCGGGAAGGGGATTAAAACCCCCTGCCTTCGCAGGAGTCTGTGTAAATGACGTATACGCTTTGGTGTGAAAACAGGCATCCCTAGAGAAGACTTCCGCTTTCAAGGCGGAAGTTTCCGAACTGAAGCAGAACCTTGCACGGTCCAAGGAAGAACTCGGCCGTGTGAGGAAGCAACTGGAAGACAAGCAAGGTATGTTGAAAACACTTGTCTTGGAGTTGGCACGAACGAATGGTTGTGCAGAATAATTTTTTTAGTATTGTGTGCTCTAGGAGCGTGTGCCGAATACGAGGCACTAAAGAAAGCTTTGGCTGATGCCAACAAGAAGGCTGAGGCTGAACAGGCGCTTCGTGAAAATGTCACGACCGGTTTTTCAATAAAAAGCTTATTGAGAAACCGACCTTTATATAGACCAGTATAGGAAAATCCTCCTTACTGGTAGACAAATCCTTGATACAGAAATCCAGTAGTACTAAATATTATACAGGGTTGAGCTGAGGTTGCTCAACAATTTATTACAAGCACACCAATATTATACATAAGGGCGGATATGACACAAGGGTGTGGTGGCATACTGCTGACTCGAAATAAAAGTGGTGGTGGATATGTCACAATGAAGTGGGTGACATGACTCCTAATCTTGCAGCTCATCAAGCGTCGAAGTGAGGCTCGATGATTTTATTCGGGTAGCGGAAGCGTATATGATACAAGTGACCAATTCCAGGATCGCACGGGACTGACTGGAACTCCACTAGGCCTCGGACTCGCTATCGTACTCTTCATCCATAAGATCGCCTTCGTCAACATCTGGCCAAATCAACAAGCCAGGTGAGTACTTTGAATGTACTCGCAAGACAGTTCGGACATAAGATATAACGAATGCAAACATGATGCACCATGAGCAGTTAGCAATGCACACTCAAATAATAAATTTGCACGCAATGTTAAATAAAAAGGAAGTCAGGCGGTAGTCCTCCCGAAATCCCAATAAAATAACTGACAACCGATCGGGTGTCTGATGCGACGCCTCGAAAGGTAAAAATAAATTAACATGCCGCAGTCGGGGGTCTGAGCAACACCACATAAAGGGCTTATATTGAAATGTAAATGACAGTGCGTGCCACAGTCGGACGTCTATGCGACATCTCGGAAAGGGCTTATAACGAAAATAAATAACAGTGATGCCACAGTCAGACGTCTGAGCGACATCACGTAAAGGGCTTATATCGAAAGTAAATAACAACGGTGCCACAGTCGGACGTCTGAGCGACATCTCATAAAGGGCTTATATCGAAAGTAAATAACAAAGGTGCCACAGTCGGACGTCTGAGCGACATCTCATAAAGGGCTTATATCAAAAGTAAATAACAAGAGTGCCACAGTCGGACGTCTGAGCGACATCACAGAAAGGGCTTATATTTCAACATTCATTTCAATAATTTCATGAAGTTAAATCACACCAAGGAAAATACTCAATACATCATAATAAACGGGTTAGCCCATCCACAGGAGTAATCATTCAGCCGGATTTTAACATTCATGTTTATTCACCTGAGATTTGTCACTAAGACAGACACTGAGACTGGCAAGACAAGTTCAACACATTCCTCGACCAAGGTTACGGTTACTTGAATGATTTTGACTCTGCAGAGTTTGTACTATTTAACCACAGCCAACGGATTTAACCACAGCCAACCTCGAGTAGCATGGGATCAAATTTATATCGCACGCTCTAAGGGGTGCCCCCCTCTTGGTCCCAACCGGAAACACCCATGCCCCCTGACCGGATGACTGGCTTTAATCCAGGGCCATGGAACCCTCATCACGACCTCTCTATTTGGTGTGCACGAGGAAAGAGGTTTGCAACTTACTAAACCATATTCTTTGCAGAAAACATGTGGTAGCACAAAAAAGTGGATGGTAACGTGACTTGATCCACGTTGACACTGGAGTTAAATGGTTTGGCATAAGATTGACATGCTTCAACACTTTCATCTTACCACCTCTCATGTCACCACATGATCATGTAAACTCACATCAAATAACATATGGAGTTTCGAAGCTCACTTGCATTAGCTTTGCATGCAATATAACACTTACTGCTATTCAACCATATTCATATAAACATTCCATGAACTAACTACTCAATGCAAACATGCAAAACACTCATCATATCAAAGGTTCAAACATGCTTGCCTGGTTCGGAGTAGTCGGAGTCTAGCTCGGTAAAGTTCGCGGTTCCGTCACCTCCTCCGGTATCTACGGTATAAAGAAAATACGTTCTAACGTAAATACCGTGTGTGCATAAAAAGTGTTCCAAATATTTTTTAAATAAACATGATAAAAAACTAGACAGAAAAATAAATATGACAGGAAAAGAATCAATCAAAAATCATTTTTTGTTTAAAAGTTATTAAGGTTTCAGTTCAGGGACTTGTCTATAATGAAACTGAAAGTTTCCAGGATTTTGTTTATAAAAACAGAAAACATTTCGATAAGAAATATGCCACCCAATAGAGAAAACAAACTCTGCCCGAAGGCGCTTTCCAAAAAACGGTTCGAATATAAAAGAGAGGCTGACGAGGGGGTCCCACTCGTCAGGTTTAAAAGTTTGAGAGAGAAAAACAAAGCGCGCCGGCGCCCGAAGCTTGCGGTGGTCGCCGGCGACGATCCACGGCGAGTTAGGCGGAGCGGAGGGTACCTACGGACTCAGGGTGCTCTCTCGCGTCTGTGGGTGGTGGAGTTGGTCGTCGGCGAGCCCCACGTCGACGGCGGCCTTCACTCCGGCGGACGGCGGCTCGGGCGTCGGTGGATCTCGCCGGGGAGGGCTGCAAGCTTCAAATTGGGGCGTGGGTTAGTGGAGTGGGTGCACTAGGATGCCACTGGTACAACATGAGAGGCGGGGGTGCACGCACTCGAGCTAATCTTGCCGGAGCCCGAAGCGGATCGGGGCAGCTGGAGTCAGAGGAGAAGGCCTCCTCGGGGTCCTCCTAGTGGTCGGGCGCAGTCCTGGAGAGATGGAGGGAGTGGTGCTGGTCGAAGGCGAGCTCGGGGTGGCTATTTATAGCTGGCCCGAGGTGGTTGCCGAGAACGGGATAGCTCTAGCGGCGATTACGGTGAGGCAGTGGCCGGACGGGGTTTTAGGTGGCTGGGCAACAACGTGATGATCCACTGGCTTTATTCAAACGCTAACCTCGGTTGGATTAGACCTGCTCCGCGGTTTCGACGGAATGGTGCTTCGCGGGCCCGTCGGCGGCAGAGAGCATACTCTATGCTTGCCAGGCCACGGCGACGGCTGCTGCGGTGCGCGCAGAGGAGGGGGTGGCCACGCGGAGGCCTCTGGGTGGCTTGGGCGGCGCTGGTCGGCGCCGAAAGCAGGGTCAGTCCCTGTTGGCCGCCACGGGTGGCTCTGCCACCGCGGAAGACGCCAGCGCAGGCGGGACACGTCGCCACTAACGCCCATGCCCGGCCAAGCGACCTTGCGGCGCCCTGGATAAGGAGGAGGAGCAGTGCGCCAGGTGCCAGCGCGTGCACTGGTGAGATCAACGCCGAGGCTCTAAAGAAGACGATGCCGCTGACTGAAACTTGACACTGAACTCTGAATTTTCTGAATCTGAATAGCAACAGTGCAGGCCAGGTGCTCGATGAAATGATTTTGGCATGTGGAGAGATTTTCTGGGGCTGATCTTCGATGAGGTGACCTCTCAATGCACCTGGGGGCTGCCTGATTTATCCCATAATTTTTGGAGAAGAAAAAAATATGAATCTCACCAAAAATGATGAATCTGGTCCAAACTTGCAGTGAGCAAAACTTGAAAAATTTGAACTGTGGAAGAGTGGATCTTGATGGTTCTAGGTTGGGGGTGCTAAGGACTAGTCAGAGGAGTTGGTTTGGGATCAAAACTCAAAAGGATTCAGGTACTTCCTTTGTAAATCACCTAGGTTCAAAATAAAAGACAGAAATGGTTTTGGGGATAAAATAAATGGAGTAAAAATCAAAAATGGGTTGAACTTGTTGGGATTGGATATTTGACTTTACCCAAAGTGGAGGGAGGGGTTTTGGAAGAAATTTTAACATGGGCTTGGTAGAAGAGAATGGTTTGAATAAAAGGGAATAAACCAAAACCCATAGGATTTCTTTTTAAATGAAAAACTTTCAAAACAAATTGTGATGAGTCAACACCAATGAAGAGCCTTCAATATCAAACATCAAGGTTGAGGATGACTCAAAATGAAATTTTGACATAAGAGAAAATTTTGAGAAGGAGAGCCCTTATAGAAAGATTTGAAATTGCCTCCTTCAAATAAATAAAAAGAAAATTTAAAAACCAAATCAAAATTTTTGGAGTGTCACAACACCTACCCCCTTAGGAAAAATCTCGTCCCCGAGATTTCAGCTGATCCTCAAATAGGTGTGGGTGCTCTGTCCGAAGAAAATCCTCTCTTTCCCATGTTGCTTCATCCTCAGTGTGATTGCTCCACTGAACTCTGAAAAACTTGATTGTTTTCTGACGGGTCCTCCTTTCAGACCCCTCCAATATTTTTATTGGACGTTCCCTGTAGGTGAGGTCTGGTTGCACGTCAATGTCTTCACGGGATACATGCTTCTCTGGGTTGCTTACGCATTTCCTTAACTGTGAGACGTGGAACATGTCATGGACGTCTGACTGTTCTTCGGGAAGGTCTAGTTGGTAGGCTACTGTGCCTCTTCGTGCAAGTACACAGAATGGTCCGATGAATCTTGGTGCTAGCTTTCCTTTAACTTTGAATCGTTGCAGGCCCCTCATAGGAGATACTCGCAGGTACACATACTCACCGGCTTCAAAACTGACTCCCCGATGTTTTCGATCGTAACAACTCTTTTGTCGGCTTTGAGCTGTCTTGAGTCGGTCCCTGATTAGCTTAACTTTCTCCTCAGCTTGCTTGAGCATGTCTGGGCCGAAGATACGGCTGTCTCTGGACTCTGACCAATTTAGTGGGGTACGACATCTCCGCCCGTACAAGGCTTCAAAGGGCGACATTTGTAGGCTGGCTTGGTAACTGTTGTTGTATGCGAACTCTGCATATGGCAAGCTCTCCTCCCAACTGGTCCCATAGGTGAGGACACATGCTCTCAGCATTTCCTCTAGAATTTGGTTCACGCGTTCAGTTTGTCCATCAGTCTGGGGGTGGTATGCTGTACTGAATGCTAGTTGAGTTCCCAGAGCTTGTTGTAATTGATCCCAAAATCTAGAGACGAATTGGGTGCCCCTATCAGATATTATAGTCTTTGGGACTCCATGCAAACAGACGATACGGGAGAGATAAAGCCTGGCAAGCTTCTGAGTGGTGTGGGTTGTCTTCACTGGGATGAAATGTGCCACCTTAGTCAGTCTATCTGTGATGACCCATATGGCATCATTTCCATATCGTGACCGGGGTAGTCCGACAATAAAATCCATTCCAATCTCGTCCCATTTCCACTCGGGTATCTTGTTTGGATGTAATAGTCCGGCTGGTTTCTGGTGCTCGGCCTTAATGCGTTGGCATGAATCACAACATGCAATGAATGTGGCTATGTCCCTTTTCATACCGTGCCACCAAACTTTTTCCTGAAGGTCCTTGTACATTTTGGTCCCTCCAGGATGGATTGAATATGGAGCGGTGTGGCCTTCAGCTAGAATTTGCTGTTTAAGTTCCTCGATATTTGGTACGCAAAGCCTATCTCCGTACCACAATATTCCCTGCTCGTTTATGACGAATTCTGAGGCCTTGCCCAAACTCACTTTCCTTTTTATGCTTTCAATGCTGGGGTGTCCACGCTGAGCCTCCTTAATCTGTTCTATCAGGGTAGGTTGTATTTCCAAGTTCAACACATTACCTTCGGTGACCATCACCAAGTTGAGTTTAGGAAACTCCTACTGAAATTCAGGTCTCAAATTTGGTAGACTGTCGTTGCCCGAGCTGGGGTTCCGACTAAGAGCGTCCGCCACTACATTTGCTTTTCCTGGATGGTAGTGAATGCCAACATCATAATCTTTCACTAATTCCAACCAGCGTCGTTGTCGCAAATTAAGTTCTAGTTGTGTGAAGATATATTTGAGGCTTTTATGGTCCGTATATATTTCACAACGATTTCCAAGCAAAAAGTGTCTCCACTCCTTGAGTGCATGAATGACTGCTGCCAATTCCAGGTCATGAGTGGGATAATTTTCCTCATGCTTCCGTAGTTGCCTGGAAGTATAAGCGACTACTTTGCCTTCTTGCATTAACACACATCCGAGGCCTTTTCGGGATGCGTCACAATATACTTCGAAACTTTTGTGTATGTCTGGTACAACCAATACTGGTGCTGTTGTCAATTTACTTTTGAGTTCTTGGAAAATTTTCTCGCAGGCTTTGTTCCATACAAACTTTTTATCCTTCTTGAGCAACTGGGTCATTGGTTTTGCTATGGTAGAGAATCCTTCAATAAATCTTCGGTAATATCCTGCCATTCCCAAGAAACTTCGTACATCCGTTACGCTGGCTGGTGGTTTCCCAGCCAAGTACAGCCTTGACCTTTTCCGGGTCTACGGCAACACCTTCCTGGGTTAGTACGTGGCCTAGCAAACCAACCTGTCTTAACCAAAATTCACATTTGCTGAACTTGGTGTACAGTTGATGTTTCCTTAGTTCTCCCAGTACAATCCTGAGATGTTCAGCGTGCTCTTCTGGTGTCTTGGAGTATACCAGAATATCATCAATGAATACCACAACAAAGTTGTCCATAAATTTCATAAATACTTTGTTCATGAGGTGGACAAAATATGCAGGGGCGTTGGTCAGTCAAAATGGCATTACTGTAAACTCATATAGTCCGTATCTGGAGGTAAATGCTGTTTTGGGAATATCCTCTGTCCGTACTTTTAATTGATGATACCCCGACCTCAAATCAATTTTCGTGAAGACTTTGGCTTGTGTGAGCTGGTCAAATAAGTCATTTATCCGTGGCATTGGATATTTGTTTTTGATGGTGACCATGTTGAGTGCTCGATAGTCTATACACAATCTTAGTGTCCCATCCTTTTTCTTGGCAAATAATACTGGTGAACCCCAAGGTGAGGATCTGGCTCGTATAAATCCTTTGTCCAGTAATTCTTCTATTTGCTTCTTTAAATCTACCAACTCGGAGGGTGCCATTCTATAGGGCTTCTTGTAAATGGGGGTGGTTCCAGGTGCTATCTCAATGATGAATTCTATTTCCCGGTCTGGCGGCATGCCTGGTAGCTCCTCGGGAAATACGCCGGGAAACTCACATACCACTGGAACTTTGCTTAACTCTGAGATGTCCACCTTGTTCAACCTTGGTTGCCGTGATATTTGTCTTTCTTGAGCTGAATTTTTTATTGTCTTCCCGTGATGATGGGTAAGAATTACAGTCCGATTGAAGCAGTCAATAAATCCTTTGTTGGTGGTCAACCAGTCCATTCCTAGGATAACATCCAGTCCCTTGTTTTCCAATACGATGAGGTTTGCATGAAACTTTAGTCCTTCAAGATCAATAACCACACCTTGGCAGTAATTCTAAGTAACTTACTTAATCCCAGGGGACTTGATGATCAGGGATTTTTCCAAGGGAAGCATCGAAAAATCATTTCGCAAAGCAAATTTCTTTGAAATGAACGAGTGAGAAGCTCCAGAATTAAACAAAACCGTGGCAGGTATTGTGTTGACAGGGAATGTACCGAGTACGATATTCGGGGCATTCTGTGCTTCCTCCCGGGTCACATGGTTCAAGTGACCCTTCTTGTGATTGTTATTGGGGTTGAAGTTGTTCCGCTTGGGCGTTGAATTATTGCCACCGTTGTTCGGCTTGGGGGCCGAGTTTCTTGGATTGGGACACTGCTTGGCATAGTGTCCTTCTTCTCCACAAGTGTAGCAAGTAACGCCTGGGCGATATGTGAACTCCTTGTCCCTCGCATGGAAATTGTTGATTGGGCGTGAAACATTGGTCGTGGGTTTGTGTGCCCCACCTTTCTGAAAGTCCGTCTTGCTCTGGTGGTTGCGAGCAAGAGTAGTCTGGTCCCTTTTGCGCTTGCGAAAATTCTCCAAGATGCAGCGCTCATTTTCCAAGGTAATAGCTTTGTCCACAAGTGTTTTAAAATCTGGGAAGGTGTGTACAACCAGCTGGCATTTAAGTGCTGGTGCCAGACCGTCCAAGAATTTTTCCATCTTCTTGTTTTCAGTCATATGCTCTTCGTTGGCGTAACGAGACAATAGAGTAAACTGACTGTTGTACTCAGTCACTGTCATGGTTCTCTGCTTGAGGTCATCAAACTCCCTCTTCTTGATCTTCATAATACTTCTTGGAATGTGCGCCCCATGAAAACCTTCTTTAAATTCCTCCTAGTTGATATCATTTTCATTGGGGTGCATGTGTAGGAAATTCTCCCACCATGATGCAGCTACTCCAGTGAGGTAGTGGGGTGCATATAGTACCTTCTCACGGTCTGAACATTGTGCAATAATTAATTTCCTCTCCATGTCTCGAAGCCAATCATCGGCCTCAAGAGGTTTGTCCGTGTGCGAGAACGTCGGGGGACGCGTGTTTTGTAGTTCTGATAATTTGGATTGCTGTTGATACGGTCCGCGGTGATTTCCCATATTGATGACCTGGTTCATCATTTCTTGATGTTGTTGCTGGCTTTGTTCATAAAGGCGGCATACTTGAGAAAATGCGGCATCACTGCCTTGCTGACTTGACTGCCCCTGTGTGAAGTTGTTGCTTGTCTCCGTACCATAATTTTCTTCTAGCGGACTTGGCATGGAATGAGTCCAAGGACGAGGCATTTTCCACTCTGGGATATTTTTTTGTAAAACTTGTGAGAAAATCTGTGAGGCAGAATAAATAATTTTGCAAGGTGAAAAATCAAGAACTCCAACATTTTTCAAGAAAATACTTGATTGCGCACGGAGAAGGACCGCTCAGTACATATCTTACACGCAAGCCATAATTATACAATACATCACTCAGGGTGTGCATACACATTCCTGACATGTTATTTAGGCTAGTGCACTTCTCCCAGTTCCTACACGATGCGCACACAAACTACTTCTCACAACCTATATACATATAAACATATCATACAAGCTGACACACTACACGGCTGCTGGGCGCACTCAGTCGGAGATGGTGAGAATTTCCCTCGGCCTGCCGAGGGTAAGACCCAGTGATGCTGGAGACTCAACCTCCTCCTCACTAATAGGCTCCAGACGTGAAGCACTGAGCTGTGGAGCTGGTGCGGGTGTGGTAGGTGGTGCAACTCTAACTGGAGTAGGAGCGATGACTCGGTCAAATTCTTCAGGAGTAGGCAGGCGGCGAGCAGTGGCGAGGGTGGCATGTGTGTGGGATGCCGAGGACGAGACGTAAGTCAGTGGTGGTGCTGTATGGAGAAGCTCCCTCCTGTTGGCGGAACATCTATGCACGACGGCCACACGAGCAGCCATGAGGTCGTCCACAAGGTTATCAAAAGCTTCCTCGAGTGCCTTGAGATATTCAACCAGCATCTCAATAGCCTCATTCCTCTCTCCCCTAGGGCAGGCAAATGCATAGTGACATGTGTATGGCACGTGGCAGGGGAGGTAGCGGTAGCGACGAGTCTTCATTGAAGGAAGAACATCTCGAAGACGGGCTATCGCCTCACGGGCAGCCATCTGCATAGCATGCCTCTCCGTAGGCATGGCTCTACCCACAAACCGGAAGCAGCGTAACTCGACACGTCCTCCCTTGAATTGCACCGTGGCCTGGTGCATGGACAGACTGTCGTTGATCTTGTGCTGGTAGAGTGTGAACTCCGGATGAGTCGATGGCTCGATCGCAATTTTGACGATGGAGGTGAGAAGCTTGACGAACCCCTTGGGTACGTAGGCGAACACCTGTGACTCACAGTCGTTGCTAGCCATCTACCAAAGTAGGCAAAAATTCTGAATAGTCAGATCATAAATTGACGCTGACTGTTAGAAGATGACTACATTTGCACTTTATTAAAATATCACTTATTACGCTAATAACCGATTAGCGATCGCACCTAGTGGCTTCCTACAGTCAGCCTGGCTCTGGTACCAAGTTTGCCACGACCGGTTTTTCAATAAAAAGCTTATTGAGAAACCGACCTTTATATAGACCAGTATAGGAAAATCCTCCTTACTGGTAGACAAATCCTTGATACAGAAATCCAGTAGTACTAAATATTATATAGGGTTGAGCTGAGGTTGCTCAACAATTTATTACAAGCACGCCAATATTATACATAAGGGCGGATATGACACAAGGGTGTGGGGGCATACTACTGACTCAAAATAAAAGTGGTGGTGGATATGTCACAGTGAAGTGGGTGACATGACTCCTAATCTTGCAGCTCATCAAGCGTCGAAGTGAGGCTCAATGATTTTATTCGGGTAGTGGAAGCGTATATGATACAAGTGACCAGTTCCAGGATCGCACGGGACTGACTGGGACTCCACTAGGCGTCTGACTCGCTATCGTACTCTTCATCCATAAGATCGCCTTCGTCAACATCTGGCCAAATCAACAAGCCAGGTGAGTACTTTGAATGTACTCGCAAGACAGTTCGGACATAAGACATAACAAATGCAAACATGATGCACCATGAGCAGTTAGGAATGCACACTCAAATAATAAATTTGCATGACATGTTAAATAAAAAGGAAGTCAGGCGGTAGTCCTCCCGAAATCCCAATAAAATAACTGACAACCGATCGGGTGTCTAATGCGACGCCTCAAAAGGTAAAAATAAATTATCATGCCGCAGTCGGGCGTCTGAGCGACACCACATAAAGGGCTTATATTGAAATGTAAATGATAGTGCATGCCACAGTCGGACGTCTACGCGACATCTCGGAAAGGGCTTATAATGAAAATAAATAACAGTGATGCCACAGTCGGACGTTTGAGCGACATCACGTAAAGGGCTTATATCAAAAGTAAATAACAACGGTGCCACAGTCGGACGTCTGAGCGACATCTCATAAAGGGCTTATATCGAAAGTAAATAACAAAGGTGCCACAGTCGGACGTCTGAGCGACATCTCATAAAGGGCTTATATCGAAAGTAAATAACAAGATTGCCACAGTCGGACGTCTGAGCGACATCACAGAAAGGGCTTATATTTCAACATTCATTTCAATAATTTCATGAAGTTAAATCACACCAAGGAAAATACTCAATACATCATAATAAACGGGTTAGCCCATCCACAGGAGTAATCATTCAGCCGGATTTTAACATTCATGTTTATTCACCTGAGATTTGTCACTAAGACAGACACTAAGACTGACAAGACAAGTTGAACACAGTCCTCGACCAAGGATACGGTTACTTGAATGATTTTGACTCTGCAGAGTTTGTAATATTTAACCACAGCCAACGGATTTCAGTAGTCACGAAGGACTACTTCCGTTTACAGTATTTCAGTATAAACATGTCTAACCAGTACACACCCATTTCCACCTCATGATGCCAGGAATCACCCTAGGCAACGTTCAAGAAAAACTTTGAGACGGGGAGGCCACAACCTTGAGTAGCATGGGATCAAATTTATATTGCGCACTCTAAGGGGTGCCCCCCTCTCGGTCCCAACCGGAAACACCCATGCCCCCTTGACCGGATGACTGGCTTTAATCCAGGGCCATGGAACCCTCATCATGGCCTCTCTATTTGGTGTGCATGAGGAAAGAGGTTTGCAACTTACTAAACCATATTCTTTGCAGAAAACATGTGGTAGCACAAAAAAAGTGGATGGTAACGTGACTTGATCCACGTTGACACTGGAGTTAAATGGTTTGGCATAAGACTGACATGCTTCAACACTTCCATCTTACCACCTCTCATGTCACCACATGATCATGTAAACTCACATCAAATAACATCAATATTAATATAAACATGCCATTAACTAACTACTGGAGTTTCGAAGCTCACTTGCATTAGCTTTCCATGCAATATAACACTTACTGCTATTCAACCATATTCATATAAACATGCCATTAACTAACTACTCAATGCAAACATGCAAAACACTCATCATATCAAAGGTTCAAACATGCTTGCCTGGTTCGGAGTAGTCGGAGTCTAGCTCGGTGAAGTTCGCGGTTCCATCACCTCCTCCGGTATTTACGGTATAAAGAAAATATGTTCTAACGTAAATACCGTGTGTGCATAAAAAGTGTTCCAAATATTTTTCAAATAAATATGATAAAAAACTAGACAGAAAAATGAAGATGACAGGAAAAGAATCAATCAAAAATCATTTTTGTTTAAAAGTTATTAAGGTTTCAGTCCATGGACTTGTTTGTAATGAAACTGAAAGTTTCTAGGGTTTTGTTTATAAAAATAGAAAACGTTTCGTTAAAAAATACGCCACCCAACAGAGAAAACGAACGCTGCCCGAAGGCGCTTTCCAAAAAAATGGTTCGATTATAAAAGAGAGGCTGACGAGGGGTCCCACTCGTCAGGTTTAAAAGTTTGAGAGAGAAAAACAAAGCGCGCCGGTGCCCGAAGCTTGTGGTGGTCGCCGGCGACGATCCATGGCGAGTTAGGCGGAGCGGAGGGTACCTACGGACTCAGAGTGCTCTCCCGCGTCTGTGGGTGGTCGAGTTGGTCGTCGGTGAGCCCCACGTCGACGGTGGCCTTCACTCCGGCGGACGGCGGCTCGGGCGTCGGTGGATCTCGCCGGGGAGGGCTGCAAGCTCAAATTGGGGCGTGGGTTAGTGGAGTGGGTGCACTAGGATGCCACTGGTACAACGTGAGAGGCGGGGATGCACGCACTCGAGCTAATCTTGCCGGAGCCCGAAGCGGATCGGGGCGGCCGGAGTCGGAGGAGAAGGCCTCCTCGGGGTCCTCCTAGTGGTCGGGCGCAGTCCTGGAGAGATGGAGGGAGTGGTGCTGGTCGAAGGCGAGCTCGGGGTGGCTATTTATAGCCGGCCCGAGGCGGTTGCCGAGAACGGGATAGCTCCGGCGGCGATTACGGCGAGGCAGTGGCCGGACAGGGTTTTAGGTGGCTGGGCAACAACGTGATGATCTTCTGGCTTTATTCAAATGCTAACCTAGGTTGGATTAGACCTGCTCCGCGGTTTTGACGGAACGGCGCTTCGCGGACCCGTCGGCTTCGCGGACTCTGTGCTTGCCAGGCCACGGCGACGATGCTGCGATGCGCACAGAGGAGGGGGTGGCCACGCGGAGGCCTCTGGGTGGCTTGGGCGGCGCTGGTCGGTGCCGAAAGCAGGGTCTGTCCCTGTTGGCCGCCACGGGTGGCTCTGCCACCGTGGAAGACGCCGCACAGGCGGGACACGTCGCCACTGACGCCTGTGCCCGGCCAAGGGACCTTGTGGCGCCCTGGATAAGGAGGAGGAGCAGTGCGCCAGGTGCCAGCGCGTGCACTGGTGAGATCGACGCCGAGGCTCTGAAGAAAACAACGCCGCTGACTGAAACTTGACACTGAACTCTGAATTTTCTGAATCTGAACAGCAACAGTGCAGCCAGGTGCTTGATGAAATGATTTTGGCATGTGGAGAAATTTTCTGGGGCTGATCTTCGGTGAGGTGACCTCTCAATGCACCTGGGGTCTGCCTGATTTATCCTAGAATTTTTGGAGAAGAAAAAAATATGAATCTCACCAAAAATGATGAATCTGGTCCAAACTTGCAGTGAGCAAAACTTGAAAAATTTTAACTGTGGAAGAGTGGATCTTGATGGTTCTAGGTTGGGGGTGCTAAGGACTAGTCAGAGGAGTTGGTTTGGGATCAAAACTCAAAAGGATTTAGGTACTTCCTTTGTAAATCACCTAGGTTCAAAATAAAAGACATAAATGGTTTTGGGGATAAAATAAATGGAGTAAAAATCAAAAATGGGTTGAACTTGCTGGGATTGGATATTTGACTTGACCCAAAGTGGAGAGAGGGGTTTTGGAAGAAATTTTTAACAAGGGCTTGGTAGAAGAGAATGGTTTGAATAAAAGGGAATAAACCAAAACCCATAGGATTTCTTTTTAAATGAAAAACTTTCAAAAACAAATTGTGATGAGTCAACTCCAATGAAGAGCCTTCAATATCAAACATCAAGGTTGAGGATGACTCAAAATGAAATTTTGACATAAGATAAAATTTTGAGAAGGATAGCCCTTATAGAAAGATTTGAAATAGCCCCCTTCAAATAAATAAAAAGAAAATTTAAAACCATATCTAATTTTTTGGAGTGTCACAGAAAAACACGAGGCCAGGGTTATCATCGCTGAGCGGGAGCTCCAGGAAGTCGTGGAGAAAAGTGAGAGCTTGGAGCAGAGTCTAAAAGGGAAAGAATCCGAGCTCGCCCAAGCTCTCGAGGATGCAGAGGTGCTCGGGAAGAAGCCCGAGGTGCCGCGCGGGACATTCAGGAGGCCCGAAAAGTGGCGGCTGGTAAGGCCTTCTGTATTCTTAGCTTCGTGTATGTTAGAATGTGAAGAATCCAAGCGGTAGGCTGAATTCTTATTTTTCCAGGGGCTTTTGCGGATCTTCCTCGCAGCATATCAGATGCTGCTCAATTCTATCACACCGAGGAGAAGAAGACTGCGGAGAGGGATTTCTGGTCGCAGTATCTGGCGCCGAACTATCCGGTGCCATTTATCGATCAGATGAAACAGCTGATCGAACTGCACCAGGCGGCCGAACTAGCCATGAAGGACTTAGTTGTCCGGCTGTGGCCTGCGGATCCGATTCCCAGCAGCTACTTCACACTCGTCAAGCGGATTGTGGGCGCCTGTCCTCTGCTAGATGCTATCAAGCTATCAGTCTGCATAGAAGGTGCATGAGGGAGTCCTGGACTAGGGGGTGTCCGGACAGCCGGACTATCATCGTCCGTCGGACTCCAAGACTACGAAGATACAAGATTGAAGACTCCGTCCCGTGTTCGGATGGGACTTTCCTTGGTGTGGAAGGCAAGCTTGGCGATACAGATATGTAGATCCCCTACCATTGTAACCGACTCTGTGTAACCCTAGCCTTCTTTGGTGTCTATATAAACCGGAGGGCTTTAGTCCGTAGGACAACATACATTACAACAATCATACCATAGGCTAGCTTTAGGGTTTAGCCTCCTTGATCTCGTGGTAGATCCACTCTTGTACTACGCATATCATCAATATTAATCAAGCAGGACGTAGGGTTTTACCTCCATCGAGAGGGCCCGAACCTGGGTAAAACATCATGTCCCTTGTCTCCTGTTACCATCCGCCTAGACGCACAGTTCGGGACCCCCTACCCGTGATCCGCCGGTTTTCACACTGACATTGGTGCTTTCATTGAGAGTTCCTCTGTGTCGTCACCGATAGGCTAGATGGCATCTTCAATCAACAACGCTGTCCAGGGTGAGACTTTTCTCCCTGGACAGATCTTCGTATTTGGCGGCTTCGCACTGCGGGCTAATTCACTTGGCCATCTGGAGTAGATCGAAAGCTACGCCCCTAGCCATCAGGTCAGATTCGGAAGCCTAAACTTCACGGCCGACGTCCGGGGAGACTTGATCTTCGACGGGCTGGAGCCACAGCCAAGCGCGCCGCACTGTTACGATGGGCACGATCTAGCTCTGCCTCCGAACAGTGCCTTGGTAGCCGCACAAGAATCCGCTCCGGCCCTTGGACCGGAGCCGATCGCCCAGATCGAGGACCGGTGGTTGGACACCGCCTCGGGGGCTTCAACTTCCACGGTGATGGAGCCGAACACTAGCCTTGCCCCTCGCAAAACTCGTGACTCCGAGGTGCCGGACTCCTTGCCGGACTCCGGACCTCCCGCGCCCCTGCCAATCGAATCTGATTGGGCGCCGGTTATGGAATTCACCGCCGCGGACATCTTCCAATACTCGCCCTTTGGCGACATCCTAAATTCACTAAAGCATAGCTCGCTATCAGGGAAGCCCTTGCCGGACTATGGCCAGGATGGTTGGGATACGGACGATGAAGAAATTCGGAGCCCACCCACCACCCACTTTGTGGCCACTGTTGACGACCTAACTGACATGCTAGACTACGACTCCGAAGACATCGACGCTATGGACGACGATGCCGGAGATTTAACAGAACCAGCACCTACTGAGGCAATCGAAGACCACCTCGTCATCGACATATACATGGTGGACACCCCAAAAGACGGGACGGCGAAGAAGCAAGCAAGGCAGATTCCTTAAAGAAACAGCCCAAGCGCCGGCATCAGCGGCGCCGCTCTAAATCCCGCCACAAGAAGAATGGAGATTCCGCACAGAGATAATAATACCCCGAGAGTGCGAAGATAATCCCCCAGCAGGACTCAGCGCAGAGGACGCAGGCAAGCCCCCACGAGAGGGCGGCGATTTAAGAGGTCGAGGATTATAACTATATATTTCCTCCAAGACGAGGCAAGCCTCAACGACGCAATTAATTGCGTGCCCGAGGATCCCGTCGAACAAGAGCGTTTTAAACGCAGGCTTATCGCCACGGCAAACAGCCTAAAGAAAAAACAGCAGCAGCTTCAAGCTGATCAGGACCTGCTGGCCGACCGATGGACCGAGGTCCTCGCGGCCGAAGAGTTTAAACTCGAATGCCCCTCCAAAAGCTACCCCAGACGCAAGTTGCTCCCCCGATTAGAGGAGGAAGCATACATACCCTCATCACCAGCGCACGATACGGCCGACTGACCACCCCGTGGTCGCGACAGAGAGGCATCCAGACCCTCCACAAAGACCGTACTCGGCATCGCTCCAAGAGTCTGCCAAGAGGGAACGCTACGGGACTTGCGAGACGATTGGAGGACAAAGCAAGGCCATCCAGATCCATCTACGGATCACGAGGGCGCCCACGACCAGATTTAATACCGTCGCGCCAGATACAATAACCCCGGCCGGGCCGAACACAGCAGAAAACGCTCTCTCGAGCTGCGTCGTGACATTGCTCAATATAGAGGCGCCGCACACCCGCTATGCTTCACTGACGAAGTAATGGATCATCAAATCCCTGAAGGGTTTAAACCCGTAAACATTGAATCCTACGATGGCACAACAGACCCCGCGGTTTGGATCGAAGATTATCTCCTTCACATCCATATGGCCCGCGGCGACGATCTCCATGCCATCAAATATCTCCCACTCAAGCTTAAAGGACCAGCTCGGCATTGGCTTAACAGCTTGCCCGCAGAGTCAATTGGGTGTTGGGAAGACCTGGAAGCCGCATTCCTCGACAATTTCCAGGGCACGTATGTGCGGCCGCCAGACGCCGATGACCTAAGCCACATAATTCAGCAGCCAGACGAATCGGCCAGACAATTCTAGACACGGTTCTTGACAAAGAAAAACCAAATCGTCGACTGTCCGGATGCAGAGGCCCTCGCAGCCTTCAAGCATAACATCGCCGACGACTGGCTAGCCCAGCACCTGGGACAGGAAAAGCCGAAATCCATGGCAGCCCTCACATCATTAATGACCCACTTTTGCACGGGGGAGGATAGCTGGCTAGCTCGTAGCAACAACCTCAATAAAAATTCTGGCAGTCCGGATACTAAGGACCACAACGACAGGTCACGTCGAAACAAAAATAAATGCCGCATTAACGGCGACGATAAGGAGGATATGACAGTCAACGCCGGATTCCGAGGCTCTAAACCCGGTCAGCGGAAGAAGCCATTCAAAAGAACCACTCCGGGTCCGTCCAATTTGGACTGAATACTCGACCGCTTATGCCAGATACATGGCACCCCTGAAAAGCCAGCTAATCACACCAACAGAGATTACTAGGTGTTGAAGCAGGCAGGCAAGTTAATTGCCAAAAACAATGACAAGGGGCTACACAGCGACGATGAGGAAGAGACCCGACCGCCGAACAATAGAGGACAGAAGGGTTTCCCCCCACAAGTGCGAACGGTGAATATGATTTACGCAACCCATATACCCAAGAGGGAGCGGAAGCGTGCACTAAGGGACGTCTATGCGATGGAGCCAGTCGCCCCGAAGTTCAATCCATGGTCCTCTTGTCCGATCACTTTCGATCGAAGAGACCAGTCGACCAGCATACGCCATGGCGGATTCGCCGCATTGGTTTTAGACCCAATCGTCGATGGATTTCACCTCACGAGAGTCCTGATGGACGGCGGCAGCAGCCTGAACCTGCTTTATCAGGATACAGTGCGCAAGATGGGCATAGACCCCTCAAGGATTAAACCTACAAAGACAACCTTTAAAGGTGTCATACCAGGTGTGGAAGCCAATTGTACACGCTCGGTCACACTGGAAGTGGTCTTTGGATCCCCGGATAATTTCCGGAGCGAAGAGTTAATCTTCGACATAGTTCCATTTCGCAGCAGCTATCACGCTCTGCTCGGACGAACCGCGTTTGAAAAGTTCAACGCGGTGCCGCATTATGCATACCTCAAGCTCAAGATGCCAGGCCCTCGTGGAGTCATCACGGTCAACGGAAATACGGAACGCTCCCTCCGAACGGAGGAACATACAGTGGCTCTCGCGGCAGAAGTACAGAGCAGCCTTTTAAGGCAAATTTCGAGTCTGTCCGTTAAATGGGTGGATACAGCAAAACGCGCCTGAAGCAACAGCAACCAAGACCACCTGGCACGATCAGAGCACGCGTAGCAATGCGGCCCTAACCCCCGCCCTCGCATGATTGCAAGAACAACCCTCCGCGTACATCATCACACTTTGGAGATACCATGGGCGCAGGGGAAGGGGCACGACCACAATGGACCCAGAGTGCGGCTCGACCACACCAGGGGCTCACAAGTGTGCCACTCTTTTTTTATTATTTTCCTTCTTTGTATACACAGGAATCCGTTAACTAGAGGCCCTGTCCGGCGATAAACCTACCGAACTCACGATGCAACAGCCAGGGAACAAAGAAGGCTGCGGCGAACACTCAGGTGGTCTCAATTACGAGCATTAAATTCGATTATATTCCGCAGCTCATCCCTGGAGGGGGACATATTTAATTAGTCCAAATCCCTTGCTTACCGCACTATTTGTATCAGTCCACTCATAGCAGACTTCCTTTAATAAATAATGTAGCACTTTTTTGACTGCAATTACATTTACTTTATATATATATATGTTCATTACATGACATCTTGCATCTGTATATTTTGGTACGGCCTAATACACCAGGGGCTTATGTCCCCCACATTATGGTGTGATAAGTCCGAACACTTTCATAAGTGCGGCACCCCGAACTTATAGCATTATATGAATCGGCTCCGAATCATGACTTGGGTCAATAGTTGGGTTTGCCCGGCTCCCACGTTTTGGTGCCTTATGTTCCGCTCACGTCGGCTAAGGTGGCACCGGAGAACCACTACGATTGCGCCCAGCTTGAGCCGGCGGCGCCTTAGTGGAGAAAGCTAAAACTGACCGGCATGATAAGGCGAGAGACCGGTCGCTGTTCGAGAGGTCTTTTCGGGTCCTTAAAGACTCACGCCGTTTCGAGCGAAGTTCCGGATAATGTCCGACGAAGGCATGGATAGCGCCCCGGATTCGGTCTTCCGAATACCAGGGGCTTCGCCAAAATTTAAAATTATAGAATTCTATGGCTAAGTGAGAGTGTTCAAGCATTATAAGTCCGGTTGCCTTGTTCGTTGTGTTGAGCGCCTCCCTAGATGGACCCAAAAATGGGAACAAGAGTGCTCAAATTTATCCTGAACACCCTAGCACTCGCGGCTCAGGGGCTGAAGCCAACGACTTGCCATCTCTCAGATTTTATAAACGGCCGCACAGAAGGTAATATTTTAAATTATACAAGCGTTGATTAAAGCGCACATGAACAAAGTTTTCAGCGCACAGGATAATACATAGCGAGTTTACTCAAAAATTACATCTCTGGGGCACTCATCCGCAATATCGCGGGCTCCCTTCAGGACAGTTTTATAATACATTTCGGGCGTACGATACTCCTTGCCCGGTGGCGGCGGATCAGTGAGAAGCTTCTCCGCATCCAGCCTGCCCCAGTGCACCTTTAATGCGGGCAAGGGCCCGACGAGCACCTTCAATACAAAGCGAGCGCTTGATGACCTCCACCCAGGGGCACGCATCCACCAGCCGCCGCCAGTCAAGTAGCTCCTGTGCATGGCCTGTCCAGGCCACAGCCGGACTATAAGGCCCTTCATGGCCTCCTCAGCTACCTTGTGGAGTTCGACCAGCTGCTTCAGCTGGTCGCTTGGGGGCACCGGATGGCCGGCCTCAGCATACTGAGACCAGAAGACCTTCTCCGTCGAGCTCCCCTCCTCGCCACGATAGAATGCGGCGGCATCGGACACACTACGCGGCAGATCTGCAAATGCCCCTGGAGAGCTCCGAATGCGGGTAAGTGTCAGGTAGTTTACATTAACATGCTTGCTTTGCATGAAAAATGCCTTACCCGCCGCTATCTTCTTTACATCTTCAACCTCCTGAAGGGCCTTACGGGCCTCGGCCTTGGCGGACTTGGCACTTTCGAGGGCCGAGGCAAGCTCGGACTCCCGAGTCTTGGAGTCACGCTCCAAGCTCTCATGCTTCTCCATGAGAGCCTGGAGCTCTTGTCGCACTTCCGCCACCCGTGCCTCCTGCTTTTCTCGCTCCGCCCGTTCCGTGGCTGCACTGCGTTCGGCCGCGGACACAGCCTCCTTCAGGGCTGCCACCTCGTTTGTGGCCCCTGCAATACCCACATTATCCTTGTTAATTTTTTGCACCCTAAATCCTTTTCCGTAAGGTAAATCTTCAAAGTGGTGTTACTCACCTTCTTTGTCCTCGAGCTGCTTCTTGGCATGGCCGAGCTCTCGCTCGGACCGCTCGAGATCCTGCTTCAATGCACCGACCTCCGCAGTTAGTGCGGCAGAGGTCAGTAGCACAGCCTGCAAACCCATATTGACATATTTCAAGCAACCCTGCGTATATCTTTTTAGATCCTCAGTCCGGCTTTTCTTTCCGAACATCGGACTGAGCATCAGGGGCTACTGTCTATGCGGTATTACATTACATAATTATTACTTCTTACCTCAAAGCCTGTTAGAAGGCTGTTGCAGGCTTCGGTCAGCCCGCTCTTGGCGAGCTGAACCTTCTGAATCACCGCACTCATGATAGTGCGGTGTTCTTCCTCGATGGAAGCGCCTTTGAGCGCCGCCAACAAATTGTCCGGCGCCTCCGGTTGGACAGGGGCTGCCGGTGTCACGGTCTTGCCCTTCTTTCGAAGGGGCCGCCTACTGGACTCTGGAACCACTGCAGGTTCCGTCGTAGAGTCCGGCGCAAAGTCCGGGAGGCTGCCTGGTGGTGCCTCCGGAGCCTCCTCCTGATGGGTCCTTTTCCGGGTCCCCACCTCGGCGTCCTCATTGGCGCGGGGAGTAGAGGCCGTCGGAAGTGAATCCACATCCGACGGGGCCAATGACCCGCTCGAAGAAGCGGGGAGATCATCATCGGCCGGACTGCGGACAGTATGCGGCATTAGTAGGACACTATGTGACACGAAAGAAATTTCAGATTATACCGGGATCCGGATACTTACGATCTTGCCGGAGGCCTGGCCCTTGAAGGCCACTCCTCTTCGCCAACGTTGGTGTTGGCGGAGCTGTCCGGCGGAATAGTTCTCCCCCTCTTGGACCCTTCGGCCTCCCCTATCGGGGAAGCCTTCCTCTTCCTCTCTCCCTCCTCCGGGAGAGAGTCTTCTTCCTCCTCCTCATCTTCGGGGGAGGAGTCCGCCTCGTCGCGGACGCCTGATTACGGGAACTCTTTCGAGTCCCCGTGGTCGCCTTCTTGGCCTTCTTCTCCGGCACCACGTGCGGTGCCGGAACCAGCAGCCCCGCTAGACGGGCGTTCACTGGGTCTTCTGGCATGGGAGCCGGACAGATGAGCTGCTCGGCCTTCTCCATCCATTCCTGCCAAAGGAAAAGAAAGATTGAGACCCTCCTAGAATCAATCTATTTACCACAAGTGTCCCGTAAAGGGGTTCAATCACTTACCTCGTCAGCAGGATGCTGCGAGCAAAATCCGCGATGTTCCGTCGCAGATGCGGGGGCTTCGGCGCCCTTAAACAGCACCCTCCAGGCGCCTTTGTACGTCGTGTCGAAGAGCCCGCTTAGCGCCTGGTGCTGTTCCGGATTGAACTCCCACAGATTGAATGCCTGTTCTTGGCATGGGAGAATCCGGCAGATGAGCATGACTTGGGCCATGTCGACGAGCCTGAGCTTATTGTTCACCAGCTTACGGATACGTGGCTCGAGTCCCGCCGGCTCCCGGATTGCCCACAACAAGCCCTTCTCTTGCCAGGAGGTGAGCTGCGTGGGATGCGGATCTAAACTTCGGGGCCGCCGCCCACGTAGGTTCGCGCGGCTCGGTGATGTAGAACCACCCCGATTGCCACCCCTTGACGGAGTCCACGAAGGCCCCTTCGAGCCAAAGGACATTGGGCAACTTGCCCAACATGGCGCCTCCGCATTCCGCTTGCGTGCCCTTCAAAACCTTCGGCTTGACGTTGAAGGTCTTGAGCCACAGGCCGAAGTGGGGACGGATGCAGAGGAAGGCCTCGCACACGACGATAAACGCCAAGATGTTGGGGATGAAGTTCGGCGCCAGATCGTGGAAATCCAGGCCGTAGTAAAACATGAGCCCCCGGACAAAAGGGTGAAGAGGAAAGCCCAGTCTGCGGAGGAAGTGGGGGAGGAAAACAACCCTCTCATGGGGCCCGGGGGTGGGGATGAGCTGCCCCTCGTCGGGCAGCCGATGCGCGATGTCGCCGGAAAGGTATCCGGCGCTGCACAGCTTGGTGATGTGCTCCTCCTTAATAGTGGAGGCCAACCATTTGCCTCCCGCTCCGGACATGGTCGGAGAAGGTCGAGGCGAGATGCGCGAGCTTGAGCGTTGGAGCTTGAGTGCGCGGAGATGGATAAACAAAGGAGGAAGAAGGCGTAGGTGAGAAGGTAAATCCTTATCCCTTATATATAGGCGGACAGAAACTATGCGTCCCCCGCCAGCCTGGTAAAACTCGCTTATCTCCCAAGCGCCACTATCAATGGCGCGGTTGGGTTACCCACGTCCGTATTGATGAGAATCCTGGAATAAGGGGAACACGATCTCTGCTTCGACAGGACGTACCAAGGAAACCGCTTCGCTGAACGTGCTGAGGTGGTATAATAAAAAATGATTCAAATAAAGGCTGGTAGCGGTGTGATGTCATGCCGCATAATACGTCAGTAGATTGGACTTGTGTACATTTTATTCTCTCTACGGTGGAATGTGGAATTTATTTTGCAGAGCCGGACACTATCCTGGTGTTCATGATCTTCTCTGGATTATTCAAGGGAGGAACCCGCCTTGCAATGCCGAACATTATGCTACCGGACTTATCGTCATTGAAGCCCGGTTGAGGGCTACCGAGGAGTCTGGACTAGGGGTGTCCGGACAGCGGACTATCATCGTCCATTGGACTCCAAGACTACGAAGATACAAGATTGAAGACTCCATCCCGTGTCCGGATGGGACTTTCCTTGGCGTGGAAGGCAAGCTTGGCGATACGGATATGTAGATCTCCTACCATTGTAACCGACTCTGTGTAACCCTAGCCTTCTCGGGTGTCTATATAAACTGGAGGGCTTTAGTCCGTAGGACAACATACATTACAACAATCATACCATAGGCTAGCTTTAGGGTTTAGCCTCCTTGATCTCGTGGTAGATCCACTCTTGTACTACCCATATCATCAATACTCCCTCCGTTTCTAAATATAAGGTGTATTAGTTCTTCAAAAAGTCAACTGTTGTCTATGTTTGACCAACTTTACAGCAAAACATATAAAGATTTATAATACTAAATATATAAAATGTAAAAATATAGTCCATGACGAATCTAGTGATAATGATTTGGTATTCTAGATATTGATATTTTTGTCTATAAACTTGGTCAAACTTAGAGAAGTTTGACTTTTTGGAAAAATAATACACCTTATATTGAGGAACGGAGGGAGTATTAATCAAGCAGGACGTAGGGTTTTACCTCCATCGAGAGGGCCCGAACCTGGGTAAAACATCGTGTCCCTTGTCTCCTGTTACCATCCGCCTAGACGCACAGTTCGGGACCCCCTACCCGAGATCCGCCGGTTTTGACACCGACAGTGCACGTTTGGCGTTTGCCCATGCGAAAGTGCATTGGGGGAGGCTTGACGCGGAAAAGATGATCACCGAGGGGCCGCCGGAGGGTAAGGAGCACCGCAAGCCCAAGAAATATTATGAAGGTGTGATGAAAGGGGCTCGCCTTGTGGCGGACAGGTGTACTAAGGACATCGTATTTCCCTAAGGGCATCTATGCCACTTGTTGTAATATGGGATAATGGCATGTTTGTTATATGTTGCCTGTTTTATTTGAACATATGTTCTTCCTGTGCGGCTGTTTATTGTATGAAAATTCTGGGAGTTGGCCAGTCGTCGGCTTCTGCCCCCTTGTAAAAAGGATACGGGGGTGTTCGGGATATATCTGAACGCTCTTTATCCCATAGTTGGGTCCTTTTAAGGAGGTGTATCTTTCCGCGAACCAGGCAATCGGACTATAGGGCTTTATTACACTCACTTAGCCATAGGAATTTGAGTATGGTTGGCGCAGCCCCTAGTGTTTGGAAGGCCAAACTAGGGGCTCTATTGGTGCCTGATCAAAAGACCGATCCATCGCATTTCGCATTTATGATGGCATTATGCAGAATAAATCTTTAAGGATTTTATGACCTCTCGAACAGCGGACTGACTCTCGCTTCATCATGACAGTCGGTTTTCGGCTTTTTCTACTGAGGCACTCGTCCGGCTGAACTGGGACACAATCGCAGTAGTTCTCCCAGCGCTACCTTAGCCGATAGAACAGAACGTAAGGTACCAAAACATGGGAGCCGGGCAAACCCAACCAATGACCCAAGACATGATTTGGAGCAGATGCATATAGTGCTATAAGTTCGGGGTGCCGAATGACCGAAAAGGTGGTCGGACTTGCTTGCCGTACTGTGGAGCCCCTGGTGCAACCAGGCGACCGCGGAGCGTGGCTTTCATTTTTGGCAAAGAGGCGTCGGCGATAAACGACAGTCGGTAATTGCTATTTACGCATTGTAGTAGGATTTTATGTCTATGCATATTGGTATGATGTATGGAAAGAGGTGTTGTTTGACGGAACCTGTTATGGCCGGACTGGAGGGGGCTGTGAGCGGGTCGAGAATGAATCCGAACTGCCTTCTACCTGCATGTTCCTTCCTTTGTATGTCCGGGATAATTCCATGCCACCGGTTCTGTTCTGCGTCAATCGTTAGTTTGCAAATGCGAAATGCATGAAGACAGCTAGGTGTCCTCTTGTTGTTGCTCCCAGGGTCCCTAATCGGGCCCTGGTGTGTTCAGTCGTTAGACCGTGAGGTAGTACGGACTCTGCAGTGGATGTCCGGATGGTTGGCCTGGGTAATTTACCACGTAGAATCTGGTTGACGTGGTTTTTCCTGTTAGCATATGGTAAGCTGTCGTACGGGAAGGTGTCGAGGATTTATTCTTTGGCGTAGCATTTTTGGATGGTCCGAAGGCAATCGTTTAGAGTGGTGGGCCAACAAAACTTGGCCTTCGCGCCTTGCATCTTTTAGGAGATGTTTTCCGTGGCGTCATACCCTTGTGGGCTTTGTGTGTTATGGAGCCCCCGGATTACTAGGTCTAGGGGCACTACAGTTAACTTGCCGTGGTTATTATGGTCCTGGGCCATCGGCCGTACTGTTACGCTCTGGGGGGGGGGGGTCTTGACGAGGCATCTCCCCTTTATTGTTTCTGGCGTGCGACCAGCCGCTTTGTTTTTGAGGATCCTGCATTCTCTGTTGGTGTGCTTTGCCGTCCTTCTCGGGGTACCGTGGATTTCACATGGCTGATCCAGCGTGTATCTTCGGTGGAGTAGGCTTGTGCTGCTTTTTGCCTGTTTGTCGGACTGAGCGTTGCCAGACATGGCGCCAGCTTCCTTGTCTTGATGTTTATGACCTTTATGCCAAGGTCTGAGGGTGCCTCTTCGTATCTGCTGCTTGCCGCCTTGGACCGTAGTGATGCGTGGGCATCTACGTGCGTGCCCGTGGTTTTCCTGCTCGAGTTGAGGTAGCCAGTTTTGCCGTATCTGCCCTTTATTGGGGCTCTCGAGTTCGTATTTTTGGCGGCCAGTATATTGGTCCACCTATCCTCTAGCGCATCTTGGTCAGCTGTGAGCTGCTCTTGTTTCCTTTGCAGGCTCCTTGCCGTAGCCATGAGCCATCGTTTCAAGCGAACTTGTTCCACTGGGTCCTCTGGTACACCGAATTCGTCGTTGTCGAGGCTTGCCTTGTCGTTGGAGGGGTGTGTGTGATTTTCCCTCTCCTAGTATCCCGCCGTCATTGGTCCGGCTGCTTAAGTGTAGGCTGACTCGGGTTGTATTCCTTTTTGGCACCATCCGGACTGCTCTCGTTTCCGTTAGTTTCCTTCGGAGTGTCCACCGTGTATATATCATATGAGGAGGTGGCCGTCCACCGCCCGGTGAGAGGTGGCTCCTACGATTCTCCTACGTCGTCGTCCATACCGTCGATGTCTTAGGAGTCGAAGTCAGGCACATTGGTTAGATCATCGATCATGGCAATGAAGTGGGTGGTGGGTGGGCAATGAATTCCGTCGTTGTCTGCTTCCCACTCGAGCCGGACATAGTTCGGCCCGGAGTCTCCTGACAAGGAGAGAGACTTCAATAAGTCCAGCATGTCGCCAAAGGGCGAGTGCTGAAAAACGTCCACCACGGTGAATTCCGTCACCGGAGCCAAACCAGGATCGGCAGGCTCGGGGGCGCGCGGACTGGAACCTGCATCCGGATAGGAATCCGGGGGTCCGGAGTCACAAGTTCCATCAGAGGTGAAACCTGTGTTCGGCTCAATCGCCGACGAAGGTACGGCCTGCAGGGCGGGGTCCAGCCCTCGTCCTTAGGCGAAGCAACATGTCCCGGATTTATATCCAAGGCTTCTGCCGGGACGATATCCCGAGCGACGTCTGATAGCAGGTCTAAGCCCTGCTCATCACGACTGTCCGACGCTTCCGGCGTCGGCCCGAATCCCTTGAAGATCAAGTCTCTGCGGATATCCTCTGTATAGTTCAGGTTTCCGAACTTTATTTGATGGCCGGGGGCGTAGCTATCGATTTTCTCCAAGTGGCCAAGCGAATTGGCCTGCAGCGCGAAGCCGCCGAACACGAAGATCTGTCCGGGGAGGAAAGTCTCACCCTGAACTACGTCATTAATGATGATTGAAGGAGCCATCGAGCCTGACGGCGACGTCACAGAGGAACTCTCAATGAGAGCACCAATGTCGGTGTCAAAACCGGCGGATCTCGGTAGGGGTCCCGATCTGTGCGTCAAGGCTGATGGTAACAAGAAGTAAGGGACACAGATGTTTACCCAGGTTCGGGCCCTCTCGATGGAGGTAAAACCCTACTTCCTGCTTGATTAATATTGATGATATGGGTAGTACAAGAGTAGATCTACCACGAGATCGTAGAGGCTAAACCCTAGGAGCTAGCCTATGATGGTATGAATGTAATTGTGATCGGCCTTCTAAGGACCAACCTCTCCGGTTTATATAGACACCGGAGAGGGCTAGGGTTTACATGGAGTCGGTTTCAAGGAAGGAAACATAATATCCGGATCGCCAAGCTTGCCTTCCACGCCAAGGAAAGTCCCATCCGGATACGGGCCGAAGTCTTGAGTCTTGTATCTTCACGCTTCAATAGTCCGGACATTGTACACAGTCCGCCTGTCCGGATACCCCCCTCGCATGCAGTTCCCCCCTCGGCATCTACTTGTTCCCCTCACCAGGTACGCATGCAGTTCCCCCCTCGGCATCTAATTGTTCCTTCTCTGCTCTCGAGTCGGTTCCTCTTGGTAACCTTGCGAAGGTTGCGATGGACTCCACGATCATTTTTAGGGGGAAGCGGCTCCCCTTAGTCCAGATCAAGGCCATTAGGGCTCGCGAGATTCTCGACGGGAGGCTTGCGGAGGCCCGTGCGGCTCTGCTTTCGCCTTCCGCTACCCCACCTTCTGTGGTGGACGCCTCCCCGGTGTCGCCTAGGCGGACCGGTGGCCTTCTGCCGCTCAGCGCGGCCGAGCTCCGTGGTTGCACCCGCTCCCGCTGTTGGGTAACGTAGCGGAAATTCAAAATTTTCCTACGTGTCACCAAGATCTATCTATGGAGAAACCAGCAATGAGGGGAAGGAGAGTGCATCTACATACCTTTTTAGATCGCTAAGCGGAAGCGTTCAAGAGAACGGGGTTGAAGGAGTCGTACTCGTCGTGATCCAAATCACCGGAGATCCTAGTGCCGAATGGACGGCACCTCCGCGTTCAACACACGTACAGCCCGGTGACGTCTCCCACACCTTGATCCAGCAAGGAGAGAGGGAGAGGTTGAGGAAGAATTCATCCAGCAGCAGCACAACTGCGTGGTGGTGATGGAGGAGCGTGGTAGTCCAGCAGGGCTTCGCCAAGCACCGCGAGATATGAGGAGAAGGGAGAGAGGTAGGGCTGCGCCAACAGGAGGAGAAACTCATGTGTTGGGCTGCTCCTATGCCTCCACTATATATAGGGGGAGAGAGGGCTGTGCCCCCACCTAGGTTTCCACCCCTAGGGGCGGCGGCCAGCCCTAGATCCCATCTAGGGGGGCGGCCAAGGGGTGGAGAGGGGGAAACTTGCCCCCAAGCAAGGTGGGGCGCCCCTTCCCCAAACCCTAGGCACCTTGGGCCTTGGTGGGAGGCACACCAGCCCACCCGGGCTGGTCCCTCTCACACTTGGCCCATGTAGCCTTCAGGGCAGTGGCCCCACTTGGTGGACCCCGGGACCCTCCCTGGTCCCAGACGCTACCGATAAAACCCAAACTTTTCCGGTGACCAAAACAGGACTTCCCATATATAAATCTTTACCTCCGGACCATTCCGAACTCCTCGTGACGTCCGGGATCTCATCGGGACTCGAACAACATTCGTAACCACATACAAGCTTCCTTTATAACCCTAGCGTCATCGAACCTTAAGTGTGTAGACCCTACGGGTTCGGAGACATGTAGACATGACCGAGACGTTCTCCGTCAATAACCAACAGGGATCTGGATACCCATGTTGGCTCCCACATGTTCCACGATGATCTCATCGGATGAACCACGATGTCAAGGACTCAATCGATCCCGTATACAATTCCCTTTGTCTAGCGGTATTTTACTTGCCGAGATTCGATCGTCGGTATACCGATACCTTGTTCAATCTCGCACCGGCAAGTCTCTTTACTCGTTCCGCAACACATCATCCCTGATCAACCCCTTGGTCACATTGTGCACATTATGATGATGTACTACCGAGTGGGCCCAGAGATACCTCTCCGCTTGCACGGAGTGACAAATCCAGCCTCGATCCGTGTCAACCCAATGCACACTTTCGGAGATACCTGTAGTGCACCTTTATAGTCACCCAGCCACGTTGTGGCGCTTGATACACCCAAAGCACTCCTACGGTATCCGGGAGTTACACGATCTCATGGTCTAAGGAAGAGATACTTGACATTGGAAAAGCTCTAGCAAACGAACTACACGATCTTTGTGCTATGCTTAGGATTGGGTCTTGTCCATCACATCATTCTCCTAATGATGTGATCCCGTTATCAACGACATCCAATGTCCATAGTCAGAAACCATGACTATCTGCTGATCACAACGAGCTAGTCAACTAGAGGCTCACTAGGGACATATTGTGGTCTATGTATTCACACGTGTATTACGATTTCCGGATAATACAGTTATAGCATGAATAAAAGACAATTATCATGAACAAGGAAATATAATAATACTTTTATTATTGCCTCTAGGGCATATTTCCAACAGTCTCCCACTTGCACTAGAGTCAATAATCTAGTTCACATCGCCATGTGATTAACATTGACAGTCACATCGCCATGTGACCAACATCCAAAGAGTTTACTAGTGTCATTAAACTAGTTCACATCATCATGTGATTAAGACTCAATGAGTTCGGGGTTTGATCATGTTTTTCTTGTGAGAGAGGTTTTAGTCAACGGTCCGCAACATTCAGATCCATATGTACTTCGCAAATCTCTAGGTCATTCGTAAATGTTGCTTCCACGCTCCACTTGGAGCTATTCCAAATGGTTGCTCCACTATACGATCCGGTTTGCTACTCGAGTCACCGGATAGGTGTTAAGCTTGCATCGACGTAATCCTTTACGCCAACTCTTTATCACCTCCATAATCGAAAACATGTCCTTATTTACTCCAAGGACAATTTTGACCGCTGTCCAATGATCCACTCCTGGATCATTCTTGTACCCCTTGACTGACTCATGGCAAGGCACACTTCCGGTGCGGTACACAACATAGCATATTATAGAGCCTATGTATAAAGCATAGGGGACGACCTTCGTCCTTTCTCTCTCTTCTGCCGTGGTCGAGCTTTAAGTCTTAACTTCATACCTTACATGTCAGGCAAGAACTCCTTCTTTGACTGATCCATCTTGAACACCTTCAAGATCATGTTAAGGTATATGCTCATTTGAAAGTACATTAAGCGTTTTTGATCTATCCTCATAGATCTTGATGCTCAATGTTCAAGTAGCTTAATCCAGGTTTTCCATTGAAAACACTTTTCAAATAACCCTATATGCTTTCGGAAATTCTACATCATTTCGATCAACAATATGTCAATAACATATACTCACCGAAATTCTATAGTGCTCCCACTCACTTCTTTGGAAATACAAGTTTCTCATAAATTTGTATAAACCCAAAATCTTTGATCGTCTTATCAAAGTACATATCCCAACTCCGAGATGCTTACTCTAGTCCTTAGAAGGATCGCTGGAGCTAGCATACCTTTTAGCATCCTTAGGATCGACAAAACTTTTCTGATTGTATCACATACAACCTTTCCTTCTGAAAACGGTAAGGAAACTCATTTTGACATCCATCCGCCAGATTTCATAAATGCAGCTAATGCTAACATGATTCCGACGGACTTAAGCATCGCTACGGATGAGAAAATCTCATCGTAGTCAACTCCTTGAACTTGTGAAAACTCTTCGCCACAAGTCGAGCTTCATAGCGGTGACATCACCGTCCACGTCCGTCTTCTTCTTAAAGATCCATTTATCTCAATGGCTTGCCGATCATTGGGCAAGTCCACCAAAGTCCATGCTTTGTTCTGATACATGGATCCTATCTCGGATTTCATGGCTTCTAACCATTTGTCGGAATTTGGGCCCACCATCGCTTCTCCATAGCTCGTAGGTTCATTGTTGTCTAACAATATGACCTTCAAGACAGGATTACTGTACCACTCTGAAGTAGTACGCATCCTTGTCACCCTACGAGGTACGGTAGTGACTTGATCCAAAACTTCATGATCACTATCATAAGCTTCTACTTCAATTGGTGTAGGCACCACAGGAACAACTTCTTGTGCCCTGCTACACACTAGTTGAAGTGATAGTTCAATAACCTCATCAAGTCTCCACCATCCTCCCACTCAACTTTCCGAGACAAACTTTTCTCGAGAAAGGACCCGATTCAAGAAACAATCCCTATTGCTTTCAGATCTGAATTAGGAGGTTTACCCAACTATTTTGGGTGTCCTATGAAGATGCATTTTATCCGCTTTGGGTTCGAGCTTATCAACCTGAAACTTTTTCACATAAGCGTCGCAGCCCCAAATTTTTTAAGAAATGACAGCTTAGGTTTCTCTAAACCATAGTACATACGGTGTCATCTCAACGGAATTATGTGGTGCCCTATTTAAAGTGAATGTGGTTGTCTCTAATGCCTAACCCATGAACGATAGTGGTAATTCGACAAGAGACATCATGGCACGCACCATATCCAATAGGGTGCAACTATGATGCTCGGACACACCATCAAACTATGGTGTTCCAGGCGGTATTAATTGTGAAACAATTTCCACAATGTCTTAATTGTGTGCCAAACTCGTAACTCAGATACTCATCTCTATGATCATATCATAGACATTTTGTCCTCTTGTCACAATGATCTTCAACTTCACTCTGAAATTACTTGAACCATTCAATAATTCAGACTTGTGTTTCATCAAGTAAATATACTCTACATCTACTCGAATCATCTGTGAAGTAAGAACATAACGATATTCATCAGATGCCTCGGCACTCATTGGACTGCACACATCAAAATGTGTTACTTCCAACAAGTTGCTATCTTGTTCCATTTCTTTGAAAAACAAGGCTTTTTAGTCATCTTGCCCATGTGGTATGATTTGCATATCTCAAGTGATTCAAAATCAAGTGAGTCCAAACGATCCATCTGCATGGAGTTTCTTCATGCGTATACACCAATAGACATGGTTCGCATGTCTCAAACTTTTCAAAACGAGTGAGTCCAAAGATCCATCAACATGGAGCTTCTTCATGCGTTTTACACCAATATGACTTACATGGCAGTGCCACAAGTAAGTGGTACTATCATTACTATCTTATATCTTTTGGCATGAAAATGTGTATCACTACGATCGAGATTCAATAAACCATTCCTTTAGGTGCAAGACCATTGAAGGTATTATTCAAATAAATAGAGTAACCATTATTCTCCTTAAATGAATAACCGTATTGCGATAGACATAATCCAATCATGTCTATGCTCAACGCAAACACCAAATCTCGATGGTAGAGGGAGCGTGCGATGCTTGATCACATCAACCTTGGAAACACTTCCAACACATATCGTCAGCTCACCTTTAGCTAGTCTCCGTTTATTCCATAGATTTTATTTTGAGTTACTAACACTTAGCAACCGAACCGGTATCTAATACCCTGGTGCTACTAGGAGTACTAGTAAAGTACACATTAACATAATGTATATCCAATATACTTCTATCGACCTTGCCAGCCTTCTCATCTACCAAGTATCTAGGGTAATTCCGCTCCAGTGGTTGTTCCCTTATTACGTAAGCACTTAGTCTCGGTTTGGGTTCAACCTTGGGTTTCTTCACTAGAGCAGCAGCTGATTTGCCGTTTCATGAAGTATCCTTCTTGCCCTTGCCCTTCTTGAAACTAGTGGTTTCACCAACCATCAACAATTGATGCTCCTTCTTGATTTCTACTTTCGCGTGTCAAACATCGCGAATACCTCAAGGATCATCATATCTATCCTCGATATGTTATAGCTCATCACGAAGCTCTAGCAGCTTGGTGGCAATGACTTTGGAGAAACATCACTATCTCATCCGGAAGATCAAATCCCACTCGATTCAAGTGATTGTTGCACTCGCACAATCGAGCACAAGCTCAACGATTGAGCTTTTCTACCTTAGTTTGTAGGCTAAGAAAATCGCTCGAGGTCTCATACCTCTTGACGTGGCACGAGCCTGAAATCTCAATTTCAGCCCTCGAAACATCTCATATGTTCATGACGTTTGAAAACATCTTTGGTGCCTCAACTCTAAACCGCTTAACCGAACTATCACGTAGTTATCAAAAGCGTGTATGTCCGATGTTCGCAACATCCACAAACGACGTTTGGGGTTCAAAGACACCGAGCGGTGCATTAAGGACATAAGCTTTCTCTGTCCGCATAATCGCTCTCATCAACTTTCAACTATATTTTCTCTAGGAACATATCTAAACAAAGGAACTAAAAGCGAGCATCGACATAATTTGCAAAGATCTTTTGACTATGTTCGGGATAATTAAGTTCATCTTATGAACTCCCACTCGAGATAGACATCCTCTGGTCATCTAAGTGATTACATGATCCAAGTCAACTAGGCCGTGTCCGATCATCACGTGAGACGGACTAGTCATCATCGGTGAACATCTTCATGTTGATCGTATCCTCCATACGACTCATGCTCGACCTTTCGGTCTCCGTGTTCGAGGCCATCTCTGTACATGCTAGGCTCGTCAAGTTAACCCTAAGTGTTTTCGCTGTGTAAAACTGTCTTACACCCGTTGTATGTGAACGTAAGAATCCATCACACCCGATCATCACGTGGTGCTTAGAAGCGACGAACTGTAGCAACGGTGCACGCTTAGGGAGAACACTTCTTGAAATTTTGTAAGGATCATCTTATTTACTACCGTCGTCCTAAGTAAACAAGATGCATAAACATGATAAACATCACATGCAATCAAATAGTGACATGATATGGCCAATATCATTTTGCTCCTTTTGATCTCCATCTTCGGGGCTCCATGATCATCATCGTCACCGGCATGACACCATGATCTCCATCATCATGATCTCCATCATCGTGTCTCCATGAAGTTGTCTCGCCAACTTATTACTTCTACTACTATGGCTACCGTTAGCAATAAAGTAAAGTAATTACATGGCGTTGTTCAATGACACGCAGGTCATACAATAAATTAAGACAACTCCTATGGCTCCTGCCGGTTGTCATACTCATCGACATGCAAGTCGTGATTCCTATTACAAGAACATGATCAATCTCATACATCACATATCATTCATCACATTCTTCTTGGCCATATCACATCACATAGCATACCCTCGCAAAAACAAGTTAGACGTCCTCTAATTGTTGTTGCATGTTTTACGTGGCTGCTAGGGGTTTCTAGCAAGAACGTTTCTTACCTACGCAAAACCACAACGTGATATGCCAATTGCTATTTACCCTTCATAAGGACCCTTTTCATCGAATCCGTTCCGACTAAAGTGGGAGATCGGCACCGCTAGCCACCTTATGCACGAAGTGCATGTCAATCGGTGGAACCTGTCTCACGTGGAAATGCGTGTAAGGTCGGTCCGGCCGCTTCATCCCACAATACCGTCAAACAAGATTGGACTAGTAACGGTAAGCATATTGAACAACATCAACGCCCACAACTACTTTGTGTTCTACTCGTGCAAAGAATCTACGCAATAGACCTAGCTCATGATGCCATGATGGGGAACGTAGCAGAAATTCAAAATTTTCCTACGTGTCACCAAGATCTATCTATGGAGAAACCAGCAACGAGGGGAAGGAGAGTGCATCTACATACCTTTGTAGATCGCTAAGCGGAAGCGTTCAAGAGAACGGGGTTGAAGGAGTCGTACTCGTCGTGATCCAAATCACCGGAGATCCTAGTGCCGAATGGACGGCACCTCCGCGTTCAACACACGTACAGCCCGGTGACGTCTCCCACGCCTTGATCCAGCAAGGAGAGAGGGAGAGGTTGAGGAAGACTCCATCCAGCAGCAGCACAACGGCGTGGTGGTGATGGAGGAGCGTGGTAGTCCAGCAGGGCTTCGCCAAGCACCGCGAGATATGAGGAGAAGGGAGAGAGGTAGGGCTGCGCCAACAGGAGGAGAAACTCATGTGTTGGGCTGCTCCTATGCCTCCACTATATATAGGGGGAGAGGGGGCTGCGCCCCCACCTAGGTTTCCACCCCTAGGGGGCGGCGGCCAGCCCTAGATCCCATCTAGGGGGGCGGCCAAGGGGTGGAGAGGGGGAAACTTGCCCCCCAAGCAAGGTGGGGCGCCCCCTCCCCAAACCCTAGGCGCCTTGGGCCTTGGTGGGAGGCACACCAGCCCACCCGGGCTGGTCCCTCTCACACTTGGCCCATGCAGCCTTCTCGGCAGGTGGCCCCACTTGGTGGACCCAGGACCCTCCGGTGGTCCCAGACGCGATCGTAAAACCCAAACTTTTCCGGTGACCAAAACAGACTTCCATATATAAATCTTTACCTCCGGACCATTTCGAACTCCTCGTGACGTCCGGGATCTCATCCGGACTCAACAACATTCGGTAACCACATACAAGCTTCCTTTATAACCCTAGCGTCATCGAACCTTAAGTGTGTAGACCCTACGGGTTCGGGAGACATGTAGACATGACCGAGACGTTCTCCGGTCAATAACCAACAGCGGGATCTGGATACCCATGTTGTCTCCCACATGTTCCACGATGATCTCATCGGATGAACCACGATGTCAAGGACTCAATCGATCCCGTATACAATTCCCTTTGTCTAGCGGTATTTTACTTGCCCGAGATTCGATCGTCGGTATACCGATACCTTGTTCAATCTCGCTATCGCAAGTCTCTTTACTCGTTCCGCAACACATCATCCCGTGATCAACCCCTTGGTCACATTGTGCACATTATGATGATGTCCTACCGAGTGGGCCCAGAGATACCTCTCCGTTTGCGGAGTGACAAATCCAGCCTCGATCCGTGTCAACCCAACAGACACTTTCGGAGATACCGTAGTGCACCTTTATAGTCACCCGATTCGTTGTGACGTTTGATACA